>OX438971.1:15037906-16287906 GCA_949316085.1 Hypercompe scribonia | reverse complement strand
GAAAAAGCAAGAAGGGGCCAAACAAGGCCCCAAAGCTGTCAGAGGATAAAGATACCTCGGCAGCACCCGCCCCCGTTCGCGCCTCTCCGAGGCCTAAGGGCAGCAACTCCCCCTCAGGGAGGTCCACGCCCGCTATCGCCGACGCCTCGGCGGCCGCGCCGAAGATCCCCGCCCCTCCACCGATATTCATACAAGAGAAATCGAGATGGACGGCGATCTCCACTTGGTGCAACGAGCGCCGCATCCGCTACCACTCTGCCCGTAGCACCCAACAGGGCATCAAAGTTGCCCTAGCCACCGCGAGCGACCACAGGGCGCTCTCGAAGCTCCTTCGGGAGAGGGACGTGAGTTACCACACGTACACTCTGCCGGAGGACAAAAAGCTCCGTGTCGTTGTTCGCAACGTGCCCAAGGAGATCTCCCCCGAGGAGATCAAACAATCCTTGACACCCAACTACCCGGTGCATGAGGTACACCGGATGGTTAAAGGCCGCACCAACGTCGTATACGACATGGTGTTGATTACTCTCGACGACACCCCCGCCGGCAAGGACATCTTTAAGATGTCGTCCATCTGCGGGCTGTCGGGCATAACCATAGAGCCACCTCACCGTAGAAGTGGCATCTCACAATGCCACCGCTGCCAGCTCTACGGGCACTCGGCTCGTAACTGTTTCGCACGCCCCAGGTGCGTCAAGTGCCTGGAAGACCACGCGACGGACCAATGCAAAAGGCCCAAAGACAGGGCCAAATGCACTGAGCCAGTCGCGTGCGTACTGTGTGGCGAAACAGGCCACCCCGCCAACTATCGAGGTTGCCCGAGGGCGCCTAAAACCCCCAAGGCGAAAGGACCTCAGCGTCCCCGCCCAGTCGTCCCTGCTGCGGCTACTGCTGCTGCAGGGACTGGGGGGAGCTTTACAGCTGCTCCTCTACCGAAAACGAACGCCTGGGCCACTCCCAGGAAGACCGGGGAGACCTTCCCACCTCTGCCCGTGCGGAAGACGATGCAGGCCCCCATACCTGCCCCAGTACCCGCAAAGGCAGCCCCTGTCGAGCGGCCCACAAAGCCTCTCCAGGGAGGGCCCAAGCCGCTCGTCGTCGACTACAGGAGCCAACTACCGCAAACGATCGACCCGGACCTATCCCTAGTGGCAAGGTTCGCGAGTGCGATCGACTTCAGCGAGCTACGTCATCTCGCTAGTCAAATCCGTCAAAATGAGGGCAATCCGTTGGCCCTCCTCAGTGTTAGCGTTAGGTACTCGAGCGTACTCGAGAAGCTAGGCGCGTTTAAATGTAACCCATAATGGATTGCACACCAACACGCAGAGTCAAACCCCGATCACTCAAGCTAGGGTACATCAACGCCAACGGCATCGGTAGGCAACGAGATGAAGTTGGCGTTTTTCTTAGGGCACACCAACTCGACATATTACTAGTGCAAGAGACCTTTCTGAAACCCTCGCAGAGAAACCCAAACGTTGCGAACTACTCTGTGGTCCGCAACGATAGGATTGACTCTGCGCTAGGGGGAACTCTCATATATTACAAAAGGTCCCTTCACTGCGTACCTATGGATCCGCCTGCGCTGACTAGCATCGAGGCTTCGGTCTGCCGAATAGGCATGACCGGACACCAACCGATCACGCTAGTTTCAGCCTATCTGTCACCCAATCGGCAACTACTCGAGAGCGACCTCCGAGCGCTGCTAGAACTGAGCGACGCCGTGATAATCGGCGGCGACCTTAACGCCAAGAACACCATTTGGAACTGTCACCAGTCCAACGCCAAAGGCAGAGCCTTGGAGTCGCTCTCGAATAGACTAGCGTTCGACATCATCGCCCCGCTCGAACCGACCCACTATCCGCACAACGTGTCTCACCGACCCGACATTCTGGACGTGGCGCTCCTCAAGAACATAAACCTACGTTTGTGTTCAGTAGAGGTGCTACACGAGTTAACTTCAGACCACAGACCTGTGGTCGTGGAGTTCGCACCCAGACTGGGTCCCATCGACACAGGTCATCGTACCCCCACTAGACGAACCACGGACTGGAGGCGCCTCGGGACAAAACTCGAGGCAACCTCGTCCGTGCATCTAGATAGGATACCCGACCACATAAATAGCCAAGAGGACACCACGATGGCGATCGACAACCTCACAGCTCACGTGCAATCGTTAATTAACGAATGCACTCGGGAGGCACCGGCGACGAACGATCGCCGCTGGGACCTACCCGATGACGTACGTGAGCTGCTGAGGCGGAAGAACGCCGCCGTACGAGCCTACGACAGATATCCATGCGACGCCAACAGGATCAGGTTACGACGCTTAGAAAGAGCGGTCAAGTCGCGCATCGATCAAATGCGCCAAGACAGGTGGGATAGGACACTACAAGACCTCGAACCTACCCACCTTGCCTTCTGGCAGCTGTCCCGCTCGCTTAAGAGAGACACCGTCACCGTTATGCCTCCTCTAAGCAGACCTAACCTTCCACCGGCATTCGACGATATCGAAAAGGCAGAGTGCCTGGCCGAGAGTCTAGAGAATCAGTGCACGCCCAGCGTAATACACTGCGACTCGGACCAAATAGCCGAAGTTGATTCGGAAGTAGAGCGCCTAATAACCTCACTTCCTACATCAACATCAACGCCGACGGGAACGACGACAGATGAACATGACCTAGACACGGTCACCCCCGAAGAAGTCGAAACGATCGTCAAGGGCCTACACGCTCGCAAGGCGCCCGGTTCGGACGGTATTACAAACAGGGTGTTAAAACTCTTTCCGGAGAGGCTACTGGTCCTGCTGACGTTCATTTTCAACGCAGCACTCAAAAACAACATCTTTCCACAACAATGGAAAGAAGCCGTTGTTATTGGGATACCCAAACCTGGCAAACCAAAGTCCGAACCGACCAGTTATAGACCGATCAGTCTGCTTAACGGATTAGGCAAGCTATACGAGCGTCTAATCTACAGTAGGCTGAAAGCGTATGCCGATGCTAATCTTCTCGTCCCCCACGAGCAATTCGGTTTCCGTACCGAACACTCGTGCGTCCACCAAGTCCACCGCATCGTTGAATACACCAGCGATCGGCTTCAACGCAACCTGTTTACAGGAATCCTCTTTTTCGACGTAGCGAAAGCTTTCGACAAAGTGTGGCACAACGGCTTACTATTTAAGCTGGCCACCATGGGAGTGCCACACGGACTCGTGCTCATCATACGAGACTACTTGTCGAATCGAAGCTTCCGCTACCGAGTAGAAGGGTCAATGTCCTCCACTCACCCCATTCGAGCCGGTGTCCCACAAGGGTCCGTGCTCTCCCCCCTACTCTTCACGCTGTATACTAGCGACATTCCGAAGCATCGGTATGTGCAGACGGCTCTATTCGCAGACGATACGGCTATCTACTGCTCAGGAATGAACCCCTCGACAGTAGCCAAGAAACTCCAGACCGCAGCCAACGCACTGGGCGTTTGGTTCCGGAAATGGAGGATTGAGGTCAACCCCGAGAAAAGCCAGGCGGTGCTGTTTCACAGAAGACAGCTAAGCTTGTATCCTTTGGAGAAGACCCCTCAGATTAGGATGTTCGGCAAGTCTATCCCTTGGGCTAGGCAGGCCAAATACCCAGGCATAACCCTTGACGACCGTCTATCCTTCGGCCCCCACATCAAGGCAGTCCGCAACCGGGCTGCCTTCGTGCTAGGACGTTTACACAGTTTAATTAACGCGCGTTCGAAATTAAACTTAAAAAACAAAGTCCGATTATACACTGCATGCATACGTCCTATAATGACGTACGGTAGTGTAGTATTCGCACATGTAAGGCCACACAGGATCCATAGGCTTCAAACACTACAGAATAGGTTCATGCGCACAGCTACGGGAGCACCGTGGTATGTACGCAACGTCGATCTTCACATCGACCTCAGATTGCCGACCATCAAGCAATTCATTAAACAGTGCTCCCTTAGCTACTTTGACTCTGCTCCGACTCACCCCAACCCTCTAGTGGTTGCGGCTGTAAATTACACACCGAGCAAAATATCAAAAATACGTCGACCCAAACACGCGTTAGGGGAGCTAGACGACGACATTACACGCGCTCAACGCAGAGCGAACACATTAATTACGAACCGTCCGCGTTTTCGTCCCCGCCGGCGGGGGCGGAACACGCGCCGCGTAAACCGTCAACAAAACATGGGAGTAGGCCGCCCCAGTGTTTCAGCAACACCCCAAGCCGAGGTTCGTACCCCGCAGGGGGTGCCCTTGGGCAATGTTGTTTAATAAAGGCCGGTTGAGAGCCCTCTGCGCTCACCGTAACTAAACCGGGTAAAGTTGTAGAGGCCGTCTGAGGCCAACAGCTAAATATCAACACAAAAAAAAAAAAAAAAAAAAATCCACATGGGACTCACTGCTTTGTTATCCCTGAATCGCATTATAGGAAGGATGAAGACATGAAAACCTTGAGGCTTTCCGTAAGTAAAAGAAGAATATTGTTAGAGTTAAAAAAAGCTATATAAGTTTTAATAATTTTCGTGCGTACATTATTATTATAACAGTATAAAATAATTTCGTTAACCTAAGTACTAAATGTAACCCAAAACTTTATGTCACAAAGGTTTACCGTTGCACCCGTTTCACTGCTAAACTAACATCAAATCATTATGAAAGGCACTGCAAGCTCTTGTTCTTACAAATACATCTCCGTAAATCCTATCCTATCTATTAAAAATATTAAATTATTTGTATAAACTACTCAACTGCGATAACTGTGTCTTTGATTAAATGTATTCGAGTTCACTATGTATAGTAAAAGCTAATATAAAAGATTAGAATGTATCTACGTTATAAAATTTTGCTTGTAACTGGTTGTAGGGTGTTCCAACGCAAAATTTTAGTGTATGTAATAGTTTTCTTCCTACCTAAAAAAGAATAGATTAGCCATTTCATATATTTTCTGTATATATGCTGAAAGATACTTTCTCTATCTTACATTCTTCTTTTTAAAGTGGTCACAGCCCAAGTTTTTAGGATTCAAGATTCAAGGACTAGGATTTAAGATTCAATTAGTTAACAAGTACAAACCCAATCTCCGTTTAAAGAGAAATTGCAATAATAAATAGTGTGCCGTGTTACAGGAAGATTTTTATAAATACAAGAAAAATACTTCATACTCAGTTTTTTAACAAATATTACATCCAAACCGCTTAAAAAATATTACTGAAAGCAATTGCTTTCCTAGTAAAAAAAACTCTCTTTTTGTAGAAGGTTAATCGATGGAGGGATCTTCCAGAACACGTAGGCCTTTATGTAACTTAGCGATTCCTTTTGAATGAATATTTATATTCATATAAATATCCACGCTGGAGCAATAAATATTGGATTGCTGTAAATAAATATTTCAGTAGGTACCTTTCTTTATAGTTTCAAATAACATGAATTGGATGTTGTAAATAAATATTTACTACAATTAAGCCTATGTACTTAGTTTGATACTTGCCAGATTTCACAAACCAGTTTACAAAGAAAAAGTTTTAACAAAGAAAAAAGTAATAATATTAGGAGGTCCTTCATCCGGACGGTTTTGCTTCACTTCTAACATTGATTTAAATATTTATTAAAAATACAACAATTACAAAACATCTATTATGGACACCCAATCCAAAGTGAATTCCAAAAAGAAACGTGACGTCTACTCGAAACGAGTGTACATGAAAAGGTGCTGTTTAGTTGAAATGGAATCCAAAAAACACTCAAAGGAATTAAAACTAAAAAAATCTTTCGTCTAGTTTAAAGTAACATGTACAAAGATTAAACACCATTGATTTCAGTTGATAAGCTGGTCTCAAAACGTAAGTATAAGATGTTCTCGTACAGGAAATTTCACATATGTCGATGACAGCGACAGCTAACTTAATGACTACCGACTTAAATCGTAGTGTTGAAACGATTGAAAGGAAAATTTAGAATAAGTTTATATCTATATTATCACTTAACGACCGTAAAGAAATTATTTTCTTCTCTTTGAACGTAAACGGACCTCAAGTAAATATGAAAAAATAATTGTAAACTTAGATATTAAACTTATAAATCGTCATGGAAGTAATTGTGACTAAAGATAAATAATATAATGTTCTTTATATTAATGTGCAAGAAACTTTGCCTTTAAATTATAACTAATGTTCCTTTTTAACAACTTCAACTCAGTTTCATGGGTACCTATTTTTCATGAAAATACACCTAGAAACACATTACGCTCAAGTTAAAGAGTTCTTTTAACATCTTTTTTTAATATTACTCTGTTATACTTGCTCAAAAGTTTTTTTCAAGAGACACCGAGGGTAAAAGCAATTTCACACTGAAATAGTTGTAACAACAGCGTCGTAACGATATAAACTTATTCAAACAAAAACAACGTTCGGGACGCTCATCTCTATTCGGTGCTATAAGGCACCAGATGTTGTTTAATTTAAACCGAATATGTGATGATACACAACTTTTGCTACATGCTACATTTTTTCCGAGTATAATATGCTTAATTTTAAATCACTTGTGTAGTTCTGTATTTATTACAACGATTGAAATGATGTGCTTTGATAAAACTAACCACTAAAACAATTGATAAATACAAGGTATATATAGGTAATTTTGTTAGTGGAAGTTAGCCGTATTTTACCTTTTTATAATATTTGGAAAATTATGCATGCTCTCCGTTTTAATAAATCGTTATTAAGTGTATTCATAATGATGATTATTACGTAATTATTTTTATCGAGAGCTTTAGATTGCATGAATTTGAAGTGAATCTGCCTTGTGACTCCAAATTATAATAGAAAACCATTTTTGTTCCCAAGGATTATTAGAAGTTATGTAAGTTTGGTGATCATTCTTTCCCAATATTTAAATTATTTTTATTGTTTCCTTTGATTTTATAACAAACATAAACAGTGAATTGAGAAATTATTCTCAAAAGTTTTGTCAATATCCAACAAGAAAACATAACAAGAACAGTAAATTACTGTATAGTATATTCTAAAATATTATGATATTTTCGAAATGCGCTTAAAATTAAGACACAATATCACTAAACGTTACTTCACATAATACTTAGATAGTGCAGTATACTTAGAGGCCTTCACAACTCTCTGTAATACCTAGCTACTCGTGAAATACAGCAGAATTGAATTTCTCATGTTCTTAGCTGTGTTACATTAAAAGCTCGCTTCACGCCTACACTTTTTCGTTGAGCCAAAAGAATTTACATGAAACACAATAAGCGTAGTAAAATGCCACGGAATATGAAGTGATATGATGATAGTACATGATACAGTGTTTTTGATATTTCACGCATATTTCCGGCGAAAAGCAGTTTAAAATCTTACTTTAAATAATAGTTACATCATTGCAACATTATTAATATTATTTTGGTATAACGTTGTTTAACAGTGTTTAGGAAATACGTTTTTTGTTTTGCTTTCATGAGTGCGGTCTGTACATCATTGGTCATGCACCAAGCATGACAAATAAATTGGCCCGTATATTGAAAATTTAATTTATTGTCATAACAGTCAAATCCGTGCCAATTCATTTATATCTACACTAATTTTGTCCACGTCGCGTCGTTCACTCTAAAACGTTGACTAGCTTTAGAATTATTGGTTTGGTGTAGCCTATAAATAAAAGTCAGTATATCTGCCATCTACATACCATGCCATTTTACTAATCATGTATTTCATATAACTTATATTTTGTGCAATTAATGTCCTCATAAGAATAAATCTCTTTTTTTATTATATACATACTAATGTACTACTTCATTGTATAAAAAGCTCTGTTTACTTTAAGGCTAGATGGCGTTGTGTGTCCAAAACATTTATTTAGTTTCCTAAATATGCATTGACAGGTGACTAAATGAAGATGGAATGAGATTATAACCATTTTTTAATGAAATTGAAGATTACCTAAGAAAAATGTTGGCTGCATGCATCTAAAGTTACGAAGGAATTTCTAAATCATTTGGTTTTATTTGTCAACATTTTGTTAATTACATACGTATAACTCGCAACTATTTACTGCTTCTAAAGAGCATCTTGTCAAACAAAACGTACCAAAATATGGAATTACTCCCCCTAGATAGGTAAATAACTAACCCGAAAACATCATTATCTTTCACGAAAAAAGAAAGCATACTGAAAATGTTTCTGATGCCCATCACTCCACCCAGTTCAAACTTAAAATAACAAAGCAGGACGTAGGACTAAGTTTGACACATAAAAGCACAATTATGTACATAATTTGTCACACTTTAGTAAATTCACATCGTTATTGCTAAAAATAAAAATGTAGGTTCATCATCGTACTCAGACCATGTTCAAAGCTGAATTATATGCGTCATTTCTATTGGGATAAGACCTGACTCCCTGGTTAGCGTATGTGACTGCCAATCAAGGAGTCTTGAGTTCAATTCCTGGGTCAGGCCAATAGTGTTGTTGAGTTCTTATTATAACAAGGTCTTGATAGCACCCCGAAGTACAGTAGTTTGGTGGTGTTTCACGCTCGTGCCTAGGCGAACACGTTAAGCCATTGGCCTACGTTATCAGGAACATTTATAGTAATCGTTATTGAAAAATCAGTGTCCTCAAATATACTGACTACTAATTCTCAATTGAATTTAGATCACCCTCAGGTTTGCACTGTCCGATGCCATTCGCTCCATGGAAAAAACTGATAATTAGGTAAAACCGGTTGAAATTGTAGCCAACCGCAAATAATCTTGGGAATAATAAGGGTTAGGAAAAAGTCAATTCCTACTGGGATAAGGTCCAGTTGGCCTTTGGCCAGCCGTCTATTATTGAACTATGATAGCTTAATAAGAAATAAGTAAACAAACTGTCCGTGTGGTAATGGATTAAAAATACAGAGTGTCACCACCTCTATTCATCCCGTGGATACCGTAAGATCCAACTAAGAGAGCAAATTATGCAGAATAACATCACTGCAAGGAATAGTTAATATAAACCCTTTTTTTTAACTTGTGGAAGCACCCTGGGGCCGTCACCCCACTGGAGTATACGGCGAAATGGTGTGTTGGAATCAGACCGACTAAAACTACACCATGTGCAACTCTGCGCCTGAGATAGGAGGGATCCGGAAACAGCTGTTGTTACGACATCCAGACTCCTCCCAGCATCTGCCCGCTGGCGCGAACACCATCTGCGGTTCAACCCTCCATTCAGGTGACGTAAGGCACACACGGACTTCCCCTCGTGGCTGGAGCCTGTAGCGGATAAAGGGGAAAACCCGTCTCCTTCCGCGAAATTTCGTCTTCGCAGAAGGTTGCGACCTTGGTAAAACAGCTGTCGCTACAGGCCATGGAATGCTCGACGGCCAGTACCGAAATGACACCTCCAATTATTGCCATGAGGGCTCCACGCGGCGCCGCCCAGGCGGAACAAACAGCTAGCGTGTTTTGAGCAGAACCCTCACTGCAGTCGCAGTGGTGACAGGTGGGACTCAACTCCCACCTAGCGACCGAATGCAAATACTCCCCGAAGCAACCGTGTTCGGAAAGAACCTGTGTCAGTCGGAAAGAAAGGGTCTCGTGCTGCCGCCCTGCCCATTCGACGATGACCGGCTGGAGAGTCTTCACGCGGTAAAGCTAACATTTGGATCCTCTAGTCGGACAGACCAACGTCTGTCCGACTAGAGGATCCAAAGTTATCGTGGCTCGACGAGCAACCTCACGCCACTCGCGTACCTTTTCGGACGGGAGCTGTACGAGTATGCCACAACCCGTCTGGAAGTCAGCAATCCGCCGATAAACTTCGACCGCCTACGTCGGTACGCTGCGGTAACCACGTATAGCTCTAAGCGCCAATATTCTCTGAGGGCGCCAGAGGTGAGCTCTATTCTGGGCGGTCAGAGCAGCTGCCAAACTTAATACAAATTCTGTACCAATCCGTCTCGCTAGCGTAGTATAGTAGGTCAAAACCTCTTTTCTAAGAAGAAGCCTACGTCCAGCAGTGAACTATTAAAGGCTGTTGATGTGATGACGTAATGATGTGAAGTAAACAAATAGAATAGACTGAATTTAATCGATGTATGGACATTTGATCGGAGTTGGCGTTTTATTACTTGTGCAGCCTACAATTTCCTTAATTGCTTTGAATGAAAATATTAACGTATAAGCTAGTACTAAAAAAAGAAGTAAAGTCTTGTGGCACCTCTTCATTTCTTTTTTCGTATCTGTGGACAGAACGTATTGAGTGAGGAAGACACTCTGTTGACATCAAACTATTATTATTTCGTGTCTATTTATTTGCAGGGTTTATTATAGAAAATGGAAAAGCCATTAACTTTTATCGTTACTCGCTGGGTCTCCCACTTTGTTTTGATTAAACGTGCCAGACCGAAACATATTTGAAGATTTGTTACTCAAAACGGCCTCGCTATAATAAAGATTAGAATGAAGCTACCTTTTAGTGTATTGTCCATTTAGATGACAACAGTATCATTCTGAGACAAGTAGGTATAATAAATTTTCCATTACTCGGCATTTAACAACATTTTGTGGTGTTTGTGCGAACTTATCTATACTTACTTCTGCGTAAAATTAAAACGGATAGTATACATTAATATTATTTTAAGAAAAATATTACACGGTATATCCATACTTATTTAGACACACCCTAAGCTTAACAATTACTTACACAGACATACACATATTATAGTCCAGAACCTCCTTTCGAATGAGACTTTGTCAAAGCCAAGTTCTGCCGTGGACTATCAAAGGCTAATAACAATATTTCTGACATCTGACACACAACGCCATATAGTCCCAAACTAAGCAGAGCTTGTATTATGGATACCAATAGACAACTGCTATAAATACATTCATTTTTTAATACATACTTATTATATACAGAAAACACCCAAACTCCGAAATTTCTGCAGATCGTAAAAATACTTGGTCCGACCCGGGAATCGAAGTCCGCTACCAAGGCAGTCGTGGCAATCAGGCTGTTGATGTACCACATATTGTAACATAATTTGATAGCCCAACAGTTACACAAACTTTAAAGATTCATTAAAACTATTGAAATATCTTAAAATGAATATGTTTCTTTTGTAAATTTATTAAAAGCCGGCATGATCATATACCAGCGTTTTATTTCGACATTATTGTCTGGTATGTCCCTGGTGCCCACTCATATTGCGATGTGTACTTTGTTTTATCGTCCGTACATAATTTATCACCTTGGTTTATGTTTTACAATTATGTTTTTTATGATGCATTGTGGTAACAAAAATATTAAGATACTTGTAATCACATATGTGTAATGTTTTAACGTGTTTCTACTGCTTTTTTGTTGGTACGTAGAATAGCACACCCTTACTCTAACGGAAAAGATATAGGGTTTTTTGCGGCTTATGAAGAATGAAAACAGTTTATTAATAATTTTAACAATACTTACCTTAAAATCAAATATTATATCAGCTTTTCTGTGTAGAACTTACCTGAAATGAAAAAAAAATCTTTAAATACAAAAAGAATGTACAAAAACTTTTGTTATTAAAAAAACGGCCCAAACACACAGAAAAAGCTTTAGCGTTCCAATACGGGATATTGGACAGAATATAATATCGATGAAAAGTTGTTGAAGATACACAAAAGATCAGGGAAAAAGTCTTTAAATGATTGTGTGACTAAAAGTAACAGCGTGTACGTAAAAAATCTGTCAAAAGCCTCAAAAAATGAGGGAAACAAATAATTATACACTGAAATTCAAGCAGCAGGTTTGGAATAGGACGGCGTGCATACTGTAGAACAAATGAAACATTTATCACTGTCGGGCTTTAAACCGCGCCCGACCCGCCCGTATCAACGGGTTGAAACAATAACCCTCATCTGTACAGATGCAAACGCATTTGAAATAAAAGGAAAACTGTCTTTTGATTCGAATATCCACTTCACAACGAATTTAATGTTATTGTTGATTTGTTTAAAAATAATATAAGCAAGAAAAATTCATTGTATTGATGTATCGTGTAAGCAAATTATTAATCATTCGTATGCATCTGAAGGTCATATCTTCCACTGTTTCATTACGAACGAAACTTCTTTGGTTATAATAGAACGTGCAAGCGTTAAATAAGTTTAGTTATTAGACGCAGACATATTCTACGTGCGAACACCTCGGTCCCTTTATGAACTTTAGTTGCCATGTCACGTAACTTCGAAAACACTAGCGAGGAACGAAAAAAATACATGTGAGTAGTTTTAATCATTTTTCTTTTAGCGTCTACGTACCAACTTCATTGGAAATTTTATTTATTACTTTATATCTTATGAACATTGGACTAGAAAGCGCCTTGACTATATATAATACTATCGTATCGTCAGTATTTAAAAAGTAATTTATTTATTCACTCGGATTATACCTTAAATGAGCGTGAATAACTTGGTTTTTTACTACAAACTAGGCAAATATATTCGGTTTTATTATTATCCCAAGTTGTTAGACCCGGGACTATAATTTAAGGATTCTTTTGGCGTCCTTGGGATCTTTCGAGGTCATAAAGCTCCTTTCGACAGAAATGGATAAAATCGAGAGCTCTCATGGACATGAGAATGAAAACTTTTATTAAAATACATCTCAGTGGCGAAATGGGTAGCTTCTCAACTGATCATCGAGTCATCAAAGATAATGGAAAAACATTTTTTTCTGTCAGGTTGTATCTATATTAGTACATTCATTTCATTACAATGAGCAGAATACAAAAGAACAAACTGTAATTTTGAAATGAAAAAGTGAAAATTAAATATTTCATAAAAATTGTATAACTCAGTTGCCAAAAAAGATAGATGAGCGCTCAAACACCGAAAATCCACACCACGAATCGAATTACAATACTTGAGTAACAAAGCCCTAGAGCGAAGAGTTGTAAAAGTATTGAAATGTATTCATAGTGAAGCACCATGGTAAGTAATCAGGGTATTTGAAATAAAATCCACGGAAACCTTTCCGAAAAAGTTCCTCTTTGTCCCGGGAGAGAAAAACGCGGAGCATAAGCAGGTTAAAATAAACTTTTGCGATAGCTCTTATTGTAACATTGACTTGCTGTTCCAATACAAACGTGTTACTGGATTAGTTTTTTTTATATTTGCACAGAATAGAAACAAAAAAAAGACTAGAAGATTAGGAAAGGTATATTTTACGCATACATATTTAGATATCTGTCTAAAAAGGGATTAGTTTTATTAAAATTCTGTATTGCTTCAACGTATTGTCGTCTACTGCTAAAAGAACGTCTCCCCTAAAAAGCGTCAACCATTCCAATCTTGGGTAATCCGCAATTGAATACTGTATAATTCCTAATTAATTATAATATAATAAATAATCCTTGCTAAAGAGAGGTCTAGGTCCAGCAGTGGACTGTAAAAGGCTGTTGATAAAAAATAATTGTTATTTTTTAAGGGGGTAATTTTATAATTAGTTGTCCATAATCTATCCATTAACTTGCTTTGCTTGCTTGCGGTGAAATTATTTTCACCAACGTTATGTTTTTCCTATATAACATATCCAAAACATTACAGGACAATAAACAAAGATACGAGTGAATTTTGAAAATCTGATATAATGTCGCACCAACCAACAAGGTACGAATAATCAAGCACCAAATTAGTGGATAATTCTAAAACAACAAAAGTTAATACTATGTCTAAGTCGATCAATATACTCGTATACCCAACTCATATTATCTTTTGAGAACTTAGTGAAATCTTACTTGAGATTGTGTATTGATAAACTTACTTGAGGAAACAATAGGCATGGAAAGACAGGGTTTTGAATTAAGATGGTCTATATCCATCCGGAGATTACTAAAGCCGTATAATAAACAAAGCTGTTAGTCCAACTTAGATGGGGTATTGATTCTAATTTATTATGCAGGCGACGGTCGTCTATTCCCAGCCGATAACATCGTTTGTTTGTTCCGTGAACGGATTTAAACAGTGCCTTAAAGTAATTACGATAAACCTAAACAAATCCTACAATTTCATTGTAAACTAAGGTCAATCATAAGATCATTATGTGATGTTAAAAATATATAAATTTAATGGAGTAATTAACAACAATAATTCCAACTCACAAACCGACAATTTGTAATGTAAGTTAAACAAGAGCGCAGTTCGCAAGAAATGTTTAAAGTCGGAAACTCATTTCTTGTTTGCAGGAGGGTGAAACAAGCCCGTAAATTCAGGTTTCCGTGTCGTTCTCCATAACAATGTCAAACTCTCGTTGAGAATACAACATGATTTTGTGAAAAAAGTGTCATTTGAATACTAACATCTAAAACAAAGTGCAAAGCTTTTGTGTGGATTAGTGGTGAATAATATTATCTGCCCAAGAATGATAAAATAACACTTCATAGAACGCACAGCTGATAAGATTTGTTCGTTTATGTAAAACTTTCTTATTTTTATACACATCATTTCCTGCGATCCAAACATAGACTTCTACATTATTATAATAGAAGATTTGTAGGAATAATTTATTAGGTTCAAAAAACGATTAAATTTAGTTGTCTACCAATTCTTGGATTATAATTACAGGATGATAGTCACATACAACAGAGAATTCTCAAAAATCCAGTTATATAATTACTTGTTTTAACCGTTCAGGATTAATATTATTGAATAATTTTGCTTGAACTAAAATATTTTAAAATTAAATATAGGGCACGACATATGTATGTGATGAGAAAGTATCCCATAACAGCTGAAGTAAAACTAAGCGTAAGCGAACATTTTCTTTACAACGTCACTAAAACATTATACATTTTCACATTTTGCGAACGTCACGTTTGTCCTACTATTTGAAATATTCTTTTTAGAGCAAAGAAAACAACGCACGTGTTTTTCTCGGTTGCGTGACATATAACTTTGCAATTAGGATACAAATATTTTGTGTGACTTTAGTATTCTGCTAAGGCTCCTATGGTAGCGCATAATGCAGAAAAATTTGTACATGTATATCTACATAAATAAAACTGAAAAAATACGTTCTATTTTACAATACCTATCAGAACTAAGGCTATATAGTTTACTTTTATATTAATCATAATTGCGAGATACTGTAATGTACAATAAAATATTTTTCGAGAAGTATGAAGCCAAATATTTCCAAGCGCTTCTTTCTAGTAGTATTGAGCGAACCATCAATCATAGCTGCAATTCTCAAGGGAAATATTTTCGGACCATCCGACCGGAAATATTATCTTTTGACTGGGTTCAAAGTATAAATTAATTAACTTAATAAATAATTATTTTGCTTCTGCTGATTGCTGCTGCATGAGTTTCTATTAAAATCATCTTAATCAAATTAAACTGTAAGGCTCAAAACTACAATAGTCATTATTTTTTAACTTATATACAAACACTTCATATAAAATACCCATTATGTAACTTCGTAACTAAACACAAAATAATATAATGAATTATAAAATTACACCATACATAAATCGCATATCTTATCGATAACATGGCTATTGAACAAGTTCAAAATAATTTTGTGATAGGCCCATGAAATCGATCGAAAAGCTGCCATTTTATGAGACTAAAGTGAGACTCGATTTAACATGTTTGTCTCATTCCATATGATGTTTAGGTCAAGCATGGAATATATTTGATCTTGTGTGTTAGTACACGATAGATTTCTTAAGAGAAAACAACAGAACTTGGATTCTGTCAATACTTTTCATCTCAAATTTTCATGTACTTCGGTATTTTGCAATACAGTGCAATAAAAATTATTTGTGTTTAGAAGGTAGGGTTCAATTTTGTGAATTAAAATCAAACTTTTACAAAACTTACCTTACTACTAGTTTGATAATTTTAAGAGATTGATGGCAATAGTACCAAATAGTTTTTAGTCTTATAATTAGTCTTTTCATGAAGTCGTAAATTATACAAAATAGTTATAGGTAATCTGTTGCAAACAACAGCAAATGACAAAAAAATAATAATGTTAATATAAAATGATTCGTTCCTAAACAAGAGTCCTTAACATTGTTAATTCAGGAGTCACCCGACGCCACCAAATAGCAGGTGCTCATTGTGTTTTCATGCAAATGTTTAAATTCAAATGAGATCTGACGCGATAGTAAGCTTGAACCACAAGTATCGCTTAAAAGTAATATCTGTATATATGAAATTTAATGAATTATTATAAATGTCGGTGGGAGTAGTCACTGAGGCTAACAAATCTTTGTATGATAAACACGATCATTTGTTTTGTGCCTGGGTGTAATTTATGTATAATATGTATGTACTAAGAAATTTAAAAGTGTATGATATAAAAAAATGGTTTAACTCAATTATTGCTTATTCTGTAAACAAAACTTTACACACATTTATTAGAGTATTTTACATTACAGTCTCTTGTACAAAATACTTCAAGAATGAGATTTCTCTAATTGCCATAATTGGCATATTTTCAAACTTGTAACTATCTTTTGACTTTACCGACGTGATGCTATGACATTAAAGAAAATTCTTGTTTAGCAATGGTTTTGTTGGTTTAAAGTTACCGGAGCCCAAACCCGTTCCCATAGGTCTGAAAAAAGAGGACACCTAAGAAAGATTCTAAAATAATAATCATTAAAAATTTAAATTAAGCGTGTCCGTATATTTTCCGCTTCTTAGTATTTCATGCCTGAACCTGAGGTGATCGTAACGAACTTTAATAAAAGAATATCTTGAAACCTAGTATCGTACAAGGTGTACTTTTTGTCATGAATATTTGAAATGAGTCGAAAAAGGTTGTTGCCTTTAAAGTCAAACACTCTAAGCTAAATCGATTTAATGTTAATTAAATTGGGTGCGGAGATAATTTGCATAGACGTTTCAATTTTATCCCGATAACCGAAATCAATGCTAATGTGCCCTTGAAATATGTAGAAATTTAAATTTATAAAAAATAGTCAATATTTTAAAATAGATTGATTTATCACTGGCTAGAGAAAACTATTGTAGTCTTAAAATGATGTCTACATTAACCATTACGTTTTAAATCTAAAAAAAAGTATAGAAAGAATAGTATAGTATAGAAATACAGTAATCTACGATACATTTGTATAGCCATATTAACATTTTCATTAAAATTATTAGTATACATTATTAGTTTGTATAGAACGTTTCATTATTTTCGTAAATATTTAGCGAGATCATATATATTAAAGCTGTGTAACGATGCGTACACAAGTATATAATGAAACACTAGGAAGACTGTCTTCAGTTTCATTGCTATATAAGAAACTATACAGAAGCCAAACACCCACCTTTAATTACGGCTCGTAATACTGTAATTTATTTCTGGAGACAACTCATAAAGAGGACAAGTATTAATTTTCCCTTTATTTATAACCCCTGAAGACCAACAAGAATATTAGTTATTTTCATTTCATTGTGTTTAATATTAAGTATTTGAGGCTTGTTTATGTTTTTATCATACTAACTACTGGCAACTCCGTCCCTTTCGAGCAACCACAGTCCATCAGCGACTTACCCGGTTTTATTATTATAATCTATGTATGCCTTTGTTTGAAAAAAACTAGTCCCAAAAAGCATTGGTGTCAGGCATATGGCTGGTCACAAATCGAACTTGAATCACCACAACTGAAATCTTTCACAATGTGGCGCAACTGCTTAAAAAAACGGCAGGGAGGTTGACTCAACGGATTACTAAAGGTTTCAAGCAAGTATTCCGTTCCCTTGTTATGGTAAGCATTTAATGTCAACAAGAAACTACTTGAACCAGGAAGAATATTAGAAATTTGTACAACCATGTTAAAATCAGTACATACACACTTTCATTACTATCTCACTTCTCGGTATTGAATTGATCGTCCTTTGCTTTACATCGCTATGCTTCCTGTTAGTTACCTCTCTTAAATGGCACAAACGACCGATTTTATTACACGTAACTTACATTTAGAGTAACGAGTAACCCCACTCAACGTAGCGCTATGGTCTACAAAAGTACTACATAGCGTAGCCCCGCAGTCGTAGTCGTAGTATTTGAAACGGTTACAAATTTTACGAACCATTAGGTAACCGGATAAAGGCGAAGCAGTTTGACTCACTTTTAGAGGTGGCTGCTGTTTATTTCTTTAGATTTCAAATGGATTTGAAATTCTATGGCATCGGTTGCGATATTATACAGAGACGTTTTTGAATATGTTTATATTTGGAATAGACGAGAATTTTGGTGCTCCAATTCAACAAAGAACTTTTAGTCATGAACATAAAACAGTAGACCGTTACAATATTTATCTTGCTAACAAATAAAGATGAATTTTACATTATAAGGTTTAGAATATAAGATAAACACTTATTGCCTGACGTGGAATGAGTAAATATTTGTGTTACAAGGAAAATCTCTGGTAAATATAAAAGTAATTTACAAAATTGTTTTTTTACGAGTCGTCTTAATTTCAAACTTCCAAATTTCAGACTGGGAAGATGAAGATAAAGTTTTATAATACAAAATTCACGATTTGACCTATTACAGAGTGTTTAATATATCACTTAAAATAATAGCATTTTCGTTTTTGTGAGATGCTCATCATATTCCATTTAGAAATGTATTTCTAAATGAGAAAAAAATTTTGACATTTGACATATACAAAAATTAGGCATACCTACCTATGATACCCATAAAAATATTACCGTGATTACAAGTTGTTTTCCCTTATCTTATAGTTTTGTAATTAGTATTTAGTAGTGTAATTAGTGTAATTAGTATTAGTATTCAATTGAAATTTAAAATTAATTTCCTCCTTTTTTCTTATCCACACATATTTTAAAGCGAAATACTGTATATCACAAGCTCAGGTCAGGTTAAAGTAAAATGTGCAATGATAGAATGGTAACGTAGATGAATGACATATATGTGAACTTTGCAGAAGGACTTAAAATTTTACTAATTATTTTCATCAGAAAAACAGGTCCCTGCATCCAAATATAAAGTCATACTGTAAGATGAAGGCTATATATAGGCATACTGTCACTGTAGTTGTAGTCATCACGGTTTCAGGTGTTTGTGTTATTGAACTTTTCATTATACATGGTCTAGTTATTATTTTTAGATCCATTGAGAAACAGTTACTGTGCCTGAATCATACAGATTGAAGTAAATACAAATTTGTACGAAACAACTAGTAAAATCGAACGGTGCGACTGAAATATAAAAACCTTAAAAATGCCTTTGAAGGTTTTTATATTTCAGTCGCGTTAACAGTTACTGTAACTCATTAAGAATGATACAGCGGTCATTTAAAGATATCGCGCCTCGTATAGCACATGCTCCACAATAAATTGTAGGGATTACATATGAACATATGAACATATGAACGTGAGGACAAAATTATTGCTGCGAAAATAAAGATAAATACGGTAATTCAGCTTTAAGTATTACCGCTGGTGCACAATTAATGAAATCAATTAAGAATAATGGAAAACAAAAATGCATTGCATTTTTCAAGCAGTATTTTGCATGATTATGTATTGGTACAATTTCAGGGTAAGGTTCACGTTATTAATGTGGATGTGTGTGCATGCATTAAAAATATTTATTTGTAATTGCAATGAATGTGCACGTGGCACTTACTTTTAAGAGAATGTTATACTAGTCGTAACTACATGGTTATGACAAAACTGTCAGTATCGAAGTGAACAATGATTGGAGGCCAAAAAACGAATAAAATAAAAAGAATAATTATTATGTGTCCCTTGCTTTACAGTCTAATAGTTATATTGACAGAATTATACAAAATAATATACAAACTTGTGATTGAAAGGTTCAATTTTTACTACTAACTAACTAACTAACTAACACTGAATTTATCTCTTTTGGAAACACTTTAGAAGAGTCTTATGTAACAAACGAATTTTTGGGTAATTTTTTCATCTGTGTGTCTTTGTATGTGTTAAAGGGATTGTAGTATTGCTATGACTATATAAGGTCTTATTATTATCATTAAGATACTTTAACAGTCCACAGCTGGACATAGGCCTCTCCTTAGAAAGGAGGTTTTGGTTTATCGTACCACGCTGGCCAGACGCGTTGGTAATGTGTTTTTTTCAAGTTTTCTCTTTGCAGTTATGTTGTTAATTTAGTCACCTCTTACAATAGCCCTCGGATAAATAGGGATGGTGACTCTTCGTATTCTTGGTCCGTCACCACACAGACACCAAATAACTGCTGGTTCAAATCTACACTTTCACCCAAGCGTTTCGCTTAGCTAAAGAGGTTACTACAAATATAATAGTGATAATTTAGTGAGTTGAAAAACAAATCATTCCTCAAGTTTTAAATTATTTAACGTTATTTTTTTTAATGCGTATGCTTCAACTACAACATATTTTTTGGTGGTTCGTTGGTTCAAATCCTAAATGGTTAAAAATAATTAAAGATAATCTTCTAAATTAAATTGTGGTATGAGTAGATTGTAGTCGGTTTTAGTTTTGTACGAAAGGTTAATTTAGTTAAATAACAAAAAGCGGATAATTATCCCCATTAAACACATCATTATTAACAGAAACGCTAATAACAACAGTCATTATAGAAATAAGTGCCGACTCAGCATATAATTACTTAACAGCTAATCAAGAGACCGTGTCATTAAACCAACAAAAGATTCTCTCATATTAAACTTTCATTATGGATGCATTGCGCTTCTGAGTACCTCAGAGGAGTGGAGAAACTTAAGGAGCCGCGTGCCGAGAGAATTAGAACGGGTCATTAACCATAATAACAAACTGTCGACACTGATTAACCTGCTTAGTAAAGCTGTCTGCACCAAAGTAATGCTTCAATTATTTCACTGTTGGTAAATCAGGCGGCAAGCATTACCTATTATAATTAAAATTAATCAGCATATCTATATGCTCGTTATTATCGCACAAACACTCAGTAATGTCGCTATAGACGTAATTGTATTATACAAGCTGGGATTATAACCGTGTTATAGAATAGTGTAGTTAATTACCCTGAGACATCATGAGAGAGATGGAAATATTCAAATTACTCTACCTACTAAGTTAAATTGGTAAACACTAAAAACATCATTATTATCATTATCGCTAACAGTTTTTGTCGTGTTACTGTTTTCATTTACTATTATTTTTTAAAAATGCTGTACCTGACCTGAGAAGACCTCTTTAGAGTTATATATTTTTATAGCTAAAATTAACGATGAGTTTTTATTCAAATAATGATGTTCGGTTTGCCTCTCATGTCCGTTATCTCGCAGTAGAAACGAGAATAAGTGGTGCTGTAAGCACCACTATGTTTTCCTTTGTATTACAGGAAAAAGGAAATTTGACTAGAGATGAAACTGATATCCGGTCACTATCAGGTATTCGATCTAAACGGCTTAAATTTACTATCCAATGGGATGTTAAGTTCAAGTGAATGTGACTGATCAATGATAACATACATAATTGAAGGAAAGTCAAAGTGACAACAAAATATTATATTTGTAACAACACCGTGAACAAGCGTGTGACAAGTAGCGAGAGCGTTTATTTGAAATTTATTTACGAAATAATTTTTAAATGTCAACGGGATCGTCTGACGAATTCCTTTACCTTCAAGAGCTGTCCGTTACATCAGTAATTAAAGATGACTGAGTTTAAGAGTTCAAGTGACTTACTCTCTAATTATTTAACGATACATGGTAGGTACATATCGTTCAGTGGTCTCTTTCTGTGAAGCTATAATGCTCCAGTAAAAGTGCTGAACGAGATCGGGAGATAGGCTATCCCGAGTGTAGAGGACGTCAACGGCAATACCAACTGTCACCGGAACCGCAAGTTGCTAGAGAGTGGGGAACTCTGGTGGCAGATTCATTGCTGCGGTCGGTGATAAGATGACGGTCGAGTCACATAAATGCAATCGGGCCGCAACATATAATGTTTGGACTGATAGGCAGGGAGAAGCTTCTGTGGTTATCTCCAGGTCTGGCTAGGCACGGTGTCAATCTTGGGGGACCTGAAATAACATGGTCCGGATCCTCCTCAAAGTAAGACCCCTGAGAACTGCCGTCAGGGTAGTTTTAGTGGAAACATTGAATACTCCTGGCTCCTAAGTCCACGAGGAGCTGGAGATCCAAGGAGATATTCTACCCTGCCAATAAAAAAAAGTACACGGAACGTCCGCACGTCATGCCATCCACCGAGTATCCGATATCCAGTCACCAGATATAAGATTAAATAACACTAGGATCAATCATATGAATGGAAGTCATCACGAGTTTTGAATTAGAAAACTACTATTTTAAGGCAAACTATTGGTATTCGCTTATTCTTTGTCTGTATATTTAAATACATTATGGCATGGCTCCTTTCAATGCCACTGCTAATTCTCTCCGGTAATAAATTTTACCAGAGATTTATTGAGTACTATGATAAACTTTCAAATTATATGTTACCACGATAAGTTTTCAAAGTTCAGTACAAAATGCTGACAATGGTATGAGCGACTGCAACAGCATATCCGTTTAAATTGGTTGCACAATTGAACAAAGTGTTGTTGAGTATTACGGTTTCATCGACCGTAATTTCAATTGTTAGTAATACAATATGTAATTGTTCATAAAAAATCACTCTTGAATATTAATGGCTATCGAAAATTATTAGTACGTAGTTAAATCATGGTCACATTAATGTTAAACACAGATTATTTATTACAAATTACACAAATAGAAGTCAATTTACACAGACAGTAATCAAACAATTCTAAACTTGTTTATTTTCAACCACTGATTCAAATATATTGTAAAACGCTATAAATTATATATTATACTTTTTTTACCGATGATGAGACCAGCATGATTTTATTATGTTTTTCATTCTAGACAGGAATAAAATTGAAGCACTGATTAATTTTTCGAGACAATAGTAATGACATTACCGAAATAGAGTATATGTGCGTGATTACAAAATGGACAAAATATTTCTATTTATAATCTTTCCTACTAAAAAAACACACCTATATAATTATTTTTTAAATTTATTGCAATTTAATAGTGAAATTTAATAAACAAGTAGCGGTTTTCTATAATTCCCTCACAAATTTCTAAAACACAACGCTATCGGTGCAACAAAACGTTACGTCAATTTCCCCTCGGACGTCTTCCGGTCTGTCAACATGTTGTTTGTATGGTTTTTGATTATCACATTTTTCTATTGTATCACGGTTTTTTCATTTAAAGTTACCAGTGTTCTGTGCTAAATTTATTAGCATGAATATGGTATAGGAAGTTCTGAATAAATACATAGAAATGTGTTACTCTAATAATTATGTTACATATTTTATTTGTATATATTGTACCTATAAATTATAAATTGAGAATATTTTTTACGAAGTTTTCGTTAAGCACGTTATATGTTCATTGAGGTTTGTGAACAAAACAAGTATATGCAGTTAACTAAGTAAAATTATTCTTAAATGTATTTTATAGTTTTTGTAGTATCCATACTTATGCTTAAATGACCTTTGTAATAGTATAAACAGTTCTCAGTATACACTTTGTCAGGTGTAGTTTTGTGTTATTGTCGCACAGAGAAACTACACAATATTTATAAAAAGTTTTTCTTATTTTTCTATTGTAATAAGTAGTTCAGAAAAAATAACTCAGTAACATTGTGAACCAAACACTTCGTTGTTGACATGAGTGTAGTCCGTCTTCACAGAATAAGTGTGCGAAAATGGCCGCGTTTAAATCGTCCGAAAAGTACTTTTTTTAGCTTATTGGTTGATATTTCAGATGTGTTATATTAATGTTTGGTAATATAATATCTGGTAGAAAAGTTCTCAAAAATAAAAAAATATGCATGTTTCCTATTATTGTTTATGTGCCTTTTTTGTGATTGTGATTGTGCATTTTTCTTTCACATAGTTCAATAGACTAGAAACTTATGCTACATTTTGAATATGAAATGAAAGGTAATGACTACCTCTGGAGCGCAGCGGTAGCAAATGCGACTGTTGTGCCTGAGGTATCAGGTTCGATTCCCGGGCCGAATCAAATGTTTGTATAATATGATCTGCAAGTATTTGTTTCGGAGTTTGGGTGTTTTCTATATATGACATGTATGTATTTATAAAAAGAAAGTATGTAGTATTCTATCAGTCAATCTAGTTATCATAGTACAAGCTGTGCTTAGTTTGAAAGTTGATGGCGTTGTGTGTCAAATGTCCGAAATACTTATTTTTTTTATATTTATTGTGTATATTTCTATAATACTTGTTATCAAGGTATTGTTCTTCATTGAAGTACGAGTTGTGTAGTAAATTTATTCATTAAAATTATCAGTCAATTATTTGTTCTATAACTTAGAATACTAATTGTATATATAAACTAATATAAAGACTAATCTAAAAAATGACAAGAGTAAGGTAACGTACAATGTAATCAAACTGACAGAACTAAAATAATAAAGAAGTAAAAGTGGAGCGAAATTAACAAATACAATACAGTCCATAGGTTCAAAAGTCTACCACGCCGCCAGAACAACAGAGCCTATAAAAGCAGAGCCATTCAACGGTAACATTCTGAATTACTAATGAGACAACGAAATTTAAATTTAAAGGAATATCTGGTTTAATAATATTTGATTATATTTTGTTTAGCATTAGAAACCAAAATTTTTTATCCTTTCTGTAATTTATTGATAACGTGGAGAGGTAGACTTTGCTGAATTACTATTGGCTTGATCATAATTTTGCCTATAATAACATATTCAAACCAGTGTTAAACATTTCATTGAATTTCACCGAGTGAGTGAGGTTGATGGTTCTCCCTCGTCTTGTATTCTTGGAAGATGGTCGACAACGCACTTATAATTGTTGTGTTACTAGTGCTCAAGCGGTGGTAATCATGTAGGTCACTCGCCAGCTTTTGTTCCCCCTATATCAAAAACCTACACAAAAAGATTTAATATTAATTATATACTACCTATTGTTTACATGTGCTATTCTACATTAATTCCCATGACTATTTAGTTTTGGAATTCTGTTGAATACATTTTCGTTATATATTTTTCATTATTATTCGTATTCGTATTTACGAATTTCACTTAAATATCAACTGTAAACACCTGAATTGCGTTGTCATATTACATGCGTATTCGATTATCACTATACACGATATTTTTGTAATCGTTAATAGATTGTCGACTACATTACTGTTTTTATTTTAACAAAGAAAAGTATAAAAGTACTTATCGAGAAGTACTAACTCACTGTACAACAAAAATTCTAACGTGTGTAATGTTGTAGACCGCAAGTGCCAAGATCTTGCTTGTGAAATGTGGCTGGCACTTGAATTATCTACAGTACATTTTATATTCTGTGAGCTAACTAACCAACTTTTTAGATAATGTTTCAATCTCTTTCCATCATCACTATAGGAATGTGATATAAATCAAAGTAAACATAACTAAAATTTAAATGTACACAATTAATCACAGACTCCAAATTGAAATTCTGATATTTTAATAATCAATTATATTATAACTATACATATGTTGTATGAATACTAGCGTTGGATACACATGCTGTAGTTCCACGTTAACATGAATACCACGTATTAGGATTATAATATCCGAAGTGGTGTTAACTACTGGCGTGTGGCATGCCAATGGTAGGTGTATCCATTATATATTTTAATTTAGCAGATTTTGTAGAACTAGTGGTCGCCCAGTGGTCGAAATTCGACCATAATAAATTTAAATTGTAAGTGACTTAATATACATTATTAAAATATAATATTCAAACATTATTAAGGTTCTACTGTCGAAAACTAAACTACTATAACCACAGATTTGACCAAGACTGTTATTTGCCAATCTCTTTTTTGAACAAATTAAATGAAATTAATACCTATTTAAAAAAATGTTTATTAAAACAAAACATGCTATAAGAAGATGCAAAACAAAAAAATCATGCATTAAAAATACTATCCATTTAGAGCATTTTTTATCGCATATTGCAATAATTTAATTAATGATTTAAAACTTCTCTGAAAACAATGCTTTTTGTAAAAACTCTTTCATCGTTTGCTAAATGTCTTGGGCCGTGATATTTGGATATATAAAACCTTAAACCATCGAATGAACGAACTCTACTTACTGCGACATACAATTGCCCATGTGTAAAAACTGGCCGATTTAATAAAACTCCAATTATTTGGAATGTTTTGTCCAATTCCAGTGAAATTTTACGCATTATGTTGTTGTTACATGTTTGATTAATACGTTCTTGTAACCTATAATTAATAGCAGTGTCAACATCATAAAAATATAATTGTGCATAACATGGTGAGCGATTATAAGCGGCAGTCATTGGGCCTGATCTGTGATAAAAACATCATGTATTTTGAAATGATACACTCCCCTTGTCTCAGCAACTTTGGCTTCTGAGCTAACCATAGCTAAACATGAATTATATTTTCTAATATTTTCAAAATAATTTTTTGATTTACTGTTTATTGAAGGTTCATTTGAAGTAAGTCCATTATACAATGATTTAAAATATTCATTTTGACTTAAGGGTGGTAATAATGCTTTACCTTTGTGACAACATGAAGTGAATGCAGTTCGGTCGCCTAAAGTCACTTCAGATTCAAAATGTTTTGCATTACAAAACCTGCACTCTAAATCCATTAAATGACATTTAGAGCACATTTAAATGTATCTCTCCAAATCATATTACTATCGAATACTACTGATGGGGAATTATTCCTTCTTCTTAGAGAAATATTCCTTCTTTGTCTCTCACTCCGAGCCGTTAATGTTCTATGTCGAGGCCTAATTAAAGTTCTTTCATTAAGAACCAGCAATAGTAAATTATATTTTTTTTGTACCTGAATGTTGTTATTGCAGATTGCTGCTACAGAACTTTCTTTATGCATATAATGATAGTCCGTGTACATTTAAATGTATGTTGCTGCTACACAACTTATATATACCTATTACATAAATTTGTATAAGCGCTCAGTATTTCACGTAGTATTCGTCAAATAAAACTTTTCTGTTTGACATTCAACTATGTCTATAATAAACAAAAGAAACAATTTGACCACAGAGTATGTATACGTGTACAAATACTTGTGTATGCGTGTGTCAAATGTATTCTGGTTTGTGTAATGTTTTATTTATTGATTTATTGTACTTATTATGCATTATTATTAAAATCTTTTTTTATATTAAATGAGGCAAATAAAACTTTTCTTTTTGATATGTCTATGTCAGTACTCTATGTCTATGGACAAAATGAAAGTATGCGTGTACAAATACTTGTGTATGTATATGTGTGTGAAATGTATGGTAGTGTGTGTAATGTTTTATTTATTGATTTAATGTACTTTTTAAGCATTATTATTAAAAAATATTAGCGTTCTGCACTTCTCCAACGCATAAAATATAAGTGTGCCAAATTTTATGCTCCTGCGTCCGCGCAATTTTCGTAAAAAGCGGATTAAAGTTTTTGTATCACGTATTAATATATAGATTACAGGATTTTCCAATTTTGAAAATTAATTAATATATTTAGAACGCTTTTCACGCTTATTCGTTCTTATGTAGGTATAACTATACCCTGCCATCTGTGTTTGCGAGAAATGAGGAATAAAAGTAGACAAAAGTATTCTTTGAAGAGGATTGTATATCATTTTAAAACTTGAGCTCAATCGGTCCATAATTTTTAGAGTTTATTAAACGTACTCAAAGCATCTTAATATAATAATAATGTATATTTATAGAGAATATATGTAAATTTGTCTGATACAATTAATTACCAATTCTATCAGTCGTACGTCGTAAATCTCATAGACTATTACAGGGTGATGGTTTAAATCCGCAAATCTTTAGTTTTTTTTTATACAATCAGAGATATGGTGAGTAATGCCAGATAAACGTCACACTGCTTAAGGGTTTATACGATCTCAAAACTGCTCTTCGGCTCATACTTGGTCCTGCTAATATAACTAAACCACAGAAGTCAATAAATACTTTACCAACACTAATTAAACTTTTTTTAAAAGGTTTAATTAGACAAGGCACAATGACAAGGGCTTGGCTCTTAAATTAAGAGAGAGAGATATATAAACATAACATAGTACAATACGTGTACTATATGATCTGAGTTTAAAATGTTTATTTTTTCGTTGCTAGAAATTACATTCTGAAATATTTTGTGCTGGCCTACGGGCGACCCGTGTCCGTCGCAAGAGTCAATCGCGCTCCAGTTTGCGTACAGGGAGCCCGTGTTGCTCGCTTTTACGCCTATCTGTCTGAAATACGCCTAAGACAATATAGGGCAGGTGCGCCGGATGGATGAAAAAGTCAAAGTAATGGAATTTCTATGAGTTACATAAACGAAAAATAAATCTTATATGTTTTTGAATAGTTACCAAATAACAATGTCCACAGTTTGAAACAAATGATTTATTCCATCACTGAAAAAAAATGGTCAATATGCGGAACGACTAGTGGTGTAACAGTGAAAAATGCACAATGTGTTAGTACTTATTTCTTTTTGTTCAGACGAGTTTTGTGCAGAAGAGCAATAGTAGAAGTTTTGTAATTATTTAGTTTTATTTTGCTTATTTTACACATAATCTTATGATAAAACTCGGTCGTCAGCAACTGAAGTACTAAGGTCACCACACTCATTGCGAATAAATGTAAATGTAACTCTGGCTGTCTGTTTTCACTGATAAGCCGCTTAGCTGACTAATGAAATTTAGCATGGAAATACTTTGATTCTTGAGGAGGAAAATAGGTTATATTTTTGACATTTTTTTTTGTTGTATTCGCTCCGTAAACATCGTTGATGTTGCATGCCACTTGTGCTGCGTTACTGCCACGACGATACTCGTATTCGATATTTATTCGAATTTTAAACGTATTCACGATAATGAAAATAATTTGAATGTGATGAAAATTTTAAGTCAATAAACAAATGACTAACTTTGAAAAAAGAATTCTATGTTTTACGAAACGAAACGAAACCAAAATTATTTGAATTTAGAATTCTCGGTCTAATAAAGTTTTTTTTTATTACAGAACGACAATTTTATAGGTAAACACTTATTATTTCAAAAAATATAGAAATAGTATCCTATCGGTATCGGGTACAGAGAAAAAGCTACCGATGGCTAGGATTCCAGAAACAACAACATGCAGTATCGTGGAGGACTGCTTTAGGCTCCTACTTCAGCTACCTACTATGAGCCTTTTAATTTTTTTTCTTGAATATATGCAATTTCTAGCCTACACACCAAACTTCAGTAGTTTCGAACTTCAGAATGTATCCCAGAGATCTATTTCTTGCACTGATATGCATCCTCTATAGAAGTAGTAGAAGGGGTAAACCTACATATCAAATTTCAGTCTTTTAGGACTACAGAAACTAGTATCCTAGAGCTTCTAGAGGATCCATATCATCAGTGTGTAGATATACATTATATTGGAATAGTGTCGCTTGGCAGACTCGAATTTATATTCAAAAGATTATATTTATATTTATCGTCGTCGTGTTGCTAGCTTGTCGGTTTTTTATAGGATACACTTTGGAGAGTGCTCGAAGGCTCTCTTCGAACTGATTGAGCCATCTCCATTCCTTTATCGGACTACTAGGCGCAGGCAAAAATTTCGTCCACACGTTGTTGACATACCCACAAGTCGAACTAAACGGTTTAACAGCTCTTTTTGGTGAGTCGCCAAGACTTGGAACGACCTGCCTGGGTTTATTTTTCCTGATGACTTGAACTCTGGAGCCTTTAAGAGTAGAGTGAACAGGTGTCTTTTGGATGGGCGTGTACCACCTTCGTCTTTATCTACACTTTCCATCAGGTGAGATAAAGGACAAATGTCTATTCCATTACAAATGGAAAAAAAAAAGGGAAAAAAATTTTCAAAAATATATGATGTCATCTTTATGTATAATAACAAAATTATTTGTATGCATCGGCACTTTTGTACATTTTTTTTAATTTTATTTTCATGTCTACGAAATGTCCAATAATTGTGTAATTACTCTATCATACAGTTTCTTGATATTTTTCTAAAATGATTTAATATTTCATACCACGTGCTGTAGCTGCTAGCAACTGTGCTTCGTGGTGAACTCGTGCGAGCGAGATTGCTGCAGCTGCGCGATGCGGTGGCTAAAAGGTCGGGTTGTGACGTGGGGGCATAATTTCTATTCGGATTAGAGTACTGAAGACACTTAAACATATTTTTTTTCAAAACCACTTTAAGAAAAGTATTATTGTGCTCACGACGTCTGATTTCAAAATGCCAATTATGGCTGAAAAATTTAAGAAACCTTACAATAATTTTACAGAAACTCTTAGAAACAAAATAATAGAAACTTATTGAGTTTTCAGATTAGATAAACGGTTATGAGATTTTCGTGTACAAAATCATTCAATAGACAGTAAGATCTGAAACAGCATATCACTTGAGGGTATCCCAAGTGCCGACTCCTCGTGACAGTCGATTAATTATCCCTGCTTACTTCTCTTGGGACAAACTTTATAAGATGTTCTTCGAATACACACTACAAAGTTAGCGGATTGTCCCGAAAAGAACTGTGATATATTATCTTTTAAGAAATAGAGAGTCTAGTAAATACTTCTAACTTACAGTTTAGTTATTTGTTTTGTAAGATTTGCAATCACCGTTTGTTATAAATGATTTTGTAATATAGCGTCAATTATGATGCTAAATTATATGAGTGTATGTAAAGGCATACTGCAGAATAAAATACATGATTTTGGTCTTCAATATCTGGTGTAATGAGTAGTTACATATTTATTTTTGGTCACGTTACATGCATGTTCTTGTTTCAATTAAAATAATTCAATATTGTTTTATTAAATTCATTTGCAATTCATCGCAGCCACCATGTTGTTCGTGTATGATATACGTTTATTATAATCATAAATCACATAGGGTCATAAATGGCCACAGATAAACGTGGGCTTCCTCCTACACCGACACCACACGATCTAATGTTTATCATGTGTGAGGAACATCACTATCAACGTGCTAGTCAAGCGAACGGATGCCAACACAGCATCACGGCTTATTAATGATATTTATGACACATCAATGTGGTTGTGACATATAATTTGATGTTAAATGCTTCATCCACGGTAAGTGATAAAGGTACAGTATTTTTTTTTTTTTTTTATACCACGACGGTGGCAAACAAGCATACGGCCCGCCTGATGGTAAGCGGTTACCGCAGCCTATGAACGCCTGCGGCACCAGGGGCATCACGTGCGCGTTGCCGACCCTTTAAAAACCTATTTACCCCCTTCTTGAAGAGCCCCATACTGTAGTTTCCAGGGAAAACCTCGGCAGGGAGCTCATTCCATAACGGGATTGTTCGCGGGAGAAAATTTCTCTGAAACCGCACTGTGCGCGACCATTTAGGTTCCAATGTATGTGGATGAGCTCCCTGACGATGGCGAGCGGTGCGATGGTAGAAAGTGGCTGTGGGCATCATATCAAACAATTCTTCAGAACACAGCCCATTGTAGAGACGATAGAGCACACACAAGGAGGCAAAGTCTCTCCTAAGACTTAGTGGCTCGATACCGTCTGTGAGATCAGGATCGTCGACTATTCTCACAGCACGTCTCTGAACTGAATCGAAAGGCTCAAGCTGGTACTTCGGTGCTCCCGCCCAGAGATGACAGCAATACTCCATGTGAGGTCGAACTTGTGTTTTGTAAAGTAGTAGCCTTTGTGCCGGTGTGAAGTATCGCTTCGCTCTATTCAGAACACCAAGTTTTTTTGATGCCAGCTTGACCTTCTCTTCCAAATGAGCTCGAAATTGGACGTCACTGGAGATGTCGACACCGAGGATTCCAATACTCTGTGAGATGGTAAGGGGTGTATTCTGGAATTGTGGAACCACAGTGAACGGGGTTTTCTTAGCGGTAAACGCACAGACTTGTGTCTTAGAGGGGTTAAATTGGACCAGGTTATCCCGACCCCAATCGGAGACTCTGTGTAAGGTGCTCTCGATTTGAGACACAAGTTGTTCGCGACTTTCTACTACAACGGTACGAGGGATGTTAGCTCGGCCCGTGTAATACGCATCTCCAGTACTGTCGTCCGCATAACAATGGATACCATCCGTGGACAGCATATCATTGATATGCAGCAAGAACAGCGTTGGAGATAGCACGGAGCCTTGCGGGACACCAGCGTTTATGTCCATGCTTTCGGAACAGCTACCATCGACGACGGCTTTTATGCGTCTGCCGGACAAAAAGCTAGCCACCCACTTGCACAAACCCTCGGGCAGGCCGTAGGATGGTAACTTCGATAGAAGACCCCTGTGCCAGACCCGATCGAACGCCTTTGCTATATCCAGGCTAACTGCCAAAGCCTCACCTTGACTCTCAATGGCTGAAGCCCACCGGTGAGTGAGATACACTAGAAGATCACCAGTCGAGCGACCGTGGCGGAAACCATACTGGCGGTCGCTGATCAAATCGTGCTCTTCTAGGTAACTGAGGAGCCGTGTGTTGATTACACGCTCCATCACCTTAGAGAGAAGGGAAGTTATAGCTATAGGCCTGTAATTCGATGGGTCCGATCTATCACCCTTTTTTGGCACTGGATGCACATGGGCAGTCTTCCACGAAGAGTATCGATGCCATCGTAATTATATACGATATTAATATGACTACATTTGAAGTTTATAGTTAGGTATTGTTCAGTATAATTCACAAGAGCCGAGTATGGTAAGTGGTATTTATTCCGCTCATATTTTGTGTATAACAATCTGCAGAACAAATATGGTAGGTTGAGGCAGCTTATTTAATTTACCAACGTGTGACCCTGCGTGGGACACACTGCCAACTACATACCCGACTTGAACAAAGCTCTATGAGACTGTTGTTAATAACGATTTATGGAACCCTTTTGTTCCGTGACTGTTATCTTTGTAGCGTGAGTTTGCTATTCAACCTTGATATATCGTGCCACCGTGTTGACACAGAAAGAATATGTAGCGCGTCTGTTATTCTATTAGATCGCTGCAGTGATAGACAGGACATGTTTTACACAAAAATGACTCGTATTAAAAAAGATTATTTTTTAATACGATAACTCTTCGTAAGATTTTTATTGAAATAATTCGACATAATTATAATTTATTTATTACGAAATGTTAGTATGTTTTGTTATTTCCAAATATTATTATTAGCAATCGTGTATTGTATATATCTAATTTAGATCGTGAGCTTAATTTATGGGCCGATCACGACATTGGCTAGTGGTAGGACTCGAAGAATAAACATTCTATAAAGAAAGCCATTTGGTTCGCACATAAAAGAAATACGTATAAATCAGAGGCGTCGGCCATTATGACATGGCTTCACGTTATTGTGCCCGCCCCGTCACGTTTATACGACGCGAATGTGACAAAATAAGCGCCATTACGCAATAAACATGGCTCACTTTCTGTTTTGCTGTAGAACAATTATTGACTTAAAGTAATTTACATTTTTCTTTTACAGCACAGACGTTGCTCTAATTATATGTATGTACCTCAATTAATAATTTCCCTTAACTTGAAGTTCATCTTTCGTTACATTATACTTTGAAACAAAATCTACCTTTAATATCGTTATAATACTCTTGTTCTTTTCTAGGTAAAGAGACGTTAAGTTATTATTTATGAAGCATTATTGACAGTAGAAATCTTTAAAACGTGAGCCAATATTCTAGGTATCGTACAACGTATACATACTAATATTTGAGTATTAGACTTTGATAAATTCTACTTATACGTTACTAGGAATATGTATTCTTCGTGCCTTAATTTTTTATCCCTTAAGATAGAATTCTCTTTACATTTTAAAACAATACTTGAGTATGGCCAATTTGTTTAAAAAAAGAATGACATTAAAATTGCCATAAAAAGCTAATCCTTTACTTATGAAAGAAGTGAAGACGTTATTATTAATGTTGTGATTGTACTACCTATTTCTGGAAAATTCGCTACATCGCTTAGTTGTAAGTTAAATGACAAGGTAAGTGTAAAAAAACTGGCCATTTCCTATGATATCAAAAGGACAGTCGGATTTCGAAGCAATGTGCTTAATGTAAGGTATAGTAAATTTATCACGTGGAACTAAAAATACTCTCTGCCACCTGCCTAGTACCCAAGGTCATCTTCTATGTGTACTTAACAGTTAAAACTTGGCCAGATTTCAAAACATTTCCTTACTAAACTTGTACATATTACTGTACTTATTTGTGACTAATGCGACGTTAAAGCCCAATGGGTTTAAAAAACATGACATTATGCAGTATATTGTCAGTATATATGGTAATATATCAAGATACATCTGGTCACAAACACGTGCTCTTACATACCTTACTCGTGGTAAACATCTCATAGTTATTGGCACTTCCCTTTAAAATTACCTAACTATATTATTATGGATACGGGAAACTACTGAAATCTTCGATCACTGTCAAGTCTTGAGCAAATAAAACTATAAAAAGGAATCTCTCACCAGAGGGATAACAAGTTAATTGTTTAAAGAATCATTGTAACTGCTTAACATTAATCGTAAAAAAATTGTTTATTTTTTTATTTTATTAAATATAGGTACTAGACAATCGACAGTACATGTAATATGTATGTATATATTTATAGCTAACTTTCAAAATGTAAGACGTAGAACGTTTGTAGCAATCAAATCAATCAATCATAGTAATTTTTAAAAACTTATAGTTTTATAACTGTATGTACCTTTAAATAATAGTCAATTTTATATAAAATACTGAATTGAAAACCGGTACACAACATTAACTTCTATAAAATGCTAGCTTAATAATGTACGAGTAGATTCTACAAAATAAAATGAAACATAACACTTTCATGCTATTCAGAGAGAAGCTTATTAGCATACGATAGCGTTCTAAAAGCTGAAAAATACAGACCTGGAAGTGCTCGCTGGCCGCCATTGAAATAAGAGTGCATGGCTCATCCGCTTATAAATTATGTAGCGAAACGTAACGGAACACAAATTTTGTGGTTGTGAATTTTGACGTGGCCTTACACAAATTGTATGGATGAAATAACATTTTTTATGTGGAATAAGTGTCATAAGTCTAACATTATATTCAACATAGTCCAAAGGCTTTTTACACCCTTTTTAGCGGAATGTTATTTAGGCTTCGAATTTTGTTACTCATGCTTAAGCACATATTTATTTGTTGGTACACTCAACTTAAATATTATCGGTCAATCTCGACAATATCGATGGTATTATAAAAGGTAGACGTGGTTTCATAACCTAACTTGCGGTAAGTTCGCCGAAGCGAGATAGAAGGCAAAATATAATTAATTTTCTTCAAAGTAGCTTACTTGAAAATAAAAAATAATTAAGAAAATAAAATACGCAACTTATTTTGAAATCACAAGCTTAGCACTACGCAATGTTGAGGATTATTTTAACAGTCTATAAAAAACTAAGCTCTCAAGAGATTTTTTTATTTTGCTCAGAATAGATAATACAGAGAACGTTCTAGTTCTACTTTCTCATTTCTCATACGTTAATAAATGTGAAAGTTACTCCAGTTAATCAATAATTATCACAATACCAAAGCTAGCTTAGTGGATTTGTATAACACTGAATGGTATAAAACTAACATAAATATATTTTTTGATAAAATACGTTAGGCATAAATTGATTTAGCGTGGTAACAAGTTTTTCATATTACTCGTACACAAGATAATGCACAACCAATTCTCAGGTACTAAAATTCTTCAAGTTGAACCATTTCATAACGCATTCTGGACGAGATAGTAACTATTTCAAGTTAGGAAAATTCTATCTTTATAGCTGCAATACTATTAAATTACATAGCTTGTCCCCAGACTTATCAAGAAGAAGCGCAGAACTTAGATAGGTGTAACTTAATTTAGACGCTACCGTTCGAAGCCAATCGCAGGGATGCGGGGTTTGTGGAAATTTGTACGTAGACAACCGATTTCTTTTTCCAAACCAGAACGTGAGGTGAAAGTTGACAAAGGTAGGTACAGCAAAGTTAGCTACGTGAGAGCTAATCTAAGTCTCGAATTCCATTTGAGTATTTGTAATTACGGAACAAAACCCTAATTTTATTTTAAAAAGTACGATTACGAAAATAAAGGTTAGCTAAAGATCGTTGATTGTTGACCGTTGATTTGTACATGGTCCCAACTAATATGCTTCTGTATATAATCTGTAAAATTTTGGTGTACAATAAAGTTTATTCTATTCTACTCTATTTAAAATAACATTCAGTCGGTATAAATAAAGTTATTTCGACTCGTAAGCGAAATCAGTAGGCTAGCCGATTTGTGTCAAAGTTGTTTCCCCTCTGCGAAAGGTTTTAGTACAATTTAGAGTCTCTAAGATGGTTTAGAAACAAAACTAAACCAAAAATACAATACCTACTACGAATTTAGAAAATATGTGATGTTTCTATTAACATGTCACCCTTTTCAGTTTCTAACTCTGTTGACAGTACGAGATCAAAATAAGAAATATCGGCCTATTAATACTTCAAATTTAACTACTATATTTTTTGGGAATGTGAACTCATCTATAACACGAGTAAATGTAAATGAAAATAATCTTGTCAGGTTCTAAATCAAAACCTGTGCAACAAACTCATACTATTCGTCTTTGCAATACAAACGGCACGTGACGCTTGACACAAGCAGGTTCACTAACTTCATAGTGAACTATGAAACAAAGCGTAGCTGTGTTTGTTTTGTTATCTTCGCTACGAATGCCAGCTACTGTTTAATGACACGGAAAATTTTGAGGCGCATGGCACGGCTACGAAAATGCAGGATTATGCACAGTAACTTTATTACAACTCCCGCCAAAGCTCCTTCGCGGTGTCGAATTATGCTGAAAATAACAAACTGGAAGTAAAATATGCACCCGTTTGCATTAATTTTATGCATCAGGTAACAAATTGCCAAAATGTGTTTACAAAGCCCAGGTATTAAAATTTTGTGATATCATTCTTAAGTAGTTTAAAGCAGTGTCATCTTTTAAAATAAAAAAAGCTAATTGACGAAAATGAAGTATATCAAAAATAAGAAAAATATCTTTTTTATTTCATTTTTATGTTTTTTAAAGTATGTATATACGAGTACGTATATGGAACTTAAGGCTAGATTAAAATTTTTTTTTAAAAAAAGTACGCCCGCACTACGAATAAATTCTGTGGTGGGGGATTTTACAAACGTACAAGAAACGGATACAAGGAACACCCAGACTCAGAACAATAATTTCTGGATCACATAAAGGGTTGACACACTCGGCGCAGTAGAGAGCGGAGTGGCGAGCGCTTAAACCACTAGGCCAACCGTGCAGTCAAACTACAAGACAAGTCTAAGATACATCGTAATGTGTATTACGATTGCTGTCACTAAATTATGTTCCAAGGGTAACAATTTCTAGAATAATAATGATCTATAAAGCGCATAGCGCATAACTATTTAAAATAGTAATCCTGATTATAGCAACACGAAACAACAATTTAATTTAATACAATATGGCAAAAAATTAACAGGTACGTTGGTCTAAAATACACTAGGTATTTTAAAATCCTCAAGTATTTACATAATAAAGTTATTTTTCGTAACGGTACACACAATTTAGGATCACTTGACTTGTTTTAGCACTGAATTAATCCATATAGACCCAAATATAAACTAGAAGCAAAACTTTGAAATTATATATATTGGTGAAACTTATACAGACTACTGAGACATAAATATGTAAATAATAATTAAGAAAAATTATAAACATTAAAAAAACACTGATCTTCAAATTGGGCCAATGGGTTCAACTATGATATTTTTAATAACATTTATTTTTTAGGTGTAATGGTTTTACACATTTTTTATATTGCCAACGAGCTTTCACTTGACTTTATAGTTGCCTCCAAAGTTTTTGAAGGAAGTGGCCAACGCCATCTTGGCATTACTAAAGACAGATTGCGACGAACCGTATGAGACCTTCCAGTGCACACACATCTTCAACAAAATTCTGAGCTGTGAGCTGAAGCTTGTCTAGCTTGCCTTCCACGATCAAGAGATGATGACACCAAACTTTAACTACACTAAAATCCAGCGTATATGTGGCAGATCCTTTTTTTTATAAGTAAAAAGGTTCTGCCACAATTTTTGGCCTACTGCAGCTCATCTCTATATGACGATGGACTGGTCAGCTTGATTAACTCCACTCTTGCCTTTGTTGTAGTTCTGGAAGATAAACAAAATGTCCATGTCCACCTTTTTTCCTTCTGTAGAGCTTCATCTTTTCACCTGGTATTCAAGAATAAACACAGTTGTAGTTTGTACACACAGCACAAACACTTTTGTCAAACAATTGGATGAACAAAGTAGAATTCTGCTCATCTCAAAATCCATTTAGCATATTTGACTCATAAAATAAATATCTTCGTTTATGGGCTGATCTCAAAAGATATCTAAAGTAATAAAATAGTTTATTAGTTTAAAGTATAAATAAATGAAAAATACTATAAAACTTTTTAATATATCTATGTAAATATAAGAAAATAGTACTTACCTTTCATTTTCGACGCAGATTTTTAATTAAATAAAAATAGTAATTTGAACCACTATAATAGGTAAATTATATTACAATGTTATATTTTTAATAGAAAGTTACTCTTTGGCACTAAGATTTTGCATTAAAACAAACTATAGTTTGAAATAGTTAAAATATGTGAGTCCTTAAAACAGTGGATGCAAATGGGGACAGTGGCCTTAAATAGGATAATCATTACCGCAAAAATAAGGTACCTCTTTTTCATAAGGTTTTTCTTTGTTCATACTCTAGTATTCAAAACTCCCTTTAAAGCTCATTTTGCCCCATCTATTTTAGTTATTTTGTTTTATTATAATTAAGTACATTTGTACAATGTTTTAATTAAATACGATCAGGTTCATTAATTTCTACCAAACTGGTCGGTAAGTTTAGTTATTTTGGAATTGCAAAATTAGCACAATTGTTAAATTAATTTTTATAAATACCACACAGACGTATGTAATTAAGAGGTTGTAAGTTAAGTAGTACTCAAAAGTGCATCGAAAGTTATGCTGTCTATTTTCATAAGACTTGTAGCGGAGCTCTGACTTCCCCTCAACAGCCAGCTTGAATAACAGATGCATGTGATGTGATTGCTGACACTGAATGATCCATCCCTGGTGGTTATCTTTCTTGTCGTGTCTATTGCTACACACATACTTTCAATTTCTTTTCTATTTCAAATTATTCAAAATGCTCGAATGGCAATAGATTTGCCGTCTGTCAGCGCCACTGACGAACACTAAGACCAAATTGTAATTGTTAACATGCCGGGATTCAGTACGCCTTTGATTGTCTTTGGAGATGTATGTACATATGTGTAAATATCTGGATTTCCATTTTAACAATTATAACATTGTCTTACGGATAGTTAGTAAAAAATAAATAAATGTTAGAACATATAATTATCTAATTTATTTAGTGCACTTTGTATTAGATATCTCCATTAACTATCTGTATTTAGAAACATGAATCGATTCGAAACCTAAATTTACGACTAAAATATATAATTGTTAGTTTGAATATTTTAGTTGAATAACTGTAAACTTCAGTAACGTAGGTCATAAAATAAAATGGTGTAGTTAATACCACATACTATGTTTATGGAAATAACATAATTGATATTGAAGATGAATACCTTAACTGGCATTACACAATTTCATTATAATAATATGTTATAACAAATCATAACTACATATATCTAATATTTAATTAATTCTAACTGTTTTCAGAATGTATTTCGAATAACATTTGGTTGTCTTTTCATCTGTGGGTACATTATTAGATCCGCAATCACGACGCTAACAAAAGGTAAGGACTAAGTGAGCAACTTCGAATGTCGTTCATTTGAACAGACAATATAGAAGCGGCAAAATCTAATCTGCTTCTGAAATTTTCCAACCGACCCACATTACCATTTGAAGGCGCAGAAAAAAGGAAAAAGTATTCTTCATGAGGGAAATTTCATGTAAATTGAGCAAAGTACGCATCTTTTGCTTTTTTAAATTTTCATTGTTCACAATTTTATTGTGATTGTAGTCACACTGATCCGTCAACGCACTGAGTTAATATCACAACTTTTGTCTACAACATATTTTTTTTAAGTTCCCAAAGGACAATGTAAACAGGGAAACTGAATCCAAGATTACAGTGCTTATTACAAGACTTACGACGACCCATTTTTATCCACCCAAAACAAAAGCGTTTTGCCTGTGAACAAGTATTCTCAGAAGGTCGTGAATCAAGTATTTTACGAACTGTGTCGTAGTTTTGTTAATCATTTACGACATGGGTATGTGGTTAGGTACTGTATCCGTATGGAATTGGCTGGTTTCTGTGTGTACCCACCCATCTGCGTACAATTTTACAGCGAGGCAGGCCGGTGCACGACGTGACCGGCACTTCAATGAGCGGTACCACACCTCGTTACTCCTATACGTGTATTACAAGTAGTACGTACCTCCCTTTCCTGGAGTAATATTCTTTGACCTACTGGCACTTTCGTCATATATTTTTAACGTATTTTTTCTGAAACATGTACTGGAAATTACAGCTAGTCACATCTCCTTTCTTCTTTCTTCCTTATTCCATTGAGAATGTGTATCAAAATAAAAAATCTTGCTGTTTATGGAAGTTAACTGCAACATCGTAATTTTCTCGTTATTACAAACATGGCCATCGAATTTTCAAGTAATTTGACGAAGTGCCTTAATGTTAAGCTGAATTTTTTAAGATCATACGTTTCAGTTTTCAGAAGATAAAGTGCTAGTGACATGACACGTCAAAGTTTATTAAAATAACGGATCATGTAATGGATGTATTTATACCTGTACCTTTAAATATGTTCACGATCTGCTACTTTTATTAATAAAACTCATCGTTTAATAAGTGAAAAAATATAGTACTAAAGCCTAACCTGTGGTACAATTTCATTGATACATTACTAATTTTAGAATAATTAATGACACAAGAACTAAAATTCAATTCATTTTCTTTGATTATTGGAACGGATTACAGTTAATGGAGTTAAATCGAAATAAAACATTGTAAAGGGCATTTAATTATATATGACAATCTAAATATAAAAGGTTACAACAAAAAAGTAATCTGATGAATTAATGTATGTACACATAAATATAATATGCATTTAAGTGAACTAAAAGCAGCAGAAAATTAAGATTTCAACATTTCAGTTTGTTGATTTTTAAGTTTACCCGTAATAGGTATAATGAATGCACGATCTTCAGTATAGCAAACGTATTACTGCGGCAATATTTTAAAGTTGGCGCCATTAATCTCTTTAATAGCTCATGGCACTCGGAGGAATAGAGTTTAAAAATAAATGTGAAGGACAGTGGGATCGATAAGGATTTAAGGCCAAAAACTTGGAAAAGTACTAAAATTTAATACCGGCCGCTAGCAATTCTGGGGACACCGTACTTTATAGCGCCAATTACTACCCTTCCATCTTTCAAATACGATAGATTGGTTTTGTCTTTTAAAGGTTTTTGGAAATCGTAAAAAATTATAGATAATTTTCTAATAATTTTAAAGTGATTATTTTGTGTTAAAGAGTTAAGATCAAAACGAAAACTCTTCCAAAAATCAAACGTACTAGTTCAATTGTTTCAACTTTTGCATTACTTCTGAAACAGCATGCTATTGTATATAAGTTTCTCAGCATAATTATGTGTATGAATGCTTATTTGTCTTACTTCTGGTTCTCTTCTGATCTGATTTAACAGCAAAATAGGATGTACATCAGAATAACACATAGGCTAAAACTTATCAAGGATTCACGTGATTTGTCCATAATATAACGTTAATATTTTGGTAAATCGAAAGACAGTTCATAATATCAGTATGGGTGCGAAAGTAGAACTATTTTCGCGTCCCTACTAATATATGTGTTACGCTATCACGGATAAAAAGCTGCAACGATTTTATTTATTTTATTTTTTAAAATTTATAATGGAGATACTTTAATTATTTCATAACTGAGACACACACGGGCAGAGGTAAGGGCAAAGGCCAGAAGTTAAATGTCTTTTATATCAATTTATCTATATGGTATGTAGACCAGATTGCTCATTGTTATTCGGCGGATTATGTTTTTCCTTTAGTGGACAATTATTCATCAGAGTAGTTCACTTTTTATGTTTAGGTATTGTTCATTATATAGTTCCAAAATTTTATCACAATAATAAAATTATGATTCTGTTGTTAAGGTGCACACAGGAGGTGCGTGTTCCGAGAAGAAACAAATCAAAGCAACAAAGCGTACAATTACACACAGATTCTTCGAAGTAAGTTTATTATTTGTTTTTATTATAAACATGACACTGCCTTCTACATATATAAAGAGTTGCATGCTTATGAAACTATAAAGCATTTTTGTTTAGTTTAATGTTAATATAATAGTCTTGCCTTGCAGTTTCGCGTGCGTTTAAAATAATTGCAAAATGCTAATTATAATTTTAGTGAGGATTGGAGTGAGATTGGTGCGTTTAAACCAAGAAGCAATCAAACAATGAACTAAATTTTACTATATTATTGAGAATTTTATAATTACTTTAGTTGCAGTGGGTATATATACCATTATCTCTAAATGTCGTAATAACAGCTGTTCCTGGATTCCTCCTATCTTAGGCGCTGAGTGGCACACCGTGGGGTTTTAGTCGGTCCGATTCCGACACATCACACCGCCGGGTATACCATTATTGTGTCCTTGCTACAGTCAAGTAGACCTCATCGATGATATTCTTCTTTACAATACGTCCACTATTTAGTAAATGTATTCTGAAAAATATTGAATGTTTCATACATTCAATATTTTTTTCAAAAAAAGCTAACTTGAACATGAAAAAATGTAACTGTATGCCACATTCTTGAGCCCTCCAATTTATGTTGTTTTATCTGGTATTGTGTGATTTCTTCAAATTCAAATGGAATTAATTAAATAGGTTTCCAGATATCGTGTCATACACTCATAAAAATCAGTTGAATTTTTGAAGTTAGTAAGTAAATCACGTTTCAATATTCGTATTAGAATAATCAACCGTTCTAAATTTTAACTACTAATGTTACTTACAATAAAATATAATTATAAAGTATGAACCTTATCCTACTTTTATAAAGAAATGTCCTCACTCATTTAAATATACGCTATACGTAAGCTATATAATTTGCTCAAATATTTTTTAAGATTCTCGTCATAGAACCATTTTATTATCATAAATAATTTTTCTTTGCCGTCTTCAAAGTACACGTATTATTAACTTTACCGTCCTTAGAAGTGCTTACTTTCTGCCTCATTACTGCTAGGTGCCTTACCTTGCTAAAGCTGTATTGGAAGGAAGCAACTCATAATTTAAAAGAGAATATACAAGAAAATTCGCTCTTAATACTTGTGGTGTAGAGGGTAATGTTGCTTGTCATTTGGAAGGTAGGTACTCCGAAAGGGTTGTCACTTTATGTATAGCTGACGTGGCCGCAAACGACAGTTAATGGCGCATAAAATTCACAATAAGTCTGACATAGGACAATAATTTTCCTCGACTGTAATTTCAGATATTTATGTAGAAATACATGTCAAAACATTTTTTTGGTTGTATATTCATTTTTCATAGTGTATACTACAGACCAATTTATCTTTCCAATCATTTCGATTGTTATATTACTTTTGTGTTAATATTGCTAATGAAATATTTACCATACTGTGTAAGAAGATCTGCTGTTGTTTCTTTGTATCTTACTCGTACAATGAATATTATCTATATCGGATCAAAATAAACTAATATGATTTGTCAACTGTTACTAAAACATGTTTAATAAAAGTATCGAACTTCTATTAAAGTATTAGATTAAAATAATTTATTTATACACTGCTAAAAAGTATAGAAAGCATATAACCAAGCTACTGGGATACACCCGTATAGTTCTTATAATGTAATCATTTAATCAAACCTATGAGACAGGAGTACCTTACTTAACGTCGGTAACAACTCGGTCACACAGGTCCTGCCTGCCTGTGAAGCCTTACCCTTGCCCTTTAGCTACCTACTTACAAAATTTCAGCTTCTAAGAACCAGCGGTTATTTGGATCTCTTTTGTATTATCTTACAAAGGCTTTACGCAATATATGAAATTGATTCTCTGACTCTTTCCCACTCTTCACGTGAAAGACTGACTTATTGTAATTTGGTGACACTGATACTCGATATACATTCTCATAGCCTTTGGAACTAATATACCTTGTAAATGACAAACTTAAATAAAAATTAGATACACTAGATACTATTCAATATACCTAGAATAATTTAAAGTAATTCTAGAATCGTTAACTGGAAATATGCTTTGGTTTTTGCTAGGTGGACACTCTCTTGAAATCAACACTGTACTCGAATCTTCAAGAGAGAAACTACAATGATTTTGTTTTATTCAGCGCAATAAGTGGTAGTTTACATGCCAATATAATAGTGTGCCATTATGCTTGTAAATTTTCAACGGCGTATGACTTTCGAAGGACGCGCGTGACTCGATTTTGTAATCATCGCCCATGCATTACCCTGTACTTATAATCTACCTGATGATGTACTCGGCCCAGTCTCAACGGAGATTTGCCAATTACGCAGGAGACGTTTTACTGCACAAGTGTGTACGCAAACACTGGTGCAGTCTCTGTTCCCTCACTCTCACAATCCGATAGGACGGTTATCCGACACAATGGGGGAGAACTGAGGCGCAGGACCAACGGATTAACTTGTTCTCTGAGGCAAGGGGGTCGAGACTCCCATTTCCAAACACCGGGATGTTATTAAGTATTTCTGTAACTAGAAAACACAATAACACTTTTAGATCGGGCATCTTACCCGAGACCTCTTGATCGGCAGTTGCATACGCTAACCAGTAGACCTACGAGGCAGTTAAGCACTAGATAAGTAGTCACTTGAAATAAACACTGCATTCGAATTACGTGAAGCTACAATGATTTTGTTATATCCAATGTAATAAGTGGTAGTTGTCATGCCAATATAACAGCCTACCATTATGCTTCTATGCACAATTTGTAGACTTTCGAGGCGTGAGACTTTCGAGGGACGCGCGTGACTGGATTTTGTAATCGTCGGCTCCTGTAATCTATCTACAGAGCGGTCAACAACATTAACTATAAGGTCTTGAATAGCCATCTGACGCTACTTTTAAAACGAACGAAACTTAAAATTTCGGCAAAACCAAGTGAATACCTACTTAGAACACGCATTTTTATACAATTTTCGAGATCTACTAAATAGATATTCAGTTAGAAGCTTATGTATATATTCATATTATAAGTATTTTTTGAAAATGTAAAATAATGAGAAAATTGTCATTTACTGGAAACTTTACTAAACCTCCGTGTAATTAATAAAATGCTATTAAAATGTGTTATTTGTTTTGTGTAATGACATTAACGTTTTTAGCACAGGATGTTATTATGGTTCGTTTTACTTGATTTAAAGAAGCTGAAATACCTAAACTAACTTTAAAGAAAAGAAAAGCATAGGAATAAATGACAGGGGTGAATGATGAGGAGAATGGGTAAATGAAGTCTAAATGTCAACTTTATTTCATTCATAACTATTATGCTTATAATATACTCGTAAGAGCCTTAAAATGTTAACACAATTTATCAATAAATAATATTTTCGTTCTTAAATAAAGACCTCAAACAACAATTAACAATAAAAGCAACTCTTAATTTTTGTTTTAAGAAACCTCAGCTGTGAAAATCTCCGGGTCTCGGAAAATGTTCTTTGAAACCAAGCCAGCTTGACAGATATTTCTCGACATCTTTCATAATTTTAAATGCTCACACAAGTAAAAGTTTAGATAAGTCAAATAGAAAGTTGAACAATTTGAATTGGTAAACTTGAAGGAACTTCCTGTAAATTTGTTTAATTAGGAATGGAAATGGGCATTATGATTTCATTTCACCATTAATTTATACACATGAAAACTTTTCTGAAATCTGATTTAAAGTTCAATAACTTCTTATATATTTATGAAAATTAATTAATCATCCATTCACAAATTTACCAACCAAATATTTGTTGTTGAAAATATTTCATCCCCTTTGATCTTTAATACAGCATACAAATCATTTAGGAAGAATGAAAAATTTAATGATAATATTTCGTTAAGTAAAGTATGTAATAGTATATAAGTTTAGCCTATAAACACTCCCAAGCGACAAGCAATCGTTCAATTCGTTCGTTTAGACTAAGGTTTGCATTACGCGATACATAGGATGGGCCACGAATTAGTTAACATTTGAAAAAATGTGTAAAGAAAACCATTTGATATATTATAAAAATTGTTTATTTACAAAAGAGTTAATTAGTTGGAATTTATTCTTTTAAAAATTACATCATCTGAATGACCACCGTTTCGATGTTTGGACTCTTCTAAGCGACCACCGAAATTCTCGAATACTAGTCGGCAAAGAGACTGCGAGATCGCCGGCGTCTCTTCGCTGATTTTTTCTTTTAGGTGGCGTAGTGTATTTAGTTTATTGATGAAGATACGATTCTACAAATAACTCCTTAAAGAGATGTCTGCCCGGGATAGATCTGGACTTCTGGGTGGGCCATGGAATGTCGCCTCGTCTAGAAATCAATTTTTCTCTATCTTGTTGCAACCATATGTTACGAATGTAGCCAGTAAATTCTAGTAGTATCGGTCCCAGGGGCTCCCGTAACATTTTCACATATTCAGCAGAATTAACAGTAACTGAACGGCCGCGAGAATCCTTGAAAAAGTAAGATCCAATGATTCCTTTTGCGGTATGGTCTGTAACCATACCTCTGGAGAATGAAGTGGCCTCTCCTGTTTAGCTTTGGGATTTTTAGTGCTCTAATACCTGCAATACTGTTTGTGTACATGTACGTTGAGGTGAAAATGGGCTTCGTCAGAAAATATAATGTTGTCAAAATTACTGAATCGTTCTAACTTTGTTTCGGCATAAGACTTACGCAAATTTAAATCATTAGGTTTTAGTTCTTGCACTATCTGGATTGTATATGGTTATTTTAAATGTAATTTCAAAATACGGCGTAATGATTTCCCAGATAACTCTAATTCAGCCGAAAGTTTGCGTATCGATAAATCTAGATAACGTTGAACAGAAGCGGAAACTTGCTGCCCATTCTCTTCAGTCCGAATCCCTTAAATCTCGTCTATTCGAACTGCGTCGCCCATTTCTTTATAAAAGGAGCGCTCGGACACTGATTTGAGTCAAGTAAATCGTATTCACCTCGAAATGAACTAGTGGTTAGAACACTCCCCGTGTCCTGCGTGGCATTTGTTTGCACAGGATGTTAGATTCCAATGTTAACGAATTCTTGGCCCACCCTGTATATTTATAAAAGTATTATCACTGATTCTTAATGAAAAGAGAATTTGTAACTCATTTTGTGACTCGAATCAAAAACTAATTCCGAGCAAAGTATAAAATATTAATAATGAAAATATACCATTTAAAAATAATGCAGCAAAAATTGAACGGTAAATCTACTTTGTTAGATGTTCCAGTTAATAAGTAAATTACTTCAGGGAATCGCTAAGATGAATGGATTAAAGTCCACTGAAAAATCTACTGCAAATGTATGTTAATATCAATGAGAATACAGACAATTTGTTGAGGCATGATTAATAATATCTCTTTATATAAATACAATTAGAATCTCCATGAAATATTATCTTAGTACAGTATTTTTCTTTCATATCTAGTCGCGTTCATTCTAGTCGACGTAAACGTAAAATTGACAAAAGAAATTTCTGGTATTATACTAAAATAGTGGAAATCTGACAAAAGGACACTCAAGAGTACCATCCTACTAAACACTAAATACTAAAAGTTATTTTTGTGTGATTTCTCAAACGGAAGGTCAATTCAGTCATAACATATTTTGTCATTATAGTTTGAGTTTCGCCCAAAATATTTTAGAGATGATTTTTGTTAAGCTCATATTAAAGAAAATGTTGTAAAAATTACTTCCATATTGATTCTTGTAAGAAATATAGGATTGTTTTACCTGGTAGTAGGTATTTATTGTTGATTATTTCGATACAGCAACAAATTCAAAATTTCAATTTTAATAGCATTTTAAAGAGTTTTTGAGATTTCCTTCTACAGATATTTCTTAAACAAAGCTTTGTTGCAATTATTACTGTTATGTTAAGTAACTTTCGCATTTATAATAGCAAAGTCAGGAACAATGTTTCCTGAATATGATATTTTAATCTACCCTCCCGAACTAAATCTTATAACTTTTGCAGTGAAAACAGAATCTTAAGTTTATTGTAAATCTCTAAGGATCAAAGTTGAGTTTCAGATCTTAACCCTAGTAATTACCATTGTCCATAAAATTAAATACGCTAAGGATGTTTTGTTGTCCATTATTTGGATTGAAAACAGCTTTCAAATCTTCGACTTGTCCTGTAACCAAATCTAGTTTACCTACAGTATAAAACGTGTTTTGATTATGTTTCATTAGTATTAAAGGTACGTCGCACCTCCTACCGTTCCCCAAAGTTACGCAATCAAAATATCTTTGGTCTCAATTGACCTTTAAGTTGTGCATATCAGTGTCAAGGTTTTCCTTTTTTTTTAATAATAATAAGAGATCGCATTAATTTTCTGCAATATAAATTTTAACATTTAAAATTTGTCTATAAACGTATCACTAAATGAAACCTAAAATATAAGAAATTGGAATCAAAAGTATTCATTCGCTCTTAAGAAAAATGGGAAATAGAAAAAAATTGATAATAATTTTTTAAAATTTTTAGAAACTATACACTAAATAATTAACTTTTTGATATGTCATTAGCCATCTTAAAACAATTAAAAAGTACTAATTTCACTGAGTAAATTGCTCATTATCTGGTAAAAATAAAATTTAAGTCATGTCTGAAATAAACATTCTTTGAAACGTTGTTTGAGTTCACTTTCCCAAATTACTTTGAATAAGATGTTTAGGAAGGAAATCAGATTCTCGACAGCTTCCTATTAGCTTATATATTTAACCGTATTTAACATTAACACGGTTAAATACATATATTCAAAAACTCGTTAACAACGGTTATATATTTAACTATGGTTAACGAGTTTTTAACCGATTTCAAAAAAGGAGAAGGTTTTATGTTCTACGGTAAGTAGTTTTTAAATTTGTTTTTAAATTTATCCTCCATTACAAAAATATCTTATATTTAGCTTGTCTTAAAGACAGTCTGGCCATAAATAGATTTTCAGTGACTAATATGACTGGTTATCGGTATGGGTAGTGGGGTCATGGCAATGGCTTAAAATGCATCTGAGCTTAAAAATATGGTTTAGAAACATTTATTTTTTGCTTTTACTCATGATTAATAGATTTTATAAATACAAGGATATATCTAATATGTAATTACACAGATGGAATTGTAGTAAAACAAACGTAAAAAGTTTAATTTAAGTATGTGTACTTATAAATTTCGTATAAGTTTAATAATACTACTACACAATGGACGTTAATACACAACTATTTTTATGTTATTTTGCAATGATGCAAGTAAATAATTTGCAAATGTATACAAAGATACAATAAACAAGGTATAATTTTTCATAGTTTATTAAGGGTCGGCGCATGCGTGACATAAAGAGGAGGCGCCAGCGAGACGGGCCCAGTCATCTCTCGTCAATAAAGGAAGCCAAAGAGCAACCAACTAAGCGCTTACAAACAATATGTTTAATAAATAGGCACAGATTGGAGAACAGAAACTCGAGTGTAAGGTCTTTACATAGCGGTTATATTTTTTAATGTATAGCATTTTTTTTTTAATATTCTACATTTCTGCATTTCTCTGTTATACATAAACATGTAAGGTTAAGGTCCGTATTTTAAATGAGGTCACAAGTATCCGCTGAACTTCGATTACCCGAAATTAGTTTAAGGGTCACATCAAAAGTCGAACGTGATTCTTATTAAAGAAAACGTTTTAAGTTTTATTCTATTGAAACTCATATGAAAAATTGTTGTCAACTTAGTCTTTTCTAAATTAGCATCCTCCGCATTTTAGACATTGTTATTCCGTATCACGCAGTTAATTATATTTAAAAGAATATGTTCTACAAACATTTCGAGGTAATGGAGCCACGCTGATTTCAGCACGAACGGATCGGTTCGACCGGGATGGTGCGTTCTACACACTCACAGAAGATCAACCAAAGCGACAGCAGCTGTACTGTCGTCTTTCGATGGTGAGTGCGAGACCGGAGGTCCAATGACGCAGGGGTAACAGTTACTGCGGTATGTGTGTGAGCAAGGGAATGCTCGTGGAATCAGTTTAGTGGTAGCGTGTCGGCTAGGAAGACCCACCGAAACGGTGCTGGCGTTTGCTGCTTGTGGCATAGAGAGATGCTTGAACGTGACATCAATAAACATTTAGTCCGTCCATTTAGTTTGTTGAGTGATCAGCAATATGGCTTTAAACCGAAGCGATCCACGGGTGATCTTCTGGCGTACTTCGCACACTTTTGAGATAAAGCTATGGATAAGCACGGGAAATCTATGCTCATCAGTCTTGACATGGCCAAAGCCGTCGATAGGGTTTAATACCGTTCGCTACTTGCCAAACTTGCGGCTCAAATCGCCGAATTTTGCCTATTCTCCAAACTCTGCAACTGAGTTGCCGCCTTCATGAGCGCTACATCAGAGTCCTTTGTGACAACGCGAATTCTAATTCTAAGCAGGTAAACGCTGGTGTACCTCAGGGCTCCATTCTGTCGCCCACAAAGTTGCTTCTACATATCAATGACATGTTAGTCCGTGGCAACAAACATTGCTATGCAGAAAATAGCACAGTTCAAGCTTGCCGTTGAGCTCAACCTAGTTTCGGATCGCATCTCTCAATGGTGTTATGAGAATGTGGTCGACTTCAACGCTAAGAAAACATGTGTGCCTGCTCTCTACCAAAAAGACTTCGTTCCTCCCTTTCCCCACTTTTCAGAACACTGAACTGCCACTACAAGATAAGCTCGGTATTCAGGTTTGAATAATCGTCGGGATCTCAATCCGTGTGAGTGTATCCAAAGCTTTACTCTGGTAACCTCGCAGAAGCTAGGTATACAGAACAAGGTAGAGATTCTTCTCGCCACCGAGTCCTTGAGTCTCTGCAGTTATGAAGAGATGTGGCTTCTATAACAGTCCTCTATCGTCTTTATCATAGAGTGTTCTGACGATCTCTTCCAACCAGTGCTACCTTCTCCCTTCCTCTATACGATAACTCGTGCTGGTAGTCATCTTCTTGGAGTGGAAGACACGCTCTCGAACGAAGTAGTTTTCCCTTCCTATAGGTAGGTATAGCAAATTCTTTTTTAGCGTTACTTAAAAAAATATCTCACTAGGTCGTTATAGTGTGGGTCACTGCATTATCTGCAGTGTGGTGACCACACCTGTTGGATTATATTCATGTTTTTCAATTAATTAAATAATATTACAAACCTGTACGTCATCGATTTTAAGCGTTAACAAAATTTGCAATAGGGAATTAAATTGAATAAACTTGAAACACTAACGGATGTAGAATTGACATAATAACAAATCACCGATGCCATTGTCTTAGTAATTATTAATAGACCATTAATAAAATACCTTAGTCAGTGGCGGCAAGCTCACCGGAGAAGATACTGTACATATTTCAACGTGAAACTATGAAAAATTGGCAATATAAAAATAAATACAGCCAATCTATGTAACTGGATTTTATCACTTTTATTGTATGTCATGGTCAGTCATTCAAACAAAAATGAAAGAATATGATCATCGAAAGGGAATTCGTTTGATAAGATGAACTCAAAAGCTTATGAGTATGATGTAGAATTGTAGAAGAGATAAGGATGATTAAAGTCAAGAATAGTACAAAAGGTAATTTTAATAAAGAAAAACCGCAGTAAATCAAAATAATCATGCACATTATTACGGTTTTTCATAAGTTACAGTTCATATATAAAACATAAAACAGTTTAACCGCTGAAAACGTAACGGTGGTTTACAACGAAAATGTCGTGTCAGAATATTTTTTTTTTCTTTCTTCAAGTAATATTATTTCAAGGCACACTTAACACAGAAATTATATTATCATTTTCATAGTTTATAAATTAATGAAAATACAGTTTACAGATAAATGTGCCAAGATTCAAGATACTAATAATGCAATAGAACTAAATTATGAATGATTATAATCAGTACACAATTCCATACTATTTAATGCACAATGCAAAGCAGTAATGTATCAAAACTTGACTTAACAATTTATAATCTTTGATCGTTCAGGAATAAATATTAAAAATTCAATGGTAATTTTAATAAATTTGTAGAAGGTAATAAGATAGATTCATACATGACTTCTTAAACACCTTTTATCTAATCATGTATGTAATCAACGAGATATCGTCTCTTGTGGTATCTAATATGTATTTACAAGAATATAATGATGAAGATATATTACTTACAATATATTAAATTTTAAGAGTTGTTTTTCTTTACCTATTCGAACTGCTCTTTCAACGTTTCTAATCTAACTACATTATGATACATATATTTTGAAGACTTAAAGTAATACCTCCAGTAATATTTAACGGTGTTACTCTGTAGTTCAAAATTTACAACAAATTTGTAAACAACACAAGTGGTAAGCGAATTCGTAAGTAAGTTCCAAGGCTTAAGAGTGCCTAGTCACGAGTCTTGTTATGTGACTGTCTTAAACTGACTTTAAATAAGGAGGAGATCCTCATTTCGGTTGCTTTTTTTTGTTCTCAAAACTGTCACGTACAAACTGAACTAAAAATCGTTGTTTTCATTTGAAAGTATATACTCACCGTTTGCTCTCATTCAAATTAGAAGAAGAAATTCCACCCTTAAGATTGGAATTCTAAAGAATGTTGAATACAATTTTATTACTCGTCTCAGTGTAGGCGCACTGAAATAAGTGCTCTTTTTCTAAAAACAAATTATTATATAAAGCACAGTCGGACTATCAACATCTTAAATCTGGTTTTAGATGAACAAAGCCAAAGTGTAAAAGGAGGAATATTAATAAAATATGTTATCATTAAAAAGAAAAGAAGAAAAAAATTAGAGCATGTTTCAACTCAACTTCGAACAATGTTTAAAAATAGCACACAGGCATAGAGCAAAAGAGAAAATAGACCGCAGTGAGATGTTCAAAATAAAAAAATATTCAACACATTTCCTTTGTCGCCGTTGTCGTATTCCATTCTCGACAGCCTATATTTACTTAAACATGACTAGCTTACGATGAACAATATTGACTGCACGGTGGCGTAGAGGTGGAAGCGGTGACCTTGCCGCTTCCAACAACACCGATGTGTTGTGGGTCTGATCCCTGATATGGGACAACACTTTATGTGATTCGCAAATTGTTGTTCTGAGGCTCGGTATTGTTTGTGTCCGTTTCATGTTTGTTTATAAAGTCCTCCGTGACACAGGATTTATTCCTAACGTGGGAGTTGTCTTTTATAGCAAAATATATTATATAAAAAGCAACTAATGTTTAAAGACACATACACACATAAATACAATGCCACTGACCTTTTTTGCATTCTTCGATTTCTTCATCCGAATTGTCTTCGCAGTCTCGTTCCAGGTCACACACCCACATTTTTGGTATGCACTTGCCATTGGTACATTGGAACTGCTTCAGCGAACATATGGCTGGAAATAAAGTAAATGGTAATTATGTTATTCATTTATTAATACACCTTCATTGTACGAAACAGAACAAATTTGGCCCCAACATAGATGGACATCTTACATTAGGTTTTACAATAGGTGGTCTTATGGCTTACTTATAGTGTTTTTAATGTTTAAACTAAGGTTTCCCTTATACTGATTTTCTAGTTTATTAATAATTAATTTTCTCTCGTCTCACCTCGAATACGACATTATGTGTCCCATAAATATTTTTTTATACAGATGCTTTCTATCAATAAACCAAATATTTTAAATACAAGATATAACTAATATGGTAGATATTATAAGAATATATCTCACGATAAATCGTTTACATTGCTGCTGCAGTTGCAGTCAGTGTGCCCTCAATTCAAAGTCAGTTGGACAGCAATCTGCTTGTACGCGGAGACTACACTTATTTTACTTAAAACATGCACATATAGATGTGTGGGTCACAAGAAAATATTACCTTAGGAATCACTATCTCAACAAAAATATTTCAGTGAGACAGTGACTCCTGAGGTCATACACACATACATACAATTTATCCTAATTTCTATGATAAGTAAGAATACGAAAGTTTGACTCCTCATTTTCACTCGTAAGCGAGATTTACCTTTATAACACAGAATAATGCTTTGTTGTAAACTGACATGAGAGAAATATTGATTCACCCTAATGAGGAATACTTTTAATCATGGACTTAAATGAATTCTCTCCACCGTTTTTTTCGATCTTACACTTTACTCTTCAGGGTGTTAAGAAAGTCTAAATTTTTTTGGGCACTTCGGCATCCTCACCTTTATACTGGCTGAAAGGGATGAATATATAAGTCGTGAATAAAAAAGAAACGTATTTTATTTGTTTTTATCACATTGGGATTCCTATCAACTGAAATGATACCATCAAAGCCGGTACGGTGGCCGCACTCTCATAAAAAATGCGCACTTAATCACACTCCTGAGTTCAATTTATGTACACCAATTTCAGCTATTTTCTGGTACAAACTTAAGCTGAAATAAATTTTTAAGCAATTGCTTTGCCAGAGCTGCAATTAAAAAAGTAATTGTGTGTGTGTTAACATAAACCATTCTGTAAATGAACACATTGAAAAGTGGTAAGTCATTTGGATAAATAAGTACTGGACTATATTTTCTGGCGAGAATTGGAAAGAGAAATGAGTATTTAGATGTTTTAACTATATTTATTATATGAAATTGGATACTAATTTTCAAAGATTGTGTTAACGCGTTAGCAGAGTTTTGGGAAGCATTTATTTTATGATATCGCGGACAAACGCGCTAACATGTCACCTGATGGGAAGTGACTACAGCTGTTCATGAATGCCTGTACCTCAGGAGTCACAGAATTCAAAAATAACTTGAGATATGAATACATTTCTCAATTTTTTTTTAAATTCGATAAAATATCGATTTGAAAGTTGTAAGTGTTCTTAAAAGACTCACAAAAATCATACGCAATAACATCACGTTATTATATTAGGAAATCACAAGGAAAAAGAAAAGATTTGTAGGAGTTGGTGAACTTTAATGTGAAGATTGAGTCGAAGGTCGAATTTCAGACCACTTCTTAAACTCAAGAAAAATCCAAATAAACCGTTAGTTTCTTTAGTAATGTTTTCTGTTTTGTTATTTAAATGAACTGCTTTAGATAATCACAATATCGTAAGAAACGACTTAATATAGGGTGATTTCGTCAAGATTTTTATGTCTCAAGAAGACAAATGGGTACATTGGTTTGATACGATAAGAAATACAAACACATAATACGCCTTAGTGAGAGTTGGAGTATGTAGTAGGTTCGAAACATGTGTGATAAATCTTTAGGCTCTTCTTTTAGTGCTACAGAAGTAAACGTCCACATTTGAGGAACGTGACACAATAAAACGTATTTAAAATAAACCATCAAACAAAGTGTGTACTTTGATTGGTTAAAGATGCGTAAAATTTCAAAGATCAGTTAACTACATTCTGGTTTATTTTCTAAATAATACAAAATTAGTACAACTTTATTTTCAATGCCTTTACGATTTACACCTTAATACCTACCTATAAAAATAACCTACAGGAATGTCTCAAAAGATCCTTTAAGAACATAAACAATAAATCCTGTGTTTGATTAAATTGAAAACAATATTTCATTCATATGTTGCGATAAGATAACGGAGCTGCATATCGTCTGTTGGTCAATGAGGTAGACATTTTTATATAATCTATCATTACAATCTTATATACATATATCAAAATACTGACAATGGTCTTAATCTTAAGTCCTTGTTATTCGTATTTACGATAGTATAAAAAAATGACTATTTCGGACAAGTATCATTAATAATTTTCGCTAATACTTAATCAATAAAAACTGAGTATTTTGGTGATTCACGCAGTAATCACATCCCATTTGAGTCATCAACTTGACTCACAAACACTTGTTTTAACTATAAATGGTATAAATAATATTATGTGGAATTGAAATCTTTAAATATAAAATTAACCTCAAACTCAACACGAATAACATCGTGTTTGACATAAACCATATCTACAAATATTTATTGCTATAATAGCCTAGCCGCGGTGGTCAAACACATTCAAAGATAAACATAATAGAAGAAAATGGCCTATCAAAACTTGGGTTATAATTCAACCGCGGGATACTCCTACAATGTACAATCGGATGTATATTTCCTTGATCCTAAACAGCCTTTATAAGCCCATTATGTAATGGACGCAAAGAGTCAGCCAGTCAATACAATCGGCGAGACTATCTTCGTTGTCCGGCCTTCGTTGATTTATGCGGCAATATTTTGGGAAGCGCGATATTTTTTCGTATCTATGCGGTATACCAATCAGTGTTAGATTTTATATGATATTTATTTATACTGAACCAAATAATAATTTACATTAAGACTATGTTGGACAAAGTCATTGTTGATAATGAGAAAGAGTTATATAATATAACTTTATAATTTAAAGCCTTTTTAGTGTTCCCATGAATTCAAAAGCCTTGCTATTTTCTATATATATTATATATTGTTGAACATATATGATTAATATTTTACGCTGCAAAATTGTAAAGTGCGTATCTATTAGATGTTATGTTGCCTTAAATTGGCTTTAAGGGCTAATAAATTACAAAGACACTTATCAGGCCATACACACACAAGAACACAAGATCAGTTATCTTGTGTTCTTGTGTGTCTTGTCTTTAATGGGATAGGTAACATTATTGATGGATTGTAAGTGGTCTGAAAGGGACACTAATTCAATTTAATTGCTTTAAGTGGAGGGTTGTTTTACTTAAAGTGCGTCAGTGGTGTGACGAGTTGGGGCACGTAACAGTCCGTCGTTCGAGCGCGCTCGCTCGTCCTAACATCCAATCTGTTTCTAGGGCTCTCGTGTCTGTCTCATTGAGAGCAAATCGCTTGCGTCTAAGGGGACTGGCTCAACAAATTTGTACATTATGGTTACCAGCACTGGAAGTTGTTTTAAGGGCTATAATCCTGCGTTCAAATAGCTTTCAATCTAAGTAAAATGAGAGCAACAGCAACAAGTCTGTTCTATCTGAATCTATTAAATTATTGTATGGTGTATAATAACTCTGTTAAACACAAAACTAATTGTTTATTTTATTTACTTATTTATTGTATATCATCATTATATTAGCCATCCACTGCTCGACATAGGCGAAAAAATCTTTTTTTTCACTGTTTTTTTTATATTTTTAAGCTACAATATAATAATTAGAAAACAGACATTATAGTAAAATAGTAGTAATAAATAGTAAAAAAATCTATATCAGAGAACTAGTTTACAACATCGAAGTATCGTTGGTAATTTTACTTATGTAAAATAATTTATGTTAGTCTATGTGGTGTAACAACGCTGTACCTACAAATCCTGTAACCATTACTATATATAGAACTTCCCAACATGAAGAGTTTGGCCGCGGTTCGCCAGGCATGATCACTTCGCCTGGTTGGAGGATCCTCTCATTGTTTTAGGAGGGATATAACATCCGTTCCTATAGTCTGTTCTAACTATGTACTTAGTTGTACAGTGTAAAATTATGAAATCTAGTGTAGCGGAGCTTGAATCACCCTTTATCATAATCATGCCACTTTTCCCTTTAAACTAAATGATTCAACGTTGGTAATTTTACGCACCAAAATTACATGGTCGTTTAAACTCGCTGCAGAATTAACCCTTATTTACTGTCAATTGAATATATTGTAATATCCCAATTAGACTTTACTGCAATGATAACTGGGAAACCAAACCAGATAGAATTAACACATTTATTTGTTATTTGATTTGACTCACGGTTCGGACAAGGGTTTTGAGCAACTCTTCCGTCCTTGTTATTTCTAGTGTCCATTAAATTATCCCTTTCCCTTTCAACTTAACTTTGACTTTTGTGTTTTTAAGCTTATTTTCTTTAGATTAGAAACGAGGAGGGTTTATTTAACTAATAAAATTAATGGTTTTTCATTTAGCTTTTAATGAATTTTATAGCGGTATCAGCGTGAACTTTTGCAGTTTGATCAGGTTTTAGGTGCATGTACCTAAAACCTTTAGTAATTGCTTATTGGGACTTATTTGAAAATATAACAATGTGAAGTTGTTTAAATTTATAGCTCTCAAATAATTAAAAATTTAATTTTTTAAACTCTGCTAATTATTGAGGTCTTTATTTTAGTACATTTCTGAGCATCTGGAGGAAAATTTAATAAACGCTTTCATCGCTGCTCATTCCAGAATTTTCGCTAGCACAGAATTATTCAATTAATTAAAAAAGAGCTAAGTAATTGGGCGGTTCTACTTTCTCTTTCATTTTTCATCAAATTATCAACTTAACGACGAAACTCCTATCGTTGTATTAATAAGATAGACGTCATGAACAAGTAGACGGGTATGCATGTAAGCATGTTTTGTTCTCAGAATGCTTGGAGAACTTAAGTGCAATAAAGCATTTTGTCTCCATAAATATTAATCTACTTCTGTGAGGTGTAAAATCTTCATTTTGCGTTAATTATTTCATCTGTTACATCCACTAAACATTTAAAAGTAATGTACGAAATCTGTAATTAATCGATACAGTATATAATACTATAAACAAGGTATGCGAGCAATAACATCATACAACTTCATAGCCTTCATTATTCCCAAGGTTATTTGGTTTCGGCTACTAGTTCACCAGTTTTACCTGAATATCGGTTTTTCCATAGAGCAACTGCCACCTGACCTACGCAACCATGAGGGCGAACTGAATTCGAAGGTTAAACTAATTGTTACTATATTTGAGGGCACTGATACCCCAATATTGATTGCCATAGATTTGCATTATAAACAATTTAACATGCTCTCCGAGACATGGGCACTTCCACACTCCGGGCAGATACTAAAAATTTCTTATAAGAAAAACCTAACAACACTTTTGGTCCAACACGGACATCAAACCCGAGACCTCTTGATTGGCAGTCCGCGAACCGCTAGACTACCGAGACAGTAAAGAAGGTTCGAATTCCTTAATTTGCGGAGTATCGTGGTATTGGTCCAAGAGCCCGTGAGTGCCAGACCTTCGTCATTTTATAAAAGCTGAAAGTTCTTCTATGTGTGTCCCTAGTACAGGTAAGAATGATCCCCAAACATGAAGCTGAGGCAGCGGTGGCTTTGGCAGATAACAGGCAACAAAGGTATGTAAAATTCCATCTCAAATTCGTCATAATATAAAACTTGATTTTTTTATATTTGATTCATAATAATATCAAAACTCGCGTTGCTCATTGCCAGACAGTTAGTATGGTTCCAACCCTCTGCCGGACACCCCTAAACTATTATAATTTATAATTATACTTACGTTATATTATAAAACCTAAATTTAATATATAATTTTTTGGGACCCTATTAAACTATGTTTATATAGTAGCCGGACAGTTTCGAAGGTTCTATCATCTTGCCAGACGCATTCAAAGTGAGCAATAATCGGGAGAGCAAGGAGCGAATACAGTAACTAAACGTTATATTATAAAACCTAAGTTTGATATATAATTTTTTGGGAGCCTATTAAACTATGTTTACATAGTAGCCGGACAGTTTCGAAGGTTCTATCATCTTGCCAGACGCATTCAAAGTGAGCAGTAATCGGGAGAGCAAGGAGCGAATACAGTAACTAAACGTTATATTATAAAACCTAAGTTTCATATATAATTTTTTGGGAGCCTATTAAACTATGTTTACATAGTAGCCGGACAGTTTCGAAGGTTCTATCATCTTGCCAGACGCATTCAAAGTGAGCAGTAATCGGGAGAGCAAAGAGCGAATACAGTAACTAAACGTTATATTATAAAACCTAAGTTTTATATATAATTTTTTGGGAGCCTATTAAACTATGTTTACATAGTAGCCGGACAGTTTCGAAGGTTCTATCATCTTGCCAGGCGCATTCAAAGTGAGCAGTAATCGGGAGAGCAAGGAGCGAATACAGTAACTAAACGTTATATTATAAAACCTAAATTTTATATATAATTTTTTGGGAGCCTATTAAACTATGTTTATATAGTAGCCGGACAGTTTCGAAGGTTCTCTCATCTTGCCAGACGCATTCAAAGTGAGCAATAATCGGGAGAGCAAGGAGCGAATACAGTAACTAAACGTTATATTATAAAACCTAAGTTTCGTATATAATTTTTTGGGAGCCTATTAAACCATGTTTACATAGTAGCCGGACAGTTTCGAAGGTTCTATCATCTTGCCAGACGCATTCAAAGGCGGTCCGAATTGTACTCGCAGCACTTACGACGTTTAAACTGCTAACGTGTGGACCGATTTAGTGAGCGCGCGATAACGATGAAAATGATGAAAATATTTAGATTCAATTAAAATAAATTAATTTCTCTGTAAATTTCTTATCTTAAAAAATGTGTCCTTTGGTATATAAACACTAATATTTGATTTACTTTGTTTCATTGGCTTTATAATTTTAATAGCATTGACAATAATAAACTTCTTAAAAATGAAAAATAATATCAATTAAATTATTAGATTTTCGATATGATTGACATTGTATGAGAAACATTTTACTCAGTATTATTTTAAATATTTGTTATTGAAATTGTAAAAATTAATTAATGAAATTTCTGGATTAAGAAAAAAATAAACTGCAAAATTTGAAATTAATAACAATGGGTGCGCAGTGAAATCCCGCAATAGACTAAGCGCTCTGTTTCATTCGCACTAGTTACTGTATACGCTCCTTGCTCTCCTGATTACTGCTCACTTTGAATGCGCCTGGCAAGATGATAGAACCTTCGAAACTGTCCGGCTACTATGTAAACATAGTTTAATAGGCTCCCAAAAAATTATATATAAAACTTAGGTTTTATAATATAACGTTTAGTTACTGTATTCGCTCCTTGCTCTCCCGATTATTGCTCACTTTGAATGCGTCTGGCAAGTAGAGAGAACCTTCGAAACTGTCCGGCTACTATATAAACATAGTTTAATAGGCTCCCAAAAAATTATATATAAAATTTAGGTTTTATAATATAACGCTTAGTTACTGTATTCGCTCCTTGCTCTCCCGATTACTGCTCACTTTGAATGCGTCTGGCAAGATGATAGAACCTTCGAAACTGTCCGGCTACTATGTAAACATAGTTTAATAGGCTCCCAAAAAATTATATATGAAACTTAGGTTTTATAATATAACGTTTAGTTACTGTATTCGCTCCTTGCTCTCCCGATTATTGATTACTTTGAATGCGTCTGGCAAGATGATAGAACTTTCGAAACTGTCCGGCTACTATATAAACATAGTTTAATAGGCTCCCAAAAAATTATATATTAAATTTAGGTTTTATAATATAACGTAAGTATAATTATAAATTATAATAGTTTAGGGGTGTCCGGCAGAGGGTTGGAACCATACTAACTGTCTGGCAATGAGCAACGCGAGTTTTGATATTATTATGAATCAAATATAAAAAAATCAAGTTTTATATTATGACGAATTTGAGATGGAATTTTACATACCTTTGTTGCCTGTTATCTGCCAAAGCCACCGCTGCCTCAGCTTCATGTTTGGGGATCATTCTTACCTGTACTAGGGACACACATAGAAGAACTTTCAGCTTTTATAAAATGACGAAGGTCTGGCACTCACGGGCTCTTGCTCTATATATGATAAGTGTCCTATAATACTTGCTACAATTTCGTTGAAAATAATGGATGCCATAATATTCAATGCTATAAAATGTTTTTTAATTATTTAAAAAACCGGATAGGCAATTTTTATTGCTTCAAAATTTTGATGTTTAACAAGAATTCCCGAAAATTTATTTTTAATAAGACAAACAAATAACACAAACTTACTCTCGATTGCAACTATTACGTATTACTTAAACATTCGGCATATGTACTAATAGTATAAGCGTGTTATAAACCTACAGAAAACTACAATTCTCTCAATTGCAGTAATAATATAATGATACTTACATAACTTACACAGCTTTTACTTGAGAAAAGACAACGCCCGCACTAGGAATAAATCCTGTGTCGCGAGGGACTTTACAAACAAACAAGAAACGTACCCAAAGAACACCCAGACTCGAAACAACAATTTGTGGATGACACAAAGTATTGTCCCATGTGGGGTTTGAACCCACAACACTCAGCGCAGTAGAGAGTGGCGTGGCGACCGTTTAAACCACAAGGCCAACCGTGCAGTCAAATACTAAAACTTTTACTTCTTCTCTCACACAAAAATTCCAGAAATCAATTAAATTAAAATATAACAATTCAAGAAAGTGATGATCGGTCCTTTACTATTACACTATATTACTACTTCATAGGATTTCTCCCATTTATTTTCCTTTAAAATTTAATATTAACCCTGAATGGCAACCTCATAAAAAGTTAAAACTTAATAGGAGCTTGTAAAAACTAAAAACCCGATTTAGATTCAAAGAACATGCTAATTGACAATGGGCTGACATTAAGTCAAGTGAATGGGATTGAGCGTCTCGGTATAGTACATAAGCAGAAGGGATAGAAGTACATTATATCAATAAGCCGACGATACTGCGGCCGATTTATATCCAGAACTGGATAAATGCTTGCCGACCACTGAGTTGGGAGCCTGCGTTTGAATACAAATGGAACGTTTATCCCTGAAAGCCAATCTGTATGCAAATTACAGGTCCGTTTAACTATTCTCGTTAGTTGCTCATTTTCAGAACGTCTGCATTTTCAGTTGCCTGAAATATAATCCTTTCGATTGTAGGTCGATGATTGATAATCTTCATTCCACTGTTACGATAGGATCAGTTGAAATGACTTTTGCCCAAGCTGCTGCTGATGTAGTTACACAGACAGATATGAATGAAAATTAAGTTTTTGTTAACCAAATGAAGTTTTACGCTAACAGTATTAACTGAATAAGTTGTCAGAATCGTTATTTTGACTCTAGAAACATCTTAAAATCGAACGAATGATTTTACCATTAACTTAACTTTTCCAAATAGCTCGTGATTTTAGTGTCGTACTGAGACAAGTTGTTGTCAACTTTTCCATCCCCTTTTTCCGGTTCCGCTAATGCGCAAACTTTCCTTCAGATACGCCGACGCGCCTTGCAAAGCTGCTTGTTCAAAAATTTATGAAACTTCACAAAAAGTAGCTGAACTCACTATAATCAGGATAAGAAAGTATTAATAGTGTTTTCAAAATAAATATACAGAAAAAAAGGAAAAGCCATGTTATAAAACTTAAACAAAATTGGCAAAATGTTATTCTTTAAGTAGATATAGAGATGTATTGTAGAACTTTAGTAATAATGTACATATAGTATACAGAATAACTGTGTCAGAAGTCATAAAGTTAGAAGTATAGTATTCTACGATATTCCGAATGTATGTAAGTCGCTCCTACGAGGAGCTTAAACATGAACTGCGTGGTAAGTAATATTTTACAAATGTTGAGCCAGAATTCAACAATAAAGCGAGCGAGGTAGGTATCACAATTGAATCTGTGTAATTAAGAATACGCGGAGACAAATGTAGTACGAGTTAGCTCATTAGTGAGTATGAATAACTTGTTCAGAACTTTATTAACTACAGTGCCTTACACAGCCATCATCACAGAGAATTGCAACAACTTTGTATTCAAACCACACTAAGCGAAGTTTTATATGATGCAAAAGAATCCAAAATATTCTCCAGACCATTTATTCGTAAATTTAAGTTTTTAGAGATTCTTCAAGACATTTTTCTTAACTTCTATTAGCGTAAAAATAGTTATAAAAATATGTTTTTCTAACAATTTTTTTCAACAGATTTATTTACCTTTACAGGTTATCTTTACATATAATTGTAAGAGGTCGGTTTCTGCACATTAAAATGTTAAAATAAACGAATAAAGGGTGTGTTTATGAAAGAAAAGGTACTCAATACAAGTTTTTAAAAATTTTGTCTATTTACCTGGACGTATACGCTAATCTTAGAGTTGACTTATTCGATCTGGGTGCGATTTTCTCATATGTACTGTGGTAAACTTCACTTAAGATTTAGTGTCTGTTTTATTTCAATAGGTTGACAAATAAAAAAGTTATGTCTGTTTAAAAAATCACCGTGATAACCAACATTTGCGCGGGCAAAGTCTCAGACAAAAGCTAGCTTTAAATGTGTTTTTAGATTATCAATAGACCATGAATAACTACCAAGTTATAGAACCTGCCTTTTGTCTGAAGGGGCGCGCTTCATATAAAAGTAATATAAATTTTCAAGTAAATATACCGAATGTTGTGTATGCAAATTGCATTTTAATCAGTTTCATAGGTTAAGTATAAAATCGTTACAGGCACACAGATAATTCATTACCTTATATATAAATTAGTATATTGACAAAAGAATAGCACAATCATTTTGATGTATTACTAATTGTCGAGGTATTGTGCTTGAAAATATAATAGGACTTTGGATACGTTCTCACAGTTTTTTAAAAGATGACTATGGATAATGAGTTTCGTACGGTAACGCAACAGCTAAGTAGTACTACGAGTATACCTAGTCTTGCCATAAATATTGTAATAAAGAAAAAAGAAAATTGTTAACTGCAAATAACATTTATTACTTTTACAGTGTGTCAGTTTAATACATAAATATAAAACAATTAAAAATATAAAAAGCTTATTCGAAGTGGTCTCCATTGGCTGCAATACAGTCCTTTAAACGATGAGGCCAGTTATCAATAGAAGCACGCACTCTTTCCATGGGAAAATTCTTCACTGCCAATCGTATAGATTGTTTTAGGGACTCCAAATTATCATGGCGTTTAGAGCAAGCTGTACTCTCTAAAACTGACCACAAATCATAATCCAGCGGATTAAGATCGGGACTAGACGACGGCCAGTCTTCAGCTCTGATGAAGTCCGAAACGTTCGATTCCAACCAAGACTGCGTGGACCGAGCTTTATGACCCGGCGCCGAGTCTTGCTGGAAGGACCATACTTGGTTATTGAACATGGTGATGTTAAGGGGCTTAACTACCTTCTCAAGAATGGTATCTTGATACACTTGTGCCGATGTTTTGATACCTTTTTCACAAAAATATGGCTCAGTCACTCCTTCATAGCTAACACCCCACCAAACCATCACTGAAGTCGGATAATGTCCACGTTGCACTCTGTCGACTAATTGGGAAGCTTCCTTAGAGCTTTGAGCATAAATACGGTCATTTTGTTTGTTAAAATGTTGCTCAATTGTAAAAATTTTCTCATCCGTAAACAAAATTTTTCTGTGACCTCCCTTTGCGTACCGCTTCAGTAGTTGTTTCGATTTTACCACCCTATTCTTCTTTAAATTATCAGTTAAGAAATGGCCAGTGCGTCTCTTATAGGCTGCAAGTCCTAAGTCATCTTTTAAAATACGCGACATGGTTCTAGGTGCTATCTTCATTTCCCGAGATAAAATCTTTTGCTTTCGGACAGGATTTCTTCGAATTCTTTCCCTTACTGCTTTGACCACCTTTTTCGTACGAACACTACGTGGACGGCCAGATCTTTTTCTGTCACAAACAGAGGAGGTCTCATTGTACCTATTAATAGCCCGGTACACAAACATTTTACTAATACCAAGTGTATGGAGAGTTTTAAAAATTGCATTTGGCTCCATACCTACTTTGTGTAATGCTATCACAGCGATTCGGTTCTCTTTATCACCCCACACCATTTTAATATCGCAAAATATTTTACAATGTATTGGCGCCAAAATGAGAAAACACAATGAACAATCGTATAAAAATGACAGATTCGAAATTCAAATGTAATATTTTTTTATAATTAAGTGTAACAGTATTTATGGCCAGACTAAGTATGTATCTTCAAATTATAGTAGATATATACTACAGTGTGTGTTTATTTACCAATTGTGAGAATTTTAGTTAGTTTTGCGTAAAATAACATGTTTTTGCAGGGCATTTTATTGCATTGTTTTACTCAAAATAAATCTGCAGCTGAAGCACACAGAATTCTTATTGAAACATATGGTGACAATGCTCTGTCGAATGCGATGTGTAAAAACTAGTTTAAGCACTTTAAAGTAATAACTCTGACCTTGAAGATAAAGAACGTTCTAGAGCACCGATAAAGTTTGAAAACGAAGAATTAGAGGCATTGCTTGATCCAGATTCATGTCAGACGCTGATAAAGCCCAGGAAAACATTGCCATTAGGTGCTTAGACAGTTTCAAAACATTGAAAAGCGTTAGGAGTGATCCAAAAGCAAGGACATTGGGTGCCGTATGAGTTTGAGCCAAGAGACGTAAAACGACGTTTTCTCATATATGAATTGTTGCTTCAACGGCAGAAAGAAAAGGTTTTCTGCACCGTATTATCACTAGAGATGAAGAGTGGATTCACTACGACAATCCAAAGCGTAAAAAATCGTGGGGTATGCGCGGTAACGCATCAACATCGTCTCCAAAATAAAATATCCACGGTTCAACGCTTCTACTCTGATTTTGGAGAGATCAGTAGGGCGTAATTTATTATGAGTTGCTTAAACTTAATGAAACTATCACGGGAGCTTGCTATCGACTTCGGTTGATGCGTTTGAGTCGAACTCGACCAGAGACACGACAAAGTGAATCTGTTACATGAATATGCTCGGCCACATGTGGCAAATCAACCAAAACTTACCTGGAAACGCTTCGATGGGAAGTTTTACCCCACCCGCAGTATTCACCGGACATAGCTCTCTCCGATGACTATTTGTTTCGGTCGATGGTGCGTAGTTTTTTGCGTAGATAGATTGCGTCAAAAAATGAATCATTTTTTAGACGGACGATTCGATTACTGCCAGAAAGATGGGCGAATGTGGTCTCTAATGATAGATAATACTTTGAGTAAAGTGATTGTAAACCTTATATTTAATTTTTTTAAAGCAGAAAATGCGAGAATTTATTCAATATCCTAATATTATTTTATTGGTGCTGAGATATTTGTGCGACGTCGTAACATAAAAGTTTCCACTAAGGCAGTTCCGACTTTGAATGCCTTATTATACTCTACCCTTTTCAAACTAAGTATTGAATCTAAAATAACATTTTATCTTACCATGTAATAGTTCTGTGTATACAAAGTGAAATATTGTGTATCAGAAATATATTAAATGTACGAGTTGCTATTATTAAACATGCTTGAAGCCAAATTGATATCGTGGAAACGGAATCAACTATTTGAAAGTAAATTGCAAACAAAAATAGTAGTTATTCTGAATAAAAGAGGGATTAAAATCGAACATTCGAATTCGTAATTGTTTCCAATTGAACCAATGTTATAGGGACTTCTATGTGTACGATGCTGTGGCAAAGGGCAGCGAGACTTAATGACAACGAACCAATACTGAAACGAGGTCAACGTTAAGTGTCGCATTGGACTTGGCAACTGACCCTTCATAAAGTAGTTATTGTGTGGTCACCAGTACAACGACCAATAAAATTAATAAAAATACTAAAGACGCCATTTTATACAAGTTTTATCTACAGATGTATTAGGCAATGACACATAAAAACGAAACAAACAATAGTTTTTCTGCACACACGGGTGTTCATAAGAAATTAACGTCCCAACCAGTTCCAACGGGCTAGATGCACTCACATAAGCCAAATGCTCTTGTTGGTCGTTGTTTTACGTTTCGATTCACCTACTACACAATCCAAATCAACGACGCATTGGCCTTATTTTCTCTTCCTAGTTTGTAAAACTACTAATAAAGGAAACTCGAGGGATATAAATTTAACTATTTTATTCTCTCTTCGTACACCGTCTAATTTTGGTCCTACAATTTTAAAATATTCGCTATCCAGGAAGTTTAACAACAGGACAAAGGTACTTATTACTGTTAAATTGCAAGCATCAACTACTATTGAAATGATATAATAAAAATTATGTAATATATAAAAAAGTCAACCAAAAACTATTTGTATTATCTAGACATTCAATATTATAAAGAGAATTGAAATGTTTCTTTTTAAGTAGTGACTTCTAAAACTAATAAATCAATTGGAATTGTATTTTTTATAGTTATACTATAAGGCTGCTTCACACAAAAGTGAGCTGGCCTTTTTGTGAGTCCAAGTTGTGTTAAATAAGTGAACCATCATAGATATCAAAACTCATGAATATAATTAGCAAAATGTGAGTAGGACAACATTTACACAGTACATTATCATATAATAAGTATAAATGATGTTTCATGCATACGTATGTACATACGACAAAAGTAAAGAACTTTATATTTGAGCAAGAATTACCAACACTGAACACGCAGTGTCTTACCTTTTGTATGATTATTTTTGACACGCGAATTATAAATTTGTTGTTTGAGATAGCAAAGCAGAAAATTTACACAATTTTTTTTTAAATTAGTAGTAGAATGTTTTCTGTATTTCTTAGCATTATCATTAACATCTTCAGTTTAATTTATTTGATTATCTTTTATTTACAGATTGTAAGAACAGAGAGTAGTACATGTTTTGAAATAAACTACGCGCTAAAAAGAAAAAAAATCTCTCTCATATTTTATTCCTACAGCTCGCAGTTTCGAAGAATTTACAAAGTAATGGCAAAATATAATTTTTTCTCCGTCCAATATCACCGCAACAGCGAACACGGAGCCATCCATTACTAGGTGACGCGCGATGAGGGTCTCCAAATTGGTTATTTTAGCAACTGCGTACCAACGCTCCCGTCGGACAAATTCACCAAAGGGTTAGAGTTCACTGTGCTTTTTCTGTTACAAGATTTTATTTGCCGCATAAACGTCGAAATATTTGGCTCAAACCAATTTCAATTATTGACAATTCCTGATTGATTATATTGTCGAGGGTAGATGCTATTAGATGCTAGTAGATGATATTAGGTTTATGCAAATAAATCTCTTTTTAAAATCATTTCTTTCAGTTACCTTGCCATGTGGATTTATAATTAATTTTTGAAATGTTGAATGTTTTAATGAACGGCAAACCGTATTACTAAGTGTCTAGCAAGTCTAGCAGTGAACTATTAAAGATTGATGATGATGATGATGATGATGATGATGATAATGATGAAGTCTGCTTAACTCTTCCACGAGTTAATTGCTTACGACTTGTTGAAGTACAAGTTTTATGGAACTTAATCATGATATCGAATAAGAGTATGTTCCAATATTCGATATTATTGTTTAATATATCATCATCATCAACAATAACCTTTAAGAGTTCACTGTTGGACATGACCGCGCTGGCCAAACGTGTTGGTGAAGGTTTTGTTACAAATTTTGCTTGTCTTTGCAGTGCTGTTGTCCTGCATAATTTACCCATTGTTGCCTCTTACGATATCTACGGGATGAACAGAGGTGGTGTCATTCATGTTTTTAATCCGTCATTACATGGAGAGTTTAATGAATGGATGGATGTTATAAGTATTAAGTATGTAGTGTGTACCTTTTTTTTTTCTGTACGGATATCCCCCCGGATACCACCTACTGGTGGTTATGTCGGACTCGAACCGACCAAAAATCGCACGCCGTCTCAGGTACCAGTAGCCGGGGAATCAGGTGTATCCTAGAAAGGAAATCCCTAAAACCCGGACGTACCTCGGGCCTCGGCCTACGGCGTATCTACCTACGGCTTGCAGCTGACCCCTTTTCTACTCCAAAAGAGCGTGTGCTCCGTAGCACGTCCCGCGCCTATCCTGGCCTACTTCTGCTCGGGTGACGGATGGCTTCACCTATCACTCCCAGTCTAGCGCTCATGGAGGACGGAGATCGTTCTGCAATCTCCGGCGCCCGAGCCGTCTGTGATACCGCACACGTTCCCGGACCTGGCGGACCGGGAGAGCTCTAAACCTCTCCCGGTCCCGCTCCGACATCTCCTTTGCAAGCATAACTTGCTCGCAAAAGTAGACGGCGGAGTTCCACGCGCTCTCGCTCCGCAACATGGCGGCGATCATGCTACCGAGCGAGAGAGTTTCCACTCCGAGGGCCGTCATAAGGTCACGCCTCAGCTCCGCCCACGCTGGGCATTCTGCCAGGGTGTGGAGCGCCGTGTCCACGATCTGGCCATCGCAGTGGTGGCACTCAGGCGTTGGCTCCTTTCGGATCAGACACAGGTGATCTCCGAAGCATCCTTTTCCAGTGATCACCTGCGTCAGCCGATATGAGAGGGTCCCGTGATTCCTCTCGAGCCAATCCTCCACAACGGGTCTTACCGCCGCAATGACGGCGTGCCCGGCGCTTGGTTGCCCAAGTCGTTCCTTCCACTCCTCCACAAGGACCTGGCGGAGTTGGTTTTTTTGATTCTCGATTTCTCGAGTTTCAGGACTCCGGCCCAACTCCCGTGCCTCCTTGCGCCACTGATAAAGAGCCGCAAGGGCTCTCGCCTCCAGGTCCCATGGTGGAGTTCCAGCCAGGAGACTCGCCGCTTCAAAGGAGATTGTGCGGTATCCTCTTATGACCCTAATGGCCAGTACTCGCTGTGGTCGTCGCAGTATTGCGACGTTGCTCGCTTTGAGGTTCTCCGCCCACACTGGGGCCCCGTAAAGTGCCATTGACCGCACAACTCCTGCGTAGAGTCTCCTGCAGGAGTCATCGGGTCCCCTCATGTTAGGCAGCAGCCGCGCCAACGCCCGTGCTGCTCCCACCAACTTTGGGACTTGACTTCGGAAATGAGTTTCGAAGTCCCATCGGCTATCGAGTACGAGCCCCAGATACCTCATGGAGGACTCAATGCCGATGCGAGTATCTCCTACTATGAGGCTAATTTGGTGGCTTATTCCGAGGCCCATGAAAGAACAAGGCCTCGGACTTGTGTAGAGCTACCTCAAGACCCAACCGCCGGATTCGCTCCACGACTTGGGCAACTCCGGCCGTGGCCCCCAGGGTTGTCTCACGATGTGTCTTGCCGCACGCCGTCACAAGTGTGTCGTCCGCATAACACGTGACGACGACGCCATCTAAGAAGCACCGCGAAGCACCCAGTCGTAGCCAATGTTCCACAAGAGCGGTCCTAGGACCGATCCCTGCGGAACTCCGCACGACATTTCACGTCTACCGAGACCGGTCTTACTTGGGTAGATGACGGCTCTTTCCGACAAATATGACCCGACTATTTGACGGAGGTAGAGAGGCACTCGGTGATATACGAGTGCCTCCCTGATGCAACTCCAGGGCAAAGTATTGAACGCATTGGCAATGTCCAAGGACACCGCCAATACTACTTCGCCGCGGGAAACTGCTTCCTCCGTCAGTCTTCACGCGCATGATCGCATCCACGGTGGAACGCCCCTGACGGAAACCATACTGGTTCTCCGCCAGATCCGGCTCCACCCTGAAGAGGTGCTTGACGAGGCGTCGTGCAATTAATGTAATGTGTACCTGATCTAGCATAAAGGAAGAACCCATTTTGATTTAGACAGTATTTAACTTCTTGAACGATATATTTAGGATGTTAGTGATTAGAAAATATTCGATTTGATTTAGACTGATATTTAAATGTTATATTATTGAATGTCATATACCTACTATTTGGAAAGAATTATTTCAGTTAACAATCTACATTGAATATTCTTATCACAAATAAATATATTTTATGACAGCTTAATGCATATTCAATTCATAATCAAGATTGAATTAAATATATAATTGATTTAGTATTTATACAAAATCTAATGAGATATAGAACACGATATCTATTAATGAAGTACACCAATAAAAAAATCACAGATATATAACATGTTATATTATCTATATTGCTAGATATATAATAAATGTAAGATTTATGTTGTTAAATGCATATTTACATATCGCAAATATTTAATATAATAATATATCTCTTTATTGTACACCAGATTAAATACAGGTAACTTAAAGCTTAGGAAGTATAAGTGGCGGCCTTATCGCCCGTTGGCAATCTCTTACAGGCAACCATGAGATGGAAAGAAAAGCATAAGATGGAAGTATAGGGTAGTGCCTGGTGTATTAGAAGTGCATAGGAAAAGGAAATTAAAGTAGCATTTATATATAATAAAATAAACTATACAAAGTAATAGTAACACGTCGAGTATATTTTTAAATAAATATATGCAAAAAACAACTGAAACTAATAGATAAATTTAACTTTTAGCTACTAAAGTACTATGGAATTATTGTATTTTTTATCATTTTGTCTACGTAGATATAGCGGAAGGACAGGGTACATCGCCGCGTGTCAAATAATAGGCATGGAGATTAACAAAGTTTATGGACAGATTTATATAGTAGCTATCAACACTTCGCCAAATGTATGTAAATGTGGCACTTCCCAACTGATAAAAATTTAACGAACCATTTTTTAAGTAATGTCAATGAAGTTTTTAATAAAAAAAAATAGTGTTTTTTGTAAATAGTACTTATATTGCTTTTGTATTTATACATTTTACGTAATCGTCACAATTTACATTCTTCGCCAACTTCGTCCAATTACATTCCTACTTTTTTTGATTCAAAAAACGGTAACAAAGTGTCAACTTATTTAAATACGAATGAGAAAAGAATCCTTTTTACAAGAAACATAAAAGCCTCACTCTGGTCCCTTGACTATGTACACTTACAAATAGTTCGGGTTAAAAAGTGTCGCCCCGAAGTATCAATGTGCTACGCTTGCAGATCGTGCTCCATTCCTTAAATTGGAAACAAAAAGTGAGATTTTATGTAATCTTTACTTGTGTCTCTCCAAATTATGCAGCTGGCCCGGTACCGTATTGAAGTATAATTACTCTTAACGTTATGTACCACATCATATTTCATAAGCCAAGGAAAAACATGATTGGTTAATTAGTTTTTTGCAACAACCTTTGTTTTATTTATACTGTTTTTTTATCTTTGTGTTAGTATAATAGGGAATAAAAAGGAATAGGGCAGTTAAGATTATTTAAAATACAATAAAGGGTATATTTCTCTATTCGCTCGATTTTCGTAAATTATTTTTAAAATTAATTAAGAAATTAATTTGAAGTAAATATTAACCAAGTTTCTATGTGTTTCATTACCCACGCAGATTTTAATTTTAATTACTTTATTAAGAAATTGTTACAAAAGATATTTTTATGTCCCATTACAATATCCACCAAATTATTTACTGTATATTTTTCGAATACTTTCGGTACGATTTGTTTTTAATTTTATGGCAAGTGTTAACTTTAATTATACGAGTATAAAACTAGTTAATCTGAATACTAAGGGGGTTCTTTTATTGTAAACTTTGTGTAAGGACGAGCAGCACCACGACAAGTCGACAATGTGATAACTACTTCAGATAAATTAAAAATGAAATCCCTAAATGAATAATCGCAATTCTAGATGAGATCGACATTGATTATATACACTAAGTCCTAAAAATTACATGAACGTGTATGTCACAAGTATAAAGTATACGTAAGTCAACTTAAGACATGTGTAAATTACATTGGTACCTACCCAGTCTGATTTAGTAAAGAAAACCTTTGTACGCTCCTAGTACTTTTACGTCTATACAGATTTATAACCTACGTCATATACTCGTAACTTTGTCGTCTTTTGACAGTCGTTCGTGTTTTATTAAATCACCTGAGAACACAACAACATTTTTATTATTTTTAGCGCGAGTCTCGTTTAACAGATCGCTGCCTTGAGCATTGACTTTACAAGTTTTGTTGTCACGCCTGCCTTATCTATCATCCTTTTAGACTTGTATATTTTTATTTTTTTTAGCGAAATTTCGTTTTTGGCCTTATAGATTGCTGTGCATACATTTATATTTAACTTTTTTTAAAATTCAATTGATACGGATGTACATGACTTACGATGGTAAAGATGACTGCATTTCTATTGTTCTCATTGTGCTACAAAAATTAATATATTTACCTATATGCCCTTACAAGTATAGGGAGATAGGCTCTCGACGGTGAACATGTACCCTACAGAAGCTGCGGCTAACCAGGAATACTAGATCATTAAAGAAGTGACATTAACAGGAGAAAATTATAACTAAACGTATCTACAAGAATTCACATGTAAAAATTGTTTGACGTAATGTTAGTAAAAGCTTATAGCACTAAAGTACCTAGAATTTCTGGCTCGATTGCAGTATGTACTGCTCCTATTAACCAATTAAATTGCGTTGTATTTATACCATCATCCTTATTGCCTTACTGTCGCTCTTTATCAGAACCAGTTATAGACTATTAACGGTGGTATAAAAATAACTAGCAGCTTTAATATTATTTAATAAAGCACTTGAAAGTAAACTGTATACTATACATATCTTTTAAAACTATAACCGACATTAATGCGCCATAAATTCAAGCGAAAGATTCTTAAAAGTTCACTTTAAAAGTCGAGGGCACACCTTGAGTATCATCAATTCATTAAAAAAAAAGAATACCTGTAGGGAAAGCACCTAAACAAACAATTTGCGAATTGAGAACCTCCTCTTTTCTGGAAATTCGTTATCAAAGTTATGGAAAGTGACAAAGAAAGTACTCTGAAATAAAATTCAACTTTATATTGACAAATTCTCAAAGACTAACGCCCGTGTCCCTAATAATACTGCACTGAGCATGACAAGTGCTATTCGTTTTTCATTTTTCACATAATGACGCCTTCTCCGAACACAAAGCCCATTTTATACCCCTGACAAAGGAATTGTGCTCTTTCACCAGCGGGAATTTTATGGTCCTCGCGTCAGCTGCGCAAGGGCGACGCCAAAATTGAGACAGTATAACTAACTACTTTCGTCCGACCACACATTTAGCGGTTGCACCCCTTTGTCACATAAACTGACCGCTGTTGTCTAATAAATATGTGGCACATTTACAGGGAAGGTTATGTGAAGAGAAAAATAAACAACGTAGCAAAAATATTTTTTGAGACATTGGCTGCCCGCCCAACACTTGAACTTTGTACTGAATCAGGAAAACAGTGTCTCCGGCCACTTTCATGTGTTTATTCCTATCTATTTCCGTCACTTGGCACATGTTGGCACTGCATAATATACGTCAACTCAGATGGTTTCTAATGACGTGGTACGCTATTATTGGCTATTCAAAATGATCACGTTAAAAGCTTCTAAACAAAACAATGAACAATTCAAGTAAAATACGAAGCGACGTAATGGAAACTAGTTCTCAATTTGCACCTTCATGATCAATAAACATGAGAAGGGCATGACGTCATAGTTGAGCCAGTGAATCAAATGCCTCACTAGTTGAAGCAACGCGTATAGCATTATAAATGTATTACTAAGCTTGACGGTCAATAAAATGTTATGCGATGAATTGAAAACAAATAACCACAATAATGCTGTCTACATAAGACCTTGCAGTAGTTGCTTAGACATTTACGTATAGCTGCATGAGTGCCGTTTTATGCTTTGCATTGTTTGGGATCTAAGATGTTTTAATTTAATTTTATATACTAGTTTCATTCATTTCTCATTCATCAAAGTATTATAAGAATTTTCGTTTCAAAATAAAATCTACTTTATAGTAATACTCATTACCAAAAAATGTTGAGTGTAAGGTCAAAATATCAGTTGCAAAACAGACATTTCGGCAAAAAACAGATCTTTAATAATGTCAAAGACTTATTACAAGATTAATTCAGTTTACAAATTATAGGTGATACGCGAGTATCTTATTTGAATTGTAAAATAATTGGTTGTTATTACAATTTAACAAATAAAAAATAGACAGAAATAGTTTATTTGTAAATATAAGCAGCTTTAATTTCAATGGTCCACTCATTTTATTTCATACATAGTATTAAAATCCAGATATTATTAAATGACGAAAGTTAGTATGAATGCTTGTTTTTTCTTTGACGCAAAACGGCTGGTCAGCTCTGGATAAAATATAGCACTGAGCTAGATTACAGTCTTAGGCCCCGTGGGTCGCAGCTAGTATGTTAATAACATCTGATCAAATCGTTTAACATACACTAAGAGAACAACAATAGTTCGCCAAAATCTCCTTCCTAAGGAGAGGCTTATGTCCAGTAGTCGACTGTTAAAGGTTTTTGAAAATGATAAAGAGAAGAACGTTAAATATTAAGTACATTTAAGCATAAATCTTAGATATAATCAAATCTTTCTGTTTTCAAACGTGTTGGTTGTCTCTATAAGAATTGTAGTTCAAAAAGAATGCACATGAAGGTCATAAGTACCTTTTTTAAAAATTATAACGTTAATAAATACGAACATGAATATGCTTAATATCTGTTTATTATATTCAGGAAGTGTTATATGGCCGTTGTTGAACGTAGTTGACTTTCTATTCTACGCGTTATATTTAGGTATGATATGTTTGTTTATTCTACGTTAGATATCGTTTCTTTATACGTAAGTTTGGTGCTTTTCTTTTGTTTTGTTAATATATTTTTCAAAATGTGCAAAAACTAGACGTAATTTGTGTTTGTTTAGTAATATTTGTATGTAACATTATCTTTCAATAGAAAAGTGTGATATTCAATCATAAAAAATATAAATGTTCCATATTAAAAAAATATGTTTTTTTTACGGTATGTACGCATTTGTTCTATGATTTTTTTAATTTATTGACAACTAAAACAATTTCTGGAAAAAAGTTCCCTTCAAATATAAAAAGACTAATTATTCTATATTTACTAGTAGGTTCTCGATGATGATACTCGACACAAACTTACTGCAATGCCTATTTATTATAATAGTAATATACTAGACGTTTGCCTTGTTTGCCGTGAAAATTGTAGTCTAAATACCTATTTATACATTGTCAATATAAATATATTCGCATTGTTAAAAAAATACACATTTTACTTAAAATTATTACTAAAACTTTTAAATGTGGCCCATAAAAAAAACTTATTGTTCCCCAATTATAAATGTATAATGACAGGTATGAAGGAGACGCCAATAGAAATGTTTTCCAATAAAGGGCGTGCTTGTACAATGACAGACACATCACACGTTATGGCGTGATGTTCTTGACTTATCTTATCGCCTTATCAGATCCCTTAGATTTTGTTAAAATAACAACAAAAACAACCGTGTGAAGGTAAATGCTTCGTGTTTATGTAGGTGTAGGACTAATACGTAACAAACCTGATTGGCTATGAATAAACTAGTTACAATATTCATGAACCAACGAACATAGTGTTCCCAGCTGTTAAAAAGATCTCATTATCATGCATTATCAGAAATGCCTCACAAATTTGTTTACTTACTTAATCAAAATATTAAATCAATGTTTACATTGTTATTTTATCAAATATTGTACAAGATTTACTACATTATCGTTTAAGCATCCCAATCTATAACGAAATAAAAATAAAAGTTAAAAATACTTACACTCGGAAGCCTTGACACTGCTGTTTGACGCTAAAACTCCAAATGTTTTAACGTTTAACACACAAATAAATATAAACCACCACATTATGGCACAATATTTGGGGGCTGCCCAACGACAGCCCACCAAAAGGAACATTCGTCCTGTAAACTTTCGTTTTTGTCAAAATCACTATGAAGCAACACTGTAGGGGCAAATCCAGAACCGTGACGGGATTACGTCACTTTCATAACACGATAATACGTCCTAAAAGTCGTAGTCACTGTTATTAATACTGTAAAGGACAATATTTTGCTGATTGGATGATCCGCGAACACGGTTTTGAGGTTATTTTTACGTGCCACTGGTGCGAGAGCGACGGAGAAATGTCGCGCGAGGCAGGTGAGGTGATGCGGTCCCAGCAAGCCGCTAGATGGCGATACCGGCGCACGCGTGACGTAGCCACGTTTAGTTTCGGCGACCGAACCGCGGCGCTGCGCTGCTGATTCTAGCTACAGATTTTTCCAACGCATCACGCGAACGACACGATGTTAAGGGCCGGTCACATGCGATCTTGAGTACAAACGACAATTTACGACGTCTGAGGGTGCCCCGTTAGTTTTTATGACTTAGCTTTCTTTATTACATGAAAACGCGTCTGTTATGGTCTGCCATCTAACAAAGCTAATATTGCAATTGCATGATTTGGACATTTATACTCAGTATGGGCGAATTTATTGCAAATCTTTGAATTGTTTTTTTATATTTTTTTACTGCAACACACTTTTATACTACTGCTGTAGGTACATCATTTCAACTTGAATATATTTGTACGCGTTTCATGTCCCAAAATAAAATTTATTGTTATTAATTTTAAGATAGTAATCCTGAAATCACGACCGCACAAGTAAATAGTACTTTTGGTTGTGATTAGGACAAATAGACGTGTAAATATGCATCTAGAAGGTACTTTAACTGTGAGTGCCATCGCTTCGTGTTTTTTCAAATTATGTGTAATTTTGATAAAAAATATGCCATAAAGTTTATTATAGTATATTATTGTAGTAAAAACTAACTGATTATTTTATGTCAATAATTCGATGTTTTTCTTATTTACCATCGACGATGTCATTTTTTTATTGCACATTCATTATATCCTGTTACAGAAATCAAATTCCTGAGCGACTAACATTTGGTTGTTTAATGCAAGATTTAAAAAAGTTAAAATGCGTGTGATCCCATCCTAAGTTTCGAAGAAGAATGCGCGCGCATCTTAACAGTCGTTGTCGTAGGAAGACGTCGGGGGGCGTGGCGTTCAGTCGTTACGCACATACGCCACTACGCAACACCACGATAAGACACCCGCCACAGCCAGCCACTTTATAACAACTCTTTGTCAATTACTAACTCAATGTATTCCCAGGCCTCCTGAACTTGGTTGGTTAACGTATGAATAAGAAACCCCTGTTCAGTTTTACAAGATCGTCAGTGCAACAGAAGAGTATTTTGAGTTGGATTATTAATTTTCTGTAAAATTTAAGTTCTGTAATGTGACATACACTATATTTTATGTCTTCAGTTACATTCGAAAAAGAAATTGGTTTTAAATCCAAAAGTTATAACAATCCTCGCTAATTTGACTGAACACGCACAACAATCTCCAATATTGAATTAAATCATAAAAGTTATAAGTTAAAAATAGACTTACGTAAATAGTTGTTAATTTAAGAAATATACCACACACGTTGTCTGTTGTGACTTTTTTGGTATTTTTATCGCACGGGAGAATTTAAAATTAATGTCGTTATCGTTCTATAGGAATTCCTGTAAAATTTCTAATTGTAAAATGCCACTAATCGCTCCATTTTAGGAAGGTCATTGAAAAGTACTTACATTGGGCATCCTAGGGGAGTTTCTGTACATCAACGAACGTGAAGGCCATTTTCCAAAAAGCGGCTGCGCGTGGGAGGCTCTTACTCAATAAAACATTTCAGGTAAAACGTGACCTGAAGCCAAATTAGCTGAACGTGATTGGTGTGATATTTTTATACTGGTGAGTATTCTTGTCCAACACTTTAAATGAGGCTAACTAATAAACAAAACAACACAGAATACAAATTAACTGTTTTAATATTAACATAAAAGAAATTGTTTACGTCTCCCCTTAGCTCTAATGGTCTCATGACACATTTTAGTAGGCTTGGCAGTGTTAGTTTTAATATCGAATAGAACATTACGATAAACTTTAAGGTGTATCGTAATATATGCATTTTTATTTTGGTTATGCTGACAAACGGGTAGACGAATCACCTGAGTAAATTCGGTAAGTGACTATTACCGCTCGCTACATACAAATGCACAATGCTCCGGTAACCTCGGTGAGAAGCAACGAAAAGATTACACAGTAACAATTTCTTGAGGGCATCGTATCACTCTGGAAAGCCGATTCATACGTTTTAAAACTTAGCGCTGCCAGGAAAATGACAATGCTAGAATAATAAGAAATTAATTAAAAAAACAGATATACCGTTACTGAGCGAGATGCGAATCTAGTAGTGAACTGTTCTCAGAATGACTTTCCATTAAGAAAAGTTTGTCTGGCACATGGTTAAACGTTTAGAGGCTTTATTAAACTTGCAATGTATGCATATTTGTAACCGTGTTTGTTTGGGTGGAACATTGCAATTCAATTTTAAAACAGATACCTTCAACTGATTGAGCTGAAATTTCCTACGCAGATATGTTTATTATGTGATAATGCAATATTATAATAACATGAACCTGATCTAATAGTGGAAAGTGAAACGTGACCTTAGAAATTCTATAATAAAATGACACAGTCACATCGAGCTTGGACCCGTTTGATTCGTCTTGACAAGAACTTTTTTTCTAGATGATATTCACATTTTGACGATGAAACTGGAAAGTGATCATAGTAAGACCATAGTAAAACGACATAACCTCATCGAATTTAGTCTCATATGATTCGTCTTGACGTGTACTTTGCCTTTAAATAGTATCTAGTTTCTAAAAATGGAGCTGAATTGAAACGACACAATCCCATCTAATTTGGGCTCGTCTGATTGCTTGACGTATATTTTAGTACTAAATGGTTACCAGGTTTCGATGATGAAGTTGATGAGGCTGATAAGGGGATCATAGGATTTCGGTAATAAAAGGACGTAGCCGCCTCGTGTTTAGGCTTTTTTTATTCGTCTACCTGTGTACTTAAGTACTAGATAATATTCCTTAACAACTGCATCAGATTTAGGTAAGTAAGTTCGTTCCATTTATTATGAATGTCAATTTCATCATGAGTGGATCGAGAAATCTGTCCTGCAACATCTAACAAGTAAAAAATATATTAAAAGTAAAAAAAAATTTCTTAAAAACACTTGTCGTGTGTTTAATCTGTATATAGAAAGAAGTAAACGAAATCTGATTAATTTACATTTTGAAGGTATTCAAACTAAGTAAATACGAGTACTTAAATCTCGTGACAAGCTTTTTGTAACATGTAATTTATATAATGACATAAAAAGCTGACAGTAAAAGTTTTCCACGCAAAAATATTTTGCTATTTCAGCACGTTTAAATAAAAGCTTGTTTTAAGGAGTCCTTCTTACTTTTAATTCATTTTACTTCTAAATACTCACTACACCCGTAGTGTCACTCGTATTAGGCTGTTGTAAATCTCTCTCCCTAATGAGGTTTGTATCCCTAGTACGAGATTTTACAGATTAGATGTAGGATTAATGGTCAATGTTCTAGCATGGACTGTTAGCAAATGATGTACTATATAATGACGACACTCATTCTTTACTTAAGCGTCCCATCCGGTATTGATTGGAAATATGTAACATGGAAAAAAATTGGTAAGTGTGAAAAATTATTATTTTTGTTTATTACTTTAATTTAATAAAATATTTTTTTTTATAAATATGTGAAAAATACTGTTCTAAAAGGATGGAAAAAATATTCTTCTTAGTCTCTTTGTTTTCGAAATAATATTTGCATTTTCATCAACTGTTACACTACTACATTTAGATCAAGGTAAGTTTATTCGTTTTCCTTATTTAAGGTTGAATTATTCATATAATTACTAGGAATCACCAGAGAAACAAATGGGATAAATTAATAATATACAGGTGTTTTTGGATTTCAAATAGTAGAGAAGACTTTGTCAATATTTTAAAGGTTCTATTTAGGTTAAGTTTAAATTGGGTTAAAGCCATTCTAGAATAAATTAGAACTAAATAAATATAATTTTTTTTTAAATTAATAAGATAACTTCGAAATATCAAATACTTTACTCACTTCTGGAGGATATGGAAAAATGTAATAGGTATACTACTGTAAAATGCCACTGGTAACGCATTCCCCAAGCAAATCTTGTTCTAACAAAATAAGGAAAATTACATGTAAAATAGTAAATTATAATACGCTCATTGTTTAAAGAGTTGGTTTAACTTAGATTTATTTTTGTTCCTTAATTTATTAGTTGTCATTGGCTATATATGTATACACCTAGTTGCAGACAATAGTAAGAAGATTTAAGTGACTTATAGAAAGCGTGAGTAGAATTTAAAAGTGATTGTCACCTTATCCATTACGAACTGCAGCATAGTAACCCACACTATGGCGGCCTAGTGGGTTGCATTTTTAACGCCCCGTTTAAAGGTCAGGCATAGTAGTGGGAGGGAAACACGTGTGCTGGTAGTGACTTCTCAATTTTCACTGATTGACACAGGATTGGTTGCAGTGGGTATTTTATTTTTGCGACCTTATTCTTCTTAAAATATTATTTCTTTGGTTTTTAAACGAGCTATGCTCACGACGTACGTACAAAAGCATATTAAAAAATATTTGCACGTGTTGACAGTTGACTCTTATAAAAAGTGATTTTTATGTAAAGTACTGTTAATTTACTTTAAAATTGCTATTTTTGTTGTATTCTTAAGGTATGTTGTAATCACTCTACTTGAATGATTAATTAGTTTAGAAGATACACTTAACTATTTTCAAAGTTGTGAATGCGAAGCATTATTATATGACGAGGTAATAGGAAAATGTTATCAGCTTTACGTATACTCGTAGTTTATTAATAAGTTAATCATTGACCGTTAGAACAGGAAAGGGTACTGCTTTTATAATAATGAAGTGATTTAACGTAACGTATGAAATCATTTTATTGTTGTAATCAGAATGAATGAACGCCCCATTGAAGTCATCAAAAAATCGATATTGTTCCAATTGTGGCCATTTACAACTGACCACGAACCGTCGCGCCAATTTGTTTCTGGCAGCACCCCAACCTAATTTTGCTCTTTGTCATAAATCAAAATTTAAATGTCGTACAAAACGAACAATTTCAAACTCAAAATAGCTGAATGTACGTTAAAATACTTTATTTCAATATCTTTCTATTTCAAAACTAGTTGCAGAAAATCCAGTTGGATGATTATTTTCTACTAAAAAAAACTTTACTTAAAGTATTTGTTTATAGCTGCTTATTTAAAAAAAAGACAATAGAAGATAAAAAATACGTTACTGCTCTTTTAACATGTGATTTATCCACCGCGGCGACTTCTGTATTTCATGAAAGATAACATTTTTTCACAGATTTTATTTACGATGTATTTAATGTGGATTTTTTAAACCCTTAAAAACCTATGATGAAGATCAAAAGAAAGATGATGTTCAACTGTGCATACTCGTATATTAAACGACGGATCTGTTTTTTAAATAACTATAATGTATCAGATAATTAAAATTATAAAAGGTATAATCAGATTATAAAATGACAAAGTGCTATTAGCGAAATTTGGCGATTTGCATGATATTCAAAACTAGTCTATGTTATTGAGTTGAATTTAGTGTATCAATAATAAAAACAACAATAAAATCGTGTTGCTAAGCCTAATAATAGAAGTTAAAGAAGTCTTTTCGATGTCAGGGTGTGCGATTCTATAAAAAAATTTCAAACAAATTTCAAAAATTAGGAATTAATAAATTTAAGCCCTTAAATATAAACTATATAAAAAGGTTTACTACACAGTTTTAGATTCTTTAAATGACAAGTTTGCTTGGGATTGATGCTGTTTGTATTGAACGAGAATCGAGAACCCGAGAGCTCTTGATCGGCCGTCGCATTCGCTAAGCTAAGCTTTTTTTTTTTTTTTTTTTTTTTTTAACGTGTGGAAACCCCCTCGGGCCGTCACCCCACCGGGGTTTACGGCGGGGTGGTGTGTCGGAATCGGACCGACTAAAACTACACGGTGTGCCACTCTGCGCCTGAGATAGGAGGGATCCGGGAACCGCTGTTATTACGACATCCAGATCCCTCCTAGCGCCTGCCCGAAACTGCGGGCACCATCTATGGGTAAACTCTCTATTTTAGGCGACGTACGGCACACGCGGACGTCGCCTCCTCGCGGCTGGCCATTATAGCGGGTGGAGGGGAAAACCCGTCCCGTCCACCCGCGGCCATACTTAAGGCGGCATGAGGCGCTGGTATGCGCGCCTCCGCCGCCCGGTTCGCCGGCGGCGAATTGGGTCCGAGTGGATATCGTCCTCCCGGGCCTTCTCCGCCGCCTCCTTCCGCGAAATTACGTCTTCGCAGAAGGTTGCGACCGCGGTAAAACAACTGTCGCTACCGCCCATGGAGCGTATGACGGCCGGTAGCGAGAGATCTCCTCCAATAACTGCAGTGAGGACCCCACGCTGCGCCGCCCAGGCGGAACAAACCGCTAGCGTGTGCTGAGCCGAGTCCTCACTGCAGTCGCAGTGGTAACAGGCGGGACTCAATTCCCTCCTGGCGACCGAGTGCAGATACTTCCCGAAGCAACCATGCCCGGAAAGAACCTGCGTCAGTCGGAAGGAAAGGGTCCCGTGCTGCCGCCCTGCCCACTCGGCGATGACCGGCCGGAGAGCCTCCACGAGGGCGAAGCCAGCACGTGGAGTCTCCAACCGGAACGACCAACGAGCCATCGTGGCTCGACGAGCGGCCTCACGCCACTCGCGTATCTCCTCGGGCGGGGGCCGTATGCCGCTACCCGCCCGGAAGTCAGCCGTCCGCCGATAAACTTCGGCGAGCACTTCCGCCTCCAAATCCCACGGGGTAGTTCCGGCCAAGGCGCACGCCGCCTCCGTCGATACGGTGCGGTAGCCGCGTATGGCTCTAACCGCCAATATCCTCTGAGGGCGCCAGAGGCGAGCCCTATTCTGGGCGGTCAGAGCCGCCGCCCACACAGGTGCACCATATAGCGCCATTGACCGAACAACCCCCGTGTATAGCCGTCTCGTCGCGACGCTGGCTCCACCCAAATTGGGCAAAAGTCGCCCAAGAGCAGAGGCAGCGCCGACCAGCTTTGGAGTAAGCTGTCGGAAGTGCTCGTCGAAGAGCCACCTGCCGTCGAGGATCAGGCCCAGATACTTCATCTGGGCCTTAATCGGTACGAGGACCGAATTGACTACGATGGAGGCGCCGGGGGGTGGACCACGACGGGACCCATGAAACAAAAGGGCTTCCGTTTTGTCTAGGGCCACCCGTAAACTCAGCGCCTCAATGCGCCCGACCACCGAAGAGACTCCCACGGTGGCCAGGCGCGCCGCCTCTTGAAAGTTCACCCCCCGGGCCGTGACCAATGTGTCATCGGCGTAACAAATTACGCCCAGCCCGGGGGGTGCCCGCCTCGAAGGGCCCAGTCGTATCCCATATTCCACAGGAGTGGTCCGAGGATGGAACCCTGCGGAACACCGCACGACATGGGCCGCCGCCTTAGAATACCATCTCGGTCCTCGTACACGACGGTACGCTCCTCAAGATAGTCTGCCACAAGCCGCCTCAGGTACTCTGGCACCCCGTGGTAGTGGAGTGCTTCCCTGATGCAGCTAAATGGCAGACTATTAAATGGGTTGGCGATGTCCAACGACACCGCCAACAGCACGCCGCCACAGCTCACCGCCTCTTCGGTAACGGCCCTCAGGCGCAACACAGCATCGACTGTCGAACGCCCCGCTCGAAAACCGAATTGGGCGTCCGACAGATCGGGGCCCACCTCGCAGAGGTGCCGGACGATGCGAGCAGAGAGTATCCTCTCAAAAAGTTTGCCTGCCTCGTCCAGCAACACGATGGGCCTATAGGCCGCCACCGATTCGGCTGGCCGTCCCGGCTTCCTCAATAGGACCAGCTTCCCGCTTTTCCAGCACTCAGGGAAGCGTCCGGACACCAAGCTAGCGTCCAGGACCTCCCTGAGACGGTCCGACATGTGTTCGAGGGCTCGGGCCAACACTCGGGCAGGTATCCCGTCTGGGCCGGGGGCGGTGTTCTTAGAGCGGATCCGTAGAACAACCGCCCCTATCTCCGATTCCCCGACGGGCGGCACATCGCCTTCGTCGTCCCCGACCAAAAAGACCATTGATGGCGGCGTGTGCTCCGCCCGCTGTGGGAAAAGGCCCTCGACCACTTCTTGCAGGAAGCTGGGCTGGAGGGTCTCTGTAAGGGGGCGGCCCGACGTGCGGAGCTTTTGTCGCGCCGCACGATAAGGGCGACCCCAGGGGTCACGATCGAGACCCTCCAGCATCTCCTTACGCTTAATTTCTTTGGCGCGGCTAATGGCCAGCTTCAAAGTTTTCCGCGCCTCTCGGTACTCCTCATAAAGCTGGCCCTCCTCACCGTCTACGCGGTGTCGCCGCCGACTACGGGTGTAGGACCTCCGGGCACGAGTACAGGCCGCGCGGAGGTCCGCCAACTCTTGGGACCACCAGTAAACCTCCTTCCGTGGAGGCCGACAACCTCAGATGCGGGGCATGGCCGCATCACAGATCTGCGTAATCGCATCGAGGAAGCGACCAGCCCCCATGTCGACCTCCTGGGTCGGAGCCTGCGGAGACAGCCAGGAGTGAATAATGGCTGCCTCCTCTAGTAGGACCCTATTCAGTTTGGCTACAGCCCACCGCGGAAAGCGAGAAGAAGGCCGCGCCGCGTGACCCCTACTGGGGTCCTGGGTCCGGGAGAGCTCAAATCGGATGTAAAGGTGATCCGAGAGCGTCTCAACCTCTTCCAGGACACGCCAGTTCCTTACTCGTGCGGCGAGGGCAGGGGTAGCGAATGAAAGGTCCACTATCGACCCCCCCTGCTGTCGCACGCACGTGTTGGTGGAGCCTCTGTTTAATAAACAGAGGCCCACTGAGGCCGCCCACTCCTCTACGGCCTCACCCCTTGCGTCCGTCCTGGAAGAACCCCAAGCAATGGACTTTGCGTTGAAGTCCCCCAGCACAAGGACGTGCCCAGACGTTAGTCGCCGCATCGAGGTCTCCAAGCTATTAAGGAAAACCTCGAAGTCGCTCAAACTCCGGTTGGGGGAGAAGTATACACCATATATGGTGATCCCCCCCCACTCAGCAGCAACATATCCAGTGCCCTTGTCTCTTAGCGACAAGGGCGGGGAATGAGCCGCCGTGGAGCCGACGACTGCCACGGAGCCGTCCCGGTCACCCAACCAGTTTGGACGGGGAGGAACATAATAGGGCTCCGCGGCTACGGCAACACCAATCGACCACTGTGCCATGGTTTGCAGGAAAAGGTCCTGCGCCGCAGCACAGTGGTTCAGGTTCGTTTGGACTAGGAGGCTGGAGATTCGATCCTCGATTGAATTACTGGATCATTTCTACAGCCCCCTCCATAGGCGACGACGTTGACGCACGAACTACATCGGAGGCAGCCTGGGCCGACTGGCTAGCCTCCGACGTTTGCCGAAAACTGCGGAAAGACTTGCAGCTCCCCTGTCCCATCTGATGATTGGCAGGCCTATTGCCCGCCGCACACGTTGGGCAGTGAGGGACGGCAGAGCACTCTGCTGCGTTGTGTCCCGGTTGACCGCAGCGGAAACACAATCCACTGCAGTCAAAACAACTATCGCACTTGATGCGAGTGTGTCCCGTGGCCAGGCATTTGAAGCACCTCATCGGTCTCGCCGCCAGAACTGTGACTCTGGCGTTCACGAAACCGACGAGGATCTTGCCAGCATCGCCTATAATCTTAGCTGACGCCACAGGACAACTGATCCACGTCGCACCAAGGCCTCCCGGACCGGGACGGATGGTGCCAACTCTGATGTTGTCCGCGTTGCACCCAGTTTTCTCTTGAATCGCAACGCGGACATCCTCAACCGTCACGGAGTCGTCCAGACCTGAGATACGCAATTCCGCACATTTGGTAGGCCTGGCGATCTTTACACCATCCGTAACAGAAAAAATACTCCGCAGCTTTTCGGCAAAAGCATCCGCCGTCTTTGTACCTTCAGCCCCAGGGAACTCCAGTACTCTTGCTCCCGTTTGGGCGAGGCGCATTTTGACACCTACAGTCCCAAATTGATTGGCGAGACTATCCCGGGCCTTCTTGAATACGGCCGCATAGGATAGCCCGCCGTTTGCCGCCTCCGGTAATATAGTGATCACTACAGCCGCGGTCTTTGGCATCTGTAGCTTACGCGGCTTCTTTTGGGTGGCCACTGCCACTAACGGTGACTGAGGAGTAGAGGCTACTTGTTGGGTAGCCTTCTTACCCTTTCGAGACTTCTTGACCGACTCAACTACCTGCCACCCATCGTTTGAGGGAGCAGAAGTAGCGGGGTCAGATGTAGGTGTCGGAGTGGGAAGCGGAGGGAACTCAGCCCTCGTCTTTGCTATAACCTTAAGGGCAGGTTTGGAAGCAGCCGACTTTGCCACAGTCTTATTTACCGCCACCTTTGCTGCTCTAGCTGTTTTCGCAGCAGCCACAGGGGCGGACGTAAGTGTTGCCGCCGCATACGACACACGACCACCTGCAACGGGAAGCGGAGCCGGTGGCGTTGTCTTTGATCGGTTGATTGATTGTAAGCGCTAGACCAACCAAACAGTCAGTTGTTGAGTAATAACTATCCATTCCAAGTTACTTATTTAATATAGGTTCAATAAGATTATTTTTAACACGCTTTTATTAGCATGAGTTGTATCTATGTATGTATGTAACGGAATCTTTGAGCTTAATTTTCACCGGTTTCTAAAAATCTGATCCACTTGAAACTTTGCACACGTCTCAAGGACCGATAACAATGCGATAATTTGATAATAGATTTATGAGTTTGTCACAGACTAAAAAATGAAAAGTAAATAATAGTTTAAAAAAACTAAAAAAACACGCTTTTATTACTAATCGAACTAAAAACTAGAAAAAAATATTTATTGACAAAGAATCTAATATTACAGTAGTAGAAGATCGAACAAATATAGTGAATCGCCTCAAAATAAAATTATAATAAAATTTAAGTTATTAACAGAATAATTCAATTCAGAGTAAAAAGCGTGGGGTGCATTTTACTGCGATTCATAACTATCCTCTCATAGATAGTTGCCAATAGAATGATTGTAATATTTAAAATATCAAGCACCCCACGATTTTTACTCTGAATTAGACTCTTTGTCATTAAAGATTATTTTCTAGTTTTTAGTTCGATTAGCAATAAAAGCTTGTTTATTTAGTTTTTTTAAACTATTATTTATTTCTTTTGATAATTTGGCAACAAGTCCAGAAATATTTGCATTTCTACCCTTATCAAGTATTTGTCAAGACAGCAATCAAAACGATAGAATAATAAAACTAACTGGGTAGATCCTACCATTTATCACTTGTATTATCATTTCATAATGAAATTTGTCTAATTCAATAATACAAGTAAGTAGCTAAGTACATAAGTAATAAGTGTCTTAGTCTAGGAAAGTACCTACCTATTAGTTCTTTTAACGCAAGCGTAGGTAGATCACTCACATATCACTTTTTCACTATGTGGAGGGAACGGGTGTCATGTCCCTCCGACACAAAGGGAGGATCTTCCGACCAGGCGAGGTGATCATGCCTGGCGGGGTCATGGCCAAACGATTGATGTTGAGATGTTGTATATATGCCAATTGCTACGCGAATCTCTATTTCGCGATACAGGATTAATAGTTGCTTCGTAGTTCATTACATTCATACGTTTCGTTCATACTTCGTAGTTCGATGCTAGTAGCTGGTCATCAGTCGCGCCAAAGAAATTAAGCGTGAGGAGATGCTGGAGGGACTCGATCGTGACCCCTGGGGTCGCCCCTATCGTGCGGCGCGACGAAAGCTCCGCACGTCGCTCGGCTTGTGGCAGACTATCTTGAGGAGCGTACCGTCATGTACGAGGACCGAGATGGTATTTGAGGCGATGGCCCATGTCGTGCGGTGTTCCACAGGGGTCTGTCCTCTGACCACTCCTGTGGAATATGGGATACGACTGGGCCCTTCGAGGTCGTCTTCCCCCCGGGCTGGACGTAATTTGTTACGCAGATGACACTTTGGTCACAGCCCGGGGATGAACTTTCAAGAGGCGGCGCGCCTGGCCACCCCGGGTGTCCCTCTGGTGGTCGGGCGTATTGAGGTGCTGGGTTTGCGGGTGGCCCTGGACAAGACAGAGGCCCTTTTGTTCCATAGCTACCGTCGTGGTCCACTCTCTGGCGCCTTCATAAAAGTCAATGCGGTCCTCGTACCGGTTCAGGCCCAGATGAAGTATCTGGACCTGATCCTCGACGGCAGGTGGCTCTTCGACGAGTACTTCCGACAGCTTTCTCTGAAACTAATCGGCGCTGCTTCTGCCCTTGGGTGACCTTTGCCCAATTTGGGTGGAGCCAGCGTCGCGACGAGACGGCTATACACGGGGGTTGTCCGATCAATGGACCTGTATGGTGCACCGGTGTGGGCGGCGGCTCTGACCGCCCAGAACAGGGCTCGCCTCTGCCGCCGTCAGAGGATATTGGCGGTTAGAGCCATACGCGGTTACCGCATCGTATCGACGGAGGCGGCGTGCGCCTTGGCCGGAACTCCCCCGTGAAATTCGGAGGCGGAAGTGCTCGCCGAAATTTATCGGCGAACGACTGACTTCCGGGTAGGAAACAGCATACGGCCCCCGCCCAAAGAAATACGCGAGTGGCGTGAGACCGCTCGTCAAGCCACGATGGTTCGTTGGTCGTCCCGGCTGGAGGTTCCATGTGTTGGCTTTGCCGCCGTAGAGGTTCTCCAGCCGGTCATCGCCGAGTGGCCAGGGCGACAGCACGGGACCCTTTCCTTCCGACTGACGCGTAATCTTATCGGGCACGGTTGCTTCGGGAAGTATCTGCACTCGGTCGCCAGGAGTGAATCGAGTCCCGCCTGTCACCACTGCGACGGCAGTGGAAACAATAAACTTTTTTATTGCGTACGAATAATTTTTGTTTCATTGACCTTACAAATACCCGATACCCTTTCTGGACACCTTGTATTATGAAAATTGTTTATTTACAAGGAAGCTAATTTGTTGGAATTTTTTTTCAAATTACGGCGTCTAAGTTACCACCGTTTCGCTGATTTTTTCTTTTAGTTAACGTAGTTTATTTTATTTATTTATGTAGACACAATTCTTCAAATAACCCTATAAAAGAAGTATGCTGAGGATAGATTTGGATTTCTGGGTGGTCATGGAATGTCGCTTCGTCTGGAAGTCAACTTTTCTGGAAATACGTCTTTGACCACCGACAGGGACTCATTGGATGTGTGACAACTGACTCCATCTTGTTGAAACCACGTACGTTACGACTGTAGCCAGCAAATTCCAGTAGCATCACATTTCACATATTCAGCAGAGTTTTATTAATGGTACACAAAAAATGAAGGTTTTTTCAATGGTTAGTTGGTTGAGTCCGCTATACCTGGTTGAGTGTTACTACGAGACTAATAGTTTCATAACATAGTTTGAACAATAACAACAATTTCTTCCAAAATATACTTAAATTATTTAATATAATATCTGTTACACTCTCTGTAGAACGTAAAACGTGACTAGATGGGTATGTGTAACTATAAACCGTAGACAGACCCCACAGACATGTGGTCACATTAAAATTCAGTTACGATGTGACATGTAAAGTGACACACCATTACTCACTAGATTTTATGTTGGTTCACGACTTGAATTATTGAAAGATTTAGTACTATATACCACGATTCTTCTAAACGTGTTCTTTCTTCTGTTGTTTGTATCTGTTTTACGTGTGTTTCTACAGCCTTCCGCCATACGAGAATATTCCTAGTGAAGGCGTTCTATTCACAGAAAGAAAAATGTTTTACAAAACACTTTACGTGATCTGTACTTGATCCTATACCATTATCTCTTATATTGAAATTAAATTAAACTTTAATTTGCATTAATACGATAAGAAAAAATCTTAAATATGCATATTTCCTTATATGTGTTTATTTATCCTTGATTAACCCAACATGTGTCCAAAATAAATAACGCATGTAATTAATATTTGAGGCGAAAATAGATAAAAATAAGGATTAAGTGGAGTGTAACCAATAGTTAGAGAAAATCAAATTTAATTTAAAAGCATATTTTCTACATATGTAATGATTTTGTTCACTAACAACGAATGACATAAAACTTTAAAGAAATGCATGCAGTAAATATTATCTTCACAATAATCAACTTGCAACTCTATGTATTTCTTGTATTGCAGCGTTAGCCTTGTTTTAGCTTTGAAAACGTTTGATCATTGTACATTAAATAAATATAACTAAAGCTTTAATCAACATTCAAGCACCTACACAAAGTCAATTTCGCCCCTGGATATGAGTTAAACCCTCAAAATAAGCCAAGTAAATTTAAAACTGGTTCTTAATATCAGTGCTTCTCCCATTAATTTATGAAAAATATGAAAGTAAATTTTAGATTTATTAATTATTAAATTAGATTCATTGACTTTGTTTTTTGTACTTGTTTACGGGCTATTTAAAACTATTAAATTCATAAATTTCACACATCCTGCTTTGTAAACTAGAACAAATAACAAAAGCATATATGTCATCTTATCGCTATGTCAATGACGTGGTTCCTCTCTAACACTAAGCAAATTAATATTTAACAGAATAAGAAGATTATTATAATCTGTTCTTAGATCATCATTTATAATTACATATCAATCAAAAATGATATATGTTTTCTATTTCAGCTTATATAATACATGTTTATTTTTATTTGAAAGTAACAAGATAAATAATAATATTTTATGTTGCCGCATTAACATAATGTATACAATAGATCAATGTACGACAGTGTGAACTGGGTACTATTCTTAACATACTTTCAATAATATCGAAATGTATAAAAAACAAAGTTGGAGGCGCGGTTATTTACGGATAAAATCATACTGAGTGTAAACATTGATAAGGAGACAGGGATGGCATCTGTGTTTTCTCAGAACCTAATCTACACAAAATCGGTGCTAAATCAAATCAGGAACGGGTTTCTGTCACGTTCCTGTATTTATTTTACCCGGCTGGTTTTAAAGTCACCTAAAGTAGGTAAACCTCAGATTATACTCCGCTCCGTTTTAAACACTTCGACAAACAACAACAAATTTAAATTGACAATGTAGCAAATTGCAGGTTTGAATGTGAAAAAAAAAGATTTTTCTTTTTACTACAAATATTTTTTTAAAGGATTCCAGAAGGATAGAATACTTTGATGACACGTACAATAAAAGTAAAAGATTTTGGTTATAACTTTTGTTAATAAAACTTACAAATTTTAATAATATTTGCAAATATCGTACGAGTAAAAGAATAGATTAATGTATAAAAGATAGACAAAATTTCAAAAAATTCTTAAGACTGATATTTACTTTTAATTATTTTTTTTTGTAATTTGAAGCACAAAGTATGAAGATTGTATTCCATAATAACAAATTTCAATTTCAAATTATCAACCTCTGTTCTGAACATGAAGGTCTTGACAAACGTACTGAGAGACGGACAACAAGGCACAGGGTATGATTAGGGGTCTATGTTTTAAGCCAAAATACAGTGGTTATAGCTTCGTCCGGTGATCATGTCTGAGTGGATTGAAGGGCTTGGTGACTGAACGCAAAGAAGTAAGGATGGTAATGCTAAGCTATGATGGTAAGCCATGCTATATATAATTAACCTCTTAAATTTTAGTTTTAATTTGCCGAAAAATCTGAGGCAGTGAGAATAATGTTCCATCTCTAAAATTGCCCACTGTATAAAGATTTCCTAAATATAAAAACCTAATTCAGGGCTATACTTATAATGCAAAGCGTTCATCTGATTTTGTTCTGAAAATAGTTACTAACCCACAAAGTAAATGGAAAAGCGATAGAATTTATCCATCTTATCACAGATAATTGTCAAAACTTATTGGAATATTGAGAATTAGAAATTCGGAACGAAACTGTTTAATGTTCAAAAACTCAAGACAGTAACAAATTAATGCGTTGAGTGTGTGCACAGTAGAGCACAGGATCTCCACTGCACGGTTCATCGCCTACTAGAAAGGGTCGGTCTTGTAAAACTTGTCACAGGGTATTTTATTCGCAGATAAACGAAAGATATAAACGGTAGGTACACGGATGTGTGGTTGTTTGTACTTTTATTCTTAAAGCAAAGAGTCAATAGATATCCTATTTTATACATACATTTATAAATTGAACGATAACTTTATTTATTTATTTATTTAATACTTAGGTTCTTCACAGCCGATAATATAAAATTTACAATGGCAGTACTCAAACTATGCGCCAATTATGAATTACGCATTAATTAAAGATACAAAAAACAAGAGTAAACATTCTACATATATTATGTAGGTATAAAGCCCTAAAGTAGTTTATTTTAAGCTATAAATACAGACAACATGAACATAGTTTGTGGGTGTGAGTAATGTGTATGTGAATGAATGTGGTGTGAATGGTGTTTACATGGCGTATGAGGGACGGGACGTTCGAATTTATTTATTTATTAAATTTAATTCTTAGTACTATCAAAATGTAGAAGTGTTAAAATGTATTCCTAAAGTATAGTGTAGTTTTATGATACGAAAAAAATGTTGCAACCGGTGTCTTTGCGAATAACTGTAACTTAATTTAAAATAAATTATTTTGAATTTTGAATAAAGTAAGTAACCAGCAAAATAATGCTTGAAAAGAGTTATCGACATCCTCAAATAGCTAAAAGGCTTAGAAATTTACTTTTTAACCGACGTACCGCGAAGCGTCTCTGAACTATGTAAAATATCTTGGTTAATCAATGTTATTGGTATCATATAAAAATATAATTTCTCTGTGATGTTTATTTATTATGAAAATACGAAACTTACACCTACAAGTTAAACCTTGTTTTCAGATACGAATGAAGGTAAACAAACATTCAGTGCGCCGAGCACTCGTTTCTTTTATATAATATATACAAAAGGAAATTTACTTAAGATACCATTCAAAATTAAACCAATGGACCATCTATAAGTATAAATTTACTGTAACTTGTCAATTGTCATCAATTTTAACTATTAAGTCACATTGTGTTTAATAGTATTAGGCTTGATATTTGAGAAACTTGAAGTTTAACGACGCTATGACCTTGATTAAAATTTATATGAGTTTAATATGAACAGGTAAAAGATAATTTAAACAGATATAATAAGGATGACTAAGGAAAAACAACGTAGGCAGAATAAAACGAAAAATGAGTACGTTTTTCAAGCATTGGTTTCCTAAAGCTGACTCCACAAAGATTACGGGCACCAAATCACCTGTAATTATGGTGGCACTAGATAATTGTCACCGCCTACGACACAAAAGACTGAATCGTAGTGCTGAACCAGCGCTGACGACTGTCTTTAAGCTTCACGTGTAATTACAAATAATGATGTTAGGGACTACTTCAGCATTATAATTTCGCCATGATTTTTCTTGGTAAGTTATTTTGATTTTATATTTCTTGGCACGAGTTTTGAGGAAATCTACATTGTTAAGACAGTACTCTGGTTGTAATGGATATAAGTTATTAATGATTATCAGGTTTGATATTAATATGAATATGCATGTCCGCGTGGTGACGGATTAGAAATACATAGTGTTACTACCCCTATTCATCCCGTGGGTGTCGTAAAAGGCGACTAAGGGAATAAAGTATACAAGACAACATCGTCACAAAGAGAAGGTAACCTTGGAACAAACCCTTTTTTTTTTTTTTTTTTTAACATGTGGAAACCGCCTCGGGCCGTCACCCCACCGGGGTTTACGGCGGGGTGGTGTGTCGGAATCGGACCGACTAAAACCACACGGTGTGCCACTCTGCGCCTGACATAGGAGGGATCCGGGAACAGCTGTTATTATGACATCCAGATCCCTCCTAGCGCCTGCCCGCTCATGCGGGCACCATCTGCGGATAAACTCTCCTTTTAGGCGACGTACGGCACACGCGGACGTCGCCTCCTCGCGGCTGGCCACTATAGCGGATGGAGGGGAAAACCCGTCCCGTCCACCCGCGGCCACACTCAAGCCAGCATGAGGCGCTGGTATGCGCGCCTCCGCCGCCCGGCTCGCTGGCGGCGAATTGGGTCCGAGTGGAGATCGTCCTCCCGGGCCTTCTCCGCCGCCTCCTTCCGCGCAATTACGTCTTCGCAGAAGGTTGCGACCGCGGTAAAACAACTGTCGCTACCGGCCATGGAGCGTATGACGGCCGGTAGCGAGAGATCTCCTCCAATAACTGCAGTGAGGACCCCACGCTGCGCCGCCCAGGCGGAACAAACCGCTAGCGTGTGCTGAGCCGAGTCCTCACTGCAGTCGCAGTGGTGACAGGCGGGACTCAATTCCCTCCTGGCGACCGAGTGCAGATACATCCCGAAGCAACCGTGCCCGGAAAGGACCTGCGTCAGTCGGAAGGAAAGGGTCCCGTGCTGCCGCCCTGCCCACTCGGCGATGACCGGCTGGAGAGCCTCCACGAGTGCAAAGCCAGCACGTGGAATCTCCAACCGGGACAACCAACGAGCCATTGTGGCTCGACGAGCGGCCTCACGCCACTCGCGTACCTCTTCGGGCGGGGGCCGTATCCCGCTACCCGCCCGGAAGTCAGCCGTCCGCCGATAAACTTCGGCGAGCACTTCCGCCTCCAAATCCCACGGGGCAGTTCCAGCCAAGGCGCACGCCGCCTCCGTCGATACGGTGCGGTAACCGCGTATGGCTCTAACCGCCAATATCCTCTAAGGGCGCCAGAGGCGAGCCCTATTCTGGGCGGTCAGAGCCGCCGCCCACACCGGTGCACCTTACAGCGCCATTGACCGGACAACCCCCGTGTATAGCCGTCTCGTCGCGACGCTGGCTCCACCCAAATTCGGCAAAAGTCGCCCAAGGGCAGAAGCAGCGCCGACCAGCTTTGGAGAAAGCTGTCAGAAGTGCTCGTCGAAGAGCCACCTACCGTCGAGGATCAGGCCCAGATATTTCATCTGGGCCTGAACCGGTACGAGGACCGAATTGACTACGATAGAGGCGCCTGGTGGTGGACCACGACGGGGCCCATGGAACAAAAGGGCCTCCGTCTTATCTAGGGCCACTCGTAAACCCAGGGCCTCAATGCGCCCGACCACCAAAGAGACTCCCACGGTGGCCAGGCGCGCCGCCTCTTGAAAGTTCGCCCCCCGGGCCGTGACCAATGTGTCATCGGCGTAACAAATTACGCCCAGCCCGGGGGGAAGACGACCTCGAAGGGCCCAGTCGTATCCCATATTCCACAGGAGTGGTCCGAGGACAGACCCCTGTGGAACACCGCACGACATGGGCCGCCGCCTCAGAATGCCATCTCGGTACTCGTACATGACGGTACGCTCCTCAAGATAGTCTGCCACAAGCCGCCTCAGGTACTCTGGCACGCCGTGACTCAGTGCTTCCCTGATGCAGCTAAATGGCAGACTATTAAATGCGTTGGCGATGTCCAACGACACCGCCAACAGCACGCCGCCACAGCTCACCGCCTCTTCAGTCACGGCCCTCAGGCGCAACACAGCATCGACTGTCGAACGCCCGGCTCGAAACCCGTATTGGGCGTCCGACAGATCGGGGCCCACCTCGCAGAGGTGCCGGACGATACGGGCAGAGAGTATCCTCTCAAACAGTTTACCCGCCTCGTCCAGCAACACGATGGGCCTATAGGCCGTGACCGAATCGGCCGGCCGTCCCGGCTTCCGTAGAAGGACCAGCTTCCCGCTCTTCCAACCCTCAGGAAAGCGCCCGGACGCCAAGCTGGCGTTTAGGACTTCCCCGAGGCGATCCGACATGTGGTCGAGGGTTCGCGCCAGCACTCGGGCAGGTATCCCATCTGGCCCAGGGGCGGTGTTCTTAGAGCGAATCCGTAGAACGACCGCCCCTATCTCCGATTCCCTGACGGGCGGAACATTATCCTCGTTCCGTCCCCCGTCGTCTTCGACCATGAAGGCCATCGACGGGGGTGTGTGCTCCGCCCGCTGCGGGAAAAGACCCTCGACCACAACCTTGGAACAAACCCTTTTTTTTTTTTTTTTTTTTTTTTTTTTTTTAACGTGTAGAAACCCCCTCGGGCCGTCACCCCACCGGGGTTTACGGCGGGGTGGTGTGTCGGAATCGGACCGACTAAAACCACACGGTGTGCCACTCTGCGCCTGAGACAGGAGGGATCCGGGAACCGCTGCTATTACGACATCCAGATCCCTCCTAGCGCCTGCCCGCTCATGCGGGCACCATCTGCGGATAAACTCTCCTTTTAGGCGACGTACGGCACACGCGGACGTCGCCTCCTCGCGGCTGGCCATTATAGCGGGTGGAGGGGAAAACCCGTCCCGTCCACCCGCGGCCACACTCAAGGCGGCATGAGGCGCTGGTATGCACGCCTCCGCCGCCCGGCTCGCCGGCGGCGAATTGGGTCCGAGTGGATATCGTCCTCCCGGGCCTTCTCCGCCGCCTCCTTCCGCGAAATTACGTCTTCGCAGAAGGTTGCGACCGCGGTAAAACAACTGTCGCTACCGGCCATGGAGCGTATGACGGCCGGTAGCGAGAGATCTCCTCCAATAACAGCAGTGAGGACCCCACGCTGCGCCGCCCAGGCGGAACAAACCGCTAGCGTGTGCTGAGCCGAGTCCTCACTGCAGTCGCAGTGGTAACAGGTGGGACTCAATTCCCTCCTGGCGACCGAGTGCAGATACTTCCCGAAGCAACCATGCCCGGAAAGGACCTGCGTCAGTCGGAAGGAAAGGGTCCCGTGCTGCCGCCCTGCCCACTCGGTGATGACCGGCTGGAGAGCCTCCACGAGGGCAAAGCCAGCACGTGGAGTCTCCAACCGGAACGACCAACGAGCCATCGTGGCTCGACGAGCGGCCTCACGCCACTCGCGCATCTCCTCGGGCGGGGGCCGTATGCCGCTACCCGCCCGGAAGTCAGCCGTCCGCCGATAAACTTCGGCGAGCACTTCCGCCTCCAAATCCCACGGGGGAGTTCCGGCCAGGGCGCACGCCGCCTCCGTCGATACGGTGCGGTAACCGCGTATGGCTCTAACCGCCAATATCCTCTGAGGGCGCCAGAGGCGAGCCCTATTCTGGGCGGTCAGAGCCGCCGCCCACACCGGTGCACCATACAGCGCCATTGACCGAACAACCACCGTGTATAACCGTCTCGTCGCGACGCTGGCTCCACCCAAATTGGGCAAAAGTCGCCCAAGAGCAGAAGCAGCGCCGACCAGCTTTGGAGTAAGCTGTCGGAAGTGCTCGTCGAAGAGCCACCTGCCGTCGAGGATTAGGCCCAGATACTTCATCTGGGCCTTAATCGGTACGAGGACTGAATTGACAACGATGGAGGCACCGGGGGGTGGACCACGACGGGGCCCATGAAACAAAAGGGCTTCCGTCTTATCTAGGGCCACCCGTAAACCCAGCGCCTCAATGCGCCCGACCACCAAAGAGACTCCCACGGTGGCCAGACGCGCCGCCTCTTGAAAGTTCGCCCCCCGGGCCGTGACCAATGTGTCATCTGCGTAACAAATTACGCCCAGCCCGGGGGGAAGACGACCTCGAAGGGCCCAGTCGTATCCCATATTCCACAGGAGTGGTCCGAGGACGGACCCCTGCGGAACACCGCACGACATGGGCCGCCGCCTCAGAATACCATCTCGGTCCTCGTACACGACGGTACGCTCCTCAAGATAGTCTGCCACAAGCCGCCTCAGGTACACGGGCACCCCGTGGTAGTGGAGTGCTTCCCTGATGCAGCTAAATGGCAGACTATTAAATGCGTTGGCGATGTCCAACGACACCGCCAACAGCACGCCGCCACAGCTCACCGCCTCTTCGGTAACGGCCCTCAGGCGCAGCACAGCATCGACCGTCGAACGCCCCGCCCGAAAACCAAATTGGGCGTCCGACAGATCGGGGCCCACCTCGCAGAGGTGCTGGACGATGCGGGCAGAGAGTATCCTCTCAAACAGTTTACCCGCCTCGTCCAGCAACACAATGGGCCTATAGGCCGCCACCGAATCGGTAGGCCGTCCCGGCTTCCTTAATAGGACCAGCTTCCCGCTTTTCCCGCACTCAGGGAAGCGTCCGGACGACAAGCTAGCGTCCAAGACCTCCCTGAGGCGGTCCGACATGTGGTCGAGGGATCGTGCCAATACTCGGGCAGGTATCCCATCTGGCCCAGGGGCGGTGTTCTTAGAGCGAATCCGTAGAACAACCGCCCCCACCTCCGATTCCCTAACGGGCGGAACATTGTCCTCGTTCCCCCCGTCGTCTCTGGCCATGAAGACCATCGACGGGGGTGTGTGATCCACCCGCTGCGGGAAAAGGCCCTCGACCACATCCCGCAGGAAGCTGGGCTGGAGTGGCTCTGTAAGGGGGGGGCCCGACGTGCGGAGCTTTTGTCGCGCCGCACGATAAGGGCGACCCCAGGGGTCACGATCGAGACCCTCCAGCATCTCCTTACGCTTAATTTCCTTGGCGCGGCTGATGGCCAGCTTCAGAGTTTTCCGCGCCTCTCGGTACTCCTCATGAAGCTGGTCTTCCCCGCCTTCTTCGCGGTGTCGCCGCCGACCACGGGTGTAGGACCTCCGGGCACGAGTACAGGCCGCGCGGAGGTCCGCCAACTCCTGGGACCACCAGTAAACTTCCTTCCGTGGAGGCCGACAACCTCGGATGCGGGGCATGGCCGCATCGCAGATTTGCGTAATCGCATCGCGGAAACGACCAGCCCCCATGTCGACCTCCTCGATCGGAGCCTGCGGAGACAGCCAAGAGTGAATAATGGCTGCCTCCTCCAGTAGGTCCCTATTCAGTTTGGCTATAGCCCACCGCGGAAAGCGAGAAGAACGCCGCGCCGCGTGACCCCTACTGGGGTCCCGGGAGCGGGAGAGCTCAAATCGGATATAGAGATGATCCGAGAGCGTCTCAACCTCTTCCAGGACACGCCAGTTCCTTACTCGTGCGGCGAGGGCAGGGGTAGCGAACGAAAGGTCCACTATCGACCCTCCCTGCTGTCGCACACACGTGTTGGTGGAGCCCCTGTTTAGTAAACAGAGGCCCACCGAGGCCGCCCACTCCTCTACGGCCTCGCCCCTAGCGTCCGTCCTGGGGGAACCCCACGCAATGGACTTTGCGTTGAAGTCCCCCAGCACTAAGACGTGCCCAGACGTTAGACGCCGCATCGAGGTTTCCAAGTTGTTAAGGAAAACCTCGAAGTCGTTCAGACTCCGGTTGGGGGAGAAGTATACACCATATACAGTGATCCCCCCCCACTCGGCAGCAACATATCCAGTGCCCTTGTCTCTTAGCGACAAGGGCGGGGAATGAGCCGCCGTGGAGCCGACGACTGCCACGGAACCGTCCCGGTCACCCAACCAGTTTAGAAGGGGAGGAACGTAATAGGGCTCCGCGGCTACGGCAACACCGATCGACCACTGTGCCATGGTTTGCAGGAAGAGGTCCTGCGCCGCAGCACAGTGGTTCAGGTTCGTCTGGACTAGGAGGCTGGAGACTTGGGCCATTACTGGACCGTCTCTACAGCCTCCTCCATGGGCGATGATGTCGACGTGCGAACGGCATCGGAGGCAGCCTGGGTCGACTGGCTAGCCCCCAACGCTTGCCGAGAATCACGGGGAGGCTTGCAGCCCCCCTGCCCAATCTGATGATTGGCGGGCTTGTTACCCGCCGCACAAACCGGACAGTGAGGGGCGGCAGAGCACTCTGCCGCCTTGTGCCCCGGTCGACCGCAGCGGAAGCATAGTCCGCTGCAGTCAAAACAACTCACGCACTTGGCACGTGTGTGTCCCGATGCCAGACATTTGTAGCATCTCATCGGTCTCGCCGCCAGGACCGTGATCCTAGCGCTCACGAGACCGATGAGTAGTCTGCCGGCGTCGCCCAAAATTTTAGCCGACGACACGGGACAGCTGACCCACACTGCGCCAAGCCCTCCTGGACCGGGGCGGATGGTGCCGACCCTGATATTGTCCACGCTGCAACCCGTCCTCTCTCCAACTGCAGCGCGGACATCTTCGGCCGTCACGGAATCGTCCAGGCCCGAGATACGCAGTTCAGCGCACTTAGTAGGCCTGGCGATCTTTACACCATCCGTGTCTGCGAAAATTCCCCGCAGCTTCTCGGCGAAAGTGTCCGCCGTCTTTGCGCCTTCAGCCCCGGGAAACTCCAGAACTCGAGCTCCCGTCTGGGCAAGGCGCAACCTGACCCCTACCGTCCCGAAATCCTTGGCGAGACCAGCCCGGGCCTTTTTGAATAAGGCTGCATAGGACAGCCCGCCATCAGCCGTCGCCGGTGATATGGTGACAACTACGGCCGCAGTTTTTGGGGGCTGCAGTTTCCGTGGCTTTTTAGCAGTGACGATTGCCACCGGCGGCGACTGCGGGGTAGAAGCTGCCCTTTGTGCAGCCTTTTTATCCCGCTTTCGAGACTTCTTTGGCCCTCCGACTACCTGCCAACTATCATTGGAGGGAGTAGACGTGGAGGGTCCAGGTGTTGAGTCAGGTGTAGGAGTGGGGAGCGGGGCCAATTTTGCTCCAGCCTTTACTGCCGCTTTTGACTTTGCCCTCGTTGTAGCTGCCTTAGTTGCTGCCTTGGCTACCTGTTGTACCTTTGGAGCAACCGGAGTAGAAGACACCGACACAGCTGCCGCATATGATATGCGACCACCTGTGACGGACATCGGAGTCGACGCTAATGTGGCCTTTCGCTTATCGGCAGCGAGCGGCGGCCGTACAATGGGGGCTGGAGGCAATCTCGCCTCCAGGCCCGCGAGACGCCCGTCCAGCATATGCCCCACTGCGTCAAGAATTTGACGCAAGTGGGCATCATGGACGTCACCAGAACCGGGAGTGGGAGCAGGCTGCCTTGGAGCCGGGCCCTGTTTATTAGGCCTTTCCGTCTGCGCCCGAAACTGGGCGAACTGGGTGCTCAGTTCAGCCACCTGCCCCGTCAGGCGTTCATTAGCGGCCTCCAGGCGAGCTACGTTCCCAATGAGGGTTTCGACGACACCGGCAATAGCGGAGGAGGAATCCTTAAGAGCCCTTACAAAGGAACTCTTAAGATTCCTGGATTTGGTGGCCACTTTTTGAATTATAGCCACCCCCACATTTGCTCTCTCCTGCAACGCCACCGGTGTATTGGAGACGGAACCCCCCTCCACCGGTTCTCGGATCTTCTGCAGGAGATCCACAATCTCCTCCTCCGCTGTGCTTTCGCCTTCCGCTCTGACCCTTCTATAGGCTTCTGCCTTTGAAAACACAGAGCCTGATGGGGTCGAGATCGGCGTGCGTGATCGCCCTCTTCGACTACTACCAATTTTTGGAGGCAACATCTCTTGAGACGTATCACTTTCGTCATCTCTGGAGCGCCCGCGTTTCCTGCTTTCGCAGAACTCCATCGCTGTCGACTCCAGTACGTCCATAGTCGTACTGGAGTTACCTCCGTCCGTCGGATTAGCCGATCTGGAACGTAATCGTTCCGATTTTCTTGGGCTCCCAGCAGCCAGAAAGACTTCTGGGAGCCTCTCCGAGATAGGTGTCCCGACCGATACGTTCTCTTCATTGGAAGAGATGTCGTCCGTCCTTAAATTTTTCTGCTTTCGCTTACTGCTTCCGCTTTCCTTTTTCTCCTTCTTTCTGTCCTTGCTTTCTTTATTTTGTATTATTTTACTGTTTTCCATATTTAATCCCACGCGTGGGGGAGAATTAATGGTCGACCCGGGCAGAGATCCCCCAGTACCCGGGCAAGCGTAAATTTATTCCCAACCGAGGGGTCCGCAGGTGCCCCGGCTGGGAGTGCGCTTACGACTGAACTACCCATCAGCCATGCATCCCCTGGTCACGCACCAGAACACGGGATTCGGGGTAATTTTTTATAGAGGTTTTCTTCCTCGCAGTCCAGGCGGTTAAGCCAAGACCCTCGTCCCCGAGTAGAGCCGTAAGACGTAACTACGTCACCCATCTCGAGATTACGATATGACGACGGTGGCAGGCAGATTAAATCTCCCAATGCCTACTTGGCGGCAGTGTTAGTGTACGCCAAGTCCGTTCTCCTTTCTCTACCACTAATAGTGGAGAAACTCCGACCCGTGAAAGAGTCCCACCTTCGTGATTTTTTAACGAGGTTTTTCTCCTCATTGCTCCGAAGAGCGAAGAGCCAACAGAGGAATCGACAAACATGCCCGCTCTGTTGGAATGGCCGAAGAAAATGGCCTCCTCTTCGTGCTAGAATATTAGCCGTTGGCGGTGATAAACATCACCATCGCCAACGTTACCAGGGTGCACCACGTGGAGGTTTTCTAGCCCAACACCCCCTTGGAACAAACCCTATTCCAACCCGTCTGGCCAGCGTGGTATAGTAGGCCAAAACCTCCTTGCTGAGGAGAGGCATATATCCTGCAGTGGATTGCAAAAGGTTGTTGATGCTTGTCTTTGAAACTGCCCCACTATACTCTAAAATAATTCAGTGATACTTTGTTTGTTCCTTGCGCCCTAGTATGGTACTGCATTGGAGCGGCACTAAACTAAGATACAAGTGTCAAGACCGATAGGAAAGAAACCGTTTATTACTATCTGGATTGTGGGCTTATTTAACAACTAGACTATTAACTCAATTTTGCGTAAAATGATATATATCTCTTTATTATACAATAATAAAAATTTAATTTAGGTTTGGTTTAGAAGACTATAATAAATTTTCTTATTGTATAGGCATGTATTATATCGTTTATAATGTTATATGCGCCGAAACATGGCTCCCCCATTTTTATGAAAACTATAATGTTACATGATCCTGCAAAATGTAAAAAATAGCTGTTTAAAAAGACTACTTTGAACACCTTTCCTCTACGCTACTGCATGACGTAGCAGGCACCATATTAAACTTTAAATTTAATTTAAAATTAATATAGGCCCAGGCCGCCATAGTGTAGGCTGCCATACTGAATTGTCTGCATGCATAATGAGTACGGCGACCACCACTCTAGGATTCTATTCATGCTTTTCTTAAGATAAAGTAGACTTTGGTAGGCCAAGAATAAAAAAAAACAAAAATATCAAAGAAAATTTGCCACTACCGGTGCTGAGATCTACAGTACAGAATTGTATCCTCCAACTAAACACAACAATAAGATTGACATCCCATATGATCGACGAAACATGAGTGCTAACACAGAAATATTAACTTATTGACTTGTTAACATCATCACGTCATTTTCTACATTTCAACCTGTACTTAATACTTCCATAAGGGACTTGTTAATTTTAAATTATAAAGACGAGTTTCAGTACCAACGGTTTTAAATAACTCTATGTTCATATTTAATAGATGTAATCTACGGAAATGTGGCAATTAGAGTGGCTCGCTTGACACCCCGACACCTTGCGGGCTTGGATCCACCCCAGTGGGTTACGTGGTCCTTTCGGATCGTATGTAATTATTTCAAGGAGAATAATTTTACATAAAACTCTACGGTAAAGGCCAAGTAGTGAAATATTAAGGTACGTAAAGTCCTTAAATATTTTATTAAAACTTATTCTGTTTTATCTAATATCCCATCGAAACGTGTCGCAAGAACTTTATTTTTTTCACATATAAATTTAATTGATTCAAGGGTTTTTATCTATTAATTTTATTCCTTCTAATCTAGAAGGTACCGTATGACGCTTCAGACAAATTGAAAAATAGAGAAGGTGTCGAACAAGTCGATCACAAAAATATCCGATTTTCGATAACATTTACTTATATTTACTAGACATTTAGGACACTAAAATAAATAGATATTACATCCTGTCAAAATAAACAAAGTGAATTCCTTCTCGACAAAAACCTCTACGGTTAATGTTCGGTTAGTAAATGAAAAAACTTATTTTCATTACCGTTTTCTTTGACACTTTTAAAAGGTTTGGATTAGAAAATTGCTAGTCAGGCAGAGCAGTCTATTTTGCAGGGTCTAAATGAAAAAAATATTAATAATTTCTGTTACTCGTAGACCTTAACGATTATTGATACAAAACTGCATTTAAAAAGTCACAACGCTCTGGTAATGAGTCTGATTAGATGATTTTGAAATGACGCCCGAAAACAAAAACATCTTTTGCGTATTTAAAAAATTACATTTAAATTTAGTTACAAAGAATTTTAAAGTTTGTGTTAAAGTAAAAATTCCATGGTTTTACCGTAAAGGTTATTAGGATTGTGCGAAATTGTCTACGCGAAGTAGAAAGTTGAAAAGTGTGAAACGTCAAAACTATCTCATAGATTAGATGGGCTTTAGCTGTTATTTTTGAAAAATGTCAAAAAGAAACGTCTATTCATAAAACATTCAAAGCCAGTTGACTGAACGCCTGGTGAAAAATGAATATACTTAGAAGATTTAGAAAACATAATGTACTTAAAGTACTCAAATCATACTTAAAGTTATTAGATTATTAATGATTTCACCATTAATAAATATGTTTGTAAGCCTTGCAATTTTAAAAAATGATAAAAAGACATGAGAAAATTGATAATTTATTAAAATATTTTAGGAAATATATATATATGTATATATATGTATACACGTCTTGTAGAATTGTAAGTCACTGTTAGTCAGGCGCTCAAAGAGAAACTGGCTTCTTACCCGACTGTGCGACTGTGTCGAAGCCGAAAGAAAGGGGAATGATTTTGGCGGTCTAGGTACGTAACTATGTTTATGTTCCACCATAGCGCCTAAAGTACTAAACCGATTTTAATTAATGAGTTGTCGAAAAATTCGTAGTAATTGGGAACTGACATAGGCTATATAAATTTTATCAAAAATTTATATGACGGAATTGAAACCTCATATTCTAACCTCGAAAAAAATGTAAAATGAAACTGAGATAATCATCATGTGTTTAGTATCAAAAAAAAAGATCTTGGAGAGCACATTATAAATATGTAAATATGTATATCATATTCTTTAAGGTAAAAGACATGTTTATGATTTCCTTTTATACAAATAAAGTTTAAAAACTGTAATCTAACCACGTAAAAAAATCTAAAAGGCATGAAATAAAAAAATAGAAATCTGTTCATTCATAGGTACAAAAATGGTCAAGGTAGAGCCATAGTCGCAAATACTGTTTAAACTTTTTGTTTTACGTACTCGGATTACAGTTTTTTTAAATTCATTTATTTAGTTATGAAATTGGATGCCATAAATATCGAAATCAGACTACTACTACACAAGTATTAAGAAAATGTACACGTATAGGCTTAAAATATACCAAAATGTTATCATTTTATAGATATTACCGCTAACAGTATAATGTTATCTGTAGACCTCTCCTTAGGAAATTCATTCTGCTCTTTTTACATAGCAGATGCCGTATCTATGGCCACACAATAATGCTTTAAAATATCACATGTTGATGACATTTTGTTTAATTGATTTCTTAAATTTCCATTTTTTATATCAAAACTAACTAACCTATTGTACCTAAACTTATATTGTTTTCACACAAAAACATCGAACACAAGACATGTGATTTTTCCAGTAGTGGACTACTATAGGCTGTTGATAATAATGATGATTATTTAAGGGTAATTATTTTTACAACCTAAGAAACTAACCTATGCGCATATGATTCATGGATACTATCTTTAATATTTATATGACACTAAAATATATAGGAATTACACATTTTAAGATCTTATTATTATACTGTTTCCATCTAAACTAAATTTGAAAAGAAAAAGGTCAAATAGGTATAAGAAAAAATAGTGATAACCAATTAAAAAATAAAATAAATAAATATCGTAAGTTTCGGTATTATAAAAAACAAGCATCTCCAAGGTAAAAATGCCTTAACATTGTTTATCAGAAACTTCGAAGTTATAAGTGTATTAGAAAACAGAATTTAAAAAGAGAGCTTAATTTTAAACAAGTTTTAGAACTTAAACAATATCGAGAAGGAATTGGATTAAACTTAGCAGGCTTATAGGTTAAACTCACAACAACTGTCAGGCTTCTTGTGATCGTTAGCTCTTGGGAAATCAAACGAGACTATATGAGAAGTCGTTACTTAAAAGTTAACTACATCACTTCGACAAATTTCTGTAGTAAACTGTTCTTAAATGTTCTATACGATTTAGTAAACCTCTTATGGTTTGGTTTCTGAAACGAAAATTAATGAAAGTGTGATGGTTTGTTTATATTTTTAATGAAAAAAGTACAAATATATTAATTCAATTCAGTTATGTATCTACGAGCATATCATAATTTGTGTTGTTTAATAATTTATTTAATTATATATGTAATAATAATTTCTGCTTCTTAATGTTATCTTTTAATATTATTTGATAATATTTAATACGTCATAATTAATAATTTACTATTTTTCAAGAATGCTATGTGATATTGTTTATGATTCATGTAATAAATAAAAAAATGTCACAGTGTACGCAATTGCTTACACAACTTTAACGTCCAGTTCTGACATGTTTGTGTGTCCGGAACACACTGACAAACTCGCAAGCGTGTAAATGGCATCCAAGGCTTTGCAAACACAAAAGCTTGGCACTTGTGAAGGCTTGCCAAGCTTTGGCGAGCGTTTAAATGAGGCATTAAATTCCACTTTTTAACATTCAATTTAAGAAATAGAAAAGTTGCTGATAAAACATGTACTTATGTATATCTCCTACAAAAATTGTATTGATATCCATTAGACCAGTGTTTTTAAGTCTGTGTATTTGCTTTTCTGAGTACCTATATCTAAATTCGTCTACTGGTTAAGTTGCATTGTCGAAACCGAGCGCATCACCCACTTCACTCCCTAAATTCTACGATTCTAAAACTTGAGGGCCTATTATTATATTCTCAAGCGTTCAGTATGCAAAATACTATGTGCATGAAAAGTTCAATGAAGGTATTTTTAAGTAGGAGTCAATAATGAAAGGATGTCCTAAGCCTGTTAACTTATTTAAAAAAAAATCTATTATCATTTTCGACGTAATCATTAAATTACTAAGATAATTTGGTGAATTTGTATAGCAAACTTTATATATTTTTTAGATATCAATGTTAACTATCCTAACTAGTAATTTTATAAACAAATGAATTTTATCTTTAAAACTGTTTCGCACTTGAAATTTTGCGTTGCTTACGAGGGAGTACGTATTAATGATAAGTAAATCATTATTTACAACAATTATTTCAATAAGTGTGTCGAAATACAAACTTCGAAAGCATTTACTTTATAAACATTTAAATTATCAGTGCCAACAGAGCAGATAGTAACAAAGTATTCCTTTTTTATATTGGTTCTTACCTCAATTCGCAATTTATTAATACTCAATCTTGCCCTAAGAGTTCAGAATACATAAAGTTAATTGAGAAACTCGCAATTATGAAAATATAAAATAATTTGTTCTGTAGCCTTAACCTATAACCTTACAGCCAATGTAAATGTTGGCAATATAGTCTTTATATCTACATGATGAATGAATTTCTACATATGAAATAGTCAAGAAAAATATTTGCCGTTATATATTTTCTAGTTCACTTTCTTCTTAAGGCAAATATTTATAAGAGACGCACTCGATTTCGTATTTTAACACTCAATTTTTACACTTGAACCATTTTTCTGTTACAAATGTATAGATATATCAGATTTATTCTTATATGAGATGGGCCAATGGCTTTTATTCATCTGCTTCTTACTTCAATTAAACTTTTTGATAAGATAGAGGATACGTTTAAAATGTGTCTTAAAATATATATTCTTATGATCTCGTAACTCGATTAAAAAGAGAGTTAAATTCAGACGAGTTTTTAAATAATTTTTTATGCCATCGATTCAAGTCAAGTAAGGATTAGATATCTTTTAGTTTTATTTACTAAACCGTTATACTTACAGTTTTTGCAATACTTAGCCACTAGAATATCAAACCAAATTCAAATTAGCATAGTTAGTTCGAATGATATAAACCTAAATAAACATAGATGATCTAAAATATTTAAATAGATTTGTTGTGCAGTAGATAATGGAAAAAAATTGCCCAAACACATTTGTAGCGGATGTTATAACAGTTTACATACATAATGTCTATTTAATACTGTAAGAATAGCAATAAATGTTAAAAAGGAAGAAGTACATAGAAAAAAAAAGAAACGAAATGAAAACTTTGTTTATCATCTCAAACCGTACCTCTGGCGATACAGTGCGGTAACCCCGTAACAGTTCTGTTCTTGGTGTTGATAGTCAGCGCCTTAACCATGTGGTCGCGATGCTGGGTCCAATCAAATTAGGCAATTAACAGGTGTAGTAGCATTATTGACTAGCAAGTGCAAGATGTTGGAACTACTTAGGTATCACTTTACATAAAAAAATTTACACATTTGCTTCATCCAGGTCAAAAGTGGTATGAGTATGAGGACCGAATCAACTAGAGTGGAGGTGATGGGGATTGGACCATGAATAGGATCCAAGGCAATTCATAACTCAATACCTCAATATGCCACACTACCAGAGGCTCTTAACAATTCGCACAGACCTGTGATCAATTTATCAATAGCGTAACAAATTATACTCAGTTTGGTGGAGGGAAGCAGGCTCGAAGTTCTTAGTAGTAACCCTAAGTTCACTAGAAATGATCCAAGAACGGTCCCTTTATTTTAAAGTCAGAAATAGTTGAACAGAAACAATGAACAAAAAACGATTTGGTAAAATAATTACCTTTACTATTGATTATGAGGGCTTTCGATGAAAGCCAATGAGTATTGAAATTTATGTAATTTTAGCGGTACACGCTCGAGGCCTCGAGGCAAATGAATTACTTCGATAATTTGAAACAACATTTTCGTACTTGAATGTAAATGTATCAATCAAATTCAACTATTGTAATAACCTATTAGTCTATATTCAACTCTTTCTCTTGCTGTTTATAGCATATTTTAATTAATATTTTAAACTGTTGTAGAACCAATTGTACATAAAAACTGCCTTGAGATTCTACATCTCAAGGCAATTTTTATGTAAAACTTACTCTTACTCTCTTTGGAAATGTAATTATGCCTTGTACAGTTTGATAGACACTTGACTTTGTACAGTTTTTCAGACTGCATGGTGGGCCTAGTGATTTAAGCGATCGCCACGCCGCTTACTACTGCGCTGAGTGCTGTGGGTTCAAATCCTACATGGGACAATATTTTGTGTGATCCAAAAATTGTTGTTCTAAATCTGGGTGTTCTTTATGTCCGCTTCTTGTGTGTTTTTAAAGTCCCCCGCGACACAGGATTTGTTCCTAATGCGGGCGTTGCCTTTAAAATAAATAATAATAATAAAAAAATGTACAGTGCAAAATGTATCACGTGCACAGGTCAACTTGGAACTAAAATAAGTATAACACAGTACCTCGCATCCATCACTTGAAGGCACTTAGTATAAAGTTTCGTGAGGTCATATTGTCAGAGAAAGGTTACACTGCTGGTAGGACTGTAATAGGTACTGTTACGAGTCTGAGATGTAATAGAACTAATAATATGTATTTATGAGCTAATAATAACACCATTCAAGCCACAAATCTACGACTACTTGTAGGAGTTATTACTCCTAATGTTGTTTATACTACAAAATTTCTTAGGTTTCATAGATAAGAAATAGCAACAAATGTATTTTATCATCGGAAACACTGCAATATTCTTACACTGTACACACATACAGCGAATATTCGAGAACAAAGAACACTGCAGTATCAGTAGAGAACAAATGCCGAGGTGCAGTCCACACACAGTTGTGCACTCCAAGAATTTTCAACCACTAAACTCACCAAATTCACCTATTACCAGTGCTGTAAAACAGATGGCAATAAAACGAACTTTTATTTGCCCGATCTTTGGGCCGTAAAAATGTAAGCATCGCTTTACTATGTAATTCCTTTTTACGCTCATTCGTATGACGTTCGCAGAAAGGGAATTCGTGTCCGTAGGAAACGTTTTTGAGCGCGAACGTTGCGTAAAATTTAAATTGGCCCATTTTCCATTTTGCAAATTGTACACGGTTTATATATTTACCGGTGAAATATTATAGCCACAGAACCTTTAGGATCTACTTCGTCTATTACTCTCAGATTATTTGTCATTTAAATGTCAGTGTTTATCTCAGTATTAGATAGAATCCTCCTTGCTTGCCTCCTGTTAAAGGCTGTTGATGATGATTAATGATGTTGTCACTATTCATTTTTGGTGCCTATAACATTTTGTGTCGATAGCGCAAAATCTAGTTTTTTTTTATGATTATGAAAATTATTATATTTATCATAATTATTATGGGTCTAGTTGCCTATTGAAATGCAACACCAGCGAACTAGGTTTACCATTTAAAATTAAACCGTTGCACTGACGTTCTTAACACTATCACACATACAAGTAGACGAGTGGGTCTACACATGTGAAGTCAGTACTTTTTGTTCAGATGTAGTGGTTATGGTATGGTATGGTAATAAAGGGGTGCTGGGCTAGAAAACCTCCACGTGGTGCACCCTGGTAACGTCGGCGATGGCGCTGTTCATCACCGCCGACGGCTAATTTTCTAGCACGAAGAGGAGGCCAATCATTTCGGCCATTCGGTTGAGGTTTGGTCCAACAGAGCAATTCGGTTATCGATTCCTCTGTTGGCTCTTCGCTCTTCGGAGCAATGAGGAGGAAAACCTCGTTATAAAATCATGAAGGTGGGACCCTTTCATGGGTCGGAGTTTCTCCACTGTCAATGGTGGAGAAAGGAGAACGGGCTCGGTGTGTACTCACACTGCCGCCGAGCAGGCAATGGTAGATTTAATCTTCCTGCCACCGTTGTCATATCGTAATCTCGAGAGGAGTGTCGTGGTTATGTCTCACAACTCCGATCGGGGGCGATGGTCTTGGCTTAGCCGCCCGGACTGCGAGGAAGAACACCTTATAAAAAATTACCTCGAATCCCGTGTTCTGGTGCGTGACCTGGGGATGCATGGCTGATGGGTAGTTCAGTCGCAAGCGCACTCCCAGCCGAGGCACCTGCGGACCCCTCGGTTGGGCACAAATTTACGCTTGCCCGGGTATTGGGGAATCTCTGCCCGGGTCGACTTTTATTTCTCCCCCTCGCGTGGGAATAATTATGGATATCTTAAGAAAAAATTATAATGAAAAAGACGACGAAAAGGAGGGGAAGAATCGGAAGGGAAAGCCTAGGAAGTCGGAGGACTTCTCGACTATTGAGAAGGAACGTGTGACGGCTGTATCGCTCTCAGAAGCTAATCTTGCTTCAGGGAGCCGAAGAAGATCAGATCGGCTACGTTCGAAATCCGCTATCCCGTCAGACAGGGGTGACTCTAGTGTAGTAACTGAGGCGCTAGATGTAATGGAAGTGGAGGTTAGCGATAACCGAAAACGTGGACGCTCCACAAATGAAGAAGAAGAAACTTCTCAGGAGTGGCTGCCTCCCAAAGTGGCTAGTAGCCGCAGAGGGAAGTCATGCACTCCAGTTTCGGTTCCCTCAGGCTCCGTGTTCTCTAAAGCGGCAGCCTACAGGCGCGTCAGAGTGGAAGATGAATCCATAGTGGAGAAGGAAATTGCAGATCTCCTGTAAAAAATTCGGGCACCAGCGGTGGAGGATTTGGCAGCTCAGGCACCGGTGTCCCTGCAGGAGAGGGCGAATGTAGCTGTGGCCATCATTAACAAGGTGGCCACGAAATCAACAAACCTTAAGGGTCTATTTGTCAGGGCCCTTAAGGACTCCTCCTCCGCCATTGCAGGAGTGGTTACTACCCTCATCGGGGACGTAGCTCGCCTGGAGGTGGCTAATGACCGCCTGACGAGGCAGGTGGCTGAGCTGAGCACCCAATTTGCTCAGTTTCGGGCCCAGACGGAAAACCCTAAACGACAAGGCCAGGTTTCAGAACGGTCTGCCCCCAGTCACGGTTCTGGGGACATCTGTTGGACGTCTGACGCAGTGGGGCGTCTGTTGGAAAGACGTCTCGCGGGCCTTGAGGCGAGGCTACCTTCAGCCCCCGTAACTCGGCCGCCACTTGCAGCGGATAGGGCAAAGATCAACCGATCGAAGACGTCGCCGCCGGCTTCAGTTCCCAGTGCAGGTGGTCGTGTGTCGTATGCGGCGGCAACAGTTACATCTGCCCCTGTGGCTGCTGCGAAGATGGCTGGAGCAGCAAAAGTGGCGGCAAATACGACTGTGGCAAAAACGGCGGCTCCTAAAGCTGGCCTAAGGATTACGGCAAAGGCGAGGGCTGAGTTCCCTCCGCTTCCCACTCCGGTACCTATATCTGGCCCCTCTATTTCTGCTCCGCCAAAGGATGGGTGGCAGGTAGTCGAGTCGGCCAAGAAGTCCCGAAAATGGGGTAAGAAGGCTACCCAAAAAGTAGCCTCTACCCCACAGTCGCCATCGGTGGCAGTGGCCACCCAGAAGAAGCCGCGTAAACTACAGACGCCAAAGACTGCGGCTGTAGTGATCACTGTATCACCGGTGGCGGCAAACGGCGGGCTATCCTATGCGGCCGTATTTAAGAAGGCCTGGGATAGTCTCGCCAATCAATTTGGGACTGTAGGTGTCAAGATGCGCCTCGCCCAAACGGGAGCTAGAGTTAGTAGCTAGAGTAGAGGCGGATACTTTTGCCGAAAAGCTGCGGAGTATATTTTCTGCTACGAATGGTGTAAAGATCGCCAGGCCTACCAAATGTGCAGAATTGTGAATCTCAGGCCTGGACGACTCCGTAACGGTTGAGGATATCCGCGTTGCGATTCAGGTGAAAACTGGGTGCAACGCGGACAACATCAGGGTTGGCACCATCCGTCCCGGTCCAGGAGGCCTTGGTGTGACGTGGATAAGTTGTCCTGTAGCGTCAGCTAAGATTTTAGGCGATGCCGGCAGAATCCTCGTCGGTTTCGTGAACGCCAGAATCACAGTTCTGGCGGCGAGACCGATGAGGTGCTTCAAATGCCTGGCTAAGGGACACACTCGCATCAAGTGCGATAGTTGTTTCGACTGCAGCGGATTGTGTTTCCGGTGCGGTCGACCGGGACACAAGGCAGCAGAGTGCTCTGCCGTCCCTCACTGCCCAAAGTGTACGACGGGCAATAGGCCTGCCAATCACCAGATGAGACAGGGGAGCTGCAAGTCTTTCCGCAGTTTTCGGCAAGCGTCGGAAGCTAGCCAGTCGACCCAGGCTGCCTCCGATGTAGTTAGGGCGTCAACGTCGTCGCCTATGGAGGGGGCTGTAGAAACGATCCAGTAATGGATCGAGTCTCCAGCCTCCTTGTCCAGACGAACCTGAGCCACTGTGCTGCGGCGCAGGATCTCTTCTTGCAAACTATGGTACAGTGGTCGATTGGTGTTGCCGTAGCCGCAGAGCCCTATTATGTTCCTCCCCGTCCAAACTGGTTGGGTGACCGGGACGGCTCTGTAGCAGTCGTCGGCTCCACGGCGGCTCATTCCCCGCCCTTGTCGCTAAGAGACAAGGGCATTGGATATGTTGCTGCTGAGTGGGGGGGGATCACCATATACGGTATATACTTCTCCCCCAACCGGAGTCTGAGCGACTTCGAGGTTTTCCTCAACAGTTTGGAGACCTCGATGCGGCGACTAACGTCTGGGCACGTCCTTGTGCTGGGGGACTTCAATGCAAAGTCCATTGCTTGGGGTTCCTCCAGAACGGACGCAAGGGGTGAGGCCGTAGAGGAGTGGGCGGCCTCAGTGGGCCTCTGTTTATTAAACAGAGGCTCCACCAACAGGTGCGTGCGACAGCAGGGGGGGTCGATAGTGGACCTTTCATTCGCTACCCCTGCTCTCGCCGCGCGAGTAAGGAACTGGCGTGTCCTGGAAGAGGTTGAGACGCTCTCGGATCACCTTTACATCCGATTTAAGCTCTCCCGGACCCAGGACCCCAGAAGGGGTCAAGCGGCGCGGCGTTCTTCTCGCTTTCCGCGGTGGGCTGTAGCCAAACTGAATAGGGACCCACTAGAGCAGGCAGCCATTATTCGTTCCTGGCTGTCTCCGCAGGCTCCGACCTAGGAGGTCGACATGGAGGCTAGTCGCTTCCTCGATGCGATTACGCATATCTGTGATGCTGCCATGCCCCGCATCCGAGGCTGTCGGCCTCCACGGAAGGAGGTTTACTGGAGGTCCCAGGAGTTGGCGGACCTCCGCGCGGCCTGTACTCGTGCCCGGAGGTCCTACACTCGTAGTCGGCGGCGACACCACGTAGAAGGCGAGGGGGGCCAGCTTCATGACGAGTACCAAGAGGCGCGGAAAACTCTGAGGCTGGCCATTAGCCGCGCCAAAGAAGTGAAGAAGAAGGAGATTCTGGAGGGTCTCGATCGTGACCCCTGGGGTCACCCTTATCGTGCGGCACGACAAAAGCTCGTCGGGCCTATTGCCCCCCTTACAGACACCCTCCAGCCCAGCTTCCTGCAGGAAGTGGTCGAGGGCCTTTTCCCTCAGCAGGCGGAGCACACACCTCCATCGATGGCTTTCTTGGTCGGAGACGATGGGGAGAACGAAGGCAATGTACCGCCCGTTAGGGAATCGGAGGTAGGGGCGGTTGTTCTACGGATCCGCTCTAAGAACACCGCCCCTGGGCCAGACGGGATACCTGCCCGAGCACTGGCCCGAGCTCTCGAGCACGTGTCGGACCGCCTCAGGGAATTTCTGAACTCTAGCTTGGCGTCCGGACGCTTCCCTGAGTGCTGGAAAAGCGGGAAGCTGGTCCTTTTAAGGAAGCCGGGACGGCCTGCCGATTCGGTAGCGGCCTATAGGCCCATCGTGTTGCTGGACGAGGCGGGTAAGCTTTTTAAGAGGATACTCTCTGCTCGCATCGTCCGGCACCTCTGCAAGGTGGGCCCCGATCTGTCGGACGCCCAATTCGGTTTTCGAGCGGGTCGTTCGACGGTCGATGCTTTGTTGCGCCTGAGGGCCGTTACCGAAGAGGCGGTGAGCTGTGGCAGCGTGTTGTTGGCGGTGTCGTTGGACATCGTCAACGCATTTAATAGTCTGTCATTTAACTGCATCAGGGAAGCACTACACTACCACGGGGTGCCAGAGTACCTGAGGCGGCTTGTGGCAGACTATCTTGAGGAGCGTACCGTCATGTACGAGGACCGAGATGGTATTCTGAGGCGGCGGCCCATGTCGTGCGGTGTTCCACAGGGGTCTGTCCTCGGACCACTCCTGTGGAATATGGGATACGACTGGACCCTTCAAGGTCGTCTTCCCCCCGGGCTGGGCGTAATTTGCTACGCCGATGACACGTTGATTACAGCCCGGGGGATGAACTTCCAAGAGGCGGCACGCCTGGCCACCACGGGTGTCTCTCTAGTGGTCCCGCGTATTGAGGCGCTGGGTTTGCGGGTGGCCCTGGACAAGACGGAGGCCCTTTTGTTCCATGGGCCCCGTCGTGGTCCACCCTCTGGCGCCTCCATCGTAATCAATTCGGTCCTCGTACCGATTCGGGCCCAGATGAAATATCTGGGTCTGATCCTCGACGGCAGGTGGCTCTTCGACGAGCACTTCCGGCAACTTTCTCCAAAGCTGGTCGGCGCTGCTTCTGCCCTGGGGCGACTTTTGCCCAATTTGGGTGGAGCCAGCATCGCGACGAGACAGCTATACACGGGAGTTGTCCGGTCAATGGCACTGTATGGTGCACCGGTGTGGGCGGCGGCTCTGACCGCCCAGAATAGGGCTCGTCTCTGGAGCCCTCAGAGGATATTGGCGGTTAGAGCCATACGCGGTTACCGCACCATATCAACGATGGCGGCGTGCGCCTTGGCTGGAAGTCCAATCGGCGAACGGCTGATTTCCGGGCGGGTAGCGGCATACGTCCCCCGCCCGAAGAGATACGCGAGTGGCGAGAGGCCGCTCGTCGAGCCACGATGGCTCGTTGGTCGTCCCGGCTGGAGACTCCACGTGCTGGCTTTGCCACCGTGGAGGCTCTCCGACCGGTCATCGCCGAGTGGGCAGGGCGACAGCACGGGACCCTTTCCTTCCGACTGACGCAGATCCTTTCCGGGCACGGTTGCTTCGGGAAGTATCTGCACTCGGTTGCCAGGAGGGAATTGAGTCCCGCCTGTCATCACTGCGACTGCAGTGAGGACTCGGCTCAGCACACGCTAGCGGTTTGTTCCGCATGGGCGGCGCAGCGTGGGGTCCTCACTGCAGTTATTGGAGGAGATCTCTCGCTACCGGCCGTCATACGCTCCATGGTCGGTAGCGACAATTGTTTTACCGCGGTCGCAACCTTCTGCGAAGACGTAATTTCGCGGAAGGAGGCGGCGGAGAAGGCCCGGGAGGACGATATCCACTCGGACCCAATTCGCCGCCGGCGAGCCGGGCGGCGGAGGCGTGCATACCAGCGCCTCATGCCACCTTGAGTGTGGCCGCGGGTGGACGGGACGGGTTTTCCCCTCCATCCGCTATAGTGGCCAGCCGCGAGGAGGCGACGTCCGCGTGTGCCGTACGTCGCCTAAATGGAGAGGTTATCCGTAGAAGGTGCCCGAGGCAGCGGGCAGGCGCTAGGAGGGATTTGGATGACGTAATAGCAGCTGTTCCCGGATCCCTCCTATGTCAGGCGCAGAGTGGCACACCGTGTGGTTTTAGTCGGTCCGATTCCGACACACCACCCCGCCGTAAACCCCGGTGGGGTGACGGCTCGAGGGGGTTTCCACACGATTAAAAAAAAAAAAAAGGGTCTGATGCAGAAGGCAGTCCTCCTTGACACGGCCCGTATTGTGAGGAGGTTCCTGTCTCTGGAGCCCTAACCACCGGTATTTTGGTCCCTGTATTTAAATGTAATAAAGAGAATAATAATAATAATTTCTTTTACTGGTATAAGCATTATTGAGATACAATGGTACTCTGTTTCCTGTGGTAGGTAGCAACCTGTGTTACAGGAGACAGTGTCTTCACCCCTTTTGTTATTTCAAATTATACAATAAAAATACATTTAAAAGTGTGTGTGGGAGTATGCAAATGTGTGTGTGTGTGCGTGTGTGAGTATGTATGTGTGTGGATGTGTGTGTATGTGTGTGTATGTGAGTGTATGTGTGTGTGTGTGTGTTTTCACTGTAGTAAGGTTTCGGTTTGTGCGTAATCTTGTGTAAGTAACCATAATTTTGTTTTGACTTTGACTTCGTAAGTGACCAATGAGTTAATGAGCAAGGTTTTGTTTATTTTGTTATAGATACGTGTAGCTTAATGTAAGTGTTGTCGTCTTGCTTGTGCAGTTCTACATTTTAAAGGTTAACGAACGTTTGTAATAGTACGCTTATTCCTGTTTTCGTAATTTATTGGTGTAATCTTATGCTGTACAATTGTTAAATTAAGGACATATAATTGTCTTACTGTTAGTAGTTCGCACTCTTTGTACAGTGATTTTGTTGGAAATCTGTATGGTTTAAAAGTCATACCCTTAAGTAGCGATCTTGGGCTTTTTCTAGATGGATCATGTAAGTTTTGCAGGCACCCCCCCATATCGTTATGCAGTAACTAATGATCGATTGTGCTAAGGAAACATATCAATCGAAGCAGTTCAAAGTCCGCCACCTGCTGGAGTCTCCTAAATAGCCATATAAGCTTTCGAACCCGTGACGTGGTTTGTTCAATATGTGATCGGCAGTTCAAGTTTGCGTCTAGTACAACTCCCAAATATCTAACTGTGTCTTTTTTGGCTAGCGAAGGACATGGGCAATAGCTGTTAAAATTGTATGGAGGCTTGCATGTGTGTACTTTGAGTGTTATTTCGGGAGGCTTAATGTTGGCGAAAGTGAACTGCACGTATGAGGTCTTTGATAAGTTAAGGGTGAGCAAGTTCTTTGACAACCAATAATGTATTCTCTGGAGTCCGAGTTCAGCATTTATTGTCACCTCCTCCCAGGTTCTCCCATGAAATATGACAGCAGTATCATCCGCGTAGCTAAATATTTTACCCATGTGGAGAGACTGCTCGCATAGATCATTTACATAGATCAGAAAGAGGCGGGGAGATAGGCAACTGCCCTGCGGCACGCCGTACGTTACTTCTGTTTCTTGACTGACTGCTTCGTCTATCTTGACCCTCTGTGTTCGGTTCATGAGAAAATCCGTGACGATGTCAAGCGGTTTCCCCCGAATCCCAATGTGCTCCATCTTTCTCACTAGAGTGGGAATACAGACCGTGTCAAAAGCCTTCGCTAGATCTAGGAAAACCCCCACGCATTTTTGTTTCGTGTCAACTTTGCCCGTAATATATGCCACTAGTTGATTAACCGCATCTTCAGTGCTCCTCCGCGACCTAAAGCCAAATTGTGCATTTGAGAGTAGCTCATTACGATCCAAATATTTTGTGAGTCTATTGTTTAGTGCCTTCTCCAGTATTTTTGATAAGGCCGGTAGAACGGAGATAGGTCTATAGTTCTTCATGTCTTCCTGACTCCCACTCTTGTGAACTGGTGTAATAATAGATTTTTTGAAGACACTAGGGAAAATCCCCTGTTCAAAACAGATTTCAATGAGTTTTGTAAGTGGTGATACCAGTACTGTCGCAGCTAATTTTAGAAATTTTACAGAAATATAATCCCATCCGGTGGCACAGTTACTTCGTAGATTAATAATCAGAGATTTTATTTCTGCTTCGTCAGGTGGAGGAAGAAGTATGGAGTTAAGTGCAGATGATGTTTCTGATAGATATGGTGCAGGTTCGGGGCTCTGATTTTGGGCTATGTTCTCAGCCAGTTGCTTACCCATACAAGCAAAATAGTCATTTATTTGTTTCACAGCAAGCGTGCAGTCAGTTGTGTTGAGTAAGAGTTTAGAAGCTGATAGTTTTTGTTCAGTTTTGTTTGTGATGGACTTTATTATATTCCATGTTTCTTTGGTATCTTTTGATTGTCTTAACGCATTTTCCTCATAATTTTGTTTGAGCTTCCGGAGTAATAAAGTACAGTGATTGCGGTATCTTTTATATACTAGAGCGTGTAGAGTATTGTTAGGGTCCCTCTGAGATTTCTTATAGAGTTTATCTCTTTGTCGGATACACCGTAGAAGACCTGGTGTGAGCCAAGGCTTAAGAATCATTTTGCGATTAGGTACTGTACTCACTCTTGAGTGTTTTGAGATGACGGACGTCAGACAGTCGACTAACCGAGCTGCGGTGTGGTTGACATTCAAGCCTTCCGTTATAAAAGAGAAGTCATAATTTTTTATTTCTTTAATGGTGGCTTCTAAGTCCACTTTTGTTACAGTTCTATGACCTTTATTTCTATACTGAATATCCTTTACGCATACGAGAACCGAAGCGTGGTCGGTAACTGTGGAGTCCGTCACAATAACTGTTGCACTAGTAGATACCTTGAGCATGATGTGGTCGAGACAGTTTTGCATTCTTGTTGGGTAGGTATGTCCCGGGAGGAATCCCAGCTCTGCGGTTAAATTTAAGTAAGATGTACTGTTTCAATCGTTATTATTTGGTTTAATGTCGATATTGGAGTCTCCAATCAGAATAACATTTTTCGTTCTTGTATTGTTTATTATGTTTTCTATTGTACTAAGAAATTGATCAATATAATATATCGATGGTGATCTGTAGACTGCCAGTATACAAAAATCTTCCCCAATTTTTAATAGAAGAAAACTACCTCCCATTGAATTTGGTTCTTCTATGGTGCATGGAATATGATTTCTTACATATATCACGATGCCGTCGTTCTGATTGAAACGCTTTTTTGTAGAAAAAGATACATAATTTTCTAAAATTGGGATTGGCTTCTTATCATCGAGCCAACATTCTGTCATAACCATTACATCTATATCACACGTCAGTCTAGCAATTTGAACTTGAAAAGTATCAAAGTTTCTGTATATACTTCGAATATTTTGTGTTATTATTTTAAGTGAACCAGGGCGTTTCATGACGATTGAGTTACATACATCTATGTCACATTGATATGAGGTTGCCACGTTTAGATTGTCTATTTGATCAGAAATGTTATTATTTATGTTGGCCATTAGAAAGTTTAGTATGTTTTATGTTGCACGTTGTTGTCTTTACTATATTAATGTGATAGACATAGAATATAGCGTAGGCTTCAAAAACATCCTTCTGAGATACATGTATTGTTTTGGTTGTTTGTTCTGTGTGTGTGTGTGTAGTCCCAGTCCTAGTCCGACTACCTCGAACATTCTTATAATAAATATCGAGCATCATCACATATGTTCCTGCCAGCACGTTAACCACACACGAATATAAGAAAAAATAAAAAATAAAAATAAAATAAAGAAACTAGACAATCATACTCAGGCCATCAATGTTGCGAATTAAGATCGCTTGGCTTGTTTCATTCTTACGAACAAATATTCTGCCATTTCTCACCCAAATAAATTTATATGATTGTTCCTTAACCCTTTTACGTGCGGCCGCGTGCAGAGATTTGTTAGCTGGCGTCAAATGCTCTGCAACGAATTTCGGAACCTTTGGTCCGCCTAATCCTAAATGCTGTGAGCTCAGCTTGTCTTTGACGATTTTCCTATAAAATTTGGAGACAGAGGCAAGAAAAATGTCACGTTTCCGTGCACTGCGGAGCTTCACCACAATAGTACGAGGCTTATCACTTTGCCTGTTTATCTTAGCGACTCTGGTTGCGTGTAAAATGTCATCGTCATTAATCGAGCCATCAACAGTTCTTACCAGTTGCAGTACCGTGTTAACTAGGTTTTCATGTTTAAATTCTGGAACGCCAACAATTTCAACGTTGCCCTCACACATATTTTGTTCTATTGAGCTCAATCTGTCCGAGAGATCCCTCACGGTAGTCTTTAATTCACAATTTTCTTTTTGCAGCTCACCTATGGTAGTAGATTTTTCCTCTATTTTGATTTTGAGATCTTCAAACTGTTTGTTAAAGAAAGACATGGAGTCTTGAAACTCCGAAATTTGTTCTTTGATGGTCCTTAATTGGTCAGCTATAACGGCATTATACTTGAATTGATGATTGCCGACATTTCTTGTTTCAATATCGAACGTAGTTTATCTTCTGTAATATAAATCTGTGTTTTGTCTATAATATCTGAATGACCGTGACTCGGTTTCGTTCGTAGTGTGACATTACTTGATTCGGGCGAAGATGATGTGAGTAGGTTCGAAGAACATCGGATAGGTGTATCAGTATTACCAGTTTTCGGCTGCTTGCATCGGCATTCAGGGCAATTCAACGAACCTTTCTGCTCCAAATCCATAAAGGTAAACTTTTTAGGTGTAATGTTGCCGCACTCTAAGTCATATCTGCGATTACATGCAAGGCACTTTAGGTATTCTTTAGTTTTAATAGTTTTGCTACAGCCGGCCCTAGTATTAATTGTGGGAGCCATGTTTTTAATACCTGCGCAATAATATACAGCGATAAGAACGCGGTAGGTGCAACAACAAAACACTCAGCAGTTTGATATTTAAAAAATTCAAGAGAACCGTGCAACAGATTCCAAGTGCAAATCCTCGCGAGAATAAGAGCGTAAGCGCCGTGCATATAGCGTCGCTTACGCGTTCCGTTGAAACAGGCGTACAATCACTGCGTAGGCTTGCATAACTTTAAAAATCCCATTTATATTTCGTAATTTATCCACAATAAAATGTCACTTTGTCTATAAAAACACCAGAATTATAAAGATTAATGTCTGAATTTACTTTTAATCTAATTTTTATCACTAAAGTCACACTTTTAGCACTCACTTTCTGCTGCTGGATGAAGTACCTGGGCCTGACCCTCGACGGCAGGTGGCTCTTCGACGAGCACTTCCGACAGCTTTCTCCAAAGCTGGTCGGCGCTGCTTCTGCTCTTGGGCGACTTTTGCCCAATTTGAGTGGAGCCAGCGTTGCGACGAGACGGCTATTCACGGGGGTTGTCCGGTTAATGGCGCTGTATGGTGCACCAGTGTGGGCGGCGGCTCTGACCGCCCAGAATAGGGCTCGCCTCTGGCGCCCTCAGAGGATATTGGCGGTTAGAGCCATACGCGGTTACCGCACCGTATCGACGGAGGCGGCGTGCGCCTTGGCCGGAACTCCCCCGTGGGATTTGGAGGCAGAAGTGCTCGCCGAAGTTTATCGGCGAACGGCTGACTTCCGGGCGGGTAGTGGCATACGGCACCCGCCCGAAGAGATACGCGAGTGGCGAGAGGCCGCTCGTCGAGCCACGATGGCTCGTTGGTCGTCCCGGCTGGAGGCTCCACGTGCTGGCTTTGCCGCCGTGGAGGCTCTCCAGCCGGTCATCGCCGAGTGGGCGGGGCGACAGCACGGGACCCTTTCCTTCTGACTGACGCAGGTTCTTTCCGGGCACGGTTGCTTCGGGAAGTATCTGCACTTGGTCGCCAGGAGGGAATTGAGTCCCGCCTGTCACCACTGCGATTGCAGTGAGGACTCGGCTCAGCACACGCTAGCGGTTTGTTCCGCCTGGGCGGCGCAGCGTGAGATCCTCACTGCAGTTATTGGAGGACATCTCTCGCTACCGGCCGTCATACGCTCCATGGTCGTTAGCGACAGTTGTTTTACCGTGGTCGCAACCTTCTGCGAAGACGTAATTTCACGGACGGAGGCGGCGGAGAAGGCCCGGGAAGACGACCTCCACTCGGACTCAATTCGCCGCCGGCAACCCGGTCGGCGGAGGCACGCGTACCAGCGCCTCATGCCGCCTTGAGTGTGGCCGCGGGTGGACAGGACGGGTTTTCCCCTCCATCCGCTACAATGGCCAACCGCGAGGAGGTGACGTCCGCGTGTGCCGTACGTCGCTTAAAATAGAGAGTTTATCCGCAGATGGTGCCCGTGGTAGTAGGCAGGCGCTAGGGGGATCTGGATGTCGTAATAGCAGCTGTTGCCGGATCTCTCCTATGTCAGGCGCAGAGTGGCACATCGTGTGGTTTTAGTCGGTCCGATTCCGACACACCACCCTGACGCAAAACCTGGTGGGGTGACGGCCCGAGGGGGTTTCCACACGTTAAAAAAAAAATAATGGTATGGTAATAAATGGCTCTATGCATGGAAGGTTTCCCTACACTGGTGCGGCTTTATCAGTCGATAATACCGGATACGTTATTGCGATATGCAATTGAAGTCGTCCGATTTGAGTTGAGACCAGTTTGACTTCCTCCTGGCTTCAATAACGCATCGGATATTATCGACCGATAATAACGCACATGTGTGGGAGTGCCTTAATGATAGCCCTTAAGACCACTTTTAGTTAAATTCTATTATACTATGTCTGCTTTAATGTTTAGTTTCTCGGTAAATAAATTTTAATTACAATTATACAAAGCTAGGCTACATCATCTATTTATATATAAATGTTGAAATAAACCTATAAATAAACTCAAATATTGACCCTTCAAGAATGGTTTTATCTATTTTATGGGCATTACAACTACAGTGAAACATAGCACAACTAATAAGGGTTAAGTGTAGCAGAGTACAGGGTGGTCATTTATTAAATAATTTAAAATATAATCTAACAACAAAAATAGAACTAAGTATATTGTCTTACTTTAGTGACAGGTCAGTGGTTTTTGTCAAGTGAGTTATAATCGAACATTTACAGATATTTGTCACTTACACTTAGATTATATTAATATACCTTTCCGTCGTTGGTCTAGCGGCTAGCTTATGCGACTGTCGATCAAGAAGTCCCGGGTTCGATTCTCATGTAGTGTCTAAAAGCGTTATTGAGTTTTTCTCGTTACAGAAAGATTTAATAACAGCCCGGACCTTGGAAGTTGGGATCTTAACCTCCATGTGTGCGAGCATACGAGTATAAACCCAGTTTTGCGGCTGATCTCGCACCGGTCGTGTCGAATAAACATCCCATAAGTTTGTGAGAGTGAAGAAACAGAGAGTGCTGTGCGCGCGCAAACATTTGTGCACTATGATATCTCCTGCGTAGTTGACTAGCTTCTATTGAGTCTAACCACCGTGGCCGAAATCGGCTAAGAATAGGTACATTTTCATGCTTTTAATGTTTTTAATAACATATGTACTTTACTCATATATTCAGGTGTCCCGTCTACTCATTTGCCACGGAATATAATTTGAAATATATGAGACGTTCCACATCACCATGTTTATTGTTATTATCCATATTATATTAAAACAAAACTTTTTGTTTTTTACATCCGACAAAACATCATCTAGCTACAAATTAAACAGAGTTTGCAATATAAAAGCTAGATAGACTAATACAATACTTATACATTTTATTTTATAACATATTATACATAGAAAACACTCAAACTCCGAAACAAATGCTTGTAGATTACACAAATTTTTGATTCGACCCGGGAATGGACCCTGATACCTTTGCACAGCTGTCACTTACGCTACCATTGCACTACCGAAGTAGTCAAAGGTCAAAAGTCAAAGTTTTTATTACTAAAATATAATTTCATAGACAGATGACTATTGAATTTAAATAAAAATATTATTAAATTTAACTTAAGTTTCAATTTTAATCTGTTAAACAATGAACCATTACAGTTGAGTGGAAATATTAATTAATTGGTTTCGTCATAATAGAAATTTCTGGAACACATTTGATTATCTTAACAACTAAAGTACCTCGAACCTCTCCTTGGAATCTTTTGTAATTCTCCTTTGCATCTGACCTTTCGTTTATTATCTTACATATAATACTACGAAACAACAATGACGATTGTCTTGAAGATTCTACAATGACCCAAATTTCAGCGCAAAATTTAACCGCAGATTAATTTCATGTTTTACAAGCAAAAGATTCTGTTAAATTTTAGACTACGTAAAACACTATACTGGAAGTATTGAACCAGTCTTTTACGACATAAGGAGTCAAACAAATGGGCGTGTTGACCGATGGTAAATGGTTACCGCTTGCAATCACACCTGTAACTCGAGAGTCACAAGCACGTTGCCACTTTCTCCAAAAAGGGGAAGGAGGAACCCCTAAAAATAGCAAGCAAAACAATTAATAAACTATTAAAATGAAGCCACTTGTCCACTTGGAGTTTCATACCTGTTTTGAATCTAGATTCAAAAGAAAATCATAGGTAAATGTACTTCAATTATAGTTAAAATTATAGGTAACGAACGAATAGCCGCCGTCTAAGTAGACAAGCAGATGAAAAGAGTAGGTTATCTTTGACAGAAACGAATACCCCCTTTTTTCTGTGCTGTAAACCCACAGATACCACTGGCAGGTGGTTATGTCGGACTCGAACCGGCCAAAAACCGCATGCCGTCTCGGGTACCAGTAGCCGGGGAACCAGATGCACCCTAGACAAGAAATCCCTGGAACCTCGACGTACCTCGGGCCGTCTGAGAATCGAATACCCCTAAAAGTTATCGATTTTAAATTGTATTATTTTTCTAAGATGAAACACGACTAAATCCAATAAAAAATATTACGTGACAGTCATTTAGATGAGAATCCTTCGTTCTTGGTTCTTAACTTTATATAGCCCGAATAAAGAAGTTATTATTACAAAATAAAATAACCTTCATTTCCGTCTTCCAATATTTTGGTTGTACTTGTTTTTTAGAAAATATAAAACTCACTACAAACTATAAACATTGCGTGTTTTTTATTAAGAATAAAACTTAAAAAACACGGAACAAAAAGACTGATAAGCCTAATCGCATAATTTGGGCAAAAGTTGCTTTTGTGAAGTCCTTGTCGTTGAAGGACACTTTACAACGGCTATATGCAAGTTGACTGAACATGAAACCCGGTAACAAATAAACAAATTATCAGACAAAATGAAGGTTATTTTATCTATGTTCAATTTTCTTACTTGTTTTTATAAAACAACGCCCGTACTAGGAATAAATCTTGTGTCGCGGTGGACTTTACAAACATATGAAAAACGGACATAAAGAACACTCAGACCTAGAACAACGATTTGTAGAACACACAAAGTGTTATGTTGGGTTTGAACCCACAACACTCAGCGTTGTAGAGAGCGGCGTGGCGGTCTCTTAAACCACTAGGACAATCGTGCAGTCATTCAATACAATTTTTTTCATCAACTTTCAGATAATTCAGTGGCTAGGGATCTTGATAACTAAACCACGGGTAGCGAGTTCGATTCCTACACTGGACAAAGAGTTGTGTCATGAGCACGATCATTTGTTCTGTGGCTGGAACGATAAATCTATAATATTTATTTATTATGTAACATATAAGTCTGTTTATCAGCAGTCTGGTTACGTTATAAGCTACTTGACCTAGTTTAGGATCGGTCAAGTGTAAGGTGTGTTAAGTTTTTATTAGTGTTGCCATTTACTATTATGTACAATTATTTTTATTAAAGATGTTGGTGATGGGTTAGTTATTTGTTGTTGTTGTTTTAAAGTGCAGACAGTTTATTGTATATAAAGATACTAAAAACTTTATCAATACTTAATGTATAAGGCGGAGGAAACGAACTCAGCATGAGCGGAGTGGTGGCGGCGTAAATCTTGGACGCGCCGCTAGCCGCAGCAATTGCACAGATTTAATCGGAACTAGCCTCGAAGTCAATACCACGCAGAGCAGGTTGCGAGCGGCGTACGGTGTGCACCCGTCTAGTGATACCAGCTAGGAATGGAACAAAATAACAATCACCTATAATAATATTTTTTTAATTTTATGAGTATTTTGATGTTTTAATTTTTTAAATTAAATTTCGTTGTTATAATAAAAAGAGACCCGGTGCCAGCAGAACTCGAGCAACCAGCCGTCGGGACGACCCATTTATTGTTTTAACTTCCCAAAAAAGTAGTTTCCTCACGTCTATACACATCAAAACAAAACAGAGCTGAATGAAGTACATAGAGTAAACGTGAGTGTACGAGCAATAAGAAGCAGGTTTAAGGAAGCGACAATCACCTCTTTTAGACCAGTAAATGGTTCAGAACTGTTTGCAGCTCACAGACAAGCTAGTTTAAAATTTGCACGTGAACCTCTTAATTTGACTGAAGAGCAATGGGTCCTCATATTATTCACCGATGACTGGTGGACATGTTTAAGAGATGTAGACGGTTGCAGCAGAGTCTATTGTCGACGTGGAGAGAGATGTGGTCAAAGTTGTATTGAGGAACGTGTCTCTTTTGGAGGGTATTCGTGTATGATGTGGAGTAGCATTTCGATGATAGGGCAAACGAAAATTGTATTCATTAACAGGGTTCGTCAAAACGGTATAAGAGGTGATTTGACGACAGAACGCTATATAGCAGAGTTTTTAAAAACTCACGTGGTATTTTACATTACATTAATAAACGAAAATTTCACTGTAAAGCAAGATAATGCCCGACCTGTCACCGCTCCACATGTTCAACAATATTGTGACAAGATTGGGGTTCGCACCATGAATCGACCAGTATGCAGCCCGGATTTTAATCAGATTGAGTATGTTTGGGACCGTTTAAGAAAAGCTGTATACGCGAGAAATCCTCTGTCCACAATAATGGCAGCACTGAGTACTTTTTTAACAGTAATTTCACAGAAATAGTATTCCGCAAGACCGTTTAATAATCCTAATCAGATCTATGCAGAACTGATTAGAATCTGTAATAAGCTGTGTACACTGGGCAATGTACTTCATAGAAAGAAAAAATACCTGTGCTTCAAGTTTGTTTTTCGTAAAATCAATTTTTCCAATGAACTGATGAAAACCAATTTTTGTTACATTTATTATTTTTGTTCAAAAAAAGTTAATAGTCCTTTTGCGATATACAAACAGGATAAGGAATAAGTATACAATATTACGCTGTTACGAAATTAACGAGTTGACATATTATGGGGCTATCAGAAGTCCGAAGACAGGGTAACAGTGGTAAGACATCGCACGGAGAATCAGTACGCCGAAGTAAAAGTGAGCCGGCTACGTCTTCAGACGAACCGATGGTCACTGGAGCCGAAGTGTACTAGAGTGGAGACCACAATTGAGCAAATGTAATATAGGGCGCCCCGCGTCATGTTGGACCGACGACTTGAAGAAGGTGGCTGACAGCGTATGGATGCGATTGCCCAAGACCGGGATGGTTGACGCTCTTTGGGGGTGACCTTCGTTCAGCAGGGACGGTGATAGGTTGATTTGAAGTTAATAAACCAAACCGAAAGGTTTCAATTTCAATTTGTATAAAAAGTTTGTGTACTTAGTTAAAATATTTATTTCAAAGGCGTCTTGAATATGACGTACTTATTTATTATTTATTACATAAGTACCTTAAGTAACAAAATATCATCCATCAATTGCAGCATAAATTTTGATGTATAATTCTCATAACACACTATTACGCCGCTCAAACACAGCGTAATATCCTCACTGGCTTGGAAAACAGACTTGCATTGCGTTATCAAAGTTGCTATCGCCGGCGCGCCGCTCCCGCTGACTTCGAGATCGTGGCCTTAAACTCACAAAAAAATTCTCGGCACTGTATATTACATATTCACCAAGCGACTCGTGCGGTTTTCTAACAAGGTGAATATTTCACTAGGCTAGCGCATCGGAAAACTTTCCCTGTAAACTCTCGCCAACTATCGAGTCGCTTCCACCGAGCAAGTCGAATTACTTAAGTATTCTTCGCGTTGTTTAGTAGAAAGAGTATTAGTCTCTGTATTTAACATTCCTCACATGCTGTATTATAAAGCGTATAACACATTACTTAGCTTTAAACTGTCGCTTTGTTGATAAATTATTAATTCCTGAGATGAAAAGTATTATAAGATATTTTTATTGTTTGACAAAAAATATAGTTATTCTATCAATCAGTCTAGCTATCATAATACAAACTCTGCTTAGTTTGAAGCTAGATGACATTGACGTTATTTATCAATTATTATTACTCAACTTTCAATTTGAATAAATCATTTCGATTAAGCTTTACTGAGTGTAGTCAGTCAGTAATTACACCTAATATTAAAGGGCATATCATCTCGTAAGGCACGAAAGGACAAATCTATTAAAATATTAAGGAGAAATGACTAATTTTTATAAGAAGAGAGGGTATCACTATGGATTTAAATTAGTTTGATAAATTATTTAAGTAAGTTTTAAAACTTTTAATGCTTTAAAGTCGAACACGTAGCTGAAACTACTAAATGCTATATTAAAATCTCGTTGATAACTTGAACAAAAAGATTTTGTCACAATCACAATTTATTTATATACTAGCTGCTGCCCGCGACGTCGGCTGCTTGAAGGCTCTACAGCACCAAATATACTTAAGATGCCAGTGTCGCTACGGCATTATAATTAAACAGTTTTTAAAATATAAGTATGCTATTTTTTTGCAAGCGAAACAAGTGAAGAGAGTTATATATATGGGAATCCTCCTGAGTTCAGTCATAAGACGTGACTGAAAGAAATAGAGGAAATAATGCAGGAAAATATTCTAGAGCACAAAAGGGAACAATACGTACAAAGGTATCATACCTTACAAAATATGCGTCGTTAGATTACACGCTGTCACAGAATGCTTAAGAAAAGTAAAGATTCACAGCTCCTCCTCTGTTGTAGATGATAGCGTGATAATGTGTAATCTATATGTTGACCCGAACTGTAAGTAATATTCGTGCAAAATTTGAAGTAAATCCATGCTGTACTTTTTGAGTTTAGCCTGGACGTAAATGTATTTGTATACAGACAAACAGACAAACTGGCAAAAATTCTAAAATTATATTTTTGTCTTCGATGTCGATTGTAGATCACGCCCCAAGCTGTACTGTTTTAAAACAATATTCAATGTACAGTTTTGACTTTTCTACAATTTTACCATACGTATAGATAGAGCTATTGCAACATCATTACATTTTAATGGTGAATGTGAAAATAGAAGACTAGTTACCATATTCTTTATAAATTCTTAATAATAGTTCAAAAATGAACAATTAAAACTAAAAGTGGAAATTCATTTCACAGAATTCAAAGACAGATAATAATAATTGCTCTTAGAGACTCTTAGAGCAAAACTCGTTAAAATCTAGTGCTCTTCTCGTGAGCAACGTCGATCGGCCGAATGGACGGGAATCAAATCAATAGCTGTCGATAGTGAACGTCACTTCACGTCTGTCTCTTACTTTAAAATTCCAAAATATTTTATAATGTACAGTATAATTGTATACATTATGTATACTATGTCTTTAAAATATTTGTATGTTTGTAAAAAGCACATTTATCCGATTTTGTTAACATTAACCATAGACCACTCACCAGAATAATAGCTGCAATTTTATTCTAATTTGAAAACTAAGTCCATAGAGTGACTTTCCATAACTTAATCAAAATTAAGTAATGATATCTTTGTTCACTAACTAACTAACACTAACTAACACTTTTTTTTTTCAAAAAGCAAAGATTTAAAGCAAAAAAGAAATAATTTTCCATTTGTTTGATTGTCGCTAGTAAAAAAATACTACATACCACTAAATTTCGAAAAAGATTTATTATTCGATACTCCAGTCACTTTCTAACCTGTAGTAAGTTACAAGAAAAAAAATTGTCAAAACTACCGAAGAAATCGCAAATATTTAAAATTGGCTGTTTGAAAAGTTCAATTCTTTTTATAAAATCCGATTTAGTACGGTCCATCCATCATTTATTAACAAAGATATCTTGACAACCGAAAGAGGTGACGGTGTTGTACGAAACTTAAGATTAAAGAGGTATAAACCCATTAATATCTACTAGGGGTGAAATTAAAAAGATAATGGACTCATTAATTACTGCAGCGACGACGCTCCTTAGTTCCTTCGTCAAAAGTCTTTTGTACTAATAAAAGCCCTTTTAGTACTATTTACTTTAAATATCAAAATATCTGTTCAAAACTCTTTTGTATCTCATAATAATATTTTATACAGTAAATATGTAGGTAATTACCCTTAGAATATAGAAAATATAACACTGTAAATAATATCAGTACTTTTATTATAGACACATAGGACCTTGAGGCGTTTCAGGGCTATAAGTCAACTATTACGTAAAAATCCAATATCTTCAAATCGACGCTTTCGCAGAAAGGTTTGGCTTGAGGGCGCGCCACTTTTTTGCTATCCAACATAGGAAATATTTAGAGAATTGCCCATGTAGTATGCGTGCTCCCCCGGGACATGTTGAAAAATCTCCACGGAGCCTAACAATGTTACTTCTTATTTACGATATCACCTCTATTTGCTTTCTTGCCATCCACTAGGAATGGTCATGTTAACTTAACTTTACGTAAAACTAGCCGTAGGTACTCATTATCAAAATGACTGCGCTTCACTAATTTTTAACGCCCAAAAATGTATTTGCTCTTCTTGCAAACTGCATTATATGTCAGCCTTATACGGATTGATGTTTTATTTTAAAACTTATATGAATTATTTCATAATTGATTTGGTGTTTATTGACATGGCCCTTAACATGTCAAAGTATGCTTTTTATGGCGAAAATTACATTTACAGTGCTTGAAATCGGTGATCCAAGTCAATGGGAGACCAATCAAAATTTTACTGATATTTATTTACTATACTTTATGCACTCAAATTGTGACTCACATTGACACGTGTAATAGTGCATTCTTCAATCAGTGCATTCTCTTCCAATCCACCTACGGGTGGTGGAGACATCTTATAAGGTAGGTACACAGAGGTTACTTATGGACAATTAAAATGTACACAATTCACAACATATTTAAACTTATACATATACATATTCACAACAGAACACATTATAATTACAAATATAAACACATCTATACAAATATATACTCATACAGACAGACACACAAATATTGTATTACGCTATAATTAATTATATTATAATTTGTATTACACTTATACATAATATATATTGGAATATCATGTGTACTATGGATTAGATAGTTCTGCAGATTTCTTACTTTATTTCGAATCTAAATCGATTTGAGGACATCCCGATAGCGAGCAGGCGCTTACCAGAGTTGTACTGCTTAAACAAAGATTAAACAATTCACGAAGTCAGACTTGTTAAAGTCAGACTTCGTGACAGTCAGACAGTCAGAAGTAAGTGAAAAATTCTATCGTGGTTTTAACCAGGAAAATAATAAAATTATCTCTCCTTTTAAGTAAGAGACTTTTAAGGTGGTGAGTTTACAAATAAAAATAGGGAGGTAAGTACTCGTTGATTAAGCACGGCCGTCGGTGAATAGGCAACCATTTTAAATGGGAATGCAATGAATTATCTCCACTTTCAGGGAGAATTCCTTACATGGATATACTGTTATTTCTATGTACTTACAATTGTTAAGTTTTAGAGGTAAATAATTTGAAACAAGCAGTAACCTCTGTTAAATGATAAGATATGATTAATTTGTCTTGGAGGACGACCAAAGGATGATAAAAGGACCAAAACTTAACAGTTTTAGTAAGACCTATGTGTCTTAACACGATATAGTGGGATTCGCTGCGCCCGCGCCCCCGCATGTCCTTGCTTCCCAGTCACCTTCATCAAACTCACCTTCCAATCACTCAGTCACTAGCCGTTCACTAGCGGTTCAGCCGATTGAAAAGACTGACCCATGGCGATGTCAAGTTCGAGTTTCAACAAGCATTGATTATGTCTTGGGTAAAACTGGTCAGGTATTTTTAATTAAATTAAATAGTGGCAAGTGAATATCAGCAGATTTTTAATAATCCACTGTTTATACGCTATAAAACTGAAAACCTGACTTTCGTTTAGTAGTGGACGGTGATAGGTTGATATGATTTGATACGTGTCACATTATATTCTGTTAAATTATATGAACCATCACTTTCCAAATACTTTGCTCTATAATTCCTTAAAAATATTTTCATTTTCAACAAACATTGTTATCACCATTACTACAAAATTCACCAAAAAGTTTGGTAACCTTAGGTTTTGTCGAATGGTAAAGAAGGCTATATTTAAGGTTTTCAGAGATTACCTTGTTTCTTGCTATCGCAACCGACATGAATATTAAAAACCGCCTATTGTTTCACAATCACTGATTCCATGTTCCGCTTTCATTCGATATTATTTGTAGGAAAAGCGCCCGTTGATATTAGACAGTTTTACTACCTTTTTTATTCATTACTTCGTAGGCTTATATGATGTTTAACCTTTTTTATTACATTTCGTACGAAAAAATAAAGCCTCAATTCTCATGTTTACGGTTCTTTGCTAACAAAGAAGTATTAAACTCAAGTATATAGAAAGAAATGTTTAGTGTATGTTAATAGAATGTTATATTAAATTCCTAAAAAGTAATCACACACTTCTTTTTACGAGTTCTTTTTAAATAAATTCTTGGCTCTAAGTTCACTACTTATCATCGCTTAGCAACACTGCTAGCAACACTTCGAAGGATTATAACACTACAATCCTTCGAAATTGTTAGCGGTAAGTATATTTATTATTTCTATCATTCATTTGTCAATAAAGTAACTTTCATTTAATGTATTGAAAGTAATGATATAAAATAAATTCTACATTTAAAGTCTGGCGTCTGTGACAGCCTGCAACCGTCTACAAACAACAAGAGAAAATCCTGAAATCTACTATTTTACAGCGTATTTTGCAGATTGTATTTGCTATTCCAAACCGTTTTTTTATTACCTCTGAAGTCCTTCTAGTATTATTTTCTTTTATGCTATAGTTGACACTAAACACCCAAAGAAAAATGCTTCCAACGAAAAAAAATCTCAGCTTAACAAGAAATTTAGCCAGCAGAAATACTATCATGCAGCGAAAGAATCAGAGTATTCCATGGCTATCCATAATAAGAAATCTACTATATTTTTTCTATATTAAGAGTCTGCCCAAGTGACTCTACTCTACCTGATGGAAAGCATGAATAGAATTCAAGATTTGTGGTCACCATACTTATAGCAAATGTAGACAATGCAGTATGGTGACCCACACTATGGCGGCCTAGTGAGATGCTTATTCACACCCCACTTGGAGACGTAACAGGCATGACAGTCATCGCGACAGTGAAAGGCTTACATAGTTACCACGATAACTATCACCCTAAAAAAAATATAAAATAACTGAACATTTTTTTTAGTGTTTATTTACTGTATAAATCACAGAAAGAGGAATGTTAATCTGACATTCATAAATATATTTCAATTACAATTTCGTACCAAGTAATGCTACCGCAAAGAATTCTCTCCGTCTTTCCGCAACAGTACCTGCTCTAAAGTGCTATAAACTTAATACACCACTCAAAATTGTTAGTTCTCAGTCAATATTGCAGCTTGCAGCTATAAAGCTTTTTTAATATAACATTTTATACGCTGTTGCTCTTTGCAAAATAAATATAAAACACTTTCTCTGTGTCCAGTACCCGCATTGGACCTTTAGTAAGACACATATGTAACATTCAACAAATATTCGAGTGTATTAACGAGTTGAACAAAAAGTATTAGTTCTGTTATTGTGGCATATAAGAAGTTTAAATTCATGGACAATTTGACAAGTTACTTTAAGTAAGGACGACTTTTCGTAAATACCTTATGATTTTAACTTGCAGTGGGCGGTATGTTTTGTAAGTCGAATTTTTAGTGTCATGGAACAAGTTTAACAAGATATTTTTTTATTTAAAATGTTTTAATTTAATTATTCATATTAGCAGTAATAATCTGCGATCAAACCTTACACATTTTGTGATTATTGAAGAATCTCACGACTATTCCTATCAAGAAACCCACGTATTGTATATCTATTATTTCTATGAGTAACCTATACATGTTTTAATATGTATGCTGAATCCATACAAAAGTTTCGTCAGAAATGGATCTTTATCTTCCCGTTAATCGTCTAATAAATTCGTTAACAGAATTTCTATATAACTCAAAAGATTTTAATATTGTAGACATGTAATTTAACATTACAGATTCAATTATTTAAGCAACCTCTGAAATAAGGCAATATTCTATCAGAAAATTATGTGTTGTAATAGATTTCATATGCCCCGTTTAGCTGATTTGGGACTTTAATCAAAAACAAAAACTCATTTTATACTAGCATTTTTAAATCCTTATTTTATTTATTTATTTTATCTTCATTGTCACATATCAAACACATATAAAATTACAAATTATGTAAACGTAACAATCGGCGGTCTTATCGCTGACGGCGATCTTTTACAGACAACCTTTGTACGGATTTCAAGCATTTACAAATTTGAATAATTTATGGCATACAAATTCAAAAACTACTCTGTACTTGAAAAAAAAAAAGAAAAAGAATAAATAAAAAAGTTATAAAAGACTATAAGCATGTTACGAATGTATGTACATAAATATCTATTCATCTTAAACATAAAAATACACATACATATATCATACCTGTATAGGTTAAAATACATGCTATCATGCTATGCTTATAGAAATACACCATATAATCTATAGAGTATTTCTAATGACAGATAATAGTCCCTCATTAACTTTTTAAATACAGGCAAAGTTTTAGCTTGACAGATTTCTCAGGCAAGATGTTCCATGGGGTGCTGTGCTAGAAAACCTCCACGTGGTGCACCCTGGAAACATTGGTATCACCACCAACGGCTAATATTCTAGCACGAAGAGGAGGTCGTTTTCTTCGGCCATTCGGTCGAGGCTTGGTCCTCGGTTGGGCACAAATTTACGCTTGCCCGGGTATTGGGGGATCTCTGCCCGGGTCCACCTTTAGTTCTCCCCCCACGCATGGGAACAATTATGAATACACTTAAAACTTACAATAAAAAAAATGAAGAAAGGAAGGAGATGGAGAAGGAGAAGGAGAAGAATAAGACGGGGAACGAAACGGCAAAAGAACGTGAGACGCCGATCTCATTGGGGCTTACTGAAGTTAGTCTTGCTGCCGGAAGCCTGAGGAGATCGAATCGGTTACGTTCCGACAGACAGAGGTGACTCCAGTGCAACAACTGAAGCATTGGAGCTAATGGAGGTAGAAATCCGCGATAACCGGAAACGCGGACGCTGTACAGACGAAGAAGGTGAAAGTTCTCAGGAGTGGTTGCCGATCAAAGTGGCTAGTAGCCGCAGAGGAAGGTCACGCACTCCAGTCTCAGTTACCTCAGGCTCCCTTTTCTCTAAGGCGAGTAATAGCCAGCCTATAGGAGAGTCAGGGTGGAGGACGAATGTGTAGTGGACGAGGAGATCGCAGATCTGCTGCAAAAACTTCGGGAACCAACGGTGGAGGGTTCTACAGCCCAGGGCCCGGTGTCCCTGCAGGAGAGGGCGAACGTAGCTGTGGTCATTGTCAACAAAGTGGCCACAAAATCTACAAACCTTAAGGACCCATTCGTTAGGGCCCTTAAGGACTCCTCCTCCGCTATCGCAGAGGTTGTCACAACCCTCATTGGTGATGTGGCTCGCCTTCAAGCGGCTAACGACCGCTTAGAGCATAAACGGAACACCCTGAGCGACGGGGCCCGGTTTCAGAACGGTCGGCGCATAATCACAGTCCTGATGACGTCTTTGATGTCCACCTGCGCTAAATACTTGACGCAGTGAGACATCTGTTGGACGGACGTCTCGCGGGACTGAAGGCGAGGTTGCCTCCGGCCCCCGTAGTTCGCCCATCACTAGCAGCGGATAGGGCGAAGACTAAGTCGCAGCCGGCTCCACTTCCCGTTGCAGATGGTCGAGTGTCATATGCGGCGGCAGCAGCGACGTTGCAATAAGAGAGAAGACGGGATGCAACGCGGACAACATTAATGTCGGCACCATCCGCCGCGGGCCAGGAGGACTTGGCGCAGTGTGGGCAGACTTCTCGTCGGTTTCGTGAGCGTTAGGATCACAGTCCTGGCAGCGAGACCGATGAGATCGGCCCAGTCAGATCCAGTCAGCCCAGCCGTAGAGGAGTGGGCGGTCTCGGTGGGCCTCTGTTTACTAAACAGGGGCTCCACCAACACGTGCGTGCGACAGCAGGGAGGTTCGATAGTGGACCTTTCGTTCGCTACCCCTGCCCTCGCCGCACGAGTAAGGAACTGGCATGTCCTGGAAGAGGTTGAGACGTTCTCGGACCATCTCTATATCTGATTTGAGCTCTCCCGGTCGCAGAACCCCAGAAGGAGTCACATGGCGCGGTGTCCTTCTCGCTTTCCGCGGTGGGCCGTAGCCAAACTTAATAGGAACCTACTAGAGGAGGCAGCCATCATTCACTCTTGGCTGTCTCCGCAGGCTCCGACCGAGGAGGTCGATATGGTGGCTGGTCGCTTTCGCGATGCGATAACGCAAATCTGCGATGCGGCCATGCCCCGTATCCGAGGTTGTCGGCCTCCACGGAAGGAGGTTTACTGGTGGTCCCAGGAGTTGGCGGACCTACGCGCGGCCTGTACTCGTGCCCGGAGGTCCTACAGTCGTAGTCGGTGGCGACACCGTGAAGAAAGCAGGGAGGACCAGCTTCATGAGGAGTACCGAGAGGCGCGGAAAACTCTGAAGCTGGCCATCAGCCGCGCCAAAGAAATTAAGAGAAAGGAGATGCTGGAGGGTCTCGATCGTGACCCCTGGGGTGCCCTTATCGTGCGGCGCGATAAAAGCTCCGCACGTCGCCCCCCTCCCTCCCCCCTTACAGAGACACAAGAGCCCAGCTTCCTGCAGGAAGTGGTCGAGGGCCTTTTCGAACACATTTAATAGTCTGCCATTTAGCTGCATCAGGGAAGCGCTCCGCTACCATGAAGTGCCAGAGTACCTGAGGCGGCTTGTGGCAGACTATCTATAGGAGCGTACTGTCATGTACGAGTGTCGTGTTCCAAGGCGACGGCTCATGGCGTGCGGTGTTCCGCAGGGGTCTGTCCTCGTACCACTCCTGTGGAATGTGGGATACGAGTGGGCCTGATCCTTGACGGCAGGTGGCTCTTCCACGAGCACTTCCGGCAGCTTTCTCCAAAGCTGGCGCTGCTTCTGCCCTTGGGCGACTCTTGCCCAATTTGGGTGGAGCCAGCGTCGCGACGAGACGGCTATACACGGGGGTTGTCCGGTCAATGGCGCTGTATGGTGCACCGGTATGGGCAGCGGCTGTAACCGCCCAGAATAGGGCTCGCCTCTGGCGCCCTCAAAATCCTCTGAGGGCGCCAGAGGATTGGCGGTTAGAGCCATACGCGGTTACCGCACCGTAACGACGGAGGCGGCGTGCGCCTTTTCAGAAACTCCCCCGTGGGATTTGGAGGCGGAAGTGCTCGCCGAAGTTTATCGGCGAACGACTTCCGGGTGGGTAGCGGCATACGGCCCCCGCCCGAAGAGATAAGCGAGTGGCGAGAGGCCGCTTGTCGAGCCACGATGGTTCGTTGGTCGTCCCTCCACGTGCTGGCTTCGAGACTCCACGTGCTGGCTTTGCCGCCGTGGAGGCTCTCCAGCCGGTCATCGCCGAGTGGGCAGGGTGACAGCACGGGACCCTTTCCTTCCGACTGATGCAGATCCTTTCCGAGCACGGTTGCTCCGGGAAGTATCTGCACTCGGTCGCCAGGAGGGAGTTGAGTTCCGCCTGTCACCACAGCGACTGAAGTGAGGACTCGGCTCAGCACATGCTGGCGGTTTGTTCGGCTTGGGCGGCGCAGCGTGGGTCTCGGCCTAAAAGGAGTATTTATCCGCAGATGGTGTCCGCGTCAGCGGGCAAGCGCTAGAAGGGATCTGGATGTCGTAATAACAGCTGTTCCCGGATCCCTCCTATATCAGGCGCAGAGTGGCACACCGTGTGGTTTTAGTCGGTCCGATTCCGACACACCACCCCGTCGTAAACCCCGGTGGGGTGACGGCCCGAGGGGGCTTCTACACGTTAAAAAAAAAGGCTAGATGTTCCATAGACGTACGGCTTGCACAGTAAAAGATTTGTTTCCAAATTCTTCGGAATGTTTTGACATTTTTAGTTTCAAGTTCTCTGATGACCTCAAGTTCCTGCAATAAGTGTTATGTAAGAACTGAAAGCGTTCTTATATATTCCGTAACCGTTTTATTACATATAGTTTTTTCACCAATTAAAAGCGGTAAAAATTTATAAATGTCAAATATTGTGATATGATTATAATGTTCGTAATATTCAAATTCATCTGGTAGTTTAATTTCGACAATTATTCATTAAGTTTTACTTCTTTATTAATCTTGTTCATAATACAATTTAAAATGATATTATCACATAAGCATATAACCTATGTATTTGCCATTCTACATTAAAAACAATATGTTTATTAAAAAGTTTCTACTTTTAGGAACAGTAGGAACTTTTGTTATTACTTTTTTATGGTTGATTGCATCTCTTACACAGTTGACTGTGGCTTTGAGATACACTCAATTATGCAAGAGCACGAGTTGGCTGTTGTCATTGTGTCTACGACTTTAAGGGTAATCGATAAAAAATGCATGACATTCAAATGTCAACTGTTCTACTGCTTTTATCTCTTTCGACATTCCTATTTTCCTTTAATTGTTTAGGTTGGCGTAAATCATTGGAAAACGAATCCTATGCTTGCGGTGAATTGTACATTAAGAAACACAACAAATTATAAAGACAGTGCATTTGTACATAGTTATGCACTTTATATTCTACGAGTTTCTAGTTTATAGATTTGTAAAGGATCAAGACGGTTTAGTCTTTTACTACGACAACTCTCTTCTTTATCCTCACCTTAATTATGCCAAATATTACTTAGGGTCAGCTACTAAGTCTAACGGTTCTACCTGAATATCAGTTTTTGGATGGCACTGGCTAAATGACTGGCATGACCTTCAGATTTCTAATTGTGCACTGAACTTAGAGTTAAAACTACTAGCGTCAGCGTATTTGAGGGTAATGACTTCCAAATAACTTGTTTGTTTATTAATTTACTTATGGCATTATTCTTCGACGTATATGAGCCGGCTCGATCGGATTTATACCACGGCCTCATAGAAGACCGGTGTTAAAAAATCTGTTTTTACTTTTAACTTAGTGAGTAAAGTTACCGAAGTTAACCCCTTCATCTTTTTTTAATATTAGGAAGGTGAGATGAAAAGATGGCAACGCTCGTATGATTCTTCAGGAGTAGGTATCAGTGAGCTGTGGTAAACATAAAAAAACGCACTATTTACTAAGAGACAGATTTAAAAAGGACTAATTAAGATAAGTATAGGATCTACACTTTTACTATACTATAAAATACCTCGGTAAAATTTATAAGAGCGGTGAACTACCATAAACGTAAATAAACTGCGGATAACAACTAGTTTTGATATAAAACTGTTTAGATAGTAGGAAAAAGTAGATATTACTTGCCCAATGCAAGCAATGTATTTCTCAACTGGCAGCAGTAAAAATGTTTGTGATGAGTATTTGTATTATAACACAAAGTCACTAAGGACTGATTTAAAAAATCCTCAGTTTTACTGTCAAATAATCGACGAGTAAATAAATATATCTACCTCTTTATCAAGAGCATAAACTTTTAGTATTTTTTGAATCGGGTATAAACTGTCAGATGGTCGTTCATATGTAGGTTCACATGACACACATACACATAAAATCAAAAAAAAAAATTAGTCATCAAAATCACTATTATACAGATAGTATCACTAACCAAAATTTGCAACGACAGATAATAGCTGTCTGGCGATTGAAATACCCTAAATTACACTAACTGTAAATAAATGCCATTTGATTGTTTATCTGACGTCTGAAAAAAACAACAAAAATAAAACTTGTTAAAAAACAAGATTAACATAAAATAACTATTAATGATGTTTCACAAATTGAACGCATATCAAAATAAATAATAGATAGAAGACATTACTGACAAAAAATCCTACTCAAAAAGAAGAAGTCAAATAAAGTAAAACTGACAATAAATTTTAATATTATTTATTTACCTACAAATGTGGATGCTGTATTTAACTAGGTAGTCAAATCTGTTTTCCTGCTTTCCTACAGTGATGAATATAAACATTACATCACTTATCCTTATATTATTATCACATAAGTAAAACTAACTAAAGTTTCAAGCTATGTGCCGCTTCACGTGCTGGAACTGAAACTGGAACCGTTAAGAACGTGCAGAACACACTTTTGTAAGATAAATGATTCCGTTCATAGAACTAATCTTAGCTGTGTTCAAGTCAATTGCAACTTTTAATGGATGTGGCCCGTGTGCATGGAAACGACTGACTAGAAATGAGATAGTTTCTACAACATTAGATATTAAGTGGTAATTAATATCTCAAACTGAACCTTAACTTAGATAGGAAGCTTCGAAAGGTAAAATACTTGCGAACTATTCTTTAGTAGTTGCGAACTAAGGCCTGCCACCCACGGGCACGTGATTTCTTGTAAAACAGATGTATGTATGTAAATATAATTGTGTATTTGGATGCTTTAGGCAACAAAGAACAAAGTAAATTATAGTACTTCGCTAAAGTTAAGCCTTTCGTAATCTGACAATATTCTGTGTCGAATGTGCATAACACATTTTGTTGTTGAGAAGATAGCAACATGGACTAGAATAGAATGGTTGACGTACGCTCCTAAACTAAAAATTTTAGTTCTTTCTTCCTGCGCGAATCAGTTAAACTTGAAACTCACTGCCAGCACATGTGTTTCCCTTCCACTATAACCCCGGTTCATTTAAGCGTGGCGTGAAAAGTATCTCACTAGGCGGTTCTCTATAGTGTGGGTCGCCACTCTGAATTTTATTCACTTTGATGGAACCAGAATAAAAAAAAAATGTGTGCGTCTACTAGCGTACACTTGTAAGAAGTGAAACTTCTTTATGACGTTATTTTTCAAAAAAAATAATTTAAACCCGTCCGAAGTCGATGCAATCGCCACCTGGATTTCAAAAATGTAACTACTCAAAACGGGCCGCAAAATACATTGGAGACATTTACCAATTCCTACTCCGCTGGAGAAAGTATACTTCGAATCACGCGTGGTAGGGATAAGAAAAAATGTACATTTAATTACTTGTTTCAATTTTTGTCATTGGCCAGGAGTCACAACATTTGGCGAGAAGTAAGGCTTAGTTAGTTTTAGTATTAGTGTTACTACACTAAAGTTTTAATGTTCTTTTAAAATTGTTGTCACTATGATTCTACTTCTGTGTTATCGAATTATTTTTCTAAATGATACAGTTTTGGTATGCTTCATATGAAAGATTGCTAAAAAACGTATAATTAAAAAATTGAAATTTAAAACTATTCAAAGAACATCTTAAAGTTCAGCCGTTCATATTTAAAGATCAATATAACATAACTTTAAGGATATCTTTATTAATATTTAAAAAATACGGTAAATAAACTCTTTTCAAGGTTAATACTTTTCTTTTCATTTTTGGGATAATCATAATCTGTTTTTATGAGTAAAATTAATAAAATGACTCAATGTATAAAAAAATTATACTCCATTCATTTGGTAAAATTTCACATTAAATTTAATGTTTTTCAGAAATTTACAAGTAGAACTAAAAATACAGACGAGCAAAGTGTTATCTTAAATATGTACAAATAGAGCATTTAGTCCTCAATAAATTTATATTGCTAAGGAAAAAAGTGACAACTCAACTTATTGACAACGTTGCCCCGGTAACGGTTAATAGGTAGGAAAATAAATCAAAGCAAGCGCCCGTACTTTTATACGAATAAAGTTATCATTCGGAGTGGACAATTCTAAGTTTTTACAAAAGAATAGCTTTAATAGTTTAAGAAACTACGTGCTAACTGGTTTATTTTTAAAACATTCATACTCACCGTAAAAAAATCGAGATATTATTGTTGTAATTTTTATTGTAATGTCTTTCTAATACTCGATTTTCTGCATATATATAATTACTACATAAGCCCGTTTTCTAGGCCACTTGTACGTTTAAATAAGTTAGAGTTGTTACTGTCGGCACACAATTTTCGTTTTATAATTGATGAAATAAAAATTGCTAGTTACCTTTTTAAATTAATTGAATGAAATTATTTTATTTTTTTATTACTTCGTACAACCTGTACTGTACAGTCGACATTAGTAATAAAAGAAAGATTGGCTTGCTAAATACCGTAGCTCATTCATAAATACTAAATAATAATTTAATTTTTATTTAATAATATTTTCGAACATCTGACACACGACACCATCTAGTATAAAAGTAACCAAAGGTTAGACAAAGTTTTATAGAACAGATTAGAATGTATTTAATTGACGACAAAAACGTTTAGCTATTGCAGTTGTGACAACTTTTTACGAAGAATCTAAATTATTTTATCAAAGTTCTTAAGATATAATTACATAAAAATATTTAAGATGATTCACTTTATAAACACTTTCAAATGTACATTTCAATAATACAACCCAACTTAAAGATGGTTCCTATTCATTTTACGTTTTAATTTTGTTAATCGTTCCTCATTAATGAAAACACGATATATGTATCACAGTGAAATGTGGCAGAGTGCAGCTAGTATTGTATTATCTAGCACAGCAATAATATTCTCTTTAATTTAAATCAAAACAAGATCTTTTAAATTTGACCTTTGCAGCATTTTTTATTCTTTGATTATATATTACTAATTGAAACTTTTCTAACACTGAAATATTTTCAATTGTCTTCAATGTGGTCGACGAAACTCAAAGCTGAATTCAAATGCTTTTTTTAACGTTTAAGTATTTAATTCGGCCTAAAAATCTGCTATATATTCAAAAATTCTGATTTTAAATTCCAGTTGGGCTTATGCTTATGCCTAAGCTTCGTCAGCATAGTAAAAGCTTTTAGGTACAGACATCATAGGCCATGAACGCCTCCGGCGAAAACCAGAATGGCATCTTGAAAAATATTACAAGTACTGACATAAGTCCTCGACATCTTCTTATAAACATTAGACGGTGGTTTTAGAAATTTTTAGTTTGTTCTTTGTCCACAAAGATATATTATAAATATAAACCGTTTTCTGAAGGCGATTCCAAACTATGAAAGTTAAACATATATATTTTGAGATCTTTTATGAGTAACAGAGGCAAAATACCATTATGCTAGTTGAATTTTATGCAAAAAGACATTTGTTGATCAGATGCAACATAGAACAAAAAGCATTCTTTAAAGTCTTTTTTGTTCTTCTTCTTCTCTTTATTCATAAAAGAGAATTTTATTGTGTACTTAAATGACCAAATTGTGAAGAACCCGTGACAGTCATTTTGATTATTCGTAATTGCTTGATACGGCATCAGCTTTTGACAAAGAGCAATTGGATAATCCTATTCCAATCTACATATTCAGCGATCGTACGCTTACTAAAATACAAAACAAAATGGGAAAAGTCAGGCAAAAATAATTAATTAGTGTTCAGATCATTATTGACTGTTCTAAGCCAAGTAATAAAAAACTGCATTAATTATATAGCTAAAGCTGCAATTGTGAATTAATTTATTTAATAATTTATTATATGGTTAAAATATAAATTGTTTTGTGGCAGTACATTGAAGCGTATCGCTTGCGCCGGTCATTAGGTAGACCACACGCCCGTCCCGTCTCATTCTATTTATAAACTAATTACATGGTTAATTCATTATTTGAACAAGGTTGTATATGTTTTTTCTTCACCCCTTTTTTTTAGTAAGTATTTTACAAAAACAAATATTTCTAGTTGCGGGATAACATTTTTTTAGGTACTTAAATGTTACGTAGAAGTATGGTTTGATCACATACATATATTGAGATTATATTATCTATGTTTTAACAACTTTCTCTATGCTCCTAAATCAAATATGTCAATTTAAATAATGTAAATAGTTGTATTATAAAGGACTTTAGTTTTCTGTTACCAAAAGCGATTGTCCTGTAAAGGTTTAGTGTAGTTGGAAACTTATATAATAACTCCATATTGTATACTATGAGAGAGAAAATCAAACAAACCAAATGCATTATTGATGTACAAATGACATCTCCGCAGTTGATGAGACTAGTTAGACGGCCTTTGTCAATCCATTTTATGCTAATATCCCTTGATTACAACATGTACATACATATGAGAACTACATACATAACTTTATTACACCCCTTTGGGCCGAAAATTGGTTCCTCTGTATTATCATGTTACGTACCTATGTATGTACCTATTTTGATATAAATGTAGTGAATGTACTGTAATATAAGTTCGTATATATATACAAGTTCGAGATGAATGGCTATCGTATCCTCTTTTTATGGTGTAGACAAAAGTGTCACTTGGTGTTAAGTGAATCCCTTCGTCCATGGCCAACTCTAACTCAGAGTCACTGGTAAATTACCGCCTTCTGACCCCCATAGTCGGTTGGTGTGGGTTTCGGGGTCTTTTGTTAGATGAAAAGCAAAGAAAAAATTAACATTAGTTATCTATGAGGCCGTGATCGGATCCTACGTTGAGACAAAGTTTCTCCCAAATAATAGAGAGAAGAGACAGAATTGAGAGATGTAAAAATATATATAATTTATTATATATATATTATATAAAATAATTTTAAGCAAAATCATTTCTGTTTATACAGATAGTTAATGTACATAAAAGTAGTATATCATCGCTAGACTTCGGTCTACAAATAGTTTCTTTTGCGTTAGCAGCTAATTATAGTCAATTGCAACTACTATTGGACCTATTTGCAACTAAAATCAGGACCCAAAACAGAAGAATAAACATTAGAAGTGTGATCAACAGTAAATCCTAACAGATTCTTTGTCGCCTAAAAGCACACATAAACGATTAATATTACTAATATATACACATTACGAAGTCTATAATATGAATATAAAACTTAAACGTTACTTACAATGTTACTAAATACAACCTTATGTCTTTTAAATAAGATGGCATTTCACTTGCATATTTGCATGCTAGTGGTACAGTGTACACATTGTCTTTTACCAAATATTTTCGAGAAAAGTATTTCGAAATATTCCCGCAGGAAATACAATTAGTTGTGTGCTGTTGTTTTTATAGACTAGAAGATCATACCAGTTCGAGTGTGATCATTTTCAGACATGCGTAGAAGTACCAGAACTATGAGCAATCGTGGTCCAAGTTCTGGCGCGCCTTACACACCTACATTGCGTTTCTACCTTCAGTCTCTGTTCTGTGGTTCTTTACCAGACTGTTCCAATGTCTAGGCTGTTTAAGCACCACCGAAATATAAAATAATTATGTTATGTAACGCTTCAATAAATCAGTAACCGGCCTTTCAAACAAAATGTGACACTAATTTTGAGCAACAAATGATGAGAGATTTTTTTTATTTATATATGTATATAAATGCAGATTAAATTGTAAACAAGGCATAGAAAAATTCAAAACGTATTGCCATAAAGTCTGTTATCACCATCTGTTATTTTATATGTTCTACGAGTATATATTTTCACCTCACTAATAGTTGGTTGACTTATGATATTGATACTAATATCGGTGTAGGTTGATTTATATAATACATAAGTTATTATTTGTTATATGACTATCCCTAGTGTTTATGATTTTAGCTTATCACATGAAAACCACTTGCTCAGTTCTTATCCTTTTCCTTTCTCCAAATTAAACATAAATCAACAGTTTATTATTACTAAAATAAGGAAGAAATATTTTAATATTTTTTTATTGTAAGGACCTGCCAAAATGACTACTCTATCTGATAGAAAGCATGAATAGAATCCATGATTTGAGGTCACACCATACTCATTGTGAATGTAGACAACGCAATATGCTGACCCACACTATGGTGGTCGTCGTTTTTTGGCATGACTATCATCGTGACAGTGTAAGTTCACACACTTACCACGATGTTGTACTGTTACCCATGCATCGATGGGCTTCTGGGTTCACACTTATCAACTAAACACGACTACCGGTTTAGGTTGGTCTTCTGTGAGAGGGTAGCACTGCCGCAGTCAAGCCGGCCCTTTCGTGCTGAAATCAGCATGGCTCTACCACGCAAAATAAAGAATGATTAATCTAGGTCTTGTTTTTATATTATAGTAAATTGTAATTAATATAATATTAACTGTAAAGTTTTATATCATAAAAATTGGGCACAGAGTAATAAAATTTGCTTAAATCTCTGGTGTGTGAAAATAAAACACCATACAAACTGGCAGTATTCCAATATTAGACGTTTAGACAGTTCTTCTTTGTGATGAAAAAAAATTTTTAAACGATTTCCTCCTAAAGCTTGAATAAGTAATAATAATAATTAAAAATATTAGTTTATTATTGTATTATACAATCATATTTGTTGAGTATAGATACTTAAGGAGGAACTTTTATTCAGAAATAATTTTATTAAATATCAAAACGGAGTAAAAATACAATACGCACTTTAGTGCTCGCAATAACACGTTTAAAACGGTCGACCAGCGCCTGATAATAAATTTATCCAATACCAAATTCTCCCAAGCTTTAACAATTGGATTTAAAACAGGAATCCGAAAGGTTTTATTTATATTAGTCAGTGAATCGTTTTTGTAGCCATTCTCGTAATGCTCGAGCTGCATCACTTTTTCAGGATTATAGAAGAAAAACGACGGCATTATCGGATCTTACAGTAATCGCCCCGAGGCATGACTGTTTTCTCATTACCATTCCATTTCGCTTGTAGACGAACACGGTTCAGTTGCCAACTACTATTGTTCTATATTTTACATTGTTACATGCCACAATGGGTAGTCTTAGTAACGAGCTTACTACGAAATCTATTACTGTTCAAGCATTCAACCTTATTGAGATTTGATCTCATTTAAGTAATTCAAGAATTATAAATGGCTGGATAGAAGTTTAAGAAAGACAACCATGAAAGCAAGTTAGTCGTTGTTCTTAACACCGTAATATACTTGCCTCACTTTTCTCCAGTGTAACAAGGAATATTTTTAATGTCACAACCTCCGATCAGACAGGTTTTAATAGCTATATCACAAATAAATATAGACAGTGACAGAGGTCTGGCCTTTGATCGAAATATGGGTCAACTTATTTTCGTATCTTGACTCAAACTGCTCGAGTGTTATTTAAAACTTTAAATATTTTTCTTTCACTGTTATAAATGTTGATTTATATTCACGAAATTATTCGTGGTATGCAAACAAATGGTATCTGAAAAAGACAAAATACACTTATAACAAACTTTCAGACAAAAGCTTGTGCTATGTACAACTAACAAGATAGTTTTGTGTTTTATAGGTTTGTATAAATTGGGGTTATGAGATTGAGTTTTCAACAGTTTCTGTATAGATAAAGACCTACAATAGATATTATTTTATAATTAACAATCAACAAAAAAACCTTACCAACCAAAAATTATGCACCATTTATATAATGTTTCGTTTTAGATTTGTTGATTTATATTATTTGCCACCAATACAACCTTTCTATTACATGATTAAATAGATAATTGCACTTAATGTGAATTTACGTTTCGTAAGATTTGGCTGATCTATTATTTAATTCGCGTACAATTTTGCTAGAGACGTCAAAGTCAACGTGTAACTATAACTAATACAAGGAAAGACCCTGTATGAATTAATAAGCTAAAAAGAAGCTTAGAAGGTTTGAATTCTCTAAACATTATAAAAATAGGTGTAGAAGAGAAATCAAATAGAAATGCAGAAAATTAAATAAACGCTAAATGAAATCAATTCCATCATTTTGTTACTTATTAAATTTTTTCTACATCTTTCTAAATAAATAAAATATATAATAAATAACTATGCACTTAAAGATAAATTATACGATTAAATCTTAAATAGGTATTACCTATGTTTGCAAATTTCTATTAAAATTTTCGTGTTTTTTGGATAAATCGTTAAAGAGTTCTCCCGTTTGGAGCTTATCTTGGATGCAGTATCAAATTGAATATAGGGTTGGTAGATAGGGAATTGAGAAACAGTTTAGTGATATATCACATTTCATCAGTTACTTTAGTACAAAAGCGTTTTTGAATTTTGGGTTATGATGTGGCGAGACTTTGCAATATATATTTTAATCAAGAGATCCCGATTCTGAGTAATAAAACGAGGCTTATATTGGTTCGTGTAAATCTAATACCACAGATATGCTTAGAAATAGAATAATAGAATTTAACTTAAAAAAGCATCTTATTTAAAGATAAATCTGCTAAATAAACTTGTAAATCGGATATACAGCATTTAATTGACTATAAAATTTAAATGTTTTTTATTTATACAAGGTGTGGCATACCTTATACTACTTGTATAGACTATTGGGATACTATGAGGCATCGATATTATCAATATACATGTTTTTTATTACTTATTTATTCTTATAAAGTAAACGCCCACATTAGAAATATATCTTGTGTCGAGGGAGACTACAAACGTGCAAGAAATGGACACAAAGAACACCCAGCCTCAGATGAATAATCTGTGGGTCTCATAAAGTTTTTTCCATGAGTTTCAACCCATAAGACTCAGAGCACTAGAGAGCGTCGATGCGACCGCTTAAAATTGTACGCCATCCGAACAGTCCAATCAATGTCAATGTCAATGTTTTCGTTACGTTTGTCCATCAATATTTATTATTTCGACAGTGGCATTAACGTTTTAAAAATTCAAAAGACAGACCTATTTATGACTATGCACGGGAATGCACTTATTTCGATTGAAGTCCATAGTGTCCAAAAATTTTATTTAGCTTTGATTATTTTTATCCAGATTTTTAAGAAGAAAAGTGTTGATGCTACGGGCTAGCCATCCGGAATTATCACCAATATAATGGCTCATAAAATGTTAAATTTACGAGTGACCGGCGGCTCACCCAGCGGATATTTCCAAATTATCTGATTACACACATAACATAATACTGTCACGGCAAGAAATATGTATATAATTATCCGATAAGAGACTATCTGCGTTGATTGCATCGTTTTTCTTTTTCTCCAAATCCTAACCAAACATTAGCACAGAGAGTATAGTATGTGAATGGTTGAAATATAATTTGTAAAATCAAAACTATCAAAACAGGTAGTTTCTGGGTGGATAATCATAGTAACTTGATAATTCAAAGTCTAAACTTCGGCACGATACAGCATTCGAATTAGTTAGACAAGTTCAAAGCTGTCGACGGGTAGGTACTGTCTTTGTTCCACTGTGGCCTTACTTGATATTAACACAACCATGTTCCAGCTCAATTTAACTCAATTTGAACTAACTTCTATCAGTCAAATAAGTTGCGAGTATCTCGAGGTATTCGTATGCCCATGACGTTCATAAGCCTTTAGCACGGACAAAGGCAATCTAGCAAGCAGATGTTGGCAAATCCCACTGGCGGCTTATCTCTGTACTAGGGAAACGAATGCGGGTCGTCCATCAACTGGTGGAGCGTCTACTTTTATCCAGTTATGTATTAAAGCTGGGGTTGTTGTTTATTAGAAAACATATTTTATTTTTTATAACACACAAACTGTACCATACCACACTTTGCTGTGGCGCATAGAAATTGAGTTAATGAAAAATAGGAAACAAAATTGACGTGAAAATTACGTAAAAATCATCCTCAAAATTTAAGCTTAATCGGTGAAGAATTTTTTGAATTTGATGCGTACACAAACCAGATTAACATTGAAATATTTATTGACATAGGGTACATAGGGTTCCCACCAAGAACTTAGGGATATCCTTTTTCTTTTAACATATGGAAACCCTCGCAGACCATCCCCCCCGGGGTTCATAGCGGGGTGGTGTGTCGGAATCGGATCGACTAAAACAACACAGTGTGCCACTCAGCGTCTGGAATGGAAGGGAGCCGGAAATTTCTGTTATTAAGCCATCTGGACTCCTCCCAAATTCTCTATTTAGGCAACACACGGTATACGCGGCAGTCACCTTCTCGCAGCTGGTCACTGTATGACGGTCGGTAGTGAGAGATCTCCTCCAATAACTGAAGGGAAGACTCCCCTGCGTCACCCAGGCAGAACAAACTGTTAGCGTGTGCTGAGCTGAGTCCTCACTACAGTCGCAGTGGTGACATGTTGGACTCAATTCACTCCTAGCAGTCGAGTGCAGATACTTTCCGAAGCAACCGTTCCAGTAACTGACCTGCGTCAGCCGAAAGGAAAAAGTCCCATGCTACGGCTGGAGTGGTTCCACGGCGATAAAGCCAGCACGTGAAGTCTCCAGCCGAGACGACTAAAGAGCGATCATGTTTTTTTTTTTTTTTTTATATTACGACGGTGGCAAACAAGCATACGGCCCGCCTGATGGTAAGCGGTTACCGCAGCCTATGAACGCCTGCGGCACCAGGGGCATCACGTGCGCGTTGCCGACCCTTTAAAAACCTATTTACCCCTTCTTGAAGAGCCCCATACTGTAGTTTCCAGGGAAAACCTCGGCAGGGAGCTCATTCCATAACGGGATTGTTCGCGGGAGAAAATTTCTCTGAAACCGCACTGTGCGCGACCATTTAGGTTCCAATGTATGTGGTTGAGCTCCCTGACGATGGCGAGCGGTGCGATGGTAGAAAGTGGCTGTGGGCATCATATCAAACAATTCTTCAGAACACAGCCCATTGTAGAGACGATAGAGCACACACAAGGAGGCAAAGTCTCTCCTAAGACTTAGTGGCTCGATACCGTCTGTGAGATCAGGATCGTCGACTATTCTCACAACACGTCTCTGCACTGAATCGAAAGGCTCAAGCTGGTACTTCGGTGCTCCCGCCCAGAGATGACAGCAATACTCCATGTGAGGTCGAACTTGTGTTTTGTAAAGTAGTAGCCTTTGTGCCGGTGTAAAGTATCGCTTCGCTCTATTCAGAACACCAAGCTTTTTTGATGCCAGCTTGACCTTCTCTTCCAGATGAGCTCGAAATTGGACGTCACTGGAGATGTCGACACCGAGGATTCCAATACTCTGTAAGATGGTAAGGGGTGTATTCTGGAATTGTGGAACCACAGTGAACGGGGTTTTCTTAGCGGTAAACGCACAGACTTGTATCTTAGAGGGGTTAAATTGGACCAGGTTATCCCGACCCCAATCGGAGACTCTGTGTAAGGTGCTCTCGATTTGAGACACAAGTTGTTCGCGACTTTCTACTACAACGGTACGAGGGATGCTAGCTCGGCCCGTGTAATACGCATCTCCAGTACTGTCGTCCGCATAACAATGGATACCATCCGTGGACAGCATATCATTGATATGCAGCAAGAACAGCGTTGGAGATAGCACGGAGCCTTGCGGGACACCAGCGTTTATGTCAATGCTTTCGGTACAGCTACCATCGACGACGGCTTTTATGCGTCTGCCGGACAAAAAGCTAGCCACCCACTTGCACAAACCCTCGGGCAGGCCGTAGGATGGTAACTTCGATAGAAGACCCCTGTGCCAGACCCGATCGAACACCTTTGCTATATCCAGGCTAACTGCCAAGGCCTCACCTTGACTCTCAATGGCTGAAGCCCACCGGTGAGTGAGATACACTAGAAGATCACCAGTCGAGCGACCGTGGCGGAAACCATACTGGCGGTCGCTGATCAAATCGTACTCCTCTAGGTAACTGAGGAGCCGTGTGTTGATTACACGCTCCATCACCTTAGAGAGAAGGGAAGTTATAGCTATAGGCCTGTAATTCGATGGGTCCGATCTATCACCCTTTTTTGGCACTGGATGCACATGGGCAGTCTTCCACGAAGACGGCACTTGCCTTTTGTGGTAGGAAAGCGCGAAAAGTCGCGTTAGTACAGGGCACAACTCAGGAGCACACTGCTTGAGCACCACTGCAGGTATGCCGTCTGGCCCACTCGACTTATGAACGTCTAGACAGTTTAGTTCCCGCCGCACTTCTCTTTGCGAAATGTGTATTTCCGGCAAAGAGTGTTGCCACGGCGGGTTAGTAGGCGGTACCGCACTTCCATCCTCGTTCATGGTCGAGTTTGAGGCAAAGAGTTGGCCAAGTAGGTCGGCTTTCTCTTTGGCACTGTGGGCCAAGTTACCATCGGCATTTCGCAATGGTGGTAAAGACGACTGGCAAAAGTTTCCCTCGGCCGCCTTAGCAAGAGACCAAAAGACACGACTCCCAGAGGTGTAGCCCGTAAGTCGCTCACCAATCCCGCCGATGAAATCGAATTTGGCTCTGGCAATTGTCTTTTTGCAGGATCTCGAGGCAGCATTTAGTTTGCGTCTCACATCAGAGATGTTCGGGTCCTTATTAGCACGGGCCGTGGTCCAAGCCCTGTAGGCAGTCTGCTTGACTAATCTGGCTTCCTTGCAGAGCCGGTTAAACCACGGTCGCTTTTGTTTTCCCGCAGTTACTGATGAGTTAGGAATAAAATACTCCATACCCACCAGGATCGTCTCAGTGACAGCGGCTGCGCAGGGGTCGGGGTCTTCTGACATGAAACAAAGCTGCCTCCACGGGTACGATGCGTAGAATTCACGCAATCCATCCCAGTCTGCTGATTTATATTGCCATATGCGGCACAAATCGGCTGGGCGAGGTAGAATATGCCGCGCGCATGGGACTACGGTCCGGACGAGGCAGTGGTCGGATGAGCCGAGAGGTGCGTCCACTGTGATAGTGTAGTCGTCCGGACGCGTCGTTAGCAGAAGGTCCAGCAAAGAGTGCGCATGGCTCTCAATATCAGGTATTCTTGTTGGGGAATGTACCAGTTGTGAGAAGCCATGGGCCAGAGCAAATTCATGAGTAGACCTTCCCGCAAAGTCGGTGGATCGAGAGTTTAGCCACTCACAGTGGTGGGCATTAAAGTCTCCTAAAATCACCAACTCAGCACGGGGGTACTGCTCAAGAACTTTGTCAGTCGTCACTTGCAGGTGCTCAAAGAGTGCTCTAGTCTCCCTGTCGCCGCTATGAGACCTGTATAGGCACGCATAGATTCGAGTCTGACCTCCGTAGTCTACGCGCACCCACATTACTGACAGGTCCCTGTCTTCATAAAAATGAAGACGGCGACAGCAGATATCCTTCCGGACGTACATGCATACACCGGCACGTCTCAGGAATTTGTGTTCGAGTTTGTAGCCGGGGTAGTGTAGGTATGATGTATCGGCCGGGCAGGATATCTGTGTCTCCGTAAGAAATAAGAGGGTCGGCTGCGCAATCTCCAGATGAAGGTGGACTGCGTTCAGGTTGGAGTGAAGTCCCCTGATATTGCAGAAGTCCATATACGTGGAAAAGGATGCCGCTGTAGATACTCTTTTTCTACTTTTTTTTGTCATTTTTTTTGGGGGGTTCAATTGGTTTGTGAGGATTTACTGTGTTGACAGCTAAGGGGGCAATGGGGCGGTGCCAATCCGCACATGGCTGATGCGGGTAGTGCGATTTGTCGGCGCGGTGTACGAAAGGGCCCCCGCTCCCCTCCTGCAGCAGCAACCGGGTTCCACTCCGGTCTCCTCCTCCGGCACGACTACTACTGCAGGGATTTTTCGCAGGCTGGCGGTTCGGCCTCCCAGGGTGGAGGTTGTAGTGATCCCTGGGTTCGGGAACCCATCTATCCTGCGGGCGGCCAGCGGACTACCGTTTCAGCGGGTCTTCCTGACCGCCGCGCCCACACGAACCAGTAGCAGTATTATAAGCACCACTGGTCCCCCGTTGTCAAAACAGCGAATCCTCTAGAGCTCTGGATACCTTACTCACCACAGGAACACAGCACTGCCGAAAAACGCTGTGCTATTTGGCTGTGGTCTTCTGTAAGGCGGAGGTCCTTCCCCAGTCGGGCTGCTCTAATGTTTGAGCGGAAAATGTCGCGCTATGCCCTACCTCTCTTAATCATGTCTCGACGGGCGGTTTCACGCCACTCGTATATCTCTTCAGGCAGGGGTCGTATACCGCTACCCGCCCGTTACCACCACAACCACAATGAACCACAAGCCACATTCGCCTACAAGTGGTGCACCTGCAGATTAATTCACAAGACTCTGGGGAATAAAACATCCCAGTTAGCGACAACAGGCTCGCCATCTGCTCGTATTACGTGGCTGGCGAAAAGTGGGCGATAAATGTGTCTCTGTCTACTATTCCGAGGAAACAGATGTGATTTAATGTAAGAATGTATATTTATTAACTATCATTACCTCATTATCTATTATCAATAACACTGTCTTAAATGTCATTCCAAAAATATTTTGACTGGAATACTATAAGGAAAATCAACCATGTTTAAACCTGTTGGCAATTGATTACTCAGTTTTGAAAAAGAAAATATAGTTTACACTTCTGAAGTTACAAATGGAATGGGCGACAGGCGAAAACTATTCACAGAATGAAAACTCTGGCATCACAGAGGAAAATAAATTGCAGGAATAAGTCCCGAGGGTATGGACGCCAGGCCGATCGCTCGCCTTCATTCCTTTCATCCGCTCGCTACCTATATTTTTGTAAACCAACCTAACTCTACAACAACCTGAATTTATTTACCTTTTGTATAATATTTGTGTAAATGAGATGAAAATAATATATATAAGCTTAATCTTATCACGTTTCGCGCTTAATCTAATACAAGTATTCCCTGAAGTGCGGCGCGAAGATCTTACCTTCTGTGTTGATAAGAACGCTTATATCGTTTTAAGTAGTCGTCGTAATATTCAGAACAAACACGCGTAAAAAGAATACTTCCTCGGCTTCGTATTGTTCACAATATTATGCAAATACGCTACCTACTCCATTTTCGTAAGCAGATCCGGTATCATATGTAAAGATGTTTCTATCGTAAATCTCGTCTTTATTGTGTTTTTCGTTACTGTCATTTAGCAAAAATGTGCTTATATAAACGAACAACCTTCCCCAATAAATATAAAACCTTTTAAAATATTTTAAAATATTGTACACAAATTTAGGATCCTTAATATAATGATATATTTTATTATATCAAATCAAGCAGTCCTCGAGTTGATCAAACTAGTAAACTATTTAAAGTCTCGACGGCATCTAAGGTATTTTATTTAATCCGATTGCAGCACCTTAGAAAGAGCTTCTGAAAGAAAACCGTTAACCCTTTAATTAGTTTTTACTAGTGGACACTAACATTGAATGGAATCTAAAAATGCTTTAATAAATGTGTCCTTCATAAAAATAAATAAATGTCTTTTATTAGTAAACTTGTTATCCAATGCTAAGTAAATAGTAACAGTGTTTGAGTACGATGTTGCTAGAATTATAAAGTTAGCTACACATAGATTGATAAAGTTTGTTGCACGCCAACCACTATGTGAAATTAACAAACTTAGAGCCCTAGTCCTTTGGCACTCCAAAGTTCAGCGCTAGCTCGCATTAGATTGCATGTTTAAATTTTGTTTCAAACCTAATCTAATACTATTTTATGAATGTGTCTAATCTCCTATCGCCTTTCCAATATAGGTGAATTTTCATTTCTAACAATTTAATATCAAGTTCTAAGAGCTCATCAAATTTGAAGTAAAATTACTCGTAGAAATTTTCAATTACTTAATATATTTTAATATAGTAATAGATTATGCTACACGTGGAACATAATCTTCTACTATATTAAAATATAATAATTTCGTAGAATTTTAAAGATGTAAAGTTGAGGAGTACCTACTTCTTTATAGTGGGTAGGTGGGAAGATGAACTCCTAACCGATTTCGGCCACGGTGGCCAATTTCAACGGAGATCAGTCAACTGTGCAGAAGATATTATAATGTGCAAGTGTGTGCGCAAACACACGTGCACTCCCTGTTCCCTCACTCTCATAATTCCATGGGACGATTATCCGACATGACCAGGGAGAGATCGACGGTTTTACGTGCTCTCCGTGGCAGGAAACTTAAGTCCCCAACTTCCAAACTCTGGGCTTTTATTAAGTATTTCTGTAAACAGAAAAACTCAATAACACATTCTAATTCAGCCCGGCAGTCGAACCCGAGACATCTTGATCGTTAATCGCATACGCTATCCGCTAGACCAAAGAGACAATTATAATATAGTCAATGCATGCATATGTTCCAGTCATATGAAATTACTCGACAAGTGATGATATGCATAAAGAATAGGTATTTTAAACTTGCAAATAAAAGTTAACTATAATTTTGAAAAGACATCTCGAAGTTGAAGTTTTTAATTAAGCCTGAGATCACTAAAATGGTAGAGATATTCTTATACTAAACTTAGTAGGTTTTGCCAACCCAGTGGAAGCGAGAGTCAAGTGGGGCAAAGAGTTTTCAGACGGAGTGTTTGCTCAAACGAAGTTAGTTGCCGAAAGCGATGTAGTCTGGGGGCGCATCTCGCATTTACGTTGACTATTGGATTTGGATCGAATCATATATATCCATTTACGAGGAACGTGGTTTAAGAAAAGGTCCATTTTACTTGTATTATGCAATAGAATAGAACTACTATAACACGAGTTTTACATTTATTTACGGTTACTTTGGAATGATTGAAGCATAAATGTCAAAGGGGTTGTTTTATTTGAGAAACAAAGAGCTCCATTAAAATGTTATAATAGAAGGTTGGCTGATACTGCAATATTGTTTGGGAACAATGTATCATGGTAACAGTCGATAGATAAGCTTAAAATTTACTGCTCCGACAGATTGCGGTACATGATTTGTAAGCTTCACGTCCGCTGTGTCGTCGTTTGCTTTATGAATACATGAATTTTGACAGCGAATGAGCATGAAACCTCCATTTCCATCCACCGCTGCTGTAATTTATGCATTGGTTATCTCTAAAGGTATTTCATCGTCGATAAGTTCATAAAGTAAAAAAAACATATCATGTTTCATCAAGTGGGTTAGAAGATAAATTCCTTTTCCAGTACTGTTTAAGATTCGTGTGATTCGATGTTGTGTTTGTTGTTGTTGTTATATTATGTTGTTGTTAACACAACAGTGTTATATTAATTTCTATTTTTAGAGTTTTAGAACCGTAACAAGAAATCTTGAAAGATTGGTATAGCGAACATGTTGATTTCTCTGGTTTTTAAACGTTCCCTGTTTGTTTGAGAAGTTGATAGTACTAAAATTTATGTAAATTAATGACTCATCACCTTCCTCATTTTTCTAAGCCTTATTATACCCAATATTTTTTTGGGTCGGCTAATACTTCAACCAGTTTTACCTGAGCTTCTCCTCGTAGTGACTGGCTCCGAAAGTCTGCTACCTCAGGGCGAACTGAATTCCAAGATTGACTACTACCGGAAAAGTAGCAAAATAAAGTCTTAAGTTAAATGGGGACAATTTTTTCTGTGTTCGTTATCATTGGTTAATTTTCAAAGATGTTGAAAGAGTGTCAAGACTATAGTAACTTAATTTTTAAATTTAAGGCCTCCACACAAGTTAACCTATTGGTTTGAAAAACATAAAATAAAAACCGAGCATAGCATAGCATAACGGACTGAGAAGGCCTTCTGTGTGTTAAAGTTAACTCCGTTAGTGTAAGATTGTAATTGAAACGCGCTAGTTTGTGTTTTCATAGCAGAAAACGCATATCATACATTTAACAACGCCATCTAGTTTTAAACTAAACAGAGTTTTAATTATAAAGCTACATTGACTGATATATTTATTTTTGTAAATACGTACATATTATACTCAGAAAAAATTCAAACATCATTACAAATATTTTTAGACCATAGAAAGATTTGGGTTAATTCGGGAATTTAATCCGAGATCTCTAGCACAACAGTTGCATATAGTCCACAGATCACCTCCTAATGGATTCTGAATACAGGGCCACAAACGTGCGCCACACGTAGTTACTATAACAGGCTTATAAAGTTACGCTAAAAATCACGACATCAGTATCGTCCAAGTATGTGACCCGTAGACACACCGAGGTATTTGCAATTTAAAAATAGTTCTGTTTTAAAAATATATTGAAAATAGCTTACTGTGCAGTAAAATGGTGTGGTAAGTCATCTAAAACATCTAATTATCAAAAAGATGGCATAACATTTCATCGGTAAGTACATAATATTTTTATGACGTTAACGTTTTTCAAATATACCGGAGTTCAACTTATACTGGTGACCTAGTAGTATATCTCCCTTTCACTCACCACGTAAATTACAATAGTTGCCTTTGTCTAGTACTGCACGCGTATCGATAGTGTTGTGATTCAGAAGTCGATTTCTTTAGTTATCGTTTGATTTTCTTTTACTGAAGCAAGATATTTTCTAAAGGAAGTGATGTTTGATAGTGAAAATTTACGCAAATGTTACACGCTAACACTATTTTAAAGTAAATAAAATATGCATACCTAATATAATTATTATTTTTATTCAAATTTTAATTTTTCAAATAAATATTCAATAAAAATTGATAATTTCATTTATTTACAAATAGTAAAAAATAAAAAAAAATCCAGTCTATTTAACCAAATTTATCGATCAACGTTCTTACCCTGTCCCAACACTATGGTTCGGTGCATTCTAAGTTTGGCCTTGAAATATCCAATCACAGCGCATTAGACACGCCCCGCGCGTCCCGTCCATACCCGGAATTTGGTGGAGTCGAACCGTAACAAATGTTCAATAATGCGGTATCTATTAGGAGGTAATCTGTAATATATAGTAGTCGCACCGCTGCACCAGTGAGGTGGGTAAGAATAAGATAGGATTACATGAAAATTTTTCTGATTGTTTATAGAGTAGCCAGAGAAAAATATCAGAGAGCCTGAATTGGCAATACGCAAGTAGATACACGCGGTTGCCTTTAGTATTTCTTATTAAGAACCTCACTAGTTTTATTTCATAGCTATCAGTATCTGGGTAATTAGCATTAGCATAGATAGGCTCTGTATTCTTTACCAATTTAATTACAACTAAGGGTCAAATAGCAATAACATATTCAAGTACTCTTTATGTTATTTAAAAAACAAAACCACAAACGGTTATCAATATGATAAGTATTCAGGAACAGGCATGTATATGCAGATATTATTTGAACCTAAGACTGAAAAATCTCTCACTTGCGAAGTAGAGTTCACTTGTATATTTTAAAACACATTAATAAATAACTAGTGGTCGCCCAGTGGTCGAAATTCGACTATAATAAATTTAAATTGTAAGTGACTTAATATACATTATTAAAATATAATATTCAAACATTATTAAGGTTCTACTGTCGAAAACTAAACTACTATAACCACAGATTTGACCAAGACTGTCATTTGCCAATCTCTTTTTTGAACAAATTATATGAAATTAAAAAGAAGTAAAATAAAGAATACCTATTTAAAAAATGTTTATTAAAACAAAACATGATATAAGAAGATGCAAAACAAAAAAATCATGCATTCAAAATACTATCCATTTAGAGCATTTTTTATCGCATATTGCAATAATTTAATTAATGATTTAAAATTTCTCTGAAAACAATGTTTTTTGTAAAAACTCTTTCATCGTTTGCTAAATGTCTTGGGCCGTTATACTTGGATATATAAAACCTTAAACCATCGAATGAACGAACTCTACTTACTGAGACATACAATTGCCCATGTGTAAAAACTGGCCGATTTAATAAAACTCCAATTATTTGGAATGTTTTGTCCAATTCCAGTGAAATTTTACGCATTATGTTGTTGTTACATGTTTGATTAATACGTTCTTGTAACCTATAATTAATAGCAGTGTCAATATCATAAAAATATAATTGTGCATAACATGGTGAGCGATTATAAGCGGCAGCCATTGGACCTGATCTGTGATAAAAAACATCATGTATTTTGAAATGATACACTCCCCTTGTCTCAGCAACTTTGGCTTCTGAGCTAACCATAGCTAAACATGAATTATATTTCCTAATATTTTCAAAATAATTTTTTGATTTACTTTTTACTGAAGGTTCATTTGAAGTAAGTCCATTATACAATGATTTAAAATATTCATTTTGACTTAAGGGTGGTAATAATGCTTTACCTTTGTGACAACATGAAGTGAATGCAGTTCGGTCGCCTAAAGTCACTTCAGATTCAAAAATGAACCCTAAATCCATTAAATGACATTTAGAGCACATTTAAATGTATCTCTCAAAATCATATTACTATCGAATACTACTGATGGGGAATTATTCCTTCCTCTTAGAGAAATATTCCTTCTTTGTCTCTCACTCCGAGCCGTTAATGTTCTATGTCGAGGCATTATTAAAGTTCTTTCATTAAGAACCAGCAATAGCAAATTATATTTTTTTTGTACCTGAATGTTGTTATTGCAGATTGCTGCTACAGAACTGTCAACATCATAAAAATATAATTGTGCATAACATGCTGAGCGATTATAAGCGGCAGTCATTGGGCCTGATCTGTGATAAAAAACATCATGTATTTTGAAATGATACACTCCCCTTGTCTCAGCAACTTTGGCTTCTGAGCTAACCATAGCTAAACATGAATTATATTTCCTAATATTTTCAAAATAATTTTTTGATTTGCTTTTTATTGAAGGTTCATTTGAATTAAGTCCATTATACAATGATTTAAAATATTCATTTTGACTTAAGGGTGGTAATAATGCTTTACCTTTGTGACAACATGAAGTGAATGCAGTTCGGTCGCCTAAAGTCACTTCAGATTCAAAAATGAATCCTAAATCCATTAAATGACATTTAGAGCACATTTAAATGTATCTCTCAAAATTATATTACTATCGAATACTACTGATGGGGAATTATTCCTTCCTCTTAGAGAAATATTCCTTCTTTGTCTCTCACTCCGAGCCGTTAATGTTCTATGTCGAGGCATAATTAAAGTTCTTTCATTAAGAACCAGCAATAGCAAATTATATTTTTTTTGTACCTGAATGTTGTTATTGCAGATTGCTGCTACAGAACTTTCTTTATGCATATAATGATAGTCCGTGTACATTTAAATGTATGTTGCTGCTACACAACTTATATATATTACATAAATTTGTATAAGCGCTCAGTATTTCACGTAGTATTCGTCAAATAAAACTTTTCTGTTTGACATTCAACTATGTCTATAATAAACAAAAGAAACAATTTGACCACAGAGTATGTATACGTGTACAAATACTTGTGTATGCGTGTGTCAAATGTATTCTGGTTTGTGTAATGTTTTATTTATTGATTTATTGTACTTATTATGCATTATTATTAAAATCTTTTTTTATATTAAATGAGGCAAATAAAACTTTTCTTTTTGATATGTCTATGTCAGTACTCTAAATCTATGGACAAAATGAAAGCATGCGTGTACAAATACTTGTGTATGTATGTGTGTGTGAAATGTATGGTAGTGCGTGTAATGTTTTATTTATTGATTTAATGTACTTTATAAGCATTATTATTGAAAAATATTAGCGTTCTGCACTTCACCAACGCATAAACTATAAGTGTGCCAAATTTTATGCTCCTGCTTCCGCGCAATTTTCGTAAAAAGCGGAATAAAGTTTTTGTATCGCGTATTAATATATAGATAAATAAATATTTGGGACTTTTGCCACACAACGCCATCTAGTTTCAATCTAAGCAGTTTGTACTATGATAAATGGACTGACTGATAGAATATGTATTTACTTTTTTTGTTAATACCTACATATTGTACATTGAAAACATCCAAACTCCGAAGTAAATATTTGCATTTCATGTAAACAATTGGTCGGACCCGGGACTCGAATCCGATATCTCAAGCACAGCAGTCGCATTCATTATCGCTGCGCCACCAAGGCAGTCAAAGTAATAATGAACGATGAAAAATAAAATTATTTTCTACAAATAATTCCGTTGAATTTTCCTGTACAACCTCGATCTGTAAGTAACCTGTCTGATGTGCAACAGTATTACGCGTGGGACACATAATAATGTCGAGAACAGTAAAATAGTTTGAAAAACGGCACCATCGACATTCCTTCATGTTCGAAGTAGCGCAAGCATTAAAATTAAGTGTCACGCTACTCGGTCCGCTACACACGCTACACGTTACCATTTTCGTGCTCCATTTTTGCCTGCAAAAAAGTAAAAACAGAAAAAACTTGCAGAAATGTTTCTATTTCATTTCTTGAGCACCATTTTTGCAAAGGGAACCTGTACATACTCGTAAATTTTGAATGTTGCCATTAGAATTGATTTATTAGGAGCTCAGTGAGGGTATGCAATTACTATCGCAAGGTGGTCCGACGACTTGGAAAGGATCTCGGCAACTCTTTAGATGCAGGCAGCATAAGACCTATAGAGATCACCATATGCCCAAACTCCCTAATTCTAGGGTACGTGTTGCATTTTTTAAGTTGTAGGTGTCCACCTGTTTCAATATTCAGTTGCTATCAGGTCACTCGTCTGCTGTCTTGTCCCTACATCGCATAAAAATTAGAATAATTTGAGCTTAGAGCAAATAAAATAAATAAAATGAATAAATATTTCGGATATTTGATACACCACGCCATCTAGTTTCAAACTAAGCAGAGCTTGTGCTATATTAACTAGACTGACTGATAGAATATTTATATATTTTTATTTGTGAATACATACACATTATACATAGAAAACACCGAAAGTTCGAAATAAATTTTTGCAGGTCATACAAACATTTGGTCCGACCCGGGAATCGAACCCGAGACCTTAAACACAGCAGTGGCATTCACTACCGCTGCGTTCCAATTAATGATTAAGTATTCGTCTGAAGTTAACAAAAATAAAGTCTACTCACGTACATATTTCTTTAATACTATTTACTTAAAAGATCGTTGCCTTTTATTCGCTACTTAACCTAAAAACATCTTCGGTTAAGTAGAGAGACGTTAGAGCCTAGAGTTTGTACTGCGCTGTAAGAAATTACTGATCTCATTCCGTAGTAGATTATGAATTTCAAAAAATTGCTTCAGGATTAAATAATCCAGAGCAGACGGTGTTCGTTATATCTAGGTCAATTGATAACGATTTATGGTATCTCGACCGTAGTAAAATATATAAGATATCCTTTTGTTTACCCAATGTTCCGTTCAGCTTGAAGAAAGTACCGGGTATCTTTCGTGGTCACTGGTGAAATATTAAAAACTAACAGTGCCTCCTTGAATTTTGAGCATTGACCTTTTATGTTTTATCTCTAACCTTGTAGAAATACTATTCTATCACTAAAGTGTAGTATGTATAGATAATGTAATAATCGAATCATCAACAACCAAAGCATTTTTTTTCTATATGAAGAGCCTGCCAAAGTGACTCTACTCTGCCTGATGGAAGGCATGAATAGAATCCAAAGAGTTGTGGTCACCATACTTATTGCAAACGCAGACAATGCGGTATGGCGACCCACACTATGGCGGCCTAGTGAGATGCTTTTTCATGGCACGCTTGGGGACGTAAAAGACATGATAGTCATTGTGGCAGTGTAAGGTTCACATAGTTATCACGATAACAGTCACCCCTGCATCAATGGGCCAACGGTCTCGCACTCACCAACGAAACACGACAGCACGGATGCTGACGTTTTAGGCTGGTCTTCTGAGGGAGGGTAGTACTACCCGAGCCCGGCCCGGCCGAGCCGACCCGTGCTGAAATCAGCGTGGCTCTACTACCTAAAGAAATGTGAATTGATGTTATAAATAAATAAATAAGGCTAGCGGCCTTGCATTGACAGAACACACGACGTCGTTAAAGTGTAAAGTAGTAATAGTGATCTGCACAGGTTGTAAATTTCGCACAGGTGCACTCTCTGTTCCCTCTCTCACATAATCCAATGGGACCGACGATTTTACGTGCTCTTAAGCACGGGGGCTAAAATCTTAACTGCCCGACTCCAGGCTGTAAGCATTCCTGCAAATTTTTGGGGCCGACCCAGAAATTGCACCCGAGTCCTCCTGATCGACAGTCACATATGCTAACCACTGGACCAGCGATGTAATTAAGCCTCGAATATTACGATCCTTAGCGACCGAGTACATCGAGTGATTCAACCCGTGAGAAAATCTATTCATTAATTAATACGCATTCTAGGAACTATGCGAAGGCTCCGCTATATGTTAAATTAATTATTAAGATTGCTCTTTGGTCTCACGGCATAATTAGGCACTTATGTGATCATGGAAAGGATATCCAGATTAAATATTTATTACTGGACTCTCTTTATACTGAATATAGCTTTATACTAAAAAAACTTTTTGCTATTAATAACATGACGCTTGAACTGTAAGAAACTGAGCTATAAGCATCCGTTGTTTCGCACAAACACATTAGGAATTATATACCTAATATATGTACATACGATGATGATAATGTACTCCAAGCCGATTTGGGACACGGCGGCCAGTCTTAACGGGGGCCAGCCAACTACGCAGGATATGTTAAAATGCACAACTGTGTGCACAAACACTGGTACACTCTGTTGCCTCACTCTCACAATCTTATGTGGTGGTTATTCGACACGACAGGGGAGAGATCAGGCGCAGTATCGACAGCTTTACGTACTCTCCGAGACACGGGGATGAACACCTCAAATCGGCAGTTGCATACGCTTACCGTTAAAATAACAAGGTAGTTTTAAGCAACAATATACAATACATATATACATATTTAATAGGATATATATTTTTAAATAGATATCTACATATATATTATAATATATAAAGGAAAACATATCTTAGTATCCAAAATATGATAAAATGATTCGTGAATTAGTAGTAAATATACTTAAGCCCTCTACTTTAAGTGGACCTCATGTTTTACTGTAAATGATATCCTAAGTGTGTATTCACTTTACAAGAGCACTAAAATAAAGGTTTTTAATGCTTATATATAGCTGGTGACTTTATTTGTGATCTGTATTAAACCACGTACTTTCTGTGTAATATCGAGATAGCTATTAATAGCGCTTATGTACATGCACTTGCTTTGATGTAGCCACAACAACAGTAGCTATGTATGTTAAGCGAGTTACAATCTATGTTTCTTTGTGTGTGTCCGATTCTCTGCGAGTTAAGCATGCACCTGATGTAAAAATCTGTATGTAAATAAAGTGGCGTGCTTATAATCATGAAGGAACATGATTCAAGAGTACCTATGTATTTTCAATAAAGTAAAAAGCATGGTATGTGATACGTTTTCTACTTTGTAAAAAGCATTAAAATACTTTCTAAGGTATTTTATCTATAAAATATTCATCAATAACGCTTCATTAATTTTTTTAAACAGAGGGGTTGCACTTTCTAACAATAATAACTAATTCTATCTACAACTATGGGGTCCTCACATCTAAACATTTGTTGCTTCCACTCCACAATTCATTCATACGAGATATGATCTTTTTCTTATATTTTGTTGCCTTCTTCTCTACCTTTTATTCTGAATGCCTACTTTCGCCCATTTTTGTTTTTCAAAGTGCCCATTTGGCGATATTATGATAATTAAATACACCTAACATCAGTTATTTTCTTTGACTGTCGGATCAATTTTCAAAATTGTTTCATTTATATTTTTGTGAATCGATTTTACGACATTGAAATTTCTAGACATCAACAAATATTTGCTAATATTTATTACTAATTATAATGTGAGACTGTACTTACTATTTAAAAATTAATATTTTAACATTAATATAGTGTTTTCTTTTCAAGGAGTTCAAAAATTAATAGATTAACATGCAAGCATGTACCTAATTACATTTTACCCTTTTATTGAATTATCAAATAAACCAGATGAACTAAGTTGCCATATTCTATTTGCATATTAATTTAGTAAAGTCAAGTTCGAATGTCATAGTTAAGCAAACTGAATCATCGAAGCAATCTCTCTCTAGAGAACAATCTCGACAACATTATTCAAGACGATTATGATATGTTCTTGAACAACATGTCGTTTAGTGCGATCAAACAAGATTGGATAAACTCGACTTCGTGGTAAAGGACGAAATAAATACTAATGCATCCTCAGTGAGCTGCTTCAACGTGTTGTTATTGCATAGAAAACTTAAAGAAAAGTGATACAGCATTTGTCCTTTGTGAAGAGAGCACATAGTACGAACTAAATTTTAAATCACAAATGTATTGCATTAACGCTTGAAAGCATTCTTTTAATAATATGAATACTAGTTACACTTCCATTCTGATAATCACTTTGTATTGGCTTTAGACATACTTACATATTTACTGATATATGCTGTTCTATATCTACATATATTTGTACACTTATATCAATACTAATATCATAAATTTGAAAGGAACTCTGTTTGTCTGTCTGATAAGCTTTCAGCTAAACCACTGCACCGATTTTAATTAAACTCAGTGTGGGGACACTTCGATTCTTGTGGAACGACATAGGCTACTCTTTACCACGAGGAGCGACATATACGCGGACAAAGCCGGAGGCAAAAGCTAGTAATATTATAAAAAGGAAAGATTTATAATATCGTATTTTTTAATTTTCGTGTTTTTGTTTGTATTGAGAAAACTCAAAACTCAGTGAAGACCTAGGACTTAGAATTAATAGGGCCAAAATAAAGTCATGGTTGTTGATAGAACTAGGAAATTAGAACTTACAGGTTCTCTGAACCTTGAAGTGGTATAGGACTTCATCTACCTTGGTCCCAACATCACCAACGCCGTTTCATCCGAAAAAGAGAGAAGGAGATACATGATGTGGCTAAAAGTGCCATGTCTGACCTGGATAGGACATGGAAGAACTACAACATATCGTAGAAAATAAAAAATACATTGGTACAAACCCTGGTCTTTTCAATATTTCTGAGGGTTGAGAGCTGCCGACGGCAAGCGCATTAATGCTTTCGAGATGTGGTGTTGGAGGAGACTGCTACGAATACCCTGGACAACTCACAGCATCAACTCATCTATCTTCAGAGAACTCGACATTCAAGAACGCGTATCATTCCTATACCTACGCAGAATTCTCAAATACTTCGGTCACATTACGAGGAGGGTAAGGTGATAACCTCGAAAGGTGATGAGCAAGATCTAGAGGCCGTAGTTCGTTACATTGAGCAGACCAAATTGCTCTACTCTCAGCAGTACGACCCATACTGCTTTGCACACTGCGTTGAAAGACAAGAACTGATGGCAAGCTATCACCCGCAGAATACTTCCAAATAGGGATCACGACCCTCAGAATTGAGGATAACAGCACAAAGAGGGACTTTATCACTAACTTCATCGTCTTTGAAGTTACATTACATTTTACTTACCCACAAATCCTCTTTCATAGAAGGATGAAAACATCTCATTGCAAAGCTAACTTAAAGCTGAATATCTACCTCCGAACTCATCTACCTAAACTAGCTGATAATCTTTTGAATATGTTATTAACTTGGAACTAACAAGAAGATTGGAATCTGTAATTAAGGCATGAACTCTTCAGGGCGTATACCTATCCTATAATATGAAAATGCACAAACGTTAAATACGTTTGCGATAACGGGAGGCTCTGAGTCGGTAAAAATGATGAACTAACAGTAGTACTGATACATAATGAAATTTAAAAATGGTATTCTAAGAATATTACTTGCGTGCATATTTTTATTTTTTTATGAGTACTAACTAGCCTTGTGAAACAGTATTGAGTTTGCCTTTTCTGAACATTAGTAAAAACTGATTGATTAGTCGGGGATTCGAGGGTGCTTCCCTGACAGTTTCATGATGGTTGTTTAAAGTTGTTCATGGAAGAGATTTACTGGATCCCAAACAACTACAGTCAATTACAAAGTGAGCATCCACATAGCTTCGGTGAGCTTCCCTTTAGGGCCTTGTTAGCTTTGTATCCTTGTTCACATACTACGAAACTGAACACATTGTTTGTAAGTTTTTTTTTTTTGTAATAAATTACTATCTTTATAGGATAAACATTATTATTATTCATCCAATACATACAATATATGTAACAGTTAACTTAGAAGATTAATTCAGTCTATGTATTGTCTAACGTCCACTTTTGTGCTATCCAACTACGTATGTCTGAATCGAATACATCAAACTATCTATTGCAATAATTGTATCTGACCTCTATATTGCCAGTACCTTGTTTATTTTTAAATTATTTTTATTTATATTGTATTGATATTTAAAAGTACTCCTAAAAAGGGCCTACTCAATAAACAATGTTTTTTCGGTTGATTTTTCGAAATAAATACAATAAAAATATTCCGAATGCTTACAGAATCTCTTTTTGATTCCAAAACGCATTCACGCCCCATAAAAATGCATAAAACCTACAATTCTAAATATAATAAATAAACATTTCTGACATCTGACACAACGCCTCTATTTAGCCTCTAACTCAGCAGAGCTTGTACTATGAAAGCTAGATTGACTGATAGAATACTTATATACTTTTTTGTAAACATATACATGAATATGCTAATAAATATTTGCAGATCATACCAATGTTTGGTCCGACCTGGCAATCGAACCTGAGACTTCAGCACAATAGTCGCATATGCTATCAATGCGCTATCGAGGCAGTCGTGATGTCAATAATATTACCAGTTTGTACGTTTTCCTATAAGTGATTTAAAAATCTTTGGCTTTCCTTATACTGTATATTATTCCATAGTATCGTATAACCTTCACACATTTCCATATTTATTGCTCAAGTTTGCTTAACCCATAAAGTGTTAGTGACGATACCAAACCCTTCCGGCTCTAGATATAAGTCGGCTGATAAAATGCAAAGGATTGGTTATATAGCCGACCTTCCTAAAATTTATGAGTAGCGAAGCTGCTGCAGTTATTTTATAGGCTACCATAGTAAACTTTAGAATTACATTATATCCCCATCTTAGTTACAAATATATAGATAATTTATCTAAATCTATCAAAACAGAACCTGTAAACCATACCTGTTTTTGATTAAATTATACTACATGTCTTGATTTTAATTTGTTTCACAAATACTTACCTTCTTCAACTAAGATATCTAATACCTTTAAAAGAGCAATTCTTGTATATATATTTTTTGATTTTAATTTGTTTCACAAATACTTACCTTCTTCAACTAAGATATCTAATACCTTTAAAAGAGCAATTCTTGTATATATATAATCTAAATCTCGGAAACGGCTACAATGATTTTCATGAAATTTCGTACGCAGGGGTTTTCGGTGGCTATAAATCGATCTAGCTGTTTTTTTTTTAGAAAATGTTGCTTCATCCATGTTTATCCCAAAACATGATTTACCAAAAAAACTACCAAGCAAAACTCGGTTTCCAGGTACTTCTATTTATTAGAGTAAGTTTTAACTGCCTGTGAATATGAAATATATATTTCAATAAATAATTAAATATTTTAGTTGAATAAGGTGGACCTAATGACATAAGGACAGGATTATACGCATTTACATATCTGTACATGCATTTGCATATTGAAGCCATTCTCAGTGGTAATAGCATAATTTACCTAATATCTAGTTATGACATATGTTATCAACACATCCTAATTCAGGTTATACCTATAACTTTTTCTTGGTTTGTTTGTTGACTTTCACCCTCAACCACTAAACTTATTCCTAGAGACACTTTTGAATCCTTAAGGTCTCAAAAAGTTTCAATCATTAGAGCTAGCACATACGTTCGTAAGTTTGCTTACTTTATATATTCGGGCATACTTTACAAAAGGTGAAGTACATTAATATCTAAAATTATTTGTACATTACTATTCGGTGGATTAATGTCTGTCTGTTTATAATTAAATTAATATTAAAAGATTACTGTGCAGCTACATAAATGTTCGTTCGTTAAAATCCACCATTCATATGCATAATTTTATAGAACAAACAATATACATGATAGAACAAACAACATTATGTGTAATTCGTTATGCAGGCTCATTAAATTTCATAGTCAATTTAACACCTTTTTGTTAAACTTATAATGTTAGATACAATTTGTTAGTCTCCTAACTTTGGTTACGTCAGTATAATATACACATTTGATAGAAACAATTACTAAATAATAAATACCGGAAGCCTGTAGAAGCCTCTTATTAGGTAGTGACACTTTACTACTCAATCAAAACGAAAAATGCTAATCATATTGTTATCAAATATTGAAGTATACAAGTAATCTGTTGAGGATCTTTGGTGTTTTTCTATAGGTAATGAGTTACGTGTATTCTCCTCGTGCTCAGTATGTTTTCACTTGAAAATGTAGAGCATCGGAGTTGCATTTTTCACGTCTAACAAATGCGCAGTAAGTGTACTTAATGATTTGAATGTTTTAGGTTGATTTTAATGTGTAAACATTGAGAAGTCTGGTTAAGTTCGCCATTACAATAGTGGATATAATAGGTAGCAATAAATTGGCAAAATTAAAATACCGAAATAATACATTCTTTGGGGATTCATTCTTCTTCTCATAAATTATACTCAAATATTGGTATTATTTATCTGTTTATGTTTATTAAACGATTACGAGCGCTATAGACGGTGGATTAGTGACGTCTCCGACTTCTTCGACGTAGAATCGGACAGGCACGCAGGTTGTAATCATTCGGACAGCCTATTTTAAATAAAACGCAAATCTCTCTTTGAATGTAGCCGTGCTCGTTGTGGTGTTGGTCAGCTATCATTTATAGTGCAGAGATTAAAAACTTACTTTAGGCTACGTTTCACCCAAAACCAGATTGCCGCAAATCATTTCTAGTGTTTAAGGAAATCACTATTATATTATATTAATATATATTACATAGAGGTCACAGGTCAGATGCAGGTTATGCAAGTTTAGATTGGTTTGGTAGGCTATTTCCACGAAATTTAAAAAAAAATGTAAAATTCTGCAAAATTATCTAACAGACGTCCTAAAATAGCAGTACCTACATTAGTATCTGCTGTTGTGCTATGTTATCTATTGGATACAGTCTAATGGCTTTTTGGTCCTAAAATTTTTATACTTTTATTTTTCTAATTTTAAATCAACTCCCTCTCGCATAAAAATCTACCTGGTTGAAGCGAGATACTTGAATCTGTGAATTTGTAATATCTATATGTAATATAAGAAATAAAAAAGGTACATTCAAGGGATTTTACAATCATGAATTTACACCAATTATTAATTTCTTTTCCATAATATTGAGGAGCAACGAGCACACAGGTCAACTGATTTAAAGCGACTACTATTAAGTAAGAAACCTTGGCCCCAAGTTATGATTAAATAAATATGTGGTCTGTTTACTTCCTGAGGTGTATTACAACATCCTTGTTACCCATTCGTCGTGTATAATAAATTCTAGGTCGTGGCTATAATCAGTCGGAGCACTCGCGAATGAATTTGATTTTACATTACATAAAATAGTGATATTTAATGTAATAATGTAGGGTATGTAGTGTTTTAAATTATTAAGCATCTAGAATATATAACTTGTATTATAAAAATTAATATTAGAAATGTGTAAATAGTATTTCGGTTAATAATACTATATACTTATTAATACTTATTAAAAAGCTATATCGTCAAAGTATAGAAAAATATATTGTAGGTATATTTTATGCAGAAAAATTATCAATAATGCTTAAACGTCCTAAGGGACGTTTAGCAGCAATATAAGTATTGAAGGCCCACGTAGACAAGTAAGGACGAAACATAAAGTCAGTTATAGAAATAAAAATACCAAATAAAATTCAGTTTATAGTCTATGACATAATACAGAATATATTGACCGACTGTTATTTGGTCTAAAAAAACTAATATAATGTAATTGTATTTTTTTCACCTATGTATTAAATAAGATGCACAAACTTAAGCACTATTACCACTTATTTCCTTCATATATTTAACTATGTGCAGGCGCGCACTTTGGAATTGAACAATCAAACTTAACCAGACATTTCATATATATATTGCTTAATGGTTACTATTTGTTGAAATACTGTACTGCGATCAATTACCATCAATTTATATAATATACATTCCAATACAAGTTCTCGAATTGAATAGTACTTGAATAATTGTACACACGATTGTAATTGTAACATAAACACTCCTCGACATTGGAATGCTTTCATGTTTGTTGCCATGCCAACATATTTATGAATGTTTTCTGGAATTGCCTGATCGTGATTAAATCAGAAGCATAAACGCGAGTAAAACAAAACAAATCTCGCTCTGCTCAGTTTGAGCGCCACAATATTCGAAAACTTCAATATTGATCACAAAGCATTGTGATTGTGAGTCAATATTGTAGTGTAATAGTTCCGCATAGTACATCGTCAATTAGGCAAACTATTTTAATTGAGAACAGCTAATTCCTTAGATAATGGACAATGAGGGTAGGGAGACTCTAGTAAAGTGTATAGATATTTTTGTAGGAATATAAAGACGTATAGTCTCTCAAAATATCATGCAACTAAACATTTCGCACTATGACAATGTTTATTTTCGTAGTTTTACAACTCACTTCACCTCGTGACCAATCACAGTATCCCATTATCATCATCACTTCAACAATTCACTATTGTATATAGGTATTTCCTAGGAAAAGAAATTTTAGCCAACTATACTATATTAGCCAGACGGGTTGGTTAAGAGATTTTTTTCAAGTTGCTATTCTCTTCGCAGTGATGTTGTCCTGTATAATTTCAAATTATACAAATTACTAATTTGCTCCCTTATTCACCTCTTATGACACGCATGAATTAAGTAGAGTGTCACTCCATCACAGATAAATCGCAGTAAAACAGTATCACAAAGAATTAAGCTTACAACTCAAAGACTGGCAACGTACTTGTAGGTTGTAGTGACAGACGTATATCAGCGGTCATGCAGACTGTTTTAGATTAGTCTGCGGTACCGCAGAATCTTTGCATACTACGAAAATGATACAAGTACGAATATAAAATGACTTTATAATGCTATATGATTAGGTTTTTTACATTAAACTCATCTGGACTTTTACCCAGTAAAAAAAATAAACTAAAATTAAGTACACTAAGTGTTCTACACCTACTAAGGGTAGTATACAACTATACTAATATAAAACAGTAGAGTAACTGCCTTTGCACAATCATTTTGTTTCACAATAACAGTCTCAAAGGATCTCTGTTGAGCCTTTGTCTTCGCGTGTGTAATGTAAAGCCCAACATCTAATCCCTCAAGGGATTATATGTTAGGCTTTACATCTACTGTATTATCTATACTAACATTATATAGAGGTAAGGTTTGATTGTATATTTTTTTACGTTGAAAAGGCTGCGAAACTACTGGAACGATTTCAAAAATTCTTTTACCATTGGAATCTCACATTATTCGTGATGAACTTAGGCAAAGGAATATTTTCAAAATAGTGAAGGATCGATTCGATTTGATAATGTAACTCAAGAAGTAAAAAAATACTAAAAATAGCACTATGTCATGTACACTGCAGAAACTATGGATAATAGAGCAAAGTGATGTGGTACAGTTTAATAAAGGACATCAATATCTATAAAAAAGTCCAACATAGCATATGTTTGACTATTACAACTTTGTTACAATAATTACCTTTTATGTTAAAATATGCAATATAACACCCATGCAAACTTGGTCACATAATTCGTATCTAGGTATTAATCTTTACCCGACTAAATGATTCGTGTTCAAGCCATATCAGTACCTGTAAATTACTTTCTAAATTATTCAAATCGGACATATCGTTCAAAAGTTTTCAAGAATGTAATAGTTGAAATTTCAGAAAAAGTTTTCTTAGTAACTCATGTCACATTACCGCATCAACAACCTTAAACAGTCCATTGCCCACTGCCCACTGCCATAAGCCCTCTTAGAAAGCAGCCTTTGGCCTATTATACCACTTTGGCCATGTAGGATTTTTCAAGTTTTCCTTCTGTCTGCAGTCAAGCTATCCTGCATATTTAGCTCCCTTGGCCGCTTCTTACGACACCCACGGGATGAATAAGGGTGGTGTCACTCTGTATTCTTAATCGGTCACTACACGGAATCACTCTAATTGTTTAATCTACAACATAGATTTTGGTTCCTATACGTGTAAATAAGTGTAACAATACGCCTATATCCTTCACGGGGTAGACAAAACATCAAACGATGTATGTGATGATGTAAAATCTAGGTTTTTTATTACTTAAGTACCTAAAAGTTTAACTAAAATTAACGGAAACAATGCGTCGCCACCAGCTATTGTAGCCATATAAGTTAAGTCTAAATTAAAGTGATATGGTTCCCTTTTTAAATCTTTGTGGAGACAGTAATTTCATATCACTCTCAAAGATCACACTCCTCACCACCTCACAATGGCACATGTGTGTGTGTGTGTCACCTGTGCAATCAATTAATTTTCATTTGAAAAAGTTTTGAATCCGCTTTAAATTCGTTTAAACTGATAAATATATTATAAAGTATATTTAATTATCCAAACAGCTTAGTGACCTAGTAGTTCTTATAATTTTCGAATTACTTTTTTACATAGATATTTTCTATTCAGCAGTTAAGCAAATAATTTAATATAAATGCACTTAATTTTTTATCAATTTATTCTTATCTACTAATGATTAAATAATGAAAAATGCCTGAAAGATAAAAATCTCAACCTTCTGGAAATAGTTCCCACGGGAGGAAAATTCGTCAAAAATGTATCGCAATGGAGCATCTGAAAACCATCTTGCAAGTCAGAGAGAATACGCGTCGAAATCGTATACCCGAGAGTTAACTACCGAGCGTTTACAAAGGCTTTAAGTGCAAAATATTCGAAAAATACAAGCTCGCACTAGGTAATCAAACTCTGAGCCATGAAGTTTTAGCTTACAGCATCAGATCAGCTTGATTATGCTCAACAGTATTCCACCCAAATCACAGTCATGAATAACATTTGTTCTAAGAGTTCTGCCAAAAAATGGACCGATGAACCTAATATTAAACCATAGTATAAAATAAAAGTTTATTGGATCTGCGTGTCTGTGTGTGTACGTGTGTATATTTTATGTGCGGACTCGTGCGTGTTCATGTATGTGAATGTGATAAAAACCACTTGAAATATCATTCCACCCGGCTGCACAATTGGCTCTCAAAGACAACAACATCTTTAGCTTTAAATTCATCCGTCATCCGATCCAAGACAACAGTCTTGGATCGGATGACGGATCGGATGTTGAATGTTCCAACATTGCAAAAGAGTCTTGGGTCTTGGACTGAATATTAATGGCAGAGGGGAATGAGGATCTATAAATAACCTTCATGAACTGATTACCTATACCGCCGAAGTAGGCATTAACATTGTTAATTAGTTGTTGCCTGTCTTTATTAGACTCTTAAAGATCACTTGCGGAAGATTTAGGTTTTATTCTGCTTGTAATTGATTGAATAACTTGCCACAAGTGCTTAGAGTACCTACTGGTGTTTTTGAATTCTGCTCTTTTATGTTTTCTTGTAACCTTACGCATAATTGCCGTATAAAAATTACAATATCTTTAATAGGAAGTGTCCTATAAAAGACATCGTAATTTTTGTACAGTAAAGATACCCTCGGATAAACTTATATGAGTGCATATAAGTTCATTAGAGGGTATCTTTTTATGTTTCTGGTGCAGGTTGTCCTTGCCACGCATGCATTTTAGAAGTTCTGGAGTAATGCACATTTTGTTCATACGCCACATCCAGGGAATCTTAACGGTTGCTGTGTTTTTTGCGAGCGCAGAGTCAATAGGATCTAGAAATATTTTTGCAGTGAGATTAGGATCGTGTACTTTAAAAAGGACTCTTCAGTTCTGGTTACAGGGTTACAGAGTGTAGTCAGAATGTACCGAAGCAAGAAAGAAAAAAAAAAAAATTTTCACGTTTCACTTCGATGCTGTATGCTCCATTGCGATACATTTTTGACGAATTTTCCTCCCGTGGGAACTATTTCCAGAAGGTTGAGATTTTTATCTTTCAGGCAATTACGATTATTTTTAGAGTCATCTAAGAAAATACGACATTAATAATAATACGATACTACCTGAATTTTAAAACACAACACAAATACACTTTTGTACATCTCTCACATGACAGTTATTAGCATTCGAATATAAAAAGAATCATCAAAATCGATAAAAAACATTAAAAGAAAACCTGAAACTCTTTCCTTTTTTTTAACATTTAAAAATATTACTTAAAGACTAAAACTGGTACATCAGTAAGTACTCTTGACAAATAATTTTTGTTCGTTACTAACTACTCATTTAATTTTAAAGTACCTGGCAACCGAGCTTTGCTCATTATTATTGTGTGATCGTCGATTCGCAATTCACCAGCTTCTTTTGTTCCCATCCCTTATTTTCTCAAATAGATAAGTATTAAAACGGGCCTATTAGCCAAACATTTCATTGCTTGAAAACATGGATACAACGTTTCCTGAAATGGAAAACTAGCTAGATCAATTTATCGCCCCCGAAACCCCCGCATACCAAAATTTCATGAAAATCATTAGAGCCGTTTCAAAGAATATATAGGGTGGGCCACGAATAAGTTAACATTTGAAAAAAACCTATATAAAAAAACATTCGATATATTATAAAAATTGTTTATTTACAAGAAAGCTAATTAGTTTTTTTTTTTTCAAAATTACGTCTCTCCGCTGATTTTTTATCTAGTTGACCTAGTGTATTTGGTTTATTAATGTGGATACGGTTCTTCAAATAACTTCATAAAAAGAAGTCTGCTGGGGATAGATCTGAACTTCTGAGTAGCCATGGAATATCACCTCGTCTGAAAATCAGTTTTTCCGGAAACATGTCTTTGACCACCGGCAGAGACTCATTGGAAGTGTGTGAAGTGGCTCCATCTTATTGAAACTATATGTTACGATTGTAGCCAATAAATTCTAGTAGTATCGGTCCCAAGAATTGCCGTAACATGTTTGCGTGAGATGTTAGATTCAAATGTTAACAAATGCCTGGCTCACCCTATATGTATAAATACATACAAGAATTATTTTTTTTTATACCACGACGGTGGCAAACAAGCATACGGCCCGCCTGATGGTAAGCGGTTACCGCAGCCTATGGACGCCTGCGGCACCAGGGGCATCACGTGCGCGTTGCCGACCCTTTAAAGACCTATTTACCCCCTTCTTGAAGAGCCCCATACTGTAGTTTCCAGGGAAAACCTCGGCAGGGAGCTCATTCCATAATGGGATTGTTCGCGGGAGAAAATTTCTCTGAAACCGAACTGTGCGCGACCATTTAGGTTCCAATGTATGTGGATGAGCTCCCTGATGATGGCGAGCGGTGCGATGGTAGAAAGTGGCTGTGGGCATCATATCAAACAATTCTTCAGAACACAGCCCATTATAGAGACGATAGAGCACACACAAGGAGGCAAAGTCTCTCCTAAGACTTAGTGGCTCGATACCGTCTGTGAGATCAGGATCGTCGACTATTCTCACAGCACGTCTCTGAACTGAATCGAAAGGCTCAAGCTGGTACTTCGGTGCTCCCGCCCAGAGATGACAGCAATACTCCATGTGAGGTCGAACTAGCGCTTTGTAAAGTAATAGCCTTTGTGCCGGTGTGAAGTATCGCTTCGCTCTATTCAGAACACCAAGCTTTTTTGATGCCAGCTTGACCTTCTCTTCCAAATGAGCTCGAAATTGGACGTCACTGGAGATGTCGACACCGAGGATTCCAATACTCTGTGAGATGGTAAGGGGTGTATTCTGGAATTGTGGAACCACAGTGAACGGGGTTTTCTTAGCGGTAAACGCACAGACTTGTGTCTTAGAGGGGTTAAATTGGACCAGGTTATCCCGACCCCAATCGGAGACTCTGTGTAAGGTGCTCTCGATTTGAGACACAAGTTGTTCGCGACTTTCTACTACAACGGTACGAGGGATGTTAGCTCGGCCTGTGTAATACGCATCTCCAGTACTGTCGTCCGCACAACAATGGATACCATCCGTGGATAGCATATCATTGATATGCAGCAAGAACAGCGTTGGAGATAGCACGGAGCCTTGCGGTACACCAGCGTTTATGTCCATGCTTTCGGAACAGCTACCGTCGACGACGGCTTTTATGCGTCTGCTGGACAAAAAGCTAGCCACCCACTTGCACAAACCCTCGGGCAGGCCGTAGGATGGTAACTTTGATAGAAGACCCCTGTGCCAGACCCGATCGAACGCCTTTGCTATATCCAGGCTAACTGCCAAGGCCTCACCTTGACTCTCAATGGCTGAAGCCCACCGGTGAGTGAGATACACTAGAAGATCACCAGTCGAGCGACCGCGGCGGAAACCATACTGGCGGTCGCTGATCAAATCGTGCTCCTCTAGGTAATTGAGGAGCCGTGTGTTGATTACACGCTCCATCACCTTAGAGAGAAGGGAAGTTATAGCTATAGGCCTGTAATTCGACGGGTCCGATCTATCACCCTTTTATGGCACTGGATGCACATGGGCAGTCTTCCACGAAGACGGCACTTGCCTTTTGCGGTAGGAAAGCGCGAAAAGTCGCATTAGTACAGGGCACAACTCAGAAGCACACTGCTTGAGCACCACTGCAGGTATGCCGTCTGGCCCACTCGACTTATGAACGTCTAGACAGTTTAGTTCCTGCCGCACTTCTCTTTGAGAAATGTGTATTTCCGGCAAGGAGTGTTGGCACGGCGGGATAGTAGGCGGTACCGCACTTCCATCCTCGTTCATGATCGAGTTTGAGGCGAAGAGTTGCCCAAGTAGGTCGGCTTTCTCTTTGGCACTGTGGGCCAAGTTACCATCGGCATTTCGCAATGGTGGTAAAGATGACTGGCAAAAGTTTCCCTCGGCCGCCTTAGCAAGAGACCAAAAGGCACGACTCCCAGAGGGGTAGCCCGTAAGTCGCTCACTAATCCCGCCGATGAAATCGAATTTGGCTCTGGCAATTGTCTTTTTGCTGGACCTCGAGGCAGCATTTAGTTTGCGTCTCACATCAGAGATGTTCGGATGCTTATTAGCACAGGCCGTGGTCCAAGCCCTGTAGGCAGTCTGCTTGACTAGTCTGGCTTCCTTGCAGAGCCGGTTAAACCACGGTCGCTTTTGTTTTCCCGCAGCTACTGATGAGTTAGGAATAAAGTACTCCATACCCACCAGGATCGTCTCAGTGACAGCGGCTGCGCAGGGGTCGGGGTCTTCTGACGCGAAGCAAAGCTGCTTCCACGGGTACGATGCGTAGAATTCACGCAATCCATCCCAGTCTGCTGATTTATATTGCCACATGCGGCGCAAATCGGCTGGGTGAGGTGGAATATGCCGCGCGCATGGGACTACGGTCCGGACGAGGCAGTGGTCGGATGAGCCGAGAGGTGCGTCCACTGTGATAGTGTAGTCTTCCGGACGCGTCGTCAGCAGAAAGTCCAGCAAAGAGTGCACATGGCTCTCAATATCAGGTATTCTTGTTGGGGAATGTACCAGTTGTGAGAGGCCATGGGCCAGAGCAAATTCATGAGTAGACCTGCCCGCAAAGTCGGTGGATAGAGAATTTAGCCACTCACAGTGGTGGGCATTAAAATCTCCTAAAATCACCAACTCAGCACGAGGGTACTGCTCAAGAACTTTGTCAGTCGTCACTTGCAGGTGCTCAATGAGCGCTCTAGTCTCCCTGTCGCCGCTATGAGACCTATATAGGCACGCACAGATTCGAGTCAGACCTCCGTAGTCTACGCGCACCCACATTACTGACAGGTCCTGTCTTCATAAAAATGAAGACGGCGACAGCAGATATCCTCCCGGATGTACATGCATACACCGGCACGTCTCAGGAATTTGTGTTCGAGTTTGTAGCCGGGGTAGTGTAGGTATGATGTATCGGCCGGGCAGGATATCTGTGTCTCCGTAAGAAATAAGAGGGTCGGCTGCGCAATCTCCAGATGAAGGTGGACTGCGTTCAGGTTGGAGTGAAGTCCCCTGATATTGCAGAAGTCCATATACGTGGAAGAAGATGCCGCTGTAGATACTCTTTTTCTATTTTTCTTTGTCATTTTTTTTTTGGGGGGGTTCAATTGGTTTGTGAGGATTTACTGTGTTGACAGCTAAGGGGGCAATGGGGCGGTGCCAATCCGCACATGGCTGATGCGGGTAGTGCGATTTGTCGGCGCGGTGTACGAAAGGGCCCCCGCACCCCTCCTGCAGCAGCAACCGGGTTCCACTCCGGTCTCCTCCTCCGGCACGACTACTATTGCAGGGATTTTTCGCAGGCTGGCGGTTCGGCCTCCCAGGGTGGAGGTTGTAGTGATCCCTGGGTTCGGGAACCCATCTATCCTGCGGGTGGCCAGCGGACAACCGTTTCAGCGGGTCTTCCTGACCGCCGTGCCCACATCCCGCGCCCACACGAGCCAGTAGCAGTATTATAAGCACCACTGGTCCCCCGTTGTCAAAACAGCGAATCCTCTAGAGCTCTGGATACCTTACTCACCCCAGGAACACAGCACTGCCGAAAAACGCTGTGCTATTTGGCTGTGGTCTTCTGTAAGGCGGAGGTCCTTCCCCAGTCGGGCTGCTCTAATGTTTGAGCGGAAAATATCGCGCTATGCCCTACTTCTCTCAAATTGCTAGTTTAAATTGCTAGTTCGAATTGCTAGTTTAAAGGTATTAAATAAATTAATAGTTGATTAATAGTAGCCTTTAAAATGAAACGGAATAATTTAATAGTTGACAAAGCCCGTACATCTGTATCTAAGGACAGAAGTCAAGAATGAAATGATATAATTATCTCTAATCAATTCTTCAATTAATATCAGTGTTTGTGTAATGAATGCTCGTTAATCCACTGTCTCTTCAAATACCGCTCTAACCCATTGACGTCGGTCGCAGCTGTCCAGCCAATCAATGAGATGACAGATATTACGCTTAACTTGTCACTTGAAAAATTCCAGCCATAAGGGTCAGATTACAACCCTTGATTGCCTATATGAATAACGACACTCCAAGGTAATCCGAGAAAGATAATTATTAGTTTATCTATTTATACGAGGGTAAGTTTTTAAGTTCGCGGAATGACAGTGAAAAAGGCGGGTAAACGCGCTCTTTTGATGCCTACCGTATTCAGTGACTCATAATTAGTCTGCATAGTAAAATTTGTTGTGATTGGATCATTAGTTATTAAACTATCGTTGACCAAGTATTTTAATCGGGAACGAAGTGAAAAAAATGGAGAAAATTGAATTCCGTGCGGTGATAAAGTTCCTTACTAAGCAAGGAAAGTCTGTTCAAACCATACTCAATGAGATGTCATCGGTTTACGGGGATTCTTGCCCAGGAAAAACAATGGTCTACAAGTGGCATAGTTTATTTAAACAAGGCAGGGAATCACTTGAAGACGACCCGAGGCCGGGGCGCTCCGTTGAGGTGACTACGCCAGAAGTTATTGCAAAAGTAGAAAAAATTGTATTGGAAGATGCTCGACTAAAAAAGAAACAACTCGCAGAAATGGTTGGAGTATCGGATACAACAATTTTTAAAATTTTACACGATCATCTTGGCATGACTAAGGTTAGCGCACGGTGGGTGCCGAGAATGCTCACGCCATTGCAAAAACAACAGCGCGTGGAATGTTCACGTGCGTTTTTGGACCTCTGCAATGAAGACAAGGATGGCGTATTGAATCAAATTGTTACTGGGGATGAAACTTGGGTTCATCATTATGAACCCGAGTCCAAACAAGACTCCATGCAGTGGCACAAAAAGGGCACAGCACCACCCAAGAAATTTAAGGTTTCACAGTCGGCTGGGAAACTCATGGCAACGATTTTTTGGGACTCAGAAGGAATATTATTGATAGATTATAAAGATAAAGGCATTTCTATAACGGGGGAATACTACGCTTCAATCTTAGAACAGTTAAAAGAAGCCATCAAAGAAAAAGACGGGGAAAATTAACGAAAGATGTCCTGCTATTGCATGACAATGCTCCCGTTCACAAGAGCCGAGTCGCACTGGCTGCCCTGCATAAGGTGGGCTTTGATATTTTGAATCACCCACCCTACAGTCCAGATTTGGCTCCGAGTGATTATTATCTCTTTCCAAAAATGAAAAAAGAATTACGTGGTAAGAAATTTTCAACTGATGAGGAGGTTAAGGAGGCGGTTTCGGCGTATTTTTCAGACAAAGATAAAACTTTTTTTTACGAGGGAATAAAAAAACTAATTGAAAGATCTGAAAAATGTATTCGTGTTGCAGGGGAATATATAGAAAAAGAAAAATAATTTTGTTTTTATTATTACTCAATACCCTCCATTCCGCGAACTTAAAAACGCCCCCTCGTATGTTGAATTTCTAGGATTTGACCCGAGTTTTGATGATATGCGAATTACAGGTAAACAATTTAATAGTGCTATAAAAACTTTAAATAAGCATAACTTACGAGTATACAACATGTTCTGACAGAAAGATAAACATAATAATATATCTATGTATATTTTTTTTTAAACTACATATAACGATACATGCAGTTTATATACACATATTCATATAAAAAGCATATACAAGTACATATTTATATATTTACATCGGAAATATTTGAACATTTTCATGGATACGAATATTGACACAAAGGAAATGGATCCTTCGAAGACCTTTGCGCTGAAATGTTTTATCGCCGCGCAACAGATATCTTCACAAAATCTAATGGAAACGAAGAAACTACGTTGATGGAACTGCTAGTCAGATTCACATATATATATTAATAGATTAACTGCTTAATTTACTAAGTCAAATTAAAACATATTCAAGGACTGAGAAATTCCAGAAAAAAAAAAGATTCAGTTTTAACCGCCGTCTTACGAAAATTTTCTTTTGCTTTTCACCTTTGATAGGAATGTGAACAAGTGAAAGTTATTTTGGTAACCCTTTTTAGTACAATGCTGATGTAGTAAGTGATGAAGAATGTGAAATTAAGAAAACATAGGGATATAAGAGAAAACATAGGGATATCATGGTACGACGAAACCTTAAACAATTACAGTAGTCTAATTTATCAAATGTAATTAAACCGAACATGATCGAAATTCACCCACTAGCCTATCTCTAGGACATATTACCAGTAAAAGGTGTTTTAAGGATATTACAAGTATATAGCTAATAATACCTATCTATAAACTCCCGCCTAGATACCAATGGTAATTCATAGGTTATAATTAAGAGTTGAATAGTATGCTCGGTTGTGTGGAAAAAATTATTTGTTTCGACCTTTACTTTTACGGCTAGCCTTACGTTCATAATTTTAATATAATTCATGCTTTAAGACTGGGATAGTTGGCGTTCCTTGTGAGAGACTTCTATTCAGCGCTGAACAGCGATAAATTGATCAAGTATGCTTTTACTTAGTAAAATTGCCAAAATTTTACTTAGGTTAAATTTTAGTATTTGTTTTACTCATTTGTCTGTCTGTTCTTAAGTTATTTTATTATATTTTGAGATTTAGTTGTGTTATCTTACTCATATAAGTACTTTAGTCTATATCCAGCAGTTAAAGGCTGTTTAATGATGATGATGACGACAAGCAGTTTATAATCATACCTACCAACTATCAACATAATTTCATAAGTAGACCACATTTTCTACCTCTTTTGACGGTTTATTGAAAATAGTAGTAGTATATAGTAATTAGCAGTCTTAGTAGTAATGCTAATCTGGATGCATGAAAATATCCCGCAAAGTTGGCATAGAAAATATTTGAAACCTACATTTTCAGATTTCAATACCTAAGGGCCTAAAATAGTTCAAGTTATTTAGATTTCACAGAAGCCAAAATTTTAAATATTAATTGAGTTCAACTTTCAAGGAAAATCAAAATTTGTACATAGAACTTTCAATCTCTAAATGTACAATGAGTAATAATTTTGTACATAATTAATATAAAGTTAAAAATTAACATTAAAATTACTACAGTTTTACAATTTAAAAATTACCCTAAATAAAAAGTAGTAAATTTTAAACAAAGAAGTAATATTGTACATAATTATTTAGATGTTAATTACAATAATCATAAATGTGATAAGAAACAGGATATCCAATTTTTACTTAATAATTGACAGTAGATTGAACTGAAAAGCATACATAGAATATGTCTATACTAAGGTGAGTGAATCAATCTATGGACACTGTAAGCTAAAAAACGTAGACAGTAGATCTATATTGACAGCAGCATGTCATGGGCTTGTCTCATCAACATTGTGGTATGGTATCATATTTTGGTGTAACTCCACTGACTGGTTTTAGCATTTGAAGTTCAGAAACTGAAACAGAAAGAAGAACTATGTTTGATGTTAGAATACCAAATAGTTGTAAATATCACTTTGTAGAAAGTAACAAACTAACTTTCCATGCATATACACCATTGGGTGTGCCATGTTCGTAAAATAAAATATTGCTCTATTTGAGAAAAGATCAGGAGGTCACCACGCAAATATGTTGTGTGTAGTGAAGAGCAAAACCAGATTAATGAATAAAAGCATACTTTGTGTTGTTCCACATGTCATATAGAAATCAACCTGTCGTCGTCCACTGTTGAACGAAAGTCTCTCCCAAGGAGCGCCAACCATTCCGGTTTTGGGCAATTCACTTCTATCCTCCGCCAGCCACCTTCTTCAAGTCGTCGGTCCATCGCACTACAGGGTGCCCTCCACTCTAGTACACTTTGACTCCAGCGGCCATCGGTTAGTCTGGAGACATGGCCGGCCCACTTCCACTTCAGCATACTGATTCCCTGTGTGATGTCAGTTACTGCAGTTCTCTGTCGAATAACCTCGTTACAAACGAGCTACTTTGAACTTATGGAAATCATATGTCCACATGTCTATAACAAATTGCTGAACTACACAAAAAAGGCTGAAAGCACAACAATTTTCAAGAAGCATCATCTAAAAACTGTTTATTGCTAGGTGATATTACTCTCTTCGATAGTATCTGAATAACGATCTTTAACTGGCACGTATCTAGAATGTAAAAAAGATATATTTTTCCTTTTTTTGATTTTGTTCCTAAAACGACTAGTATATTTGTGCAAGTTGTATTATGACATTTTACTTATTCAAATTTTGACATTTCATTTTTTTTTCTTTTTATGCTATTTATGTTTATTGCTTAGCTTAAATAAAAAATGTATATTTGAGCACTATTATATAATGGTAGAATGTAAATGGGTCACATATTATAATATAAATATGTATATTCTATAAATTTACATTCTGCAAATAAACGACTTGATTTGAATTTTTCAACATTAACTCACCTATAATAGTAGGTAGTAGCTTACAGAGTAACAATGATTTCCCAAATATATCGATTTACTTACACCAGGACCTTACCCACTGCCCATCAAAAACAAAATTTGTGAAACAACAACAAGAAAGAAGAAAGAAATAGAAAGAAAAGACTACCAAGACACGGTTTCCAAATCGCGGTATAAAAATTCTTTACAAAACTTATACTTTTAACATATTACCTTTGTATTTAACTTATACATTACAATTATTCTATAGTTGCAGGCAGCCGAGTTCTATTGTGAAAGCACCAAGTGCTCACCTAATTGGTATTTTATTACAAAACAGATCGTTACATGACATTATATTGGATAATGAAACAATTCAAAGTCAAAATAGTCAAACAAAAAAAAAATTAAAACTTAGATTGATTCTAATTATTGTAACAAATGTATAAGAAAGAAACAACTGAAAGAGTTAAACTTCCATAGATGAACGCACTAATTGTCACCCTTTTTGGATAAGGAGGCCGGATGTGTCGGACTTATTTTTAGTGCTTATCCAATGAATAATTTTTATTTATAGATTTATTTTATACATTTCAGATAATACATCTGAAATAAAGACAATTGAAGCTCATTACTACTTTGATGAATGTTATATATTTTTGCCTGACACTTATAAATACACATTAATAAATTTATTATTTAAAATGAACTATCACTGATTAATTACTACAAGGGCTAATATGGTTTTTGCGAGCAAGTTATGCTTGCAAAGGAGATGTCGGAACGGGACCGGGAGAGGTTTAGAACTCTCCCGGTCCGCCAGGCCCGGGAACGTGTCCGGTATCACAGACGGCTCGGGCACCGGAGATCGCAGAACGATCTCCGTCCTCCATAAGCACAAGTCTAGGGGTGACAGAGGAGGCCATCCGTCACCCGAGCAGAAGCAGGCCAGGACGGCAGCAGGACGTGCTACGGAGCACACGCTCTTTTGGAGCAGAAAAGAGGTCATCTGCAAGCCGTAGATAGATGGCCCGAGGTACATACGTCGGGGTTTCAAGGATTTCCTTTCTAGGGTACACCTGATTCCCCGGCTACTGGTACCTGAGACAGCGTGCGGTTATTGGTCGGTTCGAGTCCGACATAACCACCAGGAGGTGGTATCCGGGGGGATTTCCGCACAGAAAAAAAAAAGGGCTAATGTGGTGCTGAAAAGACCGATACTCAAAGGGTGCAAACGAAACATTTTCACGAAACACTCGCTTTTCATTTATCATATATCATTGTTGACATTTTCACAACATATATAACAGCAAATAATAACAATTGTACGCATTCTGCTATACTCTTGGTAAACACTGTAGTTTTTGAAGGTTAATTAGATAAAGATAAAACATTATTAATCGGTGCACCCTTCCCACAAACTATCAGGATGTGTTTTCAATTGATTGATATAATTTTTAGAATCGTATTTGATACATAAAGTGGAAAATACATGTCTATAACTATAAATCATGACACAAAATAAAGTGACGACCCCTCACACAAAATGTGACTTTGCCAAGTTTAAAAATGGCAATAGATAAACACTTGGCATGTTTACAGAATATCCATTACTATATACTTAGTCTGGCCATAAATACTGTTACACTTAATTATAAAAAAATATTACATTTGAATTTCGAATCTGTCATTTTTATACGATTGTTCATTGTGTTTTCTCATTTTGGCGCCAATACATTGTAAAATATTTTGCGATATTAAAATGGTGTGGGGTGATAAAGAGAACCGAATCGGTGTGATAGCATTACACAAAGTAGGTATGGAGCCAAATGCAATTTTTAAAACTCTCCATACACTTGGTATTAGTAAAATGTTTGTGTACCGGGCTATTAATAGGTACAATGAGACCTCCTCTGTTTGTGACAGAAAAAGATCTGGCCGTCCACGTAGTGTTCGTACGAAAAAGGTGGTCAAAGCAGTAAGGGAAAGAATTCGAAGAAATCCTGTCCGAAAGCAAAAGATTTTATCTCGGGAAATGAAGATAGCACCTAGAACCATGTCGCGTATTTTAAAAGATGACTTAGGACTTGCAGCCTATAAGAGACGCACTGGCCATTTCTTAACTGATAATTTAAAGAAGAATAGGGTGGTAAAATCGAAACAACTACTGAAGCGGTACGCAAAGGGAGGTCACAGAAAAATTTTGTTTACGGATGAGAAAATTTTTACAATTGAGCAACATTTTAACAAACAAAATGACCGTATTTATGCTCAAAGCTCTAAGGAAGCTTCCCAATTAGTCGACAGAGTGCAACGTGGACATTATCCGACTTCAGTGATGGTTTGGTGGGGTGTTAGCTATGAAGGAGTGACTGAGCCATATTTTTGTGAAAAAGGTATCAAAACATCGGCACAAGTGTATCAAGATACCATTCTTGAGAAGGTAGTTAAGCCCCTTAACATCACCATGTTCAATAACCAAGTATGGTCCTTCCAGCAAGACTCGGCGCCGGGTCATAAAGCTCGGTCCACGCAGTCTTGGTTGGAATCGAACGTTTCGGACTTCATCAGAGCTGAAGACTGGCCGTCGTCTAGTCCCGATCTTAATCCGCTGGATTATGATTTGTGGTCAGTTTTAGAGAGTACAGCTTGCTCTAAACGCCATGATAATTTGGAGTCCCTAAAACAATCTATACGATTGGCAGTGAAGAATTTTCCCATGGAAAGAGTGCGTGCTTCTATTGATAACTGGCCTCATCGTTTAAAGGACTGTATTGCAGCCAATGGAGACCACTTCGAATAAGCTTTTTATATTTTTAATTGTTTTATATTTATGTATTAAACTGACACACTGTAAAAGTAATAAATGTTATTTGCAGTTAACAATTTTCTTTTTTCTTTATTACAATATTTATGGCAAGACTAGGTATGTCTTTCATGGTTTACAAAAGTATTTAACAGTCACATGTCACAGTGTGATATTTTGTACCATTGCATGAAATAGAGTTTTTGACTCAGTCTTTTTACGGATGTGTTAAAATCTTGAAAATTTATCTAAGTAATTTCTTAATGTTTTTAGATTACATTTAACAACGGTTGATGTTGATGTACAGTATTCAAGGCTATTGAGGCCCAGGGGCCCGAGGTATTTAGCTCGCTCTGCTAACCTATTATTATGTCACTCCAACAACGATCAACTGTTTTATCCATAGAAGAAATTTCTCGTGACGCTGAGATTATTTGCGCTGCTCAAAACACACACGCACTGTAATATATATATATAATATTGTAATGAGATTGCCTAGTGTCCAAGACGGTTTAACCGTCTTTATAAATTGTCTTTTACAACGGCAACAAAAAATGTAAAAGAGACTTGTTTTCTATGCAGCAAAAATTTTTACTTTGTTGCTTTATTGTTTCTTTTTACAGCTATAGATATAATAGACTATGTCCCGACAACATTTCTAATTGGACCTTTAAATTAATTGTTTAACATTAGTTTTTTTAATAAAATACTGCGACCAATACAATACGCAATTTTTATGTACGCTATGTTTATCATTGGTTTAATGTGCTTTTATATGCATAATGTATTAACTGGCGTTCAATAAAGTGTATTATATTCAATGTGTGTAATAAAGGGTTAAATATTTCATTACATTTAGAACAGTTTTCTAGTCTTTAAATTAATCTTTTTTATGAGATAAGATTTATGAAAAACATAAGAAATATAACATACATAATTTACTTGTGGAATAACTCATTGGATAAGTGGCCGCATACAACTTTACTAACACATACGCAATCATTCATCGAAAATTTTTTCGACCTATTTTCATAAATACGGCTGATTTGCATCGATGTAGCGTGCAACCATGTAGTGTATGGCCGTTTGTGAGCTTGTTTTTTGGTATAGAACAATAATCGCGTAAATAAATTCGATGATGTTCAACAACACATTTTAGTTAGCAAATTAGGCCACTGTAACGAGAGAAGACGCGTTCAGAAAATATTTCACGCAGTAATTCAGTTATTTTACAAACTCTTTGCTATATGGCAACTTTTTGACATAATTCATCCATACAAATTGCATATGAAAAATTTGTTAATATGCTATAATATCAGTATGTTATAGTTAGTGGTCAATCAGTTTAATTTCTATTTGGTAAAATTTACAACTCAGATCATTTTGTAAGATCTAAGGGTTCAATAATTTCATAATTCAGGTATTCTCATATTAACATTGCTAGGTATGTTCTCGTATTTCCATAGCTGACAGCGACAAAATAACAAAAAAATGAGACACAAGAATATGTGAGAGAATAAATGTAATTGGAATTTCAGATTACATACATAGTACACGTATTGTACTCGTACTATGCGTATTTATAGAATATATATAAAGAATTTATTGACTTCTGCTATTTATTTGTAAAATTCAGAGGGAAATTTGGGAATTTTTTCTTAGTAATCATGTTTTTACATCACACGGGAAAGTTTATGTCCTCAACTTTACTATATACTTTATTCGTCGTCTTACAGGAAGGGCCACGAATTAGTTAATCGTCCTAACATTATTTCGGCATACGACTTGCGCAAATTTAAATTATTAGGTTTTAGTTATTGTACTATCTGGATCTTAATTGGATTTTATTTCAAATATAATTTCAAAATACGGCGTATTGATGTGCGGGAGAACCCTAATTCGGCCGAGCGCTTGCGCTTCGATAAATCTGGATTACGTCGAACAGAAGCAGATACTTGGTGCGCGTTCTCTTCGGTCCAAGAAGTCCGTGGGTCTCCAGTTTGCTTCACATTTCGCGTAGATACCAACTCTTCTTAACCTATTTCACCTATTTCTTTATTAAAGGAGCACTCGGACACTGATTTAAGTCAGAAAGAAATAAACGTCTCACAGTAATAAGAGAACTGTTGTTTAAATAAAATTATTTCACAGAGTAAGCGAGCTGCGGCCTCGTGAAGCGATCTTAGCGAAAGCGAAATTACCGAGAAACGAGCTAGTGGCCAGACCCCTTCCCGCATTTATTTGCGCGGATGTTAGATTCAAATGTTAACGAATTCATGACCCACCTTGCATGATTGATTCAACACTTTCATTGATATGCAAGATTAAATATGAGCGGCGAAGCACTTTTAAGGTAGAATGAGTCCTTAGGCCGTCACCTCGCCACTTTCTACTGTGCTGAGTGTTGTAGGTCCAAATCCATATGGGACAAGACTTTGTGCGATTCATAAATTTTTGTTCTGAGTCTGCGTGTTCTTTGTGCTCGTTTTATTTATGTTTATAGTCTCCCGAGACACAGACATATTTATAGTCAGTAAAAAGTCTTTTGGGTTGGAATCACATCTGAATATGATCACAATAATCCCCTTAATTTGTCAAAAAACCCTTGCATTCTGTAACAAAATATTTAAATAATTAAATACGTTAGTTAATGTGATGTTTCTTATGAAAGGGTCTAATTTATAGGCCTCATTTATGAAACATGTTTAAGGAATTTGGATCTAAATCTAATCAGAGTAGGTATTAGCCCTAAACATTAACCTGTACGTATTATCAGATATTCTATAAGATAATGCCGGTCTTGAAATAGCAGTGGCAGATAAGACGAACACAAAGTAGTGCTGGTTTGTAACAGAAAATTATATCGATAACAAAGTAGCTTCCTTTTATCGATATAAATAATTAGCTTAGTATATTAATATTCATTCATTATAATTGAATTAATAGCATAAATATCGATGCAAGCAATTAATACATTAATTTGTACACAACATAAGTACCAAAACTTCAATTTATGTTACGTACGTAATGTTTTTTATGTCATTCGAGCTTAGGAGACCCATATTAAAGCAGAATAATTGTAGCAGAATAATTAGTTTATAATATTAATTTGCCACAATAATGAAAAAAAAATGTTTAAAGTATGCCTCATTTTAAATGGTTATTAAATCGCGAGTTACATTGTATTGTTATAAATGTGTTTTGAAAAAATTGAAGCGGTTTCAAATACACACACAAAGAGCACCAAAACTTAAAAAATATTTTCAAATATAATTCGGTCTAAGATATGTACGGCCCTTAATTTAACAGGTAAAATTTTAATAGCAATTGATACCTTCTAATCAGAATGAAGTCGCTGCCAAACCTAATAGGCACTACTTGATGGACTACATATTATACTATATAACTATATATATACTATGTTTGTAACTTAACTAGCTAAATGATCAAATTTGATATAAAATCGCCGATGTTTTATTACAAAAATTCTGGATCTTTAATTCTTTATTGAGCTGACATAGAAATGACATAGACTATCGGTATTACTATTGTGTGTCGGGTTAGGCGAATAAAGTCCGAGTGAAAGTCTTTATAAGAAGGACGCCACCACGGTAAAACAGTTGTCCGTACCAGCCATGGTGCGTTTGATGGCCGGTAGCAAGAGATAGGCTCTGATGACTGCAGTGAGGAAACGACACTCGACGATAACCGGCTAGAGAACCTCCATGGCGGCAAAGTCAATACTTGAAGCCTCCGACCGAGACATTCAACTAGCCAACGTGGTTCAACGAGCGGCCTCACGCCACTTGCGTACCTCTTCGCGTAGAGGCCCACTGCTTTTACCCGTCCAGGACTTGCTGTGCCACCGATAAACTTCGGCGAGCACTTCCACCTCCAAATCCCACGCAAGAGTTTCAACACGTTGTGATAACTGGGTATTTTGGAGGGTCACAGCCACAGCCTACACCTGTGCACAATACAGTGCCATTGGCGGACAACCCCGTTAGCAACCGTCTCGTCCGCCTTCCTACGGAGACGTCTACGTCCAGCAGAGGATTATCAAAGGCTGTTGATGTGTGATGATATTCCGGTTTAATAAATGTGTCAAATAACCGAACATGACTATGTATGAATCATGAACTAATCATGAGCTAGCACTATCGTTATTACACAACTTTTTTCATATATGACACGACAAGTATTTTAAAAGATTTTCGTTTAAAATATCGATAAACGTCACACGGTTTCATCATATCTGTGGATAACTAATAAATACTCCTGTATCCAAGTGGACAAACTTAAAAGAATTGAATAGAAATTGTAATTAAACTTAAAAAAAATTTTTTTGATGTAATGTAGCGTATAAATAAATTAATCTCTCATAATAAATTCTGTTTGTTCATCTACACACGTTGAGAGATAAAACAAAGGACATATATTAAGTAAGGAAAAAGTTCTCGCAATTGAAAAATCTTCGGCACTAGAACTAAAAGTTAGAGTAATCAAAGATATCATAGGTGCTGATGCTTTCTCTCACCATCACCTGATTACTCATTAATTTTAAATCAATAAAGTAGCAATTGGTAAAGTCCCTTTGTTATAATATTCTTTTCAACGGATTTTTTCACATTTTTCAAAATTTCTTTTAGCTTTCTATTAACACAAAGATTTATATAAAGAAAATCTTGAAAAGGCAACAATATCCATTCAAATTATAATGGCCAACAATACCTACTGTTAAGGACAAAGTAAGGAACAAAGGACTTATTTCGCTAATCATAAACAATTGAAGTAGGACAAAAACATCCTTTGTAATTATTTAACAATAAAGAATTCATGCTAATTACTTTTTTTAATAGTTTTTATTTACTGCAAAGCAAAGTCCGTAATGGACAACAAATTTTCTTTAAGCTTGATAACAACATTTAGACTTTTTACCAACAAAGAGTTGCAGTACATTAACAAGAAGATGACATTGATTGATTTTAAATTGTGGTCTGCAACTTTTATAAATTGCCAGTATTGGACTAATGACATAGACTAACAGATATATACATTAACTAACAGATACTCGGAGTATTGTTACCAAAGGCTACTTTTGTTTAATCTTTGATGAGCTTCAATTTCAATTGAAATTTTTGTAATAAAATTTGACACTCGGTGACCCGTGTTTTTCCTAAGTATCGTAGAATGTTATCAATCGGACTATATTCCGTCTTTTTAGTTCAGAGCTACATTGCTATATAGAACCAATGTGGTGACGACAAAAGTCTTAATTTACAGTATTGTACAGTTAAAAGAACAAACCCGAATGTCGTTTTATTATAGTTGAGCTTATATATCGCCAAATTTTCAAGTAAAACTTATATTTCACAGTTGGAAACTTGAGTGTGGCGGTTTATGTATGACTATTTTTAAGAAAGTTACGTAAGTCATAAATATGTAATAAGTTTATCACTTCAGAAGAATGGACGAAAACTTCAAGAATTGATTTCTGCGATAAACCAAACTTCCCACACACGAGTTTGTTTGAAATCTTCGGTGTGTTCATGAACTCCGATGTAAAAAAAAATAATAGTACCGTCTGAAATTTTAGTTTAATCTTTAGTGTCTCTTAAATCAACCTTTTAGTATCATTATAAAAAAATTAGAATGTATAAATATAGATATGTACTTTTAATTGGTATAGTCACATAACTTCAATATTTCAGTCATTGTCTATTATCAATACCAATAAACTTCAATAATTCAGCTTAGATTTGAACCAAAATCATCATACTCTTAATAACCTCCGACTACTTAACTAAGATTTCTGAAGGTTAACACTTACAGCCGTACCGTTATCTACCCGATCTAGGTGTACCGGATACGTTTACTGCAATAGTATAATACGACAGATACCAGTGTTAGTCAAAGATTTCATGGAAACTTTTTAAAAACACATCACACATTTCTAAAGAATTCAAAATTATTTTGGACCAGCTGGAACCATCGCAGTTTCGCTCACGTGAGTCTACTTTTTTGAAACCCTAATTATAATTCTAATAAAATCAACCTTTGTAACTCCTTATAACATGAGTTATCCACCGGTTAAATTTCGTTGAAATTGGTCTACCCATTCTGAATATTTGGTGCAACCAACAGACAAAAGATTGACATTCAAAAAAATACGTCATATAAAATTCTGATGCATTTAGATAAAACTATAATTTTGGAATTACTCTAATTTCATTCATTTCTATATAGATATAGATATCAATAATATACTAAGATCGAAATTACAAATGTACATTTAGGTAATATTAGTAATCCTTGGCAACGATAACATTTTTTTGCAAGAAAGATATTCTGTATACTCTTTCTTTCCCTAGCCATGTGTGAAGAAAGTTTCAAGACTTGCGTTTGGGCAGTAAACTCGGGAAAGCGAAAAAAGTAACGAACTTACATACTTTCACCCTTATAATATTCATATCATTTATTTATTAAAAGTTCCTGCAGATATATTACATAAGACAGACTTAATACCATAGCCTCTACGACCTATTCAAACTTACCTTGAAATCTGATTAATTATAACCTGCCCCACAACATGACGGCAACATAGTGAATATTTGAGTACTCTAGAAATTCATTTAAATACATTTTGATTAAATAAATATGTGTCCGAATTATAACACCTTTACAATCATAAATAATAATATAACGATAATAATGTGTAATAAAACGACCGTTTTTTGTTTTCTCAAAAGACGATCCATGCTTTATTTCAACCACATTCTTTTATTTTGACTTTAATTAGTTGACATTGGCAAAAACAGCTGATATTATTCGACAGGTTACCATTTCATCAAAAGAAAAAGTTAAAAAAAAAAGGAAGTACAATTATCAAACGAATTAAACATTAAAACTATAATTAAACAGCAACATCACGTTATCACTCTAGCCTGACGACGTACAAACTGACACTGACAAATGATAAAAGAAACCACTACAATCTCACTATCACAGCTGAGGTTATATCAGCAACACAGATACGGTGAAGGTTCTCCGCTGTGGACGATTCCGTACAGTACATTGACAGCTGTTAACGCCAACAAGACAGGAGCATTATTGTCTCGCAAACAACACGTTCAGTTATCCATTCACATAAACAACGGAACGGGGACAACACGTGGCCGGCTAATATTTGCGGTATGCTCCAAGCGCATTCAACGACTCGCTTCCAGTCTGTGGCACAGCACGACACAGTGCACTCCCATGTGCATTCTACGCACTATCACATAACATAAATGTTAATACAGAAAGCGTGTGTGAATTGTGACAATGAGCAACAATCAGAAGTGGAGAGAATATGTGGCAGCACTCAGTGGTTCGTAATCTTATTTTTCATTGCAGATATGTTTTTAAAAGTTGTGTGTATTCATTTCATGCGGGTTAATCGACAGCACTGCACAGGATTTAAGTCAACATCACACAGTGTCGTGCTCATGGTATAATTTTCTCTTTATTCATTGACGTTTTATTAGATTTCTGAGAAAGTTTATACTTTGTGGTGAGCTGAGAGGTTTACTAACGTCAGACAAAGAATTAAATGTGAGAACGATGCACAAATGTAATTCGAACATTCGAATTGTTTCTCATTTTTCACTCATAGGTTTACATTTAACATCTCATAACAACCGACGAAATTTAAATCTTCCATTATGGTCTTACTGACATATAATAACTCTGTTATCGACATGAATTAAAATATTTTTTATTAAGTTTAAACTATCAAATATTAATATTATAATACGATCGACCGATCTTGTCACACAGTCAAGGTTGACTGTGTGACAACTCACTGTGCTTAGTACCATCCCCTGGAAAGATTAATAAATCCTTCCGCAAGAAATATGATCAATCGCAAACAGAAGTTTATTTATATGTTGTATACTATGTATGACTTGTGTTGTGTTGTATGTATGCTGTATTGTCTATCCAAATACATATATATTACATCACCTACAGAAAATAAGTGTAATTAATTCAATAAATCATATAAAAGCCGCAATGAAAGTACAAACACAAACACACATCTTACGCACCCCGTATGGATTACCCCAGTCTAGGAGGCAGACTTCGTATATTAAATCTGCTTTCCAGATACGAAGCTTTTTTTATGATAAATGTCATTATCTATATTTAAAAATAAAATAATTAAGATGCCTAAATTATTGTATTAATATTGATCTAACATAACAAATATTAAATACTTGAATATGACTTATCATCATTATCAGTCCATCGCAGACCATTGCTGGACATGGGCCTCTCACTCTGCACGCCACTTACTCGTAGTTGATTCGTCAAATGTGTTACCGATTTTAAGATCTGTGCGGTACTTTAAAGATAGTAATAAACTCGAACAAAAAAATTTTAAAGGTCCTAGCATTAATGTAAAAAGGTAATGAAAATATTAAGGTAAATTTTAATTTAAAAAAAAAAAATAATTTATAAGTGTTTAACTACAAATTAACTTTAGCACGATCGAGGTTAACCAGTACTAAAATAATTATCTGTTCATAAACTATTATTTAATCGTATCACATTTAGACTCCACACCCGAAGCGTTTGTTTTAAACTTCCTTGACGCTCCGTATATAATAACTGTTTATTTCATTACTTAAGAAACTGTTTTAATTAGTTACTGCTTCTAATCTACAACAACATAACTCCTTACATAAGTACCTACGTTTAGTTGCACGCTTCCTATTTAATATAAATAATAGTTGTTATAATAAGTACCGAGGTTCTATTTCCAAACTGGTATAAACCTGAAATGTACTACTGTGAATACTATCACAAGTATAAGTTAATATGCAGACGTATTATTAGTCTTACGTGTTCAAGTTATCTAGAATATACTCATATTTTATGTAAACAAAACTAGATTCAAGAGTATTTTTAGTTAACAGTTTTGTATGTCTGAGGGCCAATTTCAACACTTCTTGATAAAGTTTCAGATTTCGTCTTTTATATAATACTACAATATATCAATGAAACTTTGCTTCTATACATATATATAGTTATCTGACATATTTATCTCTTAAACTTTATCAGTTAGTGGTGAAACCAGCATTATAAAACTTATAATCTTAAAATATACAAAAGACGAAAGTTAAAAATTTTAGGTTCGCAGTAGTCAAGAAGTTTCATTTCACCTTAAAAGTAGCGTAGCGTAGTTACTTATATATATAATATAATTCCACCAACTTAAATGTTGACTTCCTATTTTACAGAATCGTCTACTAAACGTCAGCGAATAAAATATTTACCCAATTCCATTAGGTAAAATAAAAAAAACCGTTATAACAAAAGACTTGCCTTTTTGGAGGTAGATATAATTGTATTTAACAACTATGAAACTAAAAGAGACTTTACTGTTTGAATAAATTTGATTGGGTAAATAATAAGACTTTAATGGTATCCTTATATTAAACAGTTTTGAGGAGTCCTACATGAATTAAAAGATGCGATACCTATAGCATATATACTTTATCAGCATTCAGAGTCATTGTCATTACAATATTTAACATGTATTGTTTTCATTTTTGATCAGTAAATAGAGACAAATTAGAGATTGTCCGGTGTGGTCTAATTTGCCAAGGTCGTAACCGTAACTAACAGCAATGAATAATTTAAATTATTTTGGATCGGGATAAAGTCTAAAAAAGACAAGTTTTTCTTTATATCGAATAATTATTTGATGTTATGGAATTTTAGTACACATATTTTTTTCTTTTTTCAATTCACTCCCTAGGAACATAATTATTTGTAAAGCGAACACAAAGAACACCCAGATTCAGTGCGACAATTTTTGGATCACACTGTGGAGTCCCATGTGGTGGTTGAACTGGGATAGTTTGGACATTATATAAAACTAAATGGCCAGATCACAGATTGAATGGGAAGACTGACATTCAATCTACTTAGTCCTAGTTTCTCTCTTTAATTTCCGTCCTCTGCGCCAACCTATCAAACCTATCCACACACCATATGACTTATACTTATTCACCACATATTTCTAGTTAATGTTAGCACGTTATGTCTTTAGAAATCTAATGGTAGAAAAAGTAAATATGAATATTTGTAAATTTAAACGAAAATGTTAGCTTCTAAAAAGATCACTAGTTAATACTCATGGTTATAAATATTTTCAGAAAAATTAAAGAGTACTCTTTTATTTCGGATGATGTAACATTTGATAGGAAAACCTCAATTGCAATAATATGTGTTAAAAGTCTGGTTTTAGCCCACCTGTGATCAAATATCAAACAGTTCATATTATAAAAGGGGTTATGATATTCATTTTAAGTTCTTCAATTTAATCAGATTGAACAAAATCAAACATTACAAATAAAAACCTTCAATAACAAGAATAAATAACTACCCATTTAAGGTCAGTCGTATTTTATTTAAAGGTTAAGAATATTCGAGTGACTCAATGTAGCACAGATCAACGGAAACAGACTTCCCTTGAACCATCAATATTAAAGGATAAAATTACTTTATTTTCCTTATAATGTCCTTTTCAACAAACGTAACAAAAGTATCTTAAATACGCAGCAGGTAAATAGTTTGTAACAAACAACTAAAAATATTTAAATGTAAAACAAAATTTTTTTAGATAGTTCTTTAGAAACAAACCGTAACTGATGTAATTATTCAAATTCGTGATACTTTGGAAATAACTAAATATATTATTCATAGAAACACCCAGGCATAAATACATCCTTCATTCATCATTCTTTTAGTAAAACATTCTATTGTTACCCCACGTAGTATGATGCCAGATTCAACAAAATGATATCAATCAGCGCCTAACGAGATCAAGCTATCGTGTCCTATTGCATTATCACAGAGTTCAGTCAACATATAGTCAGTAGAGATTGCGAACACAGAATTTATATTTGAATTTTATTTTTATTTGAAAAGGTAGCATCGGATAGTACGTTTTCAAAATTTTTTAAATAAAAAACCGCTATCCACGTTGTATCCAAATATCCGGATTAAATTTAGACCTATAATTTTACTACGTTGCTAACAGGACTCAAAAAGCAGTTCGCTAGGACTCAATAACATGGCTATAATATTATCATATTACTGCTAAATTCAATGCAAATAGAAAAAGGATGAATCACGTTTTTATTCTCAAAGGAGCTAGAGAGAAGCGTAATAGACGCTCACATTTTACAAACTACAATTTGAGTTCCATTCACATAATATAAGGTCTTGTTTTCTTGCTATCGGCCACCAACAATATTAGAATTAATTATTTTTTGTACCCTGAACAGTAAATGTAGTTTGGTTGATTTAGTTTTTTTTTAATGTAGGGAACATTCTAGTCTTTGTAGTTATAAAGGTTAAAATAATTTTCAAAAAAATACAGTTTCATTTGAATACAGTTAAATTGTCACTACGTAAACATACGAGTAAAATGTTTAAAAGAATTTAAATAGTCACACCCGTAGATAAAAAATTGGCAAAAAAGATTAAAATTACCAATAGTAGATTAAAGTTGTTAGGATAACAATAGATAAAGTAATAATAAGCTGAGGTACAGTCATTACGTTAGAATCTAAAAATTGTAGTCGATTGTTATCTGTTAGAAATTGAAATAATTTATTTTTAAAAACATGACATACTCTATTTTCTGCAGTGTCTCTTTTAAAAATGTTACTAAGAATCCTATTGCAGATCTTTGTGACCATAACAAACACAGTTTTCCATGACCATAATAAACAGGGTAGTTTATATTGACTGCTGTGATTATTATACAGATATAGAAAGATTTCACGGTAAGTAATTTTTATTTTTAAAGTTATACTTCTTTTGACGTGTAAAGGAAAAATGATGAGAGTAAATTTTTACGTTGCGTGCGTACACCGTCATAAAAAAACGACAAAATAAAATTAGCTAGTCAACATTTTATTCCATTATTTTTATCCTGTTACGTCAAAGAACTTCTTACGTGCGTACAGGAGTACACAAAATGTTTTTTAATCTCTGCAGTTGTCAGTTTTTTTCGAGACTACACATAGCTATACATACCAAACATGGGTGTTATACTTATACATAAACTACATAAATTAAGTTCATTTATCAGAAATATAAAATAAGAAACACTTTTAATTTTTTATGCCGATCTAAGGTTTAAAACGTACTCCTGTTAATCACGACTTTAGAATTATCGCTTCGTTCATTTAACAGAAAATGTTCTAACCTTTATCTATGAACTTTTAGTCGTAACTTATTGTAGTCGATGAAATAATTGTAGTGTTACAAAAATTTGGAGCTCCAGAGCAGTTGGTACTTTTTTAAAATATTATTGCAACATTTTCCCTCATAGTCGATATATTTTTTTTCATATGACATTATTTAAAATTGAGAGGTAATGTGCCTGAAAATTATTCAATAAGAGGATCATATTAAACATATCTGTAATTACAAAAATAACCAGAGCCATCACACACATGGCCGTCTGAGCTCAAACTATGCTATTAAACATACTTATATATTTTTCACATATGATACAATACATAAAAGTAAATAAGTTATGATAATACGTGTGTTTTTAAAGCGTAAGTTATGTAACGATATTTGGAAAAATAACAATTGATTTGAAGTTCCATTACATAAATACTTAGATTAAATTAATGAAAAGTTTGAACGGTTTTGAAAACAATATTTTGACTTTACATATATAAAATACACATAAAATCACGCCTGTTACCCCAGAGAAGTAGGCAGAGACATGTTAAACGCTCACTTATGATCGGTGTTTAGGTCCCACGCATTAGGTGGCGAGCGTATTGCCGCTAATCGAGACGTTTTGTTTGTCAGAGCCTCGTCCGTCGATCAGCAGGTGCAACACTTGTATGTAGGGTTGATTTGGGGCCCTAAGTCCTTGGTGGAAACTCTATGTACTTTTAATCTATGACGATTGAGGTTTTTATGTAACTATATTATTTATTTGTTCTTTTCGTCAAATACCTTTTCAATTAAAAAAGAACAACTCATTAATTACGTTTTAGCGCCTATGTTTAATTGTAATCGATTCCCACAGTTTTACCGTTAATGCTACTCAGTATGCCTTAGTTTCATACTGTAGTATTTTAATATAAATAAATGTGTCAGACATCTGACACACAACACTATTTAGTTTCAAATTAAGCAGACTATGAAAATTAGATTGACCGATGTATTCTTTTTGGCTGAAAATGGGGCAGTCAAGCTATTGAATATTACACTATTATAGTTAATATTCAATAGTAACATTAAAAAGAGTTTAGGTGTCGTGGATTCTTAAATAGTAAAACACTGAACAATTACAATTATATTCAAATTAGAGAATAATTTCCTCATGTTGATGCCTTCGCCTTCAAAATTTCAAAGAAAGAGCATACACCCACCTTAAAGGCCATATAAACTAAGCCTGCCATCTATACTTCTACCCAGACTTCTTATAAACATGCTCATGATTTTCTAAATACATATATTTGAGGTAAATATATGACAAAAATCGGTTCCACGACCTCTGGCTCTACAGTCAGACCCAATAGCCACCACACCTAGTCGCTTCATTCTCAAAAATCGTTAACGTAAAATATACCAAAAGCTATATTAAAATTCAGATGTTATTTTTAATATTTTTTTGAAAAAAAAGTCTATCAAAAGTTGTCCTTAACAGGTGTAGCATTTGTATTGTATTATATTTTAATACATGTTAAAGACACAAAGTACCCTCGAAACCTGATGTGAGTCACACGTTTGATCTCACTGGAATCAAAACCGCAGCACTCAGCAGAGCAGTAGTGAGGTGACCACTTATACTTAATACACTTATAATTAATTCACATGTGCCTTTGAACTTTGCTTTTACCATGTAAATAATCTACATTACATATATTAAATATACAAGTACGAGAACATTTCTATTTTTAATATTTTGAGATTACGTTTTCTTTTCTGTTGTTATTAAATCTATCTTTAAATAAATTTAACATGGTTTCTTATCCTGTAAACATGTCATACAGTTCCTGTCTGAACCGGCTTGAAACAGTATGTTTACCGTTGAAACAAAACCTTTGATACCACCATCATACAACAGGCACTTACTTTTTATTTTATTTTATAAATGTTTGAAAAAGGTATTGACCATTCGAATATCAAAACCAAGAAAACATCCATTACCCCACTTGAATTGTACCTTGTATGTATATTCCTATACTACTGCCCGTATTGCATTATGTCTTTTTTGTTTATTTACACATATGAAAATGAATACTTATCCGTCTGTCTGTATGTCCTTTACAAAATCGTGAACTATTCGTCTGATCATGTGATTATCTTTAGAAAAGTTATTGTGCATGTGTTTCCTTCAAATTTGTTTTAGTTGGTGGTACTTATACATCATATAATTTAACCAATATCTACGTAGATAAATAAAATAAAAAATTTACGTTATATTTAAACTACTATTAGAAATGTCTTTATGATCGTCCTTCCTCGAATTTAATTCCTAGGTCAGATGGATGGACCATGAATTAGTTAACATTTGAAAAATCGTCTAAGAAAAACATTTGAAACATTATAAAAATTGATTATTTACAAGAAAGCAAATTAGTTTACATTTTTTTTTTAAAGTTACATCGTCTAAATGACCACCTTTTCAACATTTGAATCCTTCTAAGCGAGCACCGTTTTCGAATACTCATTGGCAAAGATATTGTGAGATCGCCGACATCTCTTCGCAACTTTTTTCTTTTAGTTGAAGTAGTGTATTTTGTTTGTTGATGTAGACATGATTCTTCAAATAATCCCTTAAAAAGACGTCTGCTGGGGATAGATCTGGACTTCTGGATGGCCATGGAATGTCACCTCGTCTGGAAATCAGCTTTGCCGGAAACATGTCTTTGATCACCGACAGGGACTCAGTGGATGTGTGACAAGGGCTCCACCTTGTTGAAATACTGTGTTATGATTGTAACTAGCAAATTCCAGTAGCATCGCTTCCAAGAACTCCCATAACATGTTTGCACGTAATGTTAGATTCAAATGTTAACGAATACGAATAATTCTGGGCCCACTCTATATAATAAGTGAATTACGAATTACTTAACGGCAAGTTGCCTCAACAATAGAGACATACTTTTTTTTTTTAATTTTCATAAACATTTCTACTTGTTATTAGATTGCCGAAATTAAATATAACACATCTGAAATACAAACCATTAAGCTAAAAATATATATTAAAATCACTATCATTTTCGGGTGATTTAAACGGAGCCGTCTTGGTACGCTTATTCCGTGAAGTCTGATTACTCCCAGTCAGTCACGAAATGTTTGATTTACAAAGTTCACAGAAATTAAGGGATTAAAATAATTTATTACTATGAAAATATTTATTATTAATGTTGTAAAGTATATTTCTTTATGTATAGTAGTGTAGTGTATAGTATAAGAAATAAGTGATGTGAGACGATGAGAAGATAAACTCATAGTGTATCGGATTTGTTACAATGTGGTGAAGATGATTAGAATTAGAATTGACGACTTCAAGAAAGTGATAAAAACAATGAAGTATCATTTGTACGTCGTAACCCACGCATATTTGTGTTGTTTACAAACTTTGATGAAAACATAACTTAGTTTATGAAAATTTCGTTAAAGAATTCCCATTATCTAATATATAGGTATTTATCAATCTACATATTACCAAGGGATGAAACAATTAACTTATTAGAAATATAAAATCACAAAAAACGATACAAATCAACTTATTAACAAAATACGTCAATTGTAAATTGTCGTCACGTTTTATCCCACCAATAAAATTGCGTTTTCGAAATATGCTGGGGCATTTTAAAAAAATTACTTTTTGATGATTAAATTTCCCTATTATATTATGATAAATTTCAACAATAACTGTATGGATATGCTTGTTAAGCAATAAAGCTTAGAAATAAAAATATATTGTTCATTTTGGTGTCACGTGCATATCTCCTATTGCATTACCTACTGAAATAAGCGCAAAGTGAATATACTTATGCTTACTTTGTGATTATTATTTGCGCTTTGCGCTTATATGTATTGTCTAGTGTCTTATTACTATTTTATTAATCAGAGTTCGATTAATAAGTTTATAATGCTTATCTGTCACTTGAAACATCTAACAGATGTTAGACAAGGTTTGAAGATTGACAAATAGAAAAATACGCCATCGTTTACAATTTGACGTTTATCAAATCACGCAAATGATCATCAAACGTAATACTGTTTCCCGGCCGTTTGCTTGAATGAATCAAACGACTATAACTGTCAAATAACACGACGAATGATACGCGATTATATTTTTATTTTGTGTTGTGACCGACGTCCCATTTCATAGTGTAATGAGGCCTTAAATAAATGACAATTCAACAATACAATTTTACGCAAAATCGTTCTAAATACACTTAAACTTTGCAGAACTTATAATTTTGAACATAACAGAATAATACTTATATATTTATATAATATTAACAACAGCAACCATAAACAGTAAAGATTTTTTTTAAGAGAGAATTTACAGTAAAGATTCTCTCAAGTTTAAGAGGTTTGTTTTCAAGTTAAAAATGTCAAGGTTACAATTACCAAAATAACAAAGATTATATGTTAATAATGTACCCTATATTTTATTACTATTGTAATGACAACTAAAAAACGTTATTTAATTTAGTTATATCTATTTTATTTTCAAACATGAAACTTTTGCCAAATTCAACCGGTCTTTTTTGTACTGGTAAAAATGTTTCTACTTTGACGGTACTGTATGTCCACTCCGATGGCCACCATGAGGTCATGTGTCTGTTTTGCCCAGGCTGGACATTCTACCAGCATGTGCAGCGCCGTGTCCACGGTCTCACCATCGTGGTAGTGGCACTCAGGCGTTGGTTCCTTGCACATTACGGTATCCCATGATGCCTCTCGAACCAATCCTTCATAACGAGTCCTACCGCTGTAATAATGACGTGCCCAGCGCTCGGTTGCCCAAGTCGTTCCTTTCACTCCTCCATAAGGACGCTACCAGCGTTGGGATTTTTGGTCTTCGACCCAACGCCAGTCATTGCACCACTGATGGAGAGCTACAAGGGCGTTCGCTTCCAGGTCTCTTCCAGGAGACTTCCCGCCTTACACAAGTTTAAATGGAGGCTTCTAACGCTAAACTTTTACATGTAAACTTTTAGGTAATTAACAAAAATAAATTAGACAACCTAATTATTACATATAAAACAAAAAGATTGTGATTTCTTCGAAACTCGAACAATGAATATTCGGTTATTCCGTAATACCATATAGTGAAGACCACGGCTAAGAGCCGATACCCATCAAATAGCCGAATAGCCGAACGATTACCATCAGAAGACAACCAAGGTCAGAACATAAAGAATGAAATATGGTGGCAAAGTAGGCAATAAAAACTGTGAAGATAGCATTAGTTTACAAAGTGGGATCCGTTTAACACATTGTCATTAATAAAACATTGTAACTAACAAGTACAGAATTAGAATCGATCATTCGCGCCAAACAAGCTAATTTTGTTGTACATGCTATAAGTATGTTCATATTTAACTGTGCTAGTAATACCACTTTCTACTGTGCTGAAAGTTGTGAGTTTGAATTTCCATATGAGACAACATTTTTTATGATCTACACAGTAAACACTTTTTGTACTGAGACTGGGTGTACTTCTTTGTATCCGTTTCATATGTGTTTATAAAATCTCCCACGACACAGGTATATATTCTTGAGGCGAAAGTAAGATCATAAAAAATCATTTATTTTATGGTTATCCAATTCACATATAACATTTATTTATTACATCACAAATATGAATTATATTTATTACTATATATTGACTTTAATGGTTATTCAAACCTCATTAGCTATATGGATAACTTTCTATATAAAAGAACAATAAAATGTCTGCGTAAGACAACATAATTGCATTATATCTTAGTGTAAAAATTTGTATTTTACAATGTTCTAAAATATTAGTCAATAAATAAACAACAGATAAATATTTACACAATAATATTATAACATTTATAACGCAAGACGATCACTATATCTTTCCGGTTCAACTTTGTTCCAAGTTACAGCTCAATTAGATAATACACAGTCTAAACTTCAGTATAACATGATCGCCTATAAATCATAACTTGGTTGACCCTAGATAGCCGGAGCGCTTGGGAACTGATTTAGCTTCAATTAATTTTGTGCTATGTTGTAAAATACAGACTATTTTAGATCTATTTCAAGGATTGTTGAGGAATTGCTTTGGTTAGGTATCTGTTGAAATTGAGTGAGAGAATCTACTTTATTAAGTGTAAATGTCGACAAATTCTAAACACCTATTGTATTTATGTTTGAAAAGTTCTGACAATACTAAATCTTTTCTGTTCTCCAAACAAAAGTATTTTCATGTTTTTCTATTTACTTTAGGAGCGGGATTGAAACTGGTAATTTGGAAGAAGTTTATACAATATGTTTTTTTATACATATTGTCATTACAATAATACAAATATGCAATTTTTTTTTTAATGTGTGGAAACCCCCTCGGGCTCTCACCCCACCGGGGTTTACGGCGAGGTGGTGTGTCGGAATCGGACCGACTAAAACCCTACGGTGTGCCACTCTGCATCTAACGTAGGAGGGATCCGGGTACAGCTGCTATTATGACATCCAGAAACATACTATACCTCAATGCCATCACTACGATTTAATTACAATGTTATTCGGGGGCGACAAGTGTTTGCGCAAACACAGATAGACTCTCTGTTCCCTCACTCACCCAATCTGATAGGACAGCTTACCGACACAACCGAGGAGAGATCAGGCGCAAGAGTGTCATCTTTACATGCTCTCCGAGACACGGGAGTTAAGACCCAAACTTTCAAACACTATTACTGAATCTTTCTCTTATCAGAAAAGCTGAATAACAGTGTTTGACTCGACCCGGTAATCGAATCTGAGACCTTTTCATCGGTGGTCGCATACACTTACCGCTAGACTAACGCGGTAGTCATATAACATAATATGATTAAAACGTAGTGACTACAACTTCTAAACTCTAAGATGCCTTACGGTAAGCGCTGAAAACATGTAGTGATGGAGCGTACCTTCATCACTCATCAGACATCTACATCTTTAAGAAGATATTCTCTTTCACATTGAAATATTATTGAAATATTACATTCTGTGTATTACATTCTAAGACTTACATTTAAGCTTCTGGGAAGCTTAAAAGCTCAGTGAATTTAACTTTTTTTATTAGAAATCTAAACCTATTGATTTGTACTCAAACCAACTCAAAATAACTCACATAGAGAGTTACATTTGTTTGTTAAGTTATTGTATTTATTTATAACATTACAAATTATTTGTACCTACATAACGTTTATGAATAAATAAGTGAAACAAGCAAAACAACATTTAATTAACAACTGAAACAAATATGAGTTATTGAGGCTTTATAAATACATATTTTTGTACAATTCTTCAATGTGTATTTTGTTGAGTACATCAAAAGAGATCAATGTTAGGATGGCTTTTCTATTCTAATGCACTGATTGAAAAGTCTTTGCATTGACATTGCATGGCATTGTTCGTAATAAAGATACACAAAGAGATTTACAAACACAGACTTAAAAACAAAAATATTAATTATATATATGTACATAACTCTAATACGATCAGACATGTGTTGTAAAGCTGGCGGCCATTACAGTTTGATAAGAGGAGAGGACTGTGAACAGTTGCATCATTACATTACCTACTATTTCTACTTTACCGAACTGCAACTTATATACTTACTTACATACGGGTAGTATGCCTCTTTGCCAGTGTATTTTTTTGCATACATTTTAATTAAAGAACTAAGTAAAATCCCAAGTCAATATTAATTTTACCTATGCCATACTTTTTTGGATAGTTTTCTCAACCACCGTTTTTATTCCACAACTTTATACCTATTTTTGTCCTGTGATACGTCCATTTATTGGGTATATACAAAAAGTTTAAAATACCTCATATGTCGGTCGCACATGAATTTATGTTGGGGTTCCGAATGCTTCACAAATCAAATTTTTGTAATTCAAAATTCTCATATCAATAATAAATATAATGTCTGTCAAAAATTATTAAAAACTGTTACGAACTTAATATTGGTAAGATAACAAATATATTACGAGCGGTTGTTATGTTGTCATTTAAAAGCGTGTTTTGTATATACATAACACCTGCTGTCCTTATTATACCTGTACACGACATAAAACCTCATTCACGATAATTAGCCTTTTTTACTTCCTCAGAGCCTTTTTCCTCATGCTAGGTGGGGTCGATTTTAAGTCTACAACGAAATGGTTCAACTTCGATTTTTTACGTGGTGTTTACCTTCAAACTTCAACAACTAGGCGACATTGAAGTTCTGTAGAAAACTTTTTAGGAGTCCAGCTGCCTTTAATAATTGCCAAAGATATTCATATAGAAACCATACCTTATCGTGCTTTTCGAGCCATGGAGGAGTCTTAATGTGTTAAGAATGGTCACCCACCCAAGGAAGGACCTGGCTAGGATTACTTAAGTTTTACAACGTATTAATCATTGTTACCACCGAGCCATGAGCAAAATTTTAGTCATTTATTTTTTATTACGTTAAGAAACAAAAACAAGTGTACCTTGTCCATAGAATGCGTTCTGTACAATTCCATTAAAATATAATCAATTGCAAAGTACCGCCATCTAAAAGAGTTCAGTTACAAGTAGAAAACTAGGTAGTTAATGTTTAAATTTAACATTCAGCTCTTTCCTTTGTTTTCCTGAAATCACTGCACGTTTAGTAGCATGAGATGTTGCCATCGGGACCATTTGCAGCTGACGACTCCCACAGGGAGGTTCAGTGTCGAGTCTTGATGTCTCTAAAGTGCAGGCATTACTCTCTATTTATATTATACAAAAAAGAAAATAAATTCGTTATTAATTAGCAATAACATGTGTATAATATTATTAAAAAATATTATTAACGGTTGTTTGTTGCTTTTTTTGATTTAACATGACAATATCGAGAAGCATTACCTAAATTTGATTTAAAAAGATATTTGGTTTGATAAAAACGACTACCTTATATGATTATAATCTTTTATTATTATATTAAAACATGTATATAGATTATACTTAATATGAAATCTCACATTTTGTCCTTATATGTAGAATGATTTTTGGCAAATTTCAGTTTTGAAACATGAAATGCTGGAAATAGGTAAGTTGAACGAAATGTATAATAATAAAACATTAAAAAAATGTAGAGAACGTTATTACAATTATATATTAATACAATATTAATTGGTGCCAGAATTTGGGAGTTATAATGTTAAATATCTAAAAGTAACAGGGAGTGGCGACATACAGAATTGACAATACGTAGTTGCTATCGCTGTAATGTTCTGTATTGCTCGACAGTTGATCATGTTCAGACATATTTTACAGTTGTATAAAAATACGACAATTCGTACGAGAGCATTCATTTAACATAAATGTCAAATACTTGTAATTACAGTGAAGTAAGAAAGAAAGTAGTAAAGAAAAAAGAAAAAAGAAGTATATATCAACTATTTTCGTGTTTGTTTTAATAGATATATCTGTCTATCTGTAACGCATGTCGTCTTAGTACCAATATTATTAACTGCTTTAGTAATTGATGAGTGATGGTGAAGTATACAACGCAAACCAAGACGTCTACTATCTGCTGTGTGTGTTGTAGTTCTAGATGATGCCACTTGAATTATAAAAGTCGGTGTTAAGAGTCTCTGTGATTGAATGATTACCCCACTTGACTTCAGCAAAATCATACTTACCTGGCAAAGGGGATTCCATGATCATGAAGGCGGTTCCCCCAGGGTGAGGCCTTTCCATTGCACTGCGGTTGGGTTGACCCTTGCGATTATGCCTAATGTGAATAACTCGGATGCGTAATTTTTAGTAGTACGGACTGCGTACGCGCATACATACATTACATCCACAAGTATACGTAATTACTTATTTAATGTATGTAAGGGAAAAGTTTTTAGACTAACACTGAAGTGATGGCCACACTTAGGACACAGTGACTAAAGTTTTTTTCCCCCTTTTTACCTTGATTGTTAAATAAACAAGTATTTGTATAACAACGAGGCAATTGGTGGTAAGGTAGTAACGAACACCGATAAGCAAACACACGTTCGCTATTGTTAATGTTCAGTCATTGTGTTGACAATAATAATTCTTAGCACATTACTTCCTCATTATATCATAATGTAGGCATCGAGAAGTAAAAGATACCTACTAATTATTATGACGTTCCATGACACAGATTTGCAGTAAATTCAATTTGTTCAGGTATTTATATCTCAAATGAGTCCAAAATGTCTTTTAATACGAACGACTTAAAATACCATTTAGATAGATCATAAATGATTTGTACCTACTTAATATTATTGGTAAACACGAATACGAATCTACTTGTTTGTTTGCTACGGGGTCTTATCTTATATCTTAGCTAATAGGATTTCGCACACTGTATATTGTTCGCTTTATAGGGAGTACAGAACAGGGCAAAAGGTACCTTTCATTTTAGTCTACTAAAGAAAAAAGAAGAGAATGCGAGGCTAATATTTTTTACAAAGGACAATGAAAAACTTAACTTCGCACCACTCTAAAAATACTCTCTCATACATCAACTTACACCACAGTAAATTTTTCAAGTGATGTAAGTTTGATACCACTTAGACATGTCTATATCTTTAAAAATTTTCCTCTACATGTACCTACCTTACCTTACTTTTTGCCAAATTGCCCATTTCTAAAACCCTTTTTCTTCTGTAAAAACTAAATAATAAAAAATAAAAACACACGTTTTTACATGAAATTAAACTAAAAGGCGAAAAATGATTTTCGATAAATTAAAATTGAGTATAGTGAAATTAACAAAAGTTTTAATTTTATTGTCAAATAGCGTGGGATGTTTTTTAAGATACTTACAAAATGACTAAGTAGTCATATCAGTATAAATATTTTGTTGACTTCTACCAACATTTGTCGGTAAAAGTCTATAAAAATTTGTCAATAAAATGTTTAAAATCAAGCATTCCACGCTTTTTTATACTGAAATTATTTTGTTTATTATTCACAGTACGAATATTCTTAATTTAAGTTACTTAAAAAATATTTTTTAACTTTTAGTTTGATTTTAAATATAAACGTGTTTTTTTTAGTTTTTCAGTTTTGTTTTTTCAGCTATTATTTATTTATATTATAATTCTATGAAAAAAATTGCCATAAATTACAGATATTCAATTTCGATTATGAACCATTGGTGGGTTGGAACAAATCATGTACACGTGTTGACTAGACGATGAAAATGAACTTGATCGTTACTCTGTACGTTATTATGTACTCGTAAGTGGTTTGGGTTTGAGTTACTTTGATTTTTTTTATGATAACATATACTCTTTTTAAATGTGGCTGTTAAATTGCATGAAATAAATGTAGATATATTATCGTGAATGGTAATATTTATTTTAGCTTATTGACAAAATTTTTGATGACAAGTAAACGATCATATGATTTATTTTATCTTTTAAAAAAATAAAAAGACAGCTCTCGCACTTAGAGCAACAATTTACGGATCACACAAAATGGTGTCCTACGTGGAATTTGAACCTACAACACTCACGCAGTAGAAAACGCAGTGATCATCACAAACTATTCTCAACTCTTAGCATTTCTTAGCTCACTCACAAAATACTTGTATAGAATCATGTAGATGTTTTAAAAGGACACTTTACATACATTTTTTTTAATATTCTTTAACTTGGCAACGCAAAGTAGCTTGCGTTAACTGTGACGATATAACAAGTATGAAACTAGTAATTGGAAAATTAGATTTTGTTTTGTTTTTACGAGCATACATAAAGCAATTGGTTTGAGGCATATTGGTAGGCTTTAGACATACTTACTTCGCACTTCATTTAATATTCACGCGAATTTAAATGTTGATTACCTTAACACTGTAAATGTTGTCGCTGATATGTCATTTCGTATCTGGCTATGGATATAAAAATTAAATGTCAGGTTATAATACGGACAAAGTATTACTTAGGTTTAACCAATATTTGAGGAAAGTATTAATATTTTATAATTAAGTAATTTAGTAATTAAGTTTAGTAAAATATCAAATATCAATACTTCTTCTTTAGGGTTCATTGCTTAAATATTCAATAACGATATTTTTTACAATAAAATTGATATGTACATCATATAAAAACCATTCAGTCGAATAGAATCAATGAAAACGTGTCATAACGTATCTTATTTAAATTCTGTCCCTATCCGACATGATTCAAAAACTTTTATATAAGATTACAATAATATCCGATTGTTTCAGTTACAGTCTCGGAAGTCTAACGTGTGTAGCCTATAAACATTGCTTAACATAACTCTATTTTATTAACATCGTAATATATATTACTTTGTATTTATTCAAACGTTACCAAGTCTGGAGAAACGTGGTTTAAGACGGCTACAGGGTAGCAACGGACTGCAATAGGCTGATGATGATGATCCAAATGTTCGTAACTTTTAAATAGTATAAAAACACGAAAGAGCAACTTCTCAATCATCCTTTCTTTATATTAAGTCACATCTCTACCCTAATTACTCCAATAAATTGAATAAAGTCATGCCTAGGGTTGCAGCAGTCATTGAACGTGACCGTAACCAAAAAGGTGTTGAAACGTGTTGTTGGTCATTATGAGAGTACCAGAACCGCACTGCAGTAGCGCTAACATTTTTGATGTTCGTCGTCAGTAGTATTTCAAATTATTCTAATAGACAGTATTATTGAATACCGGCAGTTTACGCCAGTAACATTTGGTGGACCATAATTTATCGTTGTCAAGACCGCATCGTTGGGAATTAAATTGAATTGAATTTTTACTGATCCATTTTAATTCCTCATGGAAATTCTGTTACCGTTTTCTATGGAAAACTCTTAAAACACCAAGATACCTAATAATATTCGAAAAATGCGAAAATCGAAAACGAAATATGTGTATTCTGTTTACTAATTTTGCTTACATCACTTTTATAACTCTTACTATCTAATTGCATATACTAGGCTACTAGAAATAAGTTCTGGAATATGGTAAATCATTAAATTTTGTAGTGCCCGTTTGTGTAAATATTCAGGGGAAGACCTGGTGTCCTAAAAAACAGGCTTTGATATTAACTTAGGCACCAGTCTTCCACAGTGTTATTCACAGGATATATTTTATATTTTAAATGTATATTATATTGAGATAAACAATATATAATTATTATTAAAGCTAACGTTTTCGCTTTTTGCATATATGCATTTGTTTTAGTTTTAACTCTAAAAGCCAACATCAGTGGAGGTTTGTTATGTGTCTTAATTTTTTTTAAACATCACTTAAATTATTGCTTACGTGAATTATTGAAGTTCGTGGATGCATTGAAAACATCCTGTTTGTTATGATTCGGCTGGTGGTAACAATAACCAGTTATAAATCAAGAAAATAAAATATATATAATGGTTTTATATAAATATTCTGTTCATTTGTTGAAATAAAGACGTAATTGCGTTTCTGTAAACAAAAGTTTTATTTACTTACAAATAGTTCTTACAACAGTTTTCTAATTACATTAGTTTATAAAGTAAACATTTACTCACCTGTAAACAAAAGAAACAACATTTAAAGCCCTTATTTCGGGTCTATCTTATTAATTATGTAGGTAAGTTTCTTACGATAAACTATCTATCCCTTAAAATAAATCTAACCTCACAATCTTAACTTCATATTCATCTGACGTAAGCTGTCAGCTGACTCTGTCAAACCGACGATAAATAACGCGGCAATATTTAAGATATATTAAAGAACACCACAATTGGGTTTCTTTACATCTCCCCGCCCGGAGAAGAACAATAACAGGTGTGAGTGCACGTTATTGTTCGTCTATTAACGGACGATGGAATGAGTTTTGTAACATGGAACAAATTTGATTCTTCTTTCTTGTGACCGGCATCTACTTCATAAATTGTATTTGATATCTTTTTCAAAATCTTGTAAGGTCCAATTCTTAGTTCATCTGTTTTCTTCCTATTTAGGCGATTACCATTCTCTACATAAACTTTATCTCCCTCTTTGAAGTTATATTCCCTTCTCAGTTGGTCATATCGTTTCTTGTTATAATCATGAGATTTCAATGTATTTCTATATGCTAATTCTCTATCTCTTCTCAGGTCTTCATTTGAATATCTTGTTTTTAATTCTGGTGGTAGAATATTTACATCTTCTCCTTGTAATAAGTATTTTGGTGCAAATTTGGTAACCGTATGTTCTGTTTCATTATATTTTTTTATACATTCTTGTGCAATAGTTGTCCAAGCAATTTTTTTTTTCTCTTCATTTATTTTGCATCTTATCTTATTAACCAAAGTTTGGTTCAGTCTTTCATTAAGTCCATTTGAAAAAGGAGTATCCACAGCAGTATAAATTATTCTTATATTATTATTTTTCAGATATTCCTTAAATTCCTTGGAGTTTATACCGGGATATTGGTCCGTTAATATCATATTAACTTTATGACTTTCTGTCACTTTCTGAACAAGTTTAATAAAATTGTCAGAGCTTTGGTTCTTAGATGTCAATATATATCCATACCTAGTAAAATGATCAACTAAAAGATGTAGGTACTTTTTAGTAGATCGAGATCCCCCAAACCCACCTATTGTATCAATTGATACAATTTCGAATGGGTGCTTTGCTGGTCCAAGATGTGACATTAGACCATATTTTGGCTTTCTTCTTGTTTTGTTTTTTATACATATTTCACATTCTTCGCATGTCTGTTTTATCTTTGTTATAATATTCTTCGTTGAGTAGAAAGGAGTTAATTTATTTATCATTTGCGTTGTTCCTAGGTGGCAGTAAGTAATGTGTACTTTGTTTATGAGCGTTTTGCTTAGTTCTTCTGATAATATAATTTTGTTTCTTCCTTTATTTTTTTTGTAGTATATTTCATCTTTCAATATCAGTGTATTTTTTTCTTTTTGTATTTCTTGATTTGTGTTTTGATCTATTTTTATTTGTTCTAAAGTTATTAAATTTACCACTTTCAAAGCATCGTCAGTATTTTCAGTTGGATCTAGAACTGGATTTCTGCTTAAGCAGTCCGCCTCTTGATTTGTTTGTCCCGGATTATATTTAATTTTAAAATTATATTGGGATAAATAATATGTTAGGTCTCCGAGTTCCTCATCAGTCCTTGTTTTAATATTCATGTTTTCCAAGGGTTTATGATCAGAATACACGGTAAACTCCTTTCCCATAAGCCAGTGCTGCCAATACTTTACAGCTTCTTTTATAGCCAGACATTCTAGATAAATTGCTTTCTTCTTTTTTTGTGTATCTGTTAATTTTTTTGAAAAATAAGCAACCGGTTTTATTTCTCCGTTTTTATTAGGTTTTTTTTTTGCACTGCTCCTATTCCCTTTATACTTGCGTCTGTATAAATGCTTATTGGTAGTTCTGGATCATAAATTTTCAGAATTGGTTCGGAGCACAGTAATGCTTTTATTTCATCGAATGATTTTTGACATTTTTCAGTCCATATAAATTTCACATCTTTTCTTAACAAATTGTGTAACGGGTCCAAGATGATTGCACTGTGTGGCACAAACTTATGATGAAAATTTACTTTTCCTAGGAATTGCCTTACGTTTTTCCTTGTTTCTGGTATTGGAAAGTCTTTTACTGCTACTAAATAATCTTTGAGAGGTCTCACTGAATTGTTTTCTATTATGTGGCCTAAATACTTGGCATAATTGTTTGCAAATATACACTTCGTAATTTTTAATCTAAAGCCCTCATTTTGTATTGCCTCCAGTAATCTTGTTATATGTGACATATGTTCCTCAAAGGTTTTCGAATAAATGAGTATATCATCAATAAAATTGACTGTAAACTCAGAGAGCTTATTTTTTCTTATGATGTTGCTCATTATTCTCTGGAAAATGGCCGGAGCCGTTTTTAATCCAAATGGCAGGCAGGTCCACTGGAAGTGTCCTTCTTGAGTAACAAAGGCTGTTTTGTATCTGTCTTGTATCTTCAATGGAATTGACCAAAATGCCGAATTAATATCAAATGTTGAGAAATACTTACAGTTCACCGTTTTTATCATTAAATCTTCAATCAAAGGGAATGGTTGTGATTGTGGGACAATTATTTTGTTCAGTTCTCTGAAATCTATACATAGTCTTGTTTTTTGTTCATCTTCCTTTTTATAAGCTAGAGTTACTGGGGCAGCAAACGGGCTATATGATTCCTCAATCAAGTTTTTCCCTAATAGTTTTGATATTTGTTTTTCTATCTCTCTTCTATCTTCAGTTGTGCATCTATATGGACGTTTGCAGCAGTATTTATCCACCATCAGGTCAATATGAGCTTCATAATCTCGTACAGTGCCGATATCATATTTATCCTTGGCAAAGACAGTTTTAAATTTTTCTATAAGGTTATCAATATCTAATTGTTGTTGTTTATCTAGATGATTAACCATTTTTTCAAATTTATCAGTTTTGATGTGTTCATTAAAGTTTATTTCTTGTTTTACATTCTCTGTTTCAGAACTTTCTAATCTTGGTTCAGCTTTGTCTCCTAGTACATCAGGAATGTTGACATTTATATCACTTTTTACACTGACCTCTTCTTTCTGATTAGCTTTTTGTACTATTGTTAGGTCTTCATTTTGGATTAGCTTGAATTTCTTTATGCAATCTAATCCAATTAGAAAATCATAATTAAAGTTTTCTTTGTTTATTACAAAAACATCCATGTTGTGTTCCATATCATATATTTTAATTTTTAATGTAACCATACCTTTTGTTTTTTGTTCACCATTAATAGTCTTTAAGTTTACTATTTGTGTTTTATTTGTACTTTTTTCTTCTTTTTGTATGTTTAATAATTTTGCATTAATTAATGATACATTTGAACCTGAATCATAAATTCCAGTAGTATAGTATAGTATAGTAGTATTCTAGTTTTTTGGATCCTTGTTCTTGAGTTCTATTTCTATTTCCGAGTTATTTACTGTTTTCATTATTGATTTCTGGGTTTTATCTTTAAACCAGCAATTTTCCTCTGGATGGTAACGTTTTCCCTTTTTCTCGTTGATACAAATTTGGCATGGTTTTTTTTCCTCAATTTTTTTGGGTTCAATGTCGGAATTTGTAGATATTTTTCTTTCATATTTATTTCTCCCAACAAGATGTTCCAGTTTTCCTAATTCATTGTACAGATCCTCTGTTTCTTGCAAAGTTTCTCTGTCAATTTTATCAGCAACAAAATTGGGCAAGCCAAATGCTATAAGATCAATAAGAGTCCCTGTATCAACTTCCTTCCTAACTTCCAGCATCAACTTTTCTTTCTTTAGGGCGTATTCGAGCAACGAGCCTGCTTGGTATTTAAAGGCGAGGGCATATCTTATGGGTGACCAACCTTTATTTGCTAATGTCTCACAAAAGCACTTCTCCCATTGATTCCACTCTGAGTCTACTGTGTGTTTTATTAACATACAGTCATACCAATGTACACTTGACGATTCCATAAAATTTTTCAAAATTTCAATTTTTTTCTTGTCTTCGTTAATTTGGAAACGTTCACATTCCTTATTAAAGTCTTTAATCCACTGGCAGGCATTTGTGGTTTTACTTGTAAACTTTTCTATCATAAAATCTTTTGCGATCTTGCCTATATTCTGTATTTCTGATTTTTTTTCTTTTTCTTCGAGTAACTTTTCTAACATTTTTTCCAAAGTGTTGTTCGAGCCACTAGAACTAGGCATAGTCTCTGGATTACTTTTTGTTTCAATTATTTCTTCTAAATACACATCATTGAACTGCAAGTTTTGTTCCTCATCAAAATATGTTTTCGATATCACATCTGTTAAATTTATCCAGCTTTTCCTTGTCTGATGTCTCCTTTGTAATGTTTTTTTTATTTTGCTATAGTTTGGTGTACTCATAATTGCGTGATGTTGATGCGCTGGTTGACAATCTGGTGGTATTCCATAGATTTGTCCACTAGGTGTGGCAATCGAGGTTATGCATAATATGTTGGTTTTTCCATCAGATGCTGTTTTCACAGCAAAATCAAACCTCAATTTATCCACTATTCTCTCGAAATATATGCAGAAAATGTTGTTTTATAATGGTTTTATATAAATATTCTGTTCATTTGTTGAAATAAAGACGTAATTGCGTTTCTGTAAACAAAAGTTTTATTTACTTACAAATAGTTCTTACAACAGTTTTCTAATTACATTAGTTTATAAAGTAAACATTTACTCACCTGTAAACAAAAGAAACAACATTTAAAGCCCTTATTTCGGGTCTATCTTATTAATTATGTAGGTAAGTTTCTTACGATAAACTATCTATCCCTTAAAATAAATCTAACCTCACAATCTTAACTTCATATTCATCTGACGTAAGCTGTCAGCTGACTCTGTCAAACCGACGATAAATAACGCGGCAATATTTAAGATATATTAAAGAACACCACAATTGGGTTTCTTTACATATATATCTGTGTAACGATTAGCACAATGTAATTTCTGTCGGTTGGAGGTTCTCAAGAGAATTCATTATCTAAAAGTGGCTAATTATTTTCAGAGATAATAAATTTAATTGGCATTTTTTACATTTTAGGAATGATAATGCAAAAAATAAGTCTTGAAGATATTTATACTCAATAAAAACAAATATCAAATTTAAAAAGTATAATGAATTGACGACATTACCTCTCAGACATGCTTTTCCACAAAATGTGTCAATTAATATTGTTTTTAGATTTCACGGTTGATACCCTTACTACCATTTCAGTAAGGGCGCCCCCTTGAGTGCTATCCCTTTATACTCCATAATTCCCTTAAGATATGCTCCATAATAAGCTTATGGGAATACACAGGTGCAACTCTGTGTAGTGTGTTTGAGTAGCTGAGTAATATTTTGATGGAGCAGTTTAAAAAGGTTTGCGCTCATCTGATTTTATTTGCATAAAAATTATTATTATTTTTTAAGATGTTATTGGCTGCACGTGTGTAGAAACCTCTTGGCAATTACTAAAAAGATATACACAAACATATATAAAGACTAATAATTTTTACGCTTCAAAGTTCTACAACATGATAAAACACGTTCGTGTAACACACATACACACAAATATTTTTAGTAAAGTAATTTTTCATAAAGCCATGTTTTATGTAAACTAATTACCCGCGAGAAATAATTAGCCATACTTCAAAAAACTCGTATTACAAATGTCAAATCAAATATGTTTGCCGCTTAGAATTTCTTTACGACTGTTCGTTACTTTTTATAACTGGGCCACGGAATTGGCTGTAATTGATTTTGACAAATCAGTAGTCTAACCTTGTAGAACTTCTTGTTCCTAGATGTTTAGCTAATCAAACTCGTGTTATTATATTCTTCATTGTGAAATAATAAATATATAAATATCCAAGTAGTCAAAGAATGACTATCAGATTCGATCTCGTAAAATTAAAATTTATAGCTGTGTGAAGTTGTTACTATAAAAATAGTTTTTATAGGAGTTCCAAGGTCACTGCAAAGTAAGCGGGCATCTGCACTGACAAAATCTATTTTCTATGAGCTACTATAATGTGACACGTTTAGGAGATTTGCGAACATAGCATCGCATAATAACATCGTTTCTGGAGGAAATAATTAACTGCATGATTTCACTCAATCTGAATGTCCCGATATCTTGCTTCCAAATGCATAATCCTTACGTAAATAAAAGGCTAATACATTGACTCATCATCATCAACAAAAATTTTTTTTTTATTATTTAAAAACAACGCCCGCACTAGGAATAAATCCTGTGCCGCGGGGTACGTTACAAACATACAAGAAACGGATACAAAGAACACCCAGACTCAGAACAACAATTGATGGATCTCACACAAAGTGTTGTCCTATGTGGGGTTTCTCAGTGCAGTAGAGAGCTGCGTGGCGACCGCCTAAGCCACTAGGCCAACCGTGCCTAGTGGTGCACTAGTAGTCAAATATTCCACTGCTGAATATTGGTCTCTTCGTTTAAAGGAGGTTTAGGCATTGATTCATGTAAATATTTTAATATTTGTTTTATATCAAAGTAATGAAGTGTGCGTGATCCAATACAGAGCTTATAGCTTTGTTAAAAGTCGGGAGACAGATACATAATAGACTTTTTGACAAAAATTTGACGTCACTGTCCCATTGCTTTATTAACGACCCGGGCTCTATTCATAAATATACTGTCCTAATATAATATGATAAAACTATACTCTATTGTTCTACATACTAACACTTGTTGTAAGTTTTGAACAGCTTATTTGTATTATAAATGCTTATACAATGCATTGTAAAAGTAGGGGAGCTCTATTGTCCATACATATCGTACTTCTACTACTGTATATCTAGCTTCTATACTTTCCAAAATGTAGGCAAATCACTTATTGTTTCTTTTATATACATTTTGGTTGGTCAATTCTCTATAGGCACAGAAAATTGCTATTACAACATTTTTATGTATAACACATAAAAATAAGGTACACGATAGTTTAAAAAAATGTAAACCCTAGATAATTACATAAATACATAAACATCATATATCTATCTGGAATTCTCTAAACCCCAAGTTGCAGGCAACTTACATCGATTGCCCACCATCTCCTTTAGCTAACACAATTTAAATGAAATAAGTTCGTAACTTATTCAACCATGTACCACTTTCGAAAGTCAAACTAAAATGTTCGCCGGCATCCACGTTAACAATCGAGATCTCTAGAAGTAGTGAGACACAAAGACAATGCCTTAGACAATTTTAGAAATACCTTTGTGATAAGTTCCAGTCTATTAATATCCTTGTCAGAATTGTTCAAGGCCTCAATTCTTGTTCTATTTTAAAAAACCGTTCCATTATTAAATGTTGTAATATATTCGTTTTTCTTTTTACGTCTCTTACGTTTTAATGTACATATTTGTATATTAAGGCCCAAAGAGATTTGTTTACGCCCTTCAAACATAATTTCCATGGCAATGGCGCATGAAGCTTAAAATACTTGAAGACTAGATAAGAAGAGTAATAAGCAAAGAAAAAATACCAGTATATGGCGCAAATTTAAAAATACTTAAAAACACCTATATAAGTGGTGATCTGTCATAATAAGAAAAGTCATAAAATGACAGTTGAAACTAAACTGGAGATCGTCGATAATATTCTTCTAAATTTCTCGAGTTGGCACAATGCATTTTGCTGTCTTAACTATTGTTCTAAGTAAGAAAGTGATACCGAGAATTGTTGATTAAAGACATGACCAAAAAGAGTTATTATCAATTAAGGGCGTTAAAAGTTATTTTACTCCAACAAAAAAGTTAACTGGATTCTGTAATTACCCATAGAGATAATATCTTATTAGTTACATGTACTTAGTTTGATATACTGTGTTACCAATTAAAACTACTAAAATAAGAATAAATGATGACGTTGTATTTTTTCAAATAACGCTTAACGAAAAAAATAAATAATGGTTAAAAAAATTAAAAACACGCTTTTATTGCTAATCGAACTAAAAACTAGAAGATAATCTTTAATGACAAAGAGTCTAATATTACAGTAGTAGAAGATCGAACAATCAATCATAGTGAATCGCCTCAAAATAAAATTATAATAAAATTTAAGTTATTAACAGAATAATTCAATTCAGAGTAAAGATCGTGGGGTGCTCGATATTTTAAATATTACAATCATATCATATCTATGAAAGGATAGTTATGAATCGCAGTAAAATGCACCCCACGCTTTTTACTCGATTTTTTTCGACTCGAAGTTCGATTAGCAATAAAGGCGTGCTTTTTTAATTTTTTTAAACTATTATTTATTTTTCATTTTTTAGACTGTGACAAACTCATAAATTGAGGAATTGAGTAATTCCAGAACGGCAGGCATGCGCAAATCACGCGTTAGCTCTGCCTCTCTTACTCTACTACAGAGGATCTATAAAAGAATTTTATTATCCTGGTGATCTTAAAAAGGTTAATGGAAATCTATTATCAAATTATCGCATTGTCGTCGGTCCTTGAGACGTGTGCAAAGTTTCAGGTTGATCAGATTTTTAGAAACCGGTGAAAATTAAGCTCAAAGATTCCGTTACATACATAAGACATGTTAAAATAGAGAATAGAATGGAATAGAATTAACTTTATTATTCACCAGTTAATGTAGTTTCCATACATATCATCAATTGAATGACTATATATAAGTGGTGACCTTATCAGTAAAAAAGCAATTTTTTCAGGTAACCTTTGAATTCCCAAGACCGGGATAGTTGACGTTCCTTGGGGGAGACCTTCGTTTGGGGGTACCGAGGATAATGTTCCGCCCGTCAGGGAATCGGAGATAGGGGCGGTTGCTCTACGGATACACTCGAAGAACACCGCCCCGGGCCAGACGGAATACCTGCGCGAATGCTGGCCCGAGCCCTTGAACACATGTTGGACTGCCTCAGGGAGGTCCTGGATGCTAGTTTGGCATCCAAAAAGCTGAGTGTTGGAAAAGCGGGCAGCTGATCCTATTAAGGAAGTCGGGATGGCCTGCCGATTCGGTAGCGGCCTATAGACCCATCGTGTTGCTGGACGAGGCGGGTAAACTGTTTGAGAGGATACTCTCTGCCCGCATCGTCCGGCATCTCTGCGAGGAGGGCCCCGATCTGTCGGACACCCAATTTGGTTTTCGACGGTCGATGCTGTGTTGCGCCTGAGGGCCGTTACCGAAGAGGCGGTGAGCTGTGGCGGCGTGCTGTTGGTGGTATCGTTAGACATCGCCAATGCCTTTAATAATCTGCCATTTAGCTGCATCAGGGAAGCACTCCACTACCACGGGGTGCCAGAGTACCTGAGGCGGCTAGTGGCAGACTATCTTGAGGAGCGTACCGTCATGTACGAGGACCGAGATGATATTACGAGGCGGTGGCCCATGTCGTGCGGTGTTCCACAGGGGTCTGTCCTCGGACCACTCATGTGGAATGTGGGATACGACTGAACCCTTCGAAGTCGTCTTCCCCCCGGGCTGGGCGTAATTCCTTACGCAGATGACACATAAGTCACAGCCTGGGGGATGAACTTTCAAGAGGCGGCGCGCCTGGCCACCACGGACGTCTCTCTGGTAGTCGGGCGTATTGAGGCGCTGGGTTTGGGGGGGCCTTGGACAAGACGGAGGCCCTTTTGTTCCATGGGCCCCGTCGTAGTCCACCCTCCGTCGCCTCCATCGTAGTCAATTCGGTCCTTTTACCGGTCAGGCCCAGATGAAGTATTTGGGCCTGATCCTCGACGGCAGGTGGCTCTTCGACGAGCACTTCCGACAGCTTTCTCCAAAGCTGGTTAGCGCTGCTTCTGCCCTTGGGCGACTCTTGCCCAATTTAGGCGGAGCCAGAGTCGTGACGAGACGGCTATACATGGGAGTTGGCCGGTCAATGGCCCTATATGGTGCACCGGTGTGGGCGGCGGCTCTGACCTTCAGAGGATATTGGCGGTTAGAGCCATACACGGTTACCGCACCGTATCGACGAAGGCGGCGTGCGCCTTGGCCGGAACTCTCCCGTGGGATTTGGAGGCAGAAGTGCTCGCCGAAGTTTATTGGCGAACGGCTGACTTCAGGGCGGGAAGCAGCATACGGCCTCCGCCCGAAGAGATACGCAAGTGGCGTGAGGCCGCTCGTCGAGCCACGATGGCTCGTTGGTCGTCCTGACTGGAGGCTCCACGTGCTGACTTTGCCGCCGTGGAGGTTCTCCAACCGTACATCGCCAAGTGGGCAGGGCGACAGAACGGGACCCTTTCCTTCCGACTGACGCAGATTCTTTCCGGGCATGGTTGCTTCGGGAAATATCTGCACTCTATTACAAACAAATAAATATATATTCATTACAAAGACACATAACAGATAAAATATTTTTCAGTTCAATAATAAATTAAAAAGACAGGTAAAATTTTTTGACCAGTTTCTTATAATATTGGCAGATTTGGCACGTATTATAGCTATTGGCAAAGCATTCCATAGTCGGACAGTCTTTACAGTAAACAATTTGTCGTAGAACCTGTTACAGTGTCTTGATACTGTGAGTTCCAGAGATTCAAATTATCTCAAGGATCTTGATGTACGTCACTTAGGCTAACAGTCATCCTTTTTATATCCCATGTTACACTTACTTTAGAATTACAGTAGTTGGCGAAATTTAAATATAATTAGTTGACTCTCATAAAAATCAAACAAATAAAAATTTAAAAACACGCGTATACAAGTCGGTTACGTAGACAACATACAGGTGAAGCTAACAAAAACATGTTAAAAATAGTCGACCTCAACGCACATGACAACTAGAATGACTTAGCGATGTTTTATGTTAGAGCAACTAAAGATTTATGTAGTACTGACAGTAAAATATATTACTGTATCTCACTATATTTTATTGTAATTATACATATTGTTTACGGTAGTTACACACATAATTTTACTTTATCTTTCTTATACATCAGCAACAGTTGAAAGGCAAATTGCAATATAAGTATGTCACCCAGAAAACTTTGCGATATCATTTAATATTATATGACAACCCACAAGCAAATCTCAGAAACAGTCATCGTTGGAAGTACATACTGAATCAGACAATCTTTGTGAATTGTGTGAATTCATTTTCAATAGTCAATATATGTATGTGTGCCAACATAATACTGGTACTGAATGAGATTTTATCTTAAGCACCGAGCTGATAAAGTACCTATATTTATGCTGCAAGTGATATAACTTAAGTGCTTAAAAAAAAGTGCCGAAACAGGAATACACCTTGATAAGATTTTTCTTAATTTTATTCTGGGTCTTCCATGGTGATTTTACTCTGCCTGATTGAAAGCATGAATAAAATCCAAGAGTGGTTGTGACCACACTCATTGCGAATGCAGACAATTTAAAATGGCGACCCACAGTATGGCGGATTAGTATTCTTTTTCTGACAACAATTAAAGGAATATCTGAAAACAAACATTGCCATTCAACTATGTAGTTATCTATCGAAACTAAACACGTAAATAAAAAATAACAGTAAATGTCAACCTGAATAGTTCTGTTATGAATAGATAACACAACAATAATTTTGTTTTTAACAGCCAATAGATGTCGCATAAATGTTTGTCTGTTTGATTTGTATTATATTGTTTACAAGAGTAGACACGATCTTAATATCTACAAACATTGTTTTGTAGAATAAAATATATTCTGTAAATATACATTACTTAAATGTTTTCATAATAAAGGCGATGGAGATCCAAGTAGATCAAAGAAACACAATAACCGTTGTTTCTATATATATATTTCTTTTATACATTATAATGCTGTTGTGAAATCAGTAAGCGGTATTCTATTTCTGACAAATATGTTTACATAAATAACATGGTTACGCAAAAACATAATATAAACACAACACTATAGCGTTTTATACCTAAAAAATAACAATAAACTTACTAACCGAATCTTTGCACACCACCGCTGTCGACCAGTGCTTCCAACAAACAGTAACCTCTTGGACCTATTTAGGCTCAAAATGTCAGAAACTTGTAATATCAGATCAATATACAATAAATCCTTGGTATAAAATGTACTAATTTTTGTCTTTGCGAAGTTCTTGAAATCACCTTCACTTACTTAATTCATTTACTTATAATAGTCAAAAATATGGTAGAATTTCAATTTTCTTTAATAACACACACAAGATGATGATTAATGACATACCTGAAAAAGCGATAATTAATCTTCAATAAACCACCACCCCTCCTTAGACTCTCCTATGGTTCGTTTTGACAAATCCTACAGATTGTTATTAATAACGAGCGCATGATGAGCTGGGTAGATATTGGGATACTGTTTTTATTTCGTTACGTTAAAGTATTTATTATCATTACGATTAACTAAGAATATAACAACTATGGAATTTAGTATCGCTACAAAGATTGTATCAAAAAAAAATTCACTTTAATATGATGTAATTACAGTATACATTCAGAAAAACTAAGTATATACTTCATAACAATTCGATAAATCGTGTAAAATTTTAAATACTTACTTAAAACATAGTGTGTTACACATTTTACATGATTAGTAAAACATATGTTTGCCGCATATTTGTCAAAAATAAATCTATACCACGACCCGTATATTTTCAGAAATCGGTGGTGGCGAGATCCAAGTAGCCATAAATTACATAAAAACACAAACGCATCGACAAACAAATTTTTCAATTTTATGATTGTGGAATCGCATCTCACAATCACTCTGTAAAATAAATAATCTTGATTTAGATACCATGTAAACAAGTAACAACAATAGTGTCATGTCATCTCACATGTCAAATTATCTAGTTTCCTTATAAAGGCATTTAAGTATCATTTAAAAATTTGTCATAAATTATGATTCGATCAGGACCTGAAAAATACAGAGACATTCAAATTTAAGTATAGACATCGGTTCTTCTGTAGAAAATTCATTCGAAATATTTGTACCGAATACCCTCTAGAATATGTACGTACTACTTCCTACACTGTTATAGCAGAAGTTAATCAAAGAAAAACGTCTCTTCCCGAAGACTTTACTCATCGATGTAAAAATTTTTTATGAGCAGGTTGTCTTATAAAATAAACAGAAAAATCTTGAGGGACTACTAGCTTGGTAGCGATACCATAAATGGTCATTTCCTTTTCGCAGAATTACTGACAGTTTATCAGTGTCTTGTAGGTTTATTAAATTCAGAAAATCGAGCGTATAAAAGCAGCTAATATGACTAGTATTAGATTTATTTAGTATTGCTATTTGTAACATTAACTTTTGTCAAGAACTTCCCTATATCCCTACCTATATATGATTCATGATGAATATTTACTAAAGCAGGATAAATTTTATGTAGCTACTCTTGATTAAAAAATCGATCTAAATGAAAATCTTTTTCATGAAGTCAAAAATTTTAAATTATGATAATTACATAAAAGAAACGGAACAAATTATTTGTAGCATTGTATTGCGCACACTTACTACGAAAACTGTCACCCTTGCATCAATGGGCACCCGGTTTCGCACTCATCAACGAAACACGACACCACAGATGCTGTCGCTTTAGGTTATTCTTCTGTGGGAGAGTAGTACTGCTCCGGACGAGCCGGCCTATTCATGCTGAAATCAGTGTGGTTCTACTGCCTGGTGAATTCTGCTCTAGTCATGAACCGAACACCTCATGCTTGTTGATACAAGAGAAGAATCAAGAATAAAATTAATAAGCGATAACTCTTTTGGTGGAGCTACTGTTTGTTACTTTTTAACATAATTTGATATCATTATATATAATAATAATAATTCATTTATATAATAATGATTCACTTATATTTTTAATTTTCCAGCGACTTTGATCACGGCGGCGGCGGGTACTACAGTAGGGTGGACATCACCCACTCTGCCAATTCTCCTAAGGGAAGATTCTCCTATTCAGACTTCAGCGGATCAAAGCTCATGGATCGCATCCATTATGATACTATGTTCTGGTAGGTACTAGAAAAATCTGTTTATTATGGTGCTAAAGAATTTAATACGAACTTATTGGTATCGTCAACTGACCATAAATGCTTGAACTATGTTCACAACATTTACGTTTTAGTGAATTCAGTTACAAATTAAATATATCATGTCGTGTAAGTTGTCAATTTTTCACGGGGTAGTTAGAGCATTTAAAAGAGTTTTTTCCAATTATATATATAGCTAAACATTGAAATAATAATTCTTATTAATTTCATTCTTAAGCTGTTGGTACTATAATTTAACAAATACAAGAAAACACCTCTCAACTCCTAAATAAGACGCAATTCAAAAGAGCAAAAAGCCGATTAATGTTAGAAGAATAAGTTAGAAACGAAAAAGTTTCAACTTACTAAAAATATTTAATTTTTGTTTTGTAAAGTAAGGCGTGAAAAGTGATTCATAAAATAGAATTATTTGTAACACCCAAATGTGTTGAGATGTAACGTAATTTGAGTAAAGGAGCGATAATTTTTTTTGAAAAAACAACAAACAACAACTATGCTACTAACATAGTGCAGTTACCATTTTATTTTAAATTGTTCTCTATATAACCTGAACGCATATCCCAAATTAACAATGTCACGTTTGTGTTCTGATGGTTTTCTGATGACCGTTCAATTTTAGCGTAAAAGGTTAATATTATGAAGTCTAATTGATTTAGTATTTATTTATACATACTTATTTACGTATACATTATTCTATGACCGTAGCTATGTTTCTCGAATACAATCTTGGGACTTACGATCATCAGAGCACTATGCTATGTGTTGCTCATATTAACATCTGATGTTTACTATAATAAATACTAAGTTGCATGTATAATTAGATGTCGTTAAATCACTTAACATATTTGTATCGTGAGTATGAGTTATTCCTGTTAACTATATTCTTATGACATTCGTTGATAAATCAATACAGATATCTTAATATTATTTAAACTTATAAACTTTATCATATTTTAATAGCGTAAAAATCTAAATTTCTGATTGCTTCATCTAAAATAGACTTAGATCTATAGAATTAGTTTTCATCTTCTGTAACTATGTTTGTCTTATTTTATTACACACTACACTGTTGTTTATTCTGTATTTAAATCCTGTTTCCAAAAAAAAGTTGCCCAAGATAACTATTACAACATTATTTATCTACCAGTGTTGGTCACATGGAAATTAGTGGACACGTTTTAGTAATTACAACCAGATTCAAAACAATAAAAAACACATGAATCTTTCAGATACGTTTACTAAATCTAAAAATATTAGATACGGCCTTATATTGTCATTAATATAGCAAACGAAGTAAAGTAAGCTAAAGTGTAAGCTAACAGTGAAAATCCAGAGATTTACTAAAGCTTTTTTTTATTTATTCATTTAAATATCAAAGTCCAGAAAAAATAGAAAAAATGGTAGTCATCAGCATAATTGATAATCAAGAGTTATGAAACACTTCTTCATAATTTATTTCAGCCGCAAGTCCGATTCCCGCTGCATACCTCGCTGATAGAATTGGCACAAAGAAAACGCTGCTATTGGCTTCGGTACCTTACATCATCGGTTGGATTTTAGTCATGTTTGCCAGCAATGTATCCACAATATACACATCCCGTATAATTTCGGGTCTCGGCTATGGCATCGCATACACAACCGCACCCATGTATCTGGGAGAAATTGCCTCTGATAACGTTCGCGGAGCTATGGCAACACTCATCACTGTTATGTCAAAGGTCAGTTGATCTCATACTTTACATTACTTAATATATTTCAATTATAATGATATCTACGTACTGTGAAACATTTCCACAGCGCCTATCAGCCTATTATTTTACTTTTATCGGGTTGTTTCAGGCCTCCAACATAATTTTTATCAGGGAAGTAATTAATCGAGAAATGTGTTACCGATAATTATCAATATGATTAATACGTCACCTACCTTTACTTATCTATATAAAAAATAAACGTTTGTCTGTCTCTATGTCTTTTATAGAATCATAACTTATGCATTTGATCATGTGATTATCTTTAGCAAAGTTGTTGTTCATGAGCCCACGAAAGTGTCTGAGTTAGTACGAATATTTTTTTTATATTGTTCCTTCAAATTTATTTTAGTAGGTAGTGTAGCAACGCGCGCAGGGAACTGTTAATTTGTCGATAAAAATAAATTTTAAATATTTCTTAACTCCTACTCCTTAATCGCTTCAAGGAATGACCGTAATACAGGTTTGACCTAAATTCTCCAAGTCTAAGTGTTGGATCCAATAAGTATTGAAAGAAACCAATGAGCTATAAACCAAAGTAAACTTTTGTTTATAGCTCATCGGTTTCTTTCATAATTAGAGACAATAAAATGAAGAGAAGATTTTTTAAATGATTTAGAGTTCTTGGCAATTTGTACATATAAATAATTATGCACATTTTTGTATAAGAATTAACGTAATAGTACTTTATAAATATTGCACATCTTTGGAGGTTACGACCAATGCTTGAACAGTAATATCGGGCGATTCAGTTCTGCAATACCTTTCATATGGTGGAAATTCCCACACGTATATATAGTATATAAACATCGTGAAAAATGAGAATTTCAAAATTGCTACGTCTACAAAAACATGTAGACGAAGCAACTTTAAATTTTCACATGAAAGTACCCTTGGTCATTTTATTTACCTACTTCAACTGGGTCCAACAGATAAATGAAAGCATTAAATTGACAGCCATTCTACGCTTTTTCCTTTATTATGTATTTAAATATTACTTAACCACATACAATTAGCAAGTCGAAATCGGACAATTTTTATATAGTAATAGAACAACAACAGTTCTCTCATCTTATAATAAGTTCATTGGAAATAGCAAGTTGTACAACATATACCAAGTAAATATTATCTTTTACTTTTAAAATAATATTACTCTAAATTACTTCGATAAACAAGTGGAATTCACTTTGAATTATAATCTGAAGAACTAAAGAGATTTATATTAAAAAACTGATAGTTCACGCGGGTTAGATAGAGTTAATGGTGATGAATAACAAATATTGTGAATTCCTTTCTTCTAAATTCAACAATAAAGTTAATGAAATGAACATGTATCATATTTAATTCATACTAAAAATAATGATGTGTTAACTATTAATTGTCCATTAACAATTCTGTCAATCTCTTTCAGGTCGGTATACTCTCACAGTATTGCATCGGTCCATACGTCTCCATGCTAGCTCTTGCCAGTTTCAACATGGCGATACCAATATTGTTCGTGGTGACATTTAGCACTATGCCCGAATCTCCATACTATTATATCAAGTCTGAACGAAGACAAAACGCAGAAGCTTCATTAAAAAGACTACGGGGTAAAAACTACATCAGAGAAGAACTGGACAGCATGACTAATTTAGTCACGGAAAACATGAAACAAACAAGCCAGTGGAAGGATTTGATTACAGTGGGAGGCAATAGGAAGGGTCTTATAATTTTGATAGGTATATATTTCACTCAACAGTTCTGTGGTAGTACTGCCATTATAATGTATGCACAACAAATATTTGGAGCAGCAGAGGGTCGTTTGGGTCCAAATGAGTCTTGCATACTTTTCGGCTCGGTTCAGCTTCTCACTTCGGCAATGTCTTCACAACTGGTCGACAGATTAGGGAGAAAACCTTTATTACTAATATCGTCGTGTGGAGTGGGCTTATCTAATATCATAATAGGGTCATATTTCTTTTTAAAATATCAGTACAGTGAGTATGCTATAAGTTTATCATTCATTCCTAACGTGTTTATTCCCATATTTATATTTTCATATACAATAGGTTTGGCAACTGTACCATTTGCTATAACTTCTGAAATCTTCCATACCAACATTAAATCAAAAGCAACTTGTGTGATACAAATATTTGTCGCTTTAATGACATTTACAGTTACAAAGTTATATCAAGTTGTAGCTGATAGTTTAGGGAATCATATCGTTTTCTGGGGTTTCGGTATATTATCAGTAGCCGGTGTAATATTCATATTAATTTACCTTCCGGAGACAAAGGGCCAGTCATTTGCAGCGATACAAGAGAAATTATATTCATCAGATAGAGTAGTACATTTAAAGGAAGAGGATCAAATGGCGAGCGTAAAGCTAAACTTGTGATGTACTTGTATTACAATTAGGTGTTTTTATGAAATTTAAACTGTGTAAGGAATTCGCTAGAATTGTTTGATAATACGAGTATATAGTACTTAAATCTCCGTCCGCAGCGAGCCGACATTCCGTATAAAATGTTTATTTTTCTTTTCCTATTAATTTGTACATTGTATTTTGTACAGCAGAAAATGTTGAGACCAAAGAATACATTTAAGTGTATAGTACCTGTTTTCGAAGTTACCATTTAAATACTTTACAAAGATAATGTATAAGCACTGACGTCGATTGTAATATTAAGGTAATTCAAATAGGGTTTAACACAAGATAAAAAGTGTAAAATTATTGAGAAACTAAACATTTTACGATACATCGTTTTTGTTGGTTTTCAACTTGATGTTTTAGGAGAACCAAAAGTATGTAAGATATTGTTATTCTTTATTATATGAATGTAATGAAATCAATACAGATTTTAAGATCTGATCGAATATAAGTTTTTAAGATCCATCGACGTTCCGTTACAATCGACATCATGTATTAACTGTTTTTGTCCCTACTTATAGACTACCTTTACGTGTACAACAGAAGTCGTGTTCAACGTTTTTATAAGTATTACAAATATTTATTTTTAATCTTTATAGTTTAATTATACATCACTAATGTACTAACATACAGTTTATTTATTCCTTAAGAGGCCAATGCCAATGTATCGCAAATACTTAAGTTTTTTGTAATAATTATATACAAAAGTTATTTGGTAATTATGGATACTTATTTAATACGAAGTGCCTTAAAATACCTTATGTATAGCGTCGACAAGTACAAACTTACCTAATGTTATTTTTAATACATCATAATGTTAAGAAAGTAGTTAGTAAGCATATTCATTGAGGGTTCAAATGGTTACCGATTTCCAATCTCTATTATAAGAGAGAAATTATGCTGAGAAGTAGGTACTACTCAAGCACTTTAATCTCCTAATCTACGTTAATTAGATGTTGGAATGCCATAAGTAAATACTACGGCATCTTCTTACTTATGCCAACTATATAATACAATCAATCAATCAAAACAACCTATCGCCGTCCTCTGCTGAACGAAGGAACTACATACGAGTATAACATTTGTTACAATTATTGGGTTCTGTGACCGTTCTTAGAGTTGGTAATAGTATTTTTGCATCAGACAGTCTCAGTGTAGGTATGTCAATCTTTTTTATTGTTCTTGTTAATAATAGTGTTATTCTTAATGATCAAGAATTGTACTGTGAACCTGAAATAATGCTGTTTATTTAATAGTATTGTGGTTACTCAAAATTTTGCTATTAACTGTTAAGCAGGCAACAGCTTAGTTATTAAAAACTCATTTCCAACAATTAAAGCTTTCTTTAGCTGTAATATTAATTACAGAAAGACATACAATTATAACTTTTGCAATTTACTATCATTTATACTCTTGATTTTGCTGAATAACGTTACAAGTATTTAAAGAAAGTTCACTTAAGGGGTGTTCAAGTGAACCGCGAATAAAACGCGACGCTGCGAATGCGACGAATGCGACCAACACAATGGCATACCTCACTTGTGGCCTATGTGGCAGTCTGCGGCTAGATGTGACGTAACGCTTTCTTGTTTTGTGGGCGACCCGACACGACACCATGGTTACTTCAGAAACGTTGATCGTTGCAGTCAAAGGTTTTTCGGCAACTTAAAATTTGTTGTTTTTAATTACAATTCAGGCTTAATAGCAACAATAATCTGATTGCAAAATAGAGGGCTTTACTCCACAATATTGATTGAACATTTAAATATCTTTTTTTTATTTTAAATGTTATGATGAAACTCACCAAATGTTTTTTTTTATAAAAATATTATGTTTGTTTTCTATCTGTCTTGTGTACCATTTTTTTTTAAATTCTGTGATTTAAGTATGAACTTTCAAGCTAAATTGTACCGTACTTCCACATGATTCGAGAAGTAATAATCAAAATCACGTAAGACATTTGTTGCGTGTAGCATCGCATCACATTGCATCGTGTCTTGTCGCGTCGCATCGCTTCACGTCATATTCTTTGCTCACGTGGGACACCAAGTTATAGTTTTATTTAATTATGTAATTTAAATTAACCTAACCGGCTTCGCCCTTGGCTATACCAAAGGTACCCACAGTAATGTTTCAGTAAGATATAAAATAATATATATATATATATATATAAGTAGGTCTCACTAAATTGAGACAAAGTTATAAGCAGGAAAACACATTCACATTTCATTTTAATTATACGTTTTATATAATTTCCAGTGCATAGCAGCTTTATACTAAAATTACAGAAATAAATATATCTCTGTTTGATTTCGTTTAATATTTTGCTAAAACTTCATTACTTGACAGTCTCAATAGACATATTATTATAATACAGACTTTTGTACAAGATGTTAAAACTATTGGAAAATAACGATTATACAAATAGCCCTTAAAGTCAAAAGAAACTTAATTAAATGAAAATATATTAATTTTAGCATAGACCGTATTGTGTAAGTTTACTGAAACTACATTTAAATTATTAAGGATCCAGAGATGACTTATTCGTACAATAAAATGCTGTGTCCTTATAGGCATGTAAAATATCTGTTTATTGACCGAAAAATAAATGCTTTCTCTAAATTTTCCAAAAAACAATATTAAAAATTTGTCAACAAGGAAGTTTATTTTAAATATATGTTGTGATAAGTACCAATGGGTAAGTAATACTCATACAGGTACCAGGGATACCTCATCCCATTACCTCGCTCCATGTATACAGGTATACCTCAGAAATAAATTTATAAGTGTGAAATTACTCGTAACTTGAGTATTAATAGTAAATTATTCAAAAAACACCTAAGTTTCTTCGCCTCAATACTCATCTGGTAGCTTAGTACTTATAACTCATATAGAGCAATCATATATGCAATAATATTTTGTTGCTGATTTGAAAGAACTTTGTACCTAGGTCACGTCTCGGCAAAACATTTAATATGATAACAATGTGATAAAACAACATTCCTACTTATTACACGGATTCTCACAATGCCATTTTATAATATTTGTGTAAAAGGTAATGTATTTTGTGAAATTAACATGTAACTATTTGTGAATCATTAGTTTAAGAAGTTTTATTATTAAACTTATTGTGATATAGCTTAAAAAATTATTTCACCTACTCCTACAATATACTACCAACTTCAGTGTAGGCGCTAACGGTCTTCACAAATCGATGACTGTTACGAGTAACATAAGCCCATTCTCTGTTCACTCTATCCCATATGCTGGTTATAAGCCGATTTCACAAATCTTCAAGAATAGTATTAGACTACTCTTGGGAAGGATTAGGTGTAAAGATATTTTCCCAACGTCATCTTTTGCGATATCAGATAAGACGACGCATAATATTTAATTGTACTTAAATATGTCACCTGTTAATGAATACAAGGAGTTTTTAAGGATTAAATATATCATCATGGACATGAATGCACAAAAAAGAATATCAAAAAACGAATCGGAAATCATTTGTTTATATAATAGGAGAGAAGAGTAAAAGGCCGTAAAAGGACAATGAACTTAATTAATTAATTTGTCGAAAAATTACACTTGTATTGCCTTTTGCGAGAATCACAGAATCGGCGTGACAGAAACTTTAATAAAAAATGAATTAATTGAAACTTAAAAAACTTTTTTTCGACTTGATAGTTGTCGTAAGCAGTCTATAGCATGCATATGCAGTTTATGGCATGAACGTTGTTCCGTTCATGTTGTACAATTATTTCGAATAACAGTTTGCTGGAGCCATGGAAGTATACATGAGGAGAATATCAATTCTTGGCCGCCGATGAAATGTGAAACAGAAGATATTCTAGCCGTGTGCTAAATGTAAACCATAACCTACGTAAGGTTCTTAAAGAATATCCTTACTCTACGACTTGTAGAATAAAAATAATTAATCCTAACCTGCTATTCAATAAAAATAATATGTCCTATGAGTTACCAAAACCTGAAGTCTTATCAAGAATAGTGACGACAGAATTAAGTCTTGATAACATAATTTCAACCATTCCATAGTTGTAAAAGAAACACGACCTCTACTTCAGTTTCTATCTCTCTTGATACATGAGATGTGTCAGTAGTTACTTCAAGTCATAAAGTCGAGTCCTAAATGTTTTGAATAATTTCGAAATCAACTTCAAGAAAATTCTCTTACTTTTATAGTCAATCTTTACCTGTTATTTTAATTTTGAAATGCAAATATGCGTCGTGTATGTGTATAGTGTGTATGAAAAGGAAACAGAAAATTCCCTATATCGTGGCATACCACGAGATGAAAATTATTCAGTACCTGAAGGACACTTAACGCGGCTTTTTATACTAATTAATGTGACACTTAAAGGTAATTTCGATTTTTATTATTCCATTTTTGAGAATCTGTTTGAGATCCTGTAATTACTCTCCTAAGTAGCAACTACTTCATTTGTGAGTCTCAATTTCTTATACATAAGTGTCAGTAGCTTTAAGAGCAATCTGCACGTAACAAATGAAACATCATTCAAACACGGTTGTTACCTATTTGTACTCAGTCTTAACAAAAGAGCTGTACCATTTTATGTTGTACCTTAACAAATAACATTACCTTAACAATAAATACGAACAGAGAATAAAATACTTTTTATTTCATATAATATAATTTATGATTAATAAGCTATTTTTAAACCTCCTTTCTAAGGAGAAATCTATATCCATAGACTTAAAGACTCTTGATGAAGCTATCTTTTTTATTATCTAGAACTCTTAGCCTACTTTTAATTTTTACAACACTACTGAAAAAGAGAGAAATTTGCTCTGATCTTACTCATACAAATTACTATTTAAAAGTTTTTATAGATCCATTTTGTAAAACATTTTATTTTTGTTTACCAAAGCAGTAGAGATTTAAATTATAAAAATAAGATTTATCATTTAAAATGTCTACTAGATGAGAAGAAAATACTACAGATTGGCTCACTGTGTCCTAATTGAATGATCTGTAATTATGAAATAGAAATAAATATAGAGATTAAAAATAGGATATTTATTACATTTTTTTATAATTTTTACCTGAAGTAAATCGTAAGAAAATAAAATTCATCAGACAGACGCAGACAAAGACATCGTAGAAATCTCCAGTGTACACAAACATCAGATAAATATAATAAAGATTGAAAATTATTTACATATGTATGCCAACACAGTTGTTTTGTTTAATATGAATTTATTTTATTTTGAAGTTACTTTTTTGATTCGTAAAAATATAAGCTCAGCTCTTAAAAAATCATAATTCACCAGTATTCATTATGTTCTGTTACAAAAAAATACAACGGGCTGTAAAAAATCATTATATAATAAATTTTAGTATTCAAAAAATAAACTATACGAAAAATTATAAAAAGAAGATAACCTAATTTAGCTTTAGCGAACTTGTATTCATTATTTAAGTACCTATACAGAAATTTTCATGACGAGATTGTTAACTTTTTTTTTAATAATAGGTACTGTTTTATGATTTTAAAGTAATAAAATCCCCAAGAGTATCATACATTATTTAGATAAAATGGTTACAGAATACCTATTTATAATAATAGTGTTAAATTATAAATTAAATAAAAAACTAGTTCTAAGTTATAATACCCTCTTTGTAAGTAAGAGATACAACGAACATTAATAAATAAATATTTCGGACATTTAAGTTGTGCTATGACAACTAGACTGATTAATAGAATACTTATAAAGCTTTTCTTTTTGTAAATACATACATATTATACATAGAAAACACCCAAAATCCGAAACAAATTTTGCAGATCACATTTCCTACTCGAGAATCATACCCGAGACCTGAAGCACAGCTGTTGCATTCGCTATTACTGCGCTACCGAAGCATTAAACATTATCACAAGCAGTATACATTATTTTTAACAAATCAATTAATATTATACGTCTTTCCTTAAGAACCTGTTTGGGTTTTTGCGTTTACGTTGATAAGAAAAATATGTTATGACCATAATGCTACTCAAAATAGGGTAAGGTTAACTCTCGTGGAAACGTACCAGTCAAAAAGTATACGAGTATACATGTGCATATAAGTTCTTCAAACGTTAAGTAACGTTTGAAGCACCAGTACCTTTCCATCAGAACAAATAATTCTTCGGAAACGACGAGATATGCGGTATCACAAGATATGTGTTGTTTATTTATTACTATTACGCGTGGATATACAAATACAAATATTTAATTGCGTCGTTCAAACAGTATCTGGTTAAACTTGTAAATATTGGAAGATAGAGCGTTAAAGCAAAGGAAGCGATGGAAAATATTTGACTGAAGATTTGGGTTTTGCATGAAATGATAAACTTTAGAAACAAACACACAACCCAACTATGCAACTAATTAGCTTTCTTGTAAATAAACAATTTTTATAACATATCAAATGATTTTTTCATACAATTTCTTCAATACTTAACTAATTCGTGGCTCACCATATATACGAGTATGTGACTGTATAACTCGAATTACGTTAAATCCTAAGATTTGTCAATACTTAATAGTATAAGGTCCGTTTTAAAGAAAGGCCTATGTCCAGCAGTGGACTATTAATATCCGTGGATGTGATGTGATGTGAATGGTAAGTCTCAACTGTTCTATGATAACCGTTTAATTTGGACTTTTACCACTAGGTAATTTTTAAGATTTGCCTCAAAGACGCGTTAAATCTTGAATTTGTGTGGACGCTTCTTATAAGCAATTTTTTGTGTTATATATTCATGTTATATGTATAATTAGTCTATAAACCTTATTCAAAAGTAAATGAAAAAAAATGTCGCAAGAATCTTGTTATGTAATCTTACAAGATTACCTACAGGTTAGGTTAGAAGACCACGAAGTAATGCGGTCACCGAGCCATTGTATTATTTGAATTCAAAGAGTTACAATGGATTGTTTTATTTCCAAAATTATATTTATCAATCATTTCTGGTCTGGCGTTAATGGTCACCGTTCTAATCTAACCTAAACTATATTTTTTATTAAGAATACTCTTGTGACATATTTATTTCAACATTTAGTATGTCTTTGAGGCAAATCCAAAGATTTACCAAGTGAATGGTAGTAAAAGTTCAAAGGGAATAATTATCATAGAACACTTCGGACTTTTATCATTATCATTATCAATCTTTTATCATTGTAAATCTTAGATTTTGCTAATCAATCGCAAAGTTGACCATAATTTGATCTTTGACATATTATAGATAAATTACACTCAGATTTAGAACACATGAATGTGTTAATCGCATAATTACTTGCTGTGAGTGGGCAACAAATTCACGTCCTGAATACTTGCAGTATTCCGTACCCTAGCTCCGTCACCCTCTCACGTTTCCTTACCCTGGTGGACCTGTTCCCGTTGCTCGTCTCTTGTTCGTTTTAAATAATTACATTGCCAAGGAGATTTAGTGGCAGACGATAAAGCAGTATGCCAGATTAAACGTTTTTCAATGAAATAAGTTAATAACAATAATAATAAGCAACACTAGAAGCAATTGGAATTTCTTATGCATATTTTGAAAATACAAAATTTGTTAGTACGAATTTATATATATATACCTATATATTTATCAAATACCAACCACAACAAAACCAATATGTGTACAATAAAAATTGGAATAAAACAGCAATAGAAATAAGATAAAACAGCAATAGAAATGAAACGTTTAAACGTCAGGTTAGTACAATAATTTTACCATATACTCTATAAATGTGATAGTGCCATGAATCCCACAAATTCGAGACTTGTTTACCAACTACTTATAAACTTCTAACATCTATTTTGTGACTCAAAATTACTACACACATCAATAATAATTCCGTACTTTCTGTTTCTCAGAATGGATGTAAAAGTGGGACCCGTGGTACTAAAGTGCTCCTTATCACAGACAGGACCATAAGCCAACACGTACGTCGTAGTCGTAAGAGTCCGACATGTTGGATAGACTACAAGAAGGCTTATGATTCAGTTCCATGTACATGGTTTTTGAAAGTGCTAGAGTTGTATAAAATTGATACAACTCTGTGCACGTTCTTAAGGTCATGTATGAGTCAATGGAGGTTGTCCTCCTCCTCCTCCTAGCGAAGTGTTGTCACTTCGCTATCCAGGATGTCGACAGACTGCGATAAACTATATACTTATAAAGATCGAGTGAGGTATATTTCAAGGTGACAGTCCGAGTCCCTTGCGATTTTATCTAGCTTTAAACCCTCTCAGTACTCTGTTCAGAGAGAGAGGGTTCAGGATTAAGCTATCGGTTGCAAAAAGATGATCAAGTTATATCTCACCTTCTTTATATGGATGATTTAAAATTACGGGCCTCCACAATATTACAATTGACGGCGTTATTAAGAGTCACTGAAAACTTTAATAATTCTATCAAAATGGAATTTGATGTAGATAAGTGTGCATCATGTATGTAAAGAAGGGTAGTGAATAATCTGAAAGAATAGAATTTTCAGATTCAACAAAATTCAGATCTCTGTCTGCCACCGAAACTTACAGGTATGTAGGTTTTTCACAGTCCTTGGGAATACCAGAATCTGGTGTGAAACAAATATTATATAAATTCTTCTTTGGCTTCTTTGGCCGCCTAAAAAAAGTACTTACTTAAAAGTCTTTTATCAGGGGGTAACAAGGTGTAAGACTATAATGGTTGGATTATGCCAGTTCTGATGTATTCCTTTGGTGTACCTAGATGGACTCAGACCGAATTAAATGCTCTTAACAGAAGTCCGTACATTGCTGATTGCATTTCACATACAACACCCATGTTCATCGATTATGAGATTGTATATTTCGCGAAAGTTTGGGTGTCGTGGTCTATCAAATATCAAGACTACTCAATCGCGAGAAACACAATCTCACAGAATATTTTGTACAGACTAATATGTGAGTGCATCACAATATAGTTGCAGTGGGTTCTGGTTCTGGAACTTGTAGTACTTAGTACTACTGATCGCAGGGAAGTATGTTCTCGTCTTGCTAACGGTGAGTATTTGTACAGGCATAACCGAGTAGCCAGGATCATACATCAGCAAATTGCCCTTAATACCAACTTGTCAATTTTGAAGTGCCATACTACAGGTATGTGCCCGATCCAACTCGAGAACGGTCGTGCTACGTTGTATTGGGATTGATCTATTATCACAGATAGGACTATTGCTGCCAATAAGCCTGATATTATGGAGATAGATAGATTAGAGCGCCGCGCATTGATTACCGATATCGCTCTTCCTCATGACAAAAATCTCCTGAAGGTTGAAAAAGAAAAACAATTGAAGTATTTGAATCTGTCTCACGAAATTGCCGCTATGTGGAATGTGGATTCGGTGATCTGATAATCATATCTGTCCATGGATTGATAGCCAAAAGCCTCGACCAACATCTTAAGAGGCTCACGTTAGAATGTTGGATCAAGGGTCTGATACAGAAGGCAGTCCTCCTTGACACGGCCCATACAGTGAGGAGGTTCTTATCTTTGAAGCCCTAACCATCGGTGTTCCGGTCCTGTAGCCAATGTCGGTGGCCTACTATCTTTTATATTTTGAAATATCTGTTTTTGTTTTCCTTTTCTATGTATTTAAAAATGTAATTAATATGTATATATAACATTTATATAGTACTTGTAGCATACACCAGTTTATAATTAATAATATAGGAAAGACCACGTAGATCCTGATGATTTCTGTAGGTATAAGGTTCCAACTCATAACAATTCACGTTATCCATTAAATATATATGTATTAAAACAAAGTAGGTATAATTATACTAGTGATGAGTATATTGTGTATGTATAGCGTAATTATAGTTATTATATGATTATTTAACATGAGCATTATACTCTTGTTATAAAACATGCTCTTGTACTAAAACTTTTTCTTTTTATTTTAATAGTCTGCCAAAAGTGACTCTACTCTGCTTGATGGAAAGCATGAATGGAATCCAAAAGTTGTTGTCACCATATTCATTGCGAATGCTGACAATGCAGTATGGTTACCCACACTATGGAGGCCTATTACGATTTTTTACGACTCACTTGGTGACGTAAAAGACATAACAGTCATCGTAGCATTGTATTGCACACATTTACCACGACAACTGTCACCCCTGCATCAATGTACCTGCGGTCTCGCACTCACCAACGAAACACGACAGCACGGAAGCTGTCGCTTTAGGTTGACCTTCTGTGGGAGGGTAGTACTGCCCCAGACGAGCCAACCCGTTCATTCTGAAAGCAGCGTAACTCTACTAACTGTTATAAAACGCTTAAAGTAGTATACATGCATAATTTACATAGATTGAAAAATGGAATAGACATACTATGTGTCTCTTAGTCTTAACAACCATTGTAGTTTACACACAAATAAATATTATTTTCCACTGTTTCATTTAATCAATTCAGTCTTGCCTTTGTCTATTGCTAACAAAGACAATTTCTTATTACATGATAAATATTTTTTTGTGAGTAAATATATGTTACTGCAATTCGATTAGGTCAATTTTAAATTAAATAAGAAAGACGTTTCCTATCTGTATAATTTTAAATTGTGTAGCCATCATTGGCAGCACAATTCTCTTCGTGCATATAATAAGGTTTCCTTATAACACAATGATGTCTCCAGTTAATCTTAAGAGATTATGTTAAATTGCTCGAATTGCCCCTTTCTATGATAAATAATAATCATTTATATGACTCAATAAAAATGAATAAATTCATTCATTTGTTTATTATATCAAGTAAATATTATAAAACTTTAAAAATTTGACATAAAACTCGAATATCAATTGTTGGTCAAGTCTTGTGAAATCAAATTGTGTCGAATCCTGATTTCATTTAAATACATGGGCTTAATAATAATATTATTTTCTTAAATATTTTTATCTTAAAGTGCTGTAATAGGTTTGTTTGATAATATTTTTACTATGTTTGGTTAATCAGGAAATTGTTATTCGTATTATTATCAACGCAGGCAGGTATGCCTATGATGGCCTTTGTGATTATTACAAATCTATTCATTATCTTTATGTATAGACTCAGCAGCAATGTGTTTAATTAATTTAACTGAAAGTATTTTTTTTTTCTCAGGAACTAAGGCTACTGTTAATAATCCTAAATCCTTTGTTTTTCTAGACGAGTTTAATAAAAGAATTAATGATTAAAAAATATATTTGCATGAACTTTCACTTAAGGGTTAGATATAAAGATATATATACATATAGCCAACTGAAAAGGAAAACTGAGAAGGCGATATGATGAAATTCTAAAAATTACAATTAAAATTCATTTAATTTTTACCTATTATACTGTTTTGTAATAAATGTCCTAAAAAATGGTCTTCTCTTCCGATTAGCTGTGTTTATAAAGGCCTGGTTTGCCAGCCAATTCCAACCTAAACCACATAGTTGTTAGCCAAAGAACAGTTTATATCCATTTTTATATCACGTTAAGAAAAGCAATACTCTTCAAAACTTTCTATAAGCTGCTCGTATGAAAAACCACTAAAAAGACGATTAAAAAATAATAAGATAACTGAATGTCGCAATAACTATCTAAAACACTAAAAGACATCTTGGCGCGATAAGATACGGAGAATTATATTTATTAATACTTAAACCAGTAGTACCGTATCATTACAGTAAAGATAACCACGTGGAATAGATATTATCTAAATGATTTACATCGTATCGTACACAACGTAGCAGAGCCACGTTGGTTTCAGCACGAACCGGCCGGCTCAACCCGGGTAGAAATAACCACGATCACAAAAAACCAACCTAAAGCTACAGTATCCGTGCTGTCGTGTTTCGTTGTGTACCTTACACTGCCACGATAATTATCATGTCATGCCTTTACATCCCCAAGCGGGGTGTGGAAAGCGTCTCACTAGACCTTCTTAATATAAGTCATCATACTGCATTATCTGCATTCGCAATAAGTATGGTGACCATAACTCTTGGTTTCTATTCATGCTTTCCATCAGACACAGTAGTACTTTGGGAGACTCTTAAAAAAAAATATGTTTAATTTTTTTTAAATTTAAACCATAGAACAGCAAGTAGTAATTATGACTTATACGCTTACATTGTGATTCCTTCATTTTCAATCATTTTACACAAAATTGAAATGGGACCAAATGAAATTATGTACTACCAAAAAAATTTCACAATCGGTTCATAAGTAACGAAGAAATGAGATAAAAAAGTACCTGACTATAAAAAATAACTAAACAGATAACTTGTATTTATAAAGTAAGCTAAACAAAGTAACTAAAGGACTAAAAAAAGGAAACTTTGATTTTTTTAATTACATAAGGTGTCTGTTACTTTTACGTACTTGCCAGCGTTAATAGGGTACCGGTCTCTACTCAAGCTATTAACAATATATTATATATCATACATACATTTTGTAACTCAGACGCGTTCGGAAAGTATCACAATATCGGTACCCATTCTATTACGATAGTAGTAAGTAAAATTATATTCTGTTACCTAGAACATAAAGTTTATCGAGACTACCTTACAATTTGAATTTAATATGAATTATTCTTGAAGATGAGGAGCTCGAAGAACCTTTTCATGATAAAAGTACCGATCTCATATTTAATTATATTTACGGGAATTAACGCGCTCACGGTAGATAATGAGTACATACCTTTACTGTACTTAATACCTATCGTGAACACGTTTATTCCCATAAACGTAATTATTTATTTATTCATTTAAAATTTATTGCACTTGTTGAGGCGTGCAAAGATACTGAACTTTTTATAATGCATAACGATTTGGTAAATAAGAATTAAATTAATTAAACATCGCGTTCCATTATACGAGTATATAAGGAAACACGACGTTTAAAAATTAGTACCTGTTATTTATTCGAAAATATCCAGTAGGTACTTGCAATCGTTGCTGGTTTAAATTAGTGCGTTACAGCAACTGAGTTTTTTACTATGGATGAATGCAATAAAACTATTGACGTAAATGAATGTAAAAGAAAAAAAACATTTTTAACTACTGAATATCTATAAAATATTCTCATATTATGATAATCGTCGGCATTATAAATGCTATAGCATTCATTAGTGCTATATCAATTTAAACACCGTACAACACGAGAAGGCTAAACTTTTTTATAACTAATTGCTCTCAACTGTTTTTTTGTCTGTGCAGCAAATCCCTGGTAGTGGTTATGTCGTACTCGAACCGATCAAAAACGACACGCCGTGTCGGGTACTAGTACCCAAGGAACCAGCTGCTCCCTAGAAATGAAATCTCAGGAACCCCAACGTACTTGAGACCGCCTACAGCTTGTAGATGGCCCTCTCTTATGTTCCGTGTTCTACCCACCACCCTGGCAAGCTATACTTCGCAAAGATGACTTGCTCACAGAAAGAGATAGTATTGTTCCACGCGCTTTCGCTTCGTATCATGGCCGCAATCATGATATTATTGCTGTACTCTGCCAAGCTTCGCTATGACTCATTGCGGTTGCAATAAAGAGAAAGAAATATGAAACAAAAATATAGCAAAAAAAATAGATAAAAACAATTTTTGGAACAGGTAGTGTATCGTCTCACGATATTTGTTCAATAGATACAGAATCTTTTGAGTTTTTGAAACGAGCACAAACCAACTTAAATTTTTTAAATATTTTAAAGGTAAAACTGGATTAATACATTTCACTTGATTTTTTTTTTGTCATTTAAATGACTTTGGACAGTGACAAACGCTTTTTATAACAAGCGTAGACCATCATAAAACATTAAAATTCACAATATTTAACTTATTTAATCTTGATATATCACTTTACGATGCTCATGAAGTAGTAATGTGATTTATCAAGATAAAAAAAATTGAATATAACGATTATACATACACAGATAACACCCTTAGTGCTGTATTTAAATATAATAATATAGCTGAGTAAACTAACTTATGTATATCCTTGCGTAGCAAATATTCCATTGTTCCACGCATGAGCCGCTGAACTATAAAACTATGTATGAAGCCAGATAAACTACTACCATGTTGTTTTTTGCATTGTTTTGTTTTGCTATAGTTAGCGTAGTTCCTGCTTAAGAATAAAATTAATTGCTAAATAGTTGAACTCCCTTATTTTGCGTTATTGTCGTAAAAGTTAAACCTAACGATCACATTGGCTATTAGTAATGTAATTAACAGACAGTAATTAAAATGTGCCTCCCGAATCAAAATAATATGGCCTCAAAATTGTACGTTATAAAATCGAAAATAATATGTCATTGTTCGTGTTAAATGACCTTTGAAATAAAATAATTTTACTGGACGAAGCGTAGCCATTTCCTGTGACTGTTCCGTTCTGGCCTACCTAAACAAAAAACCATGTTTTGCACAGTTCAGGTAACGAATGATGTCATTTACGGTATAGACAAATTCCGGTTGTATTTATACTTGCCAGTAACAAAAAATAAACAGTTAAAAAATGTAACATATGGGGAAGCTTATTACATTTTCGCAAACAGTGCAAATTGCAGAAAAACAATTATATAATCATGATCATCTTCAGAGGCCTATGTCCAACAGGGGACTGGACACAGGCCTCAGCTTAGATAGGAGATTTTCACTTACAAAAACATGCTGGCCAGACTGATGGATTGGTATGGGGTTTGTTTAAAGTTTTCTTTCTCTTCGGAGTGCTGTTGTTCTAATTAGTTTTGTCCCTTAGAGGCTCTTATGACACACACGGAATGAATAAGGGTGACATTCCGTATTCTTAATCTGTTAGCACATGGACAACTTAATTTTATAATACACACACTGATAATTCTATAATAATCAACGATATTTACTGTGATCAGTTTAATCTAATCTTTCCATCCCGCACAAACCGGCGCCGCGGTATTCTTCGTTATAATTTTAATTCAAGTTAGAACTTTTAATTTTTTAGTTTAGATAAACGATTTGTTTATCCACTAAACGACCTTATTAGTACATTTATTAGGGTTGTTTTTGTTTGTATATAAAATAAAAGTAAAGTAAATAGTTTCTTGTTGTGGTTTGACAAAAGCTAAAATAGTAAAATTAGAAATGAAGAATTTAAAACTAAAAACCAACTAAATATAAAAAATACTAAATTTGTAATATAGTTCAATACAAATTAATATATTTCTGTAAATAAATAGTATTTTTGTGTAATAATTACTCTAATACAAATAATTAATAATGTAATATATGCCAATCATAATGAAAAGTATGTAAATCTATGACATGAGTTGGTCACAGTTTGAAAATAACTAGTTTTCAAATAGGTCAATAATGCTACTGATACCACCACATTTTGTGTATGTTAAATTAAAAATGTTACACTTAATACACTTATTTATTTATAAATGGACTTTATAATGCACTTTACTGAGACTGCTGCCAAGCTCTTCTATAGTGCGTTATAGGAAACACTTGCATACAAAGATATTCAATCTCGATAATATAAATCGATATTATGATTAAATCACAATATACACACAATTAACATTACTATATTACACTATTCTTTGCCCACGGCTTCGCTCGCGTAGAATTTAGTCTACTGCATTAAGTTTCGTAACAGATCATTTTAAATAAATATATGTTTTTTTTACCATATAAACAGTCATACGGTACACCATCTTTGTGTAACTTCAATAGTTTAGGCAGTGTACGCCAAAATAACTCTCAGTGGTCAGATTTTTCCCGACCAAAATTACGTTAAATATGTTATTCCGACCTATATTACTGTTAAGTTTCATCCAAATCCGTCCAGTAGTTTTTTCGTGAACAAGTAACAAACATCCATACTCACAAACTTTCATATTTATAATATTATAGGAATAAATTGATTGTAATCAATTTAATCATGTGTACTAAATGAATCAGTAGGTGTCGGATGTGAAATATCAACTAATATCTTCCATAGTGATAGATATAAGCTGATGAAATAATTTGTTATTCGTTTCGTTTAAAGAGCCTTTAACTTATTTCTTGTTTAGTTGATTGTAGAACCAGTTGTTAAATAATAAAAATGCAGTACCTACTTTATAAGTATTTATTTTAAATTGACTTGCAATAAAAATATTTACGGTATAAGCATTCGTTTTATTTTCTGCCATATTTTTTTTATCTATACATTTAATATACAATATAATAAATGCATATGTTATTTGTTGTATATATATTGTGTAATATTTATCGGGATTACGTGTGGCTAAGAACTTTATAGACATACTACAGTAAACATTTTTCCATAACGCCTCACTATAAATAAGTTTAGAATTAAACAAATACAGTAACGTTTCTTAGATCCATAAGAAAGTTGCAAACAACGGGTGGAAATCGGTCAAGGTTTACAATATTTAAAAAGTGTAAGATTACAAAAGAGTTTCTCTGTTATATGCGCCATCAATCAAATAAAAAGCTAAAAAAATACGACGACAAAGATATAATTAAATGAAGTGTAGATACAGAATTCACGGAAGGTGCCTTTTTGTAAAATTTCTTAGAAATCTTCATACAAAGTCAGCGTGCATGATATTCTTATTTTGAAATACACGCTTAGCGTTCCTTTAAAATAGAAATATGTAATCTTTGGAACAAATAATTCAAATATTTAATAAAATAACGAAACGTACGTAATATAATTGATTATCCAGATTATGTAATCAAACAGTAGCTATGATAGTCTAGGCTGTAGCCTTACATGTGAATACGTATACTAACTTCTAAACATGAGTAACTGATGTTGTCTCAATTTGCAACAACAATTTATAAATACGCCAGCGTAATATCATAAACCAAAACCTCCTTTCTAAGGAGAGACCTATGTCCAGCTGTGAACTATTAAATGCTGTTGATATGATGACGTGATACGATTGTTATCGCTACCAATCTCTACTTGAGATTCAGTTGCAAAAATAAATGAAGTATAAAGAGAAACTTAATTGTATTATGATAGCCCTTATTTAAAGAGTAAGCCTTAAGAAAACAGTGTTAATGTTACTGTAGACTCTTACAATGTTTTCACTGCCTACTTTATAGAGCAGAAGGCGCCTAGCAATATTTATACAGTGGATGAGTAAGCCGAATATACTTCGGCTGGTTAAAAACACAGGCGTACCTTAAATGACGCACGTCGCGTCACATGTTTATAATGTACTTAATTGTGTATCAGCATTTGTACTTCTGAACATCACTATAGTTTCGTGTGTTAAAATTTACTCATAAGTTGAACAAACATCGGTCGTATGAAGCGATAACACATATACTAGGTAATTAATTTGACATTATCTTTGTGGGTGTGTTCGATCACGTCATACACACACCGCTTACATGTACTCACTAACACAAAGATAAGTATAAAGCATACGAAACACGAGTGCTATATGAGTTTGCTATATGTGTACTATACTGCCTATTCACATTAATCGCTGTTCCAAGAAAATTACGTTACCATAATGATACAATACTATTTTGCACACACACACACAATATTATACTTATTTCATGCTAAATCTTATTCCATAGGTTTAAAATGAACACTATGTTCATTAATTTTATTTCCATTCAAGTATATGACACATAACATTGTTGCATCATTCCAATGTCAAAATTTATGTTGAAAAACTATGATTGAGATCGGAGAGCACACTAAGTCGTACAAAATTAGCCACAAAGGAAGGGCAATGTCCTCTCCAAAATCATATTTGAATGCAAATTGTGACGGAAATACTTTCCAGAGAAATAATTTCCTATGCAGACTGAAAGAATAAAGTACTCAAATCATATAAAAGCTGACCTGAATTGTAATAACGTTCAGACTTGAAATTATATGGTTGATGGTGTGTATACATACGTAGGCCCAACGTTTACAAAGACTACACACACGCAAGCAAAACCGCCAACAATACGTACATTGGTATTTGGCACACATGTGAGGCGATACTTGTATGTTTGCGTATAAAAACCACGATGTGGATGCGTGATATCAATGCTCACATTCCAACGTGCTTGGGACCATTCTGCAAAAACAACACTACATGCGTTTTTGACTACAACATATACATAGTGATGTATTATTGTTGTAAGAATTTCTCTATTTCATAGAAGTCATTGTAAGATATTAACAATAACCAGTGAAACTGTAATAAAATTAAAATATAGACAAAGTTGAACAAATTGTTTCTTCCGTTATTCGATCGACTGCTTTCTGCTTGTAACGCTAACAGATTTTATATGTAGATGTATGTCTGTAGGAGGATATGATAATTTGATAATGATCATTTTTAACAATTAAAATAATATAACTTTGACTCTTCTGCCAAAATCAAATTCAAACTTATACATCGTTACCCAGTCAAATAGTTATTTTTAGACATTTTAATCGTTTACAGTGTTCAAATTACTGAATATTGAATTTATCCTGGTACGAAATTACGATACAGACATAACAGGTGTGACCGACACGAGGCTGAGAGGATTATGAACAGTCTATTTCATTGTAAAACGCAAATGGTATAGCCGTTTTATTTCCCTTGGACTTGGAATATATTTGTTGAAAAGAAATATAGTTACCGTGAAACGTGTCCAGTAAATATGTAAAATATAATTGTGCTGGAGTATTTTATTACGTAATCGCTTAGAAGATCTACCCACACAGGTACAATAAAGGAAGTTTTAATTAGTGAATACTATGACTCAACAATAATTACACTTGATATGGTAACATGTTTTTTATTATAATAAAATATTAGTCGGCATGGAGATTACCTGTTGAAAATATTTAAATACGCAATAAGGGGCTTGTATCATATTTTCTCTACTAGATTATCTGTATACATATTTAAAGGGGCAAGGATATTCTCCTATCTATTCACTAATCATTGCACCTAACATAAGCCAAACTTAGAATAAATTTAGAGACATTCTGTGTTAGAGATATTCCATTACTTTAACTTAGCATTTTCTAATCGTAACTTGTTTAGTATCGTCGTGATTTAAATGGGCAACACATGCCAAAAAAGCAGTGACCAAATAAAGAAAACAGGACATAAACATCAAAGTATAATAAATAACCAGTAGTAGAGCCACGCTGATTTTAGCACGAACGAGCCGGCTCGACCGGGGCAGCACTACCCTCCCACAGAAGACCAACCTAAAGCGACAGCATCCGTGATGTCGTGTTTCGTTAGTGTGTGCGAGCTCGGAGGCCCATTGATGCAAGGGTGACAGTTATCATGGTGACTGTATGAGCCTTACACTGCTACAATGACTGTCATGCTTTTTACGTCCCCAAGTGGGACGTAAAAAAGCATTTCACTGGGCTGCCATAGTGTGGGCACCATACTGCATTGTCTACATTTACAATGAGTATGGTGACCACAACTCTTGGATTCTATTCATGGTTTCCATCAGGCAGAGTCTATAGAGTCACTTTGGCAGACTCTTAATAAAAAAAAACGTTGAAGAAAAAGGTTTGATGAGAAACTAAAGTTTCTATCATGATTGCTACTTAAATATAGGTAATATTACTTTACGTTACTTTATACGTTGTTGAAGATGGGGAGCTAATGATAAGTACATAAAACTGTGGAGACTCGCCACTTACGGCGCTGTCGAATAGGCAACTACTTATGGGAATATAGTAACATTTATTTTCGCAAAAGTATTTTAACGTGGCCCATGGTATCTGTTACTTTTTATTTTTTTTTTTTCAAATGTAAATGTAGTGTTTACTAAATGTATAGGAAAGGTTTAAAACAGATGCTACGCTAAGTACAACTGTATTAGCCTAGATGTTATTATGTTTATGGCGAAAAATGCTTACGGCTTTTCTCGGGATAGGACCTAACTAGGGTCAGCCTAAGACCAAAGCTGGAGGACCGAAAGGATTTTACAACCGTCGACAAAAAAAATATATTATGTTTAATAGTTTGCTAACAAAATTGTGCAAGTTAATTGTTATTAATAACATTAAAATTCATAAATTTCGTTTTTATTTCTACATTAGTATTTTCATGATACGAACTCCTAAGTAACGGATAAACTGAAATAAGAAATAAATATATATTTCTATACATTTCTGTACATTCATTTCAAATTCTGATTTCTGTACAAAATTAGTATTTTCATTTATTTCAATTTGAATGCAACAAAGTTATTGCGTATGATGCTGGCATCTGGCCAATTATAGCTTGGACTTTGAATTGCCTCATCAGATGAATAAGTATACCAAGTGTATATAAGTATATTTAAAGTGATCTTGACTTCATCAAGAAGTGGTATAGAAAACTTCTACACTGCTAACACTTATCCCCTGGATTATAATATTAAATATATGACTTATTTGGTTCACATAAGAATAGTAAACGTAATAATTGCATATATAAATGTTCGATCCAAATAGCACTCAGATCAACAATGAGTTAGTTAACTTGATAGCAGCTGATAGTTTTACATGTGATTTTGAAAATATCTGTACGAACATGCTCTATCCACTCAATTCATCTCTGAATATGATAATTCAAAATATTAGAAGTATTAATTGTAATATGCCGCACTTAGAAACATTACTGCATAGCTTCAACATTTACTGGGATTTAATTATACTAACGGAATGTTGGTTATGCAATAACGATCGTATACCACAGTTAGATGGCTATAACCATACTTCTACATCGAACAATAAGACACAAAATGAAGGTGTAGTGGTGTACTCCAAATCTTCAAGTAGCTATGATATATCAGAACCAAACCTCGTAGATGCCAATTGTCTTATGATAAAAGTTGATAACACCACTACTATTCTTGCTGTATATCGTCGCCCTGGTGAAAAAAATGTTACTAAATTCCTAGAATCATTAAATAGTATTCTAACAAGCCTAGCATCTTTTCGAAATATTATTATTACGGGGGACATTAATCTTGACATTGCGGCCACATCGAAAGACACCAGAGCGGAATCCTACTTGAATCTTTTGGCTGCGCATGGTATGTTACCGGCCCATTGTATACCAACACACACTCACACATGTCTTGATCATGTTATCCTCAAGACCAAATTTTCTGCAAAATGTATTATCTCACATACGACTATTACTGACCACTACAGCGTTATATTGAGTCTAGAAATGCTATCCAATAATTATAGACCTAAAAGGCATGTCAAAAAAGTTGATTACGACTCCCTTGATAAGGCCCTCAATAAGATAGATTTAACTCCAATATACCCTATGAGCGACGTTAATGAGACTGTTACCTTTCTTATTTCCACCTTAAAGAAAGAATTAGAAATCTGCACTAAAATCACGCGTACTTCTGTAAGAAAGCACATCTTAAAACCGTGGATTACAAAGGGAATATTACGGTGTATAAGAAATAGGGACAGATTATATCAAAAGACAAAAAAAGATCCGAGAAACGAAATCCATAAGCTGACCTATACTCGTTATCGCAATTACACTAATTCTTTAATTAAAAATGTTAAAAGAGAATACGAGAAATCTGAAATTAATAACGCTAAAAACAATACGAAACAGCTTTGGAAAGTTATTAAAAATATCACATACACTAAACAAACCCGAAGCCCAGCCTTAGACTTGATGAACAACATTAACCCTACTGAGTCGGTTAACTTGGTAAATAAATATTTTACAAGTATTGGAAAAGTCATAGGAGGGAAGTTGCAGACAATTGATTCTGCAAATATTGATGAATCGTACCATCCTTTGACTCAGTCACAGTCGTTCCCACAGATGCCTGTGAAATGGAGTTGATCATATCAAATCTTAAAAATGATTGTGCTATTGGACTAGACGGTATTTCCAATAGTTTTATTAAAAGGTATAAAAGCATTTTAATAGACCCACTAGTCTATATATGTAATTTGGCATTCTCGTCCGGTATCTTTCCAAAGGCATTCAAACGAGCACTTGTTCATCCAATCTATAAAAGTGGCGACAGAGACTCTGTGAATAATTATAGACCTATATCTATTCTTCCTGGTTTCTCAAAGATCATTAAAAAAAATCGTCAATAATAGACTCATTAACTACTTGGAAACAAAAATGATGCTTTCGAATTCACAGTTCGGTTTTCGCAGAAATAGGTCTACAGATGACGCAGTACATGAGCTTACAAATTATATAGTTACTAAATTGGACGACAAGAAAAAGGTACTAGCCATATTTTTAGATTTGGCCAAGGCTTTTGACACAGTCTCTGTCCCACTACTTCTCAAAAAACTGGAAGTGATGGGTGTTCGTGGCGTACAGTTACAATTTTTCACTAGTTACCTTACAGATCGCTCACAGTGTGTACAGATTGACAGTGTACGTAGTCATGATCTTCCTTTGGATATAGGTGTGCCCCAAGGCAGTATCCTCGGGCCAACCTTGTTTCTAATTTTCATAAATGATCTTTGCCAATTAGATATACCTAACACCGGTAAAATAATCACCTTTGCAGACGACACCGTACTAATTTTTCGAGGTGATTCCTGGGAGGACACATATCAGAGTGCACAAGAGGGCATGAATCGAGTCACTTGTTGGCTTAAAAGCAATCTTCTATCTTTAAATACCGATAAGACCAAGTACATAGCATTCCAACTAAAAAATAAAAAATCTAATCTTGAAACTCCTCAGCCCATCATTGCACATCTGTGTAATAATCAATATGTTCCATGTACCTGCAAAGAACTGCAAATGGTAGATTCCATTAAATACCTTGGAATCATTATTGATAAAAATTTAAACTTTGAAGCTCACATAAATGTGTTAACTTCTAGAACTAGAAAACTAATTTATATTTTCAAAAATTTGAGACATGTATGTGATAATAAGATCCTTAAAATGACGTATCTCGCTTTGGGTCAATCAATACTAACGTACTGCATCACATCCTGGGGAGGTGCAGCTAAGAGCATTTTGATAAAGTTGGAACGTGCTCAAAGGGCAGTTTTAAAGGTGGCGCTTTGCCTACCTTCCTTGCATCGCACGGGAGACTTGTACAGAAAATTTGATGTCCTTACAGTTGGGCAACTTTTTATTTTCCATCTTATTACTAAGTCCCACTCACTTACCAACTATGATCCTCTAATTAATGCTACGAAACGGCGTAAACATAGGGTCTTTCAGGATAATATAATTTATAAAACGACTTTATCTCGTAGGTTCTTTTGTTTTTTGGGGCCATACTTGTATAATAAAATTAATGCTATCCTTTGCATATACTGCTTTAACAAATTTAAATTGAAGACGGTATTAATGTTATGGCTACGAAACCTAAGCTATGATGACACAGAAAGTCTACTTGTGCCTCAAAGTTAATATAATCCATGTACAAAGCATTTTGTTTGATCTGTATTATTAAGCACCGCGCGCACACACATACACACAGACACAGGCATACGCACACATAAATACATACATACTTACACTCACTCACGTACCTACACGTAAATGTTAATACTTGCATTCTATTATTTTTATTTTTTATTATTGTTATTACTGTTATTTTCTATTTATTTTCTCTTGTCTACCTATATTATTAATTGGAAACTGGTTTATGCTACAACTGTTGTTACTTTGTTTTGTCCGGGAGGTGTGAGCCTGGTGATCTGTAACACAGGATTTCCTACCATAGACACCAGTCTCTCACAAAGGAATGATGTAATTTGACTAAACTGTATGTACTCCACAAATTGTAACTACCTTTGTGATGAGAGAAATAAATACAATATTATTATTATTATATTATTATTATTATCGTATATGTACTTATATATGCTTATATGTAGATATTCCTTAGTTTATCAAAATCGATGTGAAATGACTTGTCATTTTGATATGCTTTTCTTTCCTTATTTGTTTTTCTTTAAGTTAAAAATTAAAAATCACGATGACAAATAAGAGTTCAATAGCGTTAAGATAATTATTATATATTAGATATAATTTTGACTCCGATTACAATTGTAGGGTTGGAAAAATTTGGAGTATGTCTAGCCACAGACGTTTATAACTTTTTTTATAAAATACGTCCGCATTAAGAATATATGCTGTGTCGTGGGGGACTTCATAGACATACAAGAAACGGACACAAAGAACAACCAAACTCAGAACAACAATTTATGGATCGCTCCATTTTGTTCCATGTGAGGTTTGAACCCATAACACTTAGCGCAGTAGAGAGCAGCGACCGCTTAAACCACTAGGCCAACCGTGCAGTCAACTGTACAAGTAAGTTAATAAAACTCTTCTTTAAGAGAACATTTTTCTATGGCAAAGGCGAAAAACGTAAAGCCTGTGCAGAGACAACATATACATGTTTAAGATTAACACAGTTTGCTTAAGATTTATTAGAATATTGTTATATTATTTTGATACCTGATATAAATGTTGTTTTATAAATTTTACGACTTCAATTCTAACTTTATAGAGTAAGATTATATTATAAAATATTCTGCACACCTAAGACAACAACTTTGCTACATTTTAACACAGTGTTCTACTGTCTGTAACAGTGAGCGTTAATTACCTAAGTGTGACTGTAACACTCAGTGTTACAGACAGTAGAATGCAATGTGTTGGTTTCGAACTATTCTTCTAGCCATATTTTAGTTGATAGAGTTGCAAAAGTGTTGAAATATTGTTCAGACTTTGACTTCAATATAAGCTACTTCAGGAAACAGTCTACATGTGTGCCAAATTAGCTCAAGAATTCGATTTATTTTTATATACTTTGGTGACTATCTATTTATTGACGCAATCGGTTGAAAAGATATCAATTGTTTTTACGCCGTCCTACGTCGGACAAATTAAAAAAAAATGACACAACAATTTCATTGCGTGGCACAGCCACGGTAAAAGCAACGAAAGTGATTTTCTCAATAGTAATCATTTCATATAAGTACCTACTCTAAAGCAAGCCATTTAAAAATGTACTACGACAATTAAATTTCTGATAATTGTATTATATAGCCTTTCCTCGTGTAGAATGATTAATGTTCTTCTATATCGTGAAATTCATATACTTGACTGATTAATTTTAAATAAGAGTTCTTAGCTCAGTTTCTAAAAATTATTAGTACGTAATGATTGTATGTTAATTCTGCCGCAGTTCATTAGATAATAAAATAAATAAATAACTCAATTAAAGACTATAAAGCATTATTTACATCTACACAATGGAAAAACCAAGTCCACAGCTCGTGAACCATATGTCTGTAATATCAGCAGATAAATCCTTTCAAATAACATTTATGATTTTAAAATATTTTAAATTTAATGAGACAGATTAAGAAATTATTCCATTGTTGATTTTAAACTTTAGTTAAATAGCAGTGCTCGTTCGATGTAAATAGTTTGTGCAATACATGCCTTTATTTGAACAAATGTATACAGATATTACATATCTCTATATTATAGTTTACAAGTGGATCAATACGCGTAAGGTAAATAAAAAAGAACAGCCAAGTATGTTAATATATTCGTGTTTCTATTCTTACTTCAAAATAAATTAATATTGATAATTAAATCAGTACGAGTTCTCTCATAAAACGTAGTCCCACAAACATTTTGTGAATAAGTTACCTTAGAATTGTCTATCGGAATCCAAAAAAAAGTATAAAAAAAAGAAATTTAAAAAAGTTTGACTACGAGTCCTGAGGGTCTAACCAAGATACAAGGTATTTCACGTCGAATCTATTGACTAACACCTCTATTCTCTTCCATTATTTTATTTGAACACGTGGCTTAACGTTAGATGACTTCGTTCTTATACATTTGATTACTTTTCTAATAACGTTTACATATGCAATATATCAACTAGGCTAAACGTACTGATCGGACTTTACCGGCAACACCTACCACACATATAAATAAGGTGACTAAAACAGTAGCAGTCGTAATCAAAAATAAATCTGTTCCCGACTGATCAAAGGAAGTTGCCAATCTGAGATTATTATTATCCAGTTCATACATGTTCTATGCAGTTACATGTAATATAATGATTGGTCATTATTTAGCGTCAGTTGCACCACGTCAAATTCTTGAGGTAATCGTGCCAGCGGTAATAATTTGTTCAATCCGAGCCAATTATCAGCAATACATTTAAATCTGAAGTTTAAAATTTACTAATGATGACAAACAGAAAATATACTAAATCAAAAATACACTGAAAAGTAAAAAAACAATTATATGTTCTTGTGTTAACAATTATTGTTGGAAAGGGTGTAAACCCTTGTTGTGCAATTGTGTCATTGATTTCATAATTCAGGTATTATTGTATTATTATTGCTAGATATACTGTCGCGTTTCTTTGACTGACCTCGACTACAATAATAATTGCAGACGTTACTTTTCAATGCATTTTCAGTTTAAAATACTTTCTGTTTGAAGGTTTTTCTATTAAAGTTTTGTTTATTTTCTGTAGTTCAATAACCAATTTTTATTTGAATGAATACCATATGTGTACCTACTAAACGTGTCGCTCATATGAGACAGCGCTGTCCAAATGAGACAAACGAAGAAAGGGAGCACCGCCACCGCCTATCTCAAAATAAAAAATCTACCCCTAGGGTCATTTCAAAACAGACTTCTGAAGAGTGTAAACTAGGCCTTCGACAAAGCGACAGACACATGAGACAGCACTGTTCAAATGAGACAAATGAAACAATGGATCACAGCCACCGCCCATCTCAAAATAGAAAATCTACCCCTTTTTTTTTTTTTTTGTTGACGAGGCGGAAAATCCCTTCGGATCTCCTGTTCCTTAGGGTGCAGGAGACAGGAGTATGTGGTGTGCCCACTAAAAACCGCCCCGACAACCGGCCTCTGGCACCCTACTCTGGAGGGGACCCGGACCATATGATTTCAGGTCCCCCCCAAATCGACACCATGCCCTGTTAGACCCTATCCCGGGGAAAATATTTCTCCCCCACAGTTCTGACGTGGCGGCCCGACGGTAGGGTACTACCGTTCAGGCCGCCATCCTATCCCCTATCGCAGCAACTATTCTGCCCCCAGAGACCCCAACTCTCTGACGGCTCGCGGTCTCATCGACGGATCATGACGCCGTCGTCTTCTTCTTCTTTCGGGATCGGCCCTCTCCCGATCCCGTTCAGCGGTCTCTTTTTGGAGCATGACAGCTTCGCAAAAAGAGACCACTGCGCCCCAGCCCTCCTCACCCGCCAGCATGGCAGCAATGATTGCCGGCGGGACAGGTCACGTCCGATTTGGTCGACCAGGACTCCGCGTTCAGACGCCCACGCGGGGCAGTCCTCCAGCGTATGTTGGGCGGAGTCCCGGTCGGCCACGCAGGGTCATTTCATAAATTCTTCTAAAAAGCTTAAAACAAGGGTTTCAATAAAGCACGCTTACTAGAAAATACACACAATAGATTTCTGTTGCCTAATCATTGTTAGATCAAGAGTTTGTGTGTAGTTTAGCGAATTTCACAGTTGCACAAGACCATATACTTCAGCGAAGATCACCACCAGAACAATACTAAATGAAAGACACTTAGAAATAAAAATTTTACATCGGAATTATTTTTACAAAAAAAGAGGTTTTATTTTTTCATTTATGACACATTTTAACAAGTACTTAAGGATCCCTACATTAATGTCTCTTTATAGAGACATAAAATTCAGTAAGTAAAGTTATATATTCCAGCTGAAATAACAGCAGTACTAAAATACTAACGTGCAAATCTAGTCCACTATATCAAAAGGGTGGGAGTGTTTTCGGATCCTTATGTACTCGGATGTGGGGTCAGAGAGGATGGAGAATCCCACCGACATTTGATCTCTTACTGCAGGAAATGATTATCCGAGCAATAATAATTACAACTTAGGTAATCATTGGTCGCTAAGGCAGAAATTCAAAGAAATAAATGTAATAATAACTTCAGACAGAGCTATCTGATCCCAAATTAGGTAGAACCTGTATTATTTTAACTAGAACAGTCAACGCACTTAAAAAACTTTAAATGCATTTTAAAGATAAAGTACACTCAAACAGCACCCTAGGTTAGCAATCTGAGTCACTAGAAAAACACGGTCGTCAATAATGGAAAATAAAATAAAGTATAATATTAACTGTGAAATGTCAGTATATTTAATAACACATTATTTAAAAGATAAACTGTCATAAAACATAATTTACATTATTTTAACACGCTTAATAAACATAAACTTTTGTACCTGTCTCTAGAATCCATAAAAGTGACAATTCGTTTCAAGGTCAATGTTAAAGATGTAATAAAATTCCAAATAATGTACAAAAGTCGAAGTCATGAAGAATACATATTACAATTTTACGTTATATACAATTTCGTAAATTCTACTTTAAATGTAGTTTTTTTTTAACTGAAACTGTTGGCCGCTCATGACTTCAAGGTGTAATGATGCAATTGTTGTTTATTATGTTTTTCTTCAAGTTATGTGGCCAATACGTTCAATAATACCTTGTGAAATAAAACCAGTACACCAGACAGACGATTTATCACAAAGATAATTTATTCATGTAGAACGCGACAAATTAAATTCATAATTCGAATTCACTCTTGAAAAGAGTACAGTTATGGCATTATTAAAGAAAATGAATTGTGCTCTAACTTATTTTTTTTTTTGTGTAAAAGAAAAATAGAAGTATCCAAATCAAGACAAACATTACAGTAGCTATGAGAATATTTGGAGTTTTTTTTTTGGGGGTTTCTTCTTTATCATCAGGAATGACATAATACAAAAATGAAGATTTACAAATACAAAGGATCATCAATTTGAAATGCCGGTAACAAGCCATAAAGTAAGCAGAACTCCAGCAAATGGTACTGAAAAGTTCTGAAAAAGATACCACGAACCGGAAGGCGCAGACGCGTATACTCGTACATCGTAACCTTATGAAAATTACATGTCGAATCGTGAAAGCAGAGCGCCGTTAACCGGTCTCTTGAACGTTCTATGGCTGAAATCACTCATAAATAGGCAAACTACCTAAATTAAGTAAGTAGATACCGCTATATAAGTTTTTAAAACACTTTGCGACATGTACAGTGTATATGTATATATATACAGTAGCGCTCAAAAGTATTTTGACAACTCAATCTTATTCCATATCACAAAAAATGATAACAAAATTGTTTCCAATCAAAGATTATATTTGAAGTAATGATACGTTTCACAAATTAAGACACTTAAATGTAATGTATTTCTACACAAAAAGAAAACATAAAGAAAAATTATTTACGACACGGCTCAAAAGTATTTTGACAAGGAAAGTTTTTTATTTTATAAAATAAAAATAATATTATTTTTGATATTAACTATTAGTATTTTGTTGCATATCCATTAGCCTTCAAGACCGCTTCACAACGCGCCGGCATCGAGTCAACTAGTTTCTGCAAACGATCAATGGGTATTCGGCTCCATTCGTTACTTAGCGCTTCATATAAAGCATCTTTATTTGAATAGTTTCGACATCTTACGCGGCGATTCAGTTCTTCCCAAAGATGCTCTATCGGGTTTAAATCGGCACTTTGACTTGGCCAGTCAAGAATTTTGATTTTAGCGAGTTTCATGAAGTCGTTGACATGTTTCGATTTGTGCTTTGGGTCATTGTCTTGTTGAAAATACCAACCAGGTGCCATATTTGCTTTAGCATAGGGTAGCATTTGTTGCTTTAATATATCTGCGTACATAAAGCGATCCATAGTACCTTCTATCCTAACTAAAGGACCGACTCCGCGGCGAGAAAAGAATCCCCAGACCATAATATTGCCACCTCCATGCTTTACTGTGAGTATTTGGTATCGAACATCAAATCTTTTGTTTACAGGACGTCGCACGTACCGTATACCATCAGATGACACTAAATTAAATTTGATTTCGTCACTCCACAACACCTTGGACCATTCTGAACTCGTCCATAATCTGAACCGTTTCGCAAACGCAAGGCGCAGCTTCCTATTCCTTGCAGAAATTAGAAGTTTCTTAGTTGGACGTCGTCCATGTAATCCGAAGTCCTTTAGTCTGCGTTTTACAGTTGAAACGTGTAAATTCACGTCGTAATTTTCCTGTAACTCGTTTTTTATTTGCGCATGGTCTTCCTTAGTGGATGTTTTTTTCAGACGGCCACTTCGAGGCTTATTTTCAATAGTTTTACGTTTATTATAAGCTTTGTTCCACGAACTAACAAGTTGTCGTGACACTTTAAAACTTCGAGCAACTTCTACTTGTGTCATTCCACTTTGTAGGGCAGTTATCACGGCATTTAATATCATTTGAACATTCTTTAGTCTTAGGCATGTTTATAAATGCGGAGTAATTATACCTTATAGATAAAAATATCTGCAGTGTGAGTAGAACCGCTGCCAGCAAGGAACTGAATGGTTGTCAAAATACTTTTGAGCGCATGTATAGACGTGTTTTGTTTTTAACAAAGAAAGAAAACAAACAAGTTCCAACTTGTAACTCACAGAGGATGAAATACATCATAAATAATAATATAAAAAATACTAAAATTATTTTGAAGTACTCAGTAAAAAGATAACTGCAAAAGTAGTCTTGTCAAAATACTTTTGAGCGCTACCGTATATATAAAGTGTCTTTTTTGGGACTTTGAAATAAGGTAACTTAGAAAAACGGATGCAGTTTCCACAGGGTGGAGTAACGTTCTGTTCTGTTCAATTGCTACCTTGATGATAAACTTGATCAATTTTTACACTTGAGCGTTGTGACGAATTTAGAATATAGAATGTCACCATCCCTTTTGATCCTATGAGTGTCGTAAGAGACGACTAAAAGAGCAAGCTACGCAGAAAAATATCACTGCAAAAGGAAGGAATTAGTATAAAGACAAAAAAATCTTGCCAAATTTAATTTAGTAAAACTGTCTCAGTTGTCGAAAAGCCTTACACCACTGAAGATCTACGACTATTAAAAAGTTATTTTTTTTAGATAATACACTTGATATATATATATATATATATATATATATATATATATACAATCAGTAGTGTTCTTATTAATACTGTCTTACTCTCTGACATATAAATAGTTACTTGAGAACAGAAAATAACTATAAAACACATCCTTTAAAGCCACTTGGACAAGCGTTAAGAAATATCATGTCGTAAAATATTAAAATTATTTAAAACTGTCGCTATAAATACTTTTATGTTACAATAGGTTAAAACATGTGCTGAACGTCTGTTTGATATGTTCGTTTTTCCTTAATTTTTACCTTTACACATGTTTAAAAATTGTAACTTATTCTTATTGCAAACATGACATATTTCAATACACCATGTTTGGTTAACTAAGGTTACAAACTTAAATACAATATTTTTCTTGGATTTTTCAAAATCTCTACAGATTTTATTTTAGTCACTGACACGCTGATAATAAATCTACCTTGACCCATTTACCATTAAACTCTTACATATTAATAATACTCGATTTACCTGTCTTAATACAATATATATGTATATTAACTAGCTTTTGCCCGCGGCTTCGTTCACGTGGAATTTGGTCTGCCACATTAGGTTTTGTAACAGATCATTTTAAAGAATTTTTTTTTTAATCTACAAACAATCCTACGGTACATCATCTTTGTGTAACTGCAATGGTTTAGGCAGTGTACGCCAAGATAACTCTCTCAGAGGCCAGTTTTTTTTTCCGACTTAATTGACATGTATCGTTTCGTTATTGATATGTATTGCGACCAAAATTACATAAAATCATTACAAATTATAGCCTATATGTTATTCCAATGTAAAACCTATATTACTGTAAAGTTTCATCCTAATCCGTCCAGTAGTTTTTTCGTGAAAGAGTAACTAGCATCCATACTCACAAACTTTCGCACTTATAATATTAGTAGGATATAAGTAAGTAAGTTGGCTCTATAACATAGTTCTTTTAAAGATTATTATTTGCTATAACGCAAAATTTGCTTGCGGGGAAATAAAAAACAGCTTGTATTTTAATGTCTTTAAAAAACAGCTCCCGCACTAGGAGTATGCCTGTATCGTGAGGAATGTTACAAACATATATGAGACGGACACAAAGAACGCTCAGACTGATAACAACAATTTTTGAATCATACAAAGTGCAGTTCCATGTAGAGTTGAACCCACAACACTTAGCGCAGTAGAAAGCGGCAAGGTGACTTCGCGATCCGAGTTGTAGAGCCGAGCTCTTACAAACATACTTAAGAACATACAGCACATACACACCATAAGAACATTATGATTTAAAGACACAATGTTACAACTACTTAATGTAGTATGAAATGCAGTGTACGTTTAGATCTTTCAAACTACGCAACAGATTTTAATGTGGCTATCACTTTTCGAGGGAAAGGTTTACGTGTAATACATGAGAAAAATTATGAATTTTAAATTTTCCATGTAAAACCAGGGTAAATCCTTAGTTTTGTGTAATAGTCAGCAAGTTGGGAAATACTTAAAAAACACACACAACAGTAAACAGATAACAGTTGTGGACAATTAATACACGTGCGTACACATTATGCGTAACGTTTGTTTGAAGTAGTCTATCTAGACAGGTATTATATAATCAAAGACCTCACTTACTGACATGAAACTGTTGATCTCTGTTTAGCAGCAACCAATAAACGTGATACTGTCCAAACAGTGATCAATTTATTCTGTATGACGTAGTCAACCTCGATCACTGGCCCCAATTTTAACATCAAATCGTGATATAAAAAATAAACTTTAATATCATCATAATCGAAAACAGTTGGCAAATCCTGCAACTAAATCTTCTCTATATACTCTTCTTTGCACAGGTTGCCCAGTTCTGCTTAATTTAGAGAAAACTGGTTAAAAGTTGTTCTCAAGAAATAACTACTATCGATAAAATTCATAATAGATTTTTTTTTTTACTCTTAACGTTGATAACTGTTTTATATTGTTATAAATATTGAAGTATTGTATTGTTTAGTGTATGGTTCTTAAAGAGACTAGAATTCAAACGTGAGAGTCTGGCAATCTTTCTATAAGAATATTTCAATACGTGATTAACAAAAAATAATTTTAAGATGAATTAACTGTTCTAAGTTAAACAAAATTGTTATAAGATAGATAAAGACGTTACCCATAAGATAAGTTTATCATATTTTAGCTGACGTAATTAGTAGATACTAAACACTATCTTTTTTTATTTAATGGACAACTGAAAAAAAAAATTGTTTTAACTTAACATATTATGGGCAGCTTAATCGAATACATTTCTCTGGGCAAGTTAACCTTAGTTCTTCGCCAGTGTTAAAATTTTGAAGTTCAGCACAAAAAAAAATAAGCATTTACGTAAACTTACGTATATATCCCACATGGGATAACACTTTGCGTGATCTGCAAATTGTTGTTCTGAGTCTGGGTGTTCTTTGTGTCCGTTTCATGTATGTTTATAAACTCTCCTGCGATACAGGCTATATTTCTAGTACAGAAGTTGTCTTTAAAGAAAGAGAAAGAAAAGACAACTTTACTACTGAAATTTAAATGAATAGAAGAAGAAAATATGTGCAGAAGTTGTCTTTAAAGAAAGAGAAAGAGAAGACAACTTTACTACTGAAATTTAAATGGACTTTAACTTATTTTAATGAATTTGTACCGGTATACTGTGTCATCTGTGAGCCTCTAACCAGTATTGAAAACATTCGTATATACATATATACATTTGACTAACTATAAACATCTTGGCATATTGATATAATAACACCATTTAAATTTAAGTAATAAAAATATTATTCTACGACAAATTACACATCGCTATCTAAACCCAAACTAAGCTGAATTGCTGTGTATGGGTTCTAAAATGGATAAGCAATAATAAACTGTGTAGATCAAATTTTTAACATATGTACGAGTATTTTTTTTGTGTAACATGTAGAAACCAGGCAAGTTATTTTTTTTGTGTTTTATATTTAATTTACTTTAAAACTTATCGTTCTAAATTCCAGAATGGTATTCATTTTATGCTCACAAATAGAAAAATATTAAAATGGTGAAACGCTGTAAGGAGGTTTTAGCCACCTTCAATAATTCTTATTTTACTTTCTGGACATAAGTCCAGCAGTGGACTATTAAAAACTGTTGATGATGATAATGAAGATGAAAATCTGCAAATTAGAAAGTTAAAATTCTCAGAAAAATAATCTTTATTAAAGAATCTATAATACAGTCATCAGTTATCGGTATATTATACGAATTTCAATGGATTATATTATATATCTTCGTGTTATCCGACATGTAAATTGTTTCCAATTTTCACATCTATCTCATAAATATACTGCACTATACGATTAAGATTATTAAAAATACTACGTAAAATGACTATTTGCGAAAGATATCGTATTAAAGATACCCTAATTCATCCCTACATGTCAAGTAATCGCCAAAAATATCATATGAATAATATTTGTACTATCGGAACCAACTTCTATCGTAATCTTGTTTATAATATGACACTGTATGATAACAAATATGATCCTGTCGCTCTTTCTTTGAAATATTAATCCCGTTCAATCTCGTATCATATATAAAAAGGTAAAATAAATGTGCATTTGTACAATATCCATGACTAAGCAAAACTTTGCCTGTTTTTTTTTACAAAAGCCCCATAATGTACTGTATGTCTTTCCCCGTACTGGGCTTACCTCACACTGTAAAAAAATTTTCACGTATTATACATCTGAAAGTACGTCTGTCTGTCTGCTACACTTTCACGGCTAAACAGCTTAAAGGATTTAAAAAAAATTGTATAACCGATGAACACAAAGACGGAGACACAGGCAGGATCTAGTTTAACATAAAGGGCGTAAGCCTTTAGCATTTACAGAATCCAGCTATAAATGATCAAATTATGATACTGACTTTAAATTGAGTAAGAAAAATTTTGAATTCGTGAAAATATAGTAAAACACTTTTATAGAAAAATTTCTAGCTTCATCTTGCTTCCTTTGTCCACTAGTTCCTTAGAAAAATATCTACACCCAGTCTGCATTTATAGATATTCATTACAATTGTTATTGTAATACCTTAGAATACAATGTACATTACTACATCATAGGTAGCCGTAACAAAATAGATGTCTAAAAATACATCAATAAGGTACTGCATACTGAGTGCTGGACAGAAATATATACAATTGGAACCGAATAAGTAGAAATAGAATTGAATACCACCATTCAGACAGCTAGACCAATAAACATAACTTACCCTTGAAACGTACAATAAACCTAAAAAGATAGCGTACTATAAGTACATAAACACTGTTTACTTGAGTGACGATCACGTGAAACCATATCGGACAAAAATGTGATTATATAGTACAGCCTCCTTAACCAAAATGCAAGTGTTTCGCGTCGATTCTCTTTCTACAATCGCTAACGACTCTATTCTCTTATACTATTGGCTAATACTTTGAATTTTAACCACGTGGCTTAGCATTGAGAGACGTTATTCATTTGTTAATTTTCTTATAACGTTTACCTTTGTAGAATGTCACATTAGGTAGGGAGGGCAGGTGTACGCAACATCTTTACGTAAATAACTGAAGCCAGATACATGCGTTTGTGCAACCCTCTATCTGTAATGCGAATATCCGACGAGTCGAATTTACACCTATTTTTATTTAATGGAAGGAAGCCAATGAATTTTATATTTCCATACTAAAGTTGCACAGCGATAGTTTTTCAAAATGTATTAAAAATGAATTCTGTTTTTAAAGAAATAATGCAGTCATTTTAACATCTGCCCTTGAATAGCATATAAAACAATAATAATAAACAATAATAATATACAGATATCTCATTAAAGATTCAGTTTCTTCTATCAGGAAAAATATGAAAAAAAAATCCGATTAAAGATACTATGTTTAGTAACTATTTAAAACTAGCAGTATCAACGGCAAGGAAATGCACATTTACAATATTTTGTAATCAAAAATAGCAAAAACACTTCTTTAATTCTTAACTTATAAAAAATAGTATGTTTTATAATATTAGTTTTACATTAATTGTAATGAGAATGTTTAATTACTGTACATCATACTTTGCAAGTGATAATTTTAAAAATGTTAAATGTTCATCTTATCCCGATGTAACAATTGCATAATATTTTACTGAGTAGAATTGGGAGAACGAAATCATAAAATACACTTATAATTATATAACATATCCCTATAAAAAAGATATTCCTTTTAATTTCACCTAATTAAATCATTACCTTATTTTCAGCAATGACTTATTAGTAGAGTTGTATAAATATAGGGTCTTTTGGCAAAAGACTATCAACAATTGTCTAACATCAATATGATACATTAATATAATTAGTATAATGTAATATTTTAATTTTTTTTTTACTTACCTTGTGATCGATATTAAAATATCAAGTTTACTGTACAGAATACGACTTTTTCGTATTATGGACGTTCAAGCGATTGATTCCGCTATTATAATTGTGTTTATAACATTGCATGGCTCAGTCAAACAATTACATAATGTCAAGTAATGTTATACCTATCTTGTTATTTTCATCTCAATTAACCTTTTAACCGCCTACGTCGGATTAATCCGACAAATATTTTCGGGCCCATTTCGCCAGAGTCGTATATTTACGACCAAAATATCACTGCTCGTTTAATCAGCTTTTTTATTTAATTACGCTGTATTCTATCAAAAATATGTTTATATTAGGTAAATAGTTAACTAAGTAATCATTTACAGTTTAATACACTTTAGTCTCTTAATTAGAAGTCCTAAAAATAATGTCCAAAGTTAGATGAATTACTAACATAATTTTTAGAAAATTGTATTGATGTGCAACGCCCATGACGACAAAATCCGACATGAGGGACGGGACATATGCCAAAATTTACCGATACAAAAATAAACATAAATCAAAATATTTCTCGTTATACTGACTAATTAACTTTAAAACAAATACAGCAATTGTTAATAAAACATTTTTTTACAAATGTTTGTGAGTATTTCATTTAATTCCTTTAAAATTAAGTAAATTTACATATGAAATGTCAGCGATTGAATTGATGGTTCCCATCCCTAGCCTACATGTTCCGAAACTTACTTTGTTAGTACGTCCTGCGCTACGGTCGGATAAAGACGACCGCTTCTTACGTCATAAACGAGTGCCGACTTCTGGAATTTTCCATCAGTGTTGTGCTTGTGCATGAAGTTTTACGTTCGTATGTCGATAAATGTACATGATAGAAATGTATCATGACGACTACTGAAGAGTTAATACGAATTCTAGAAGGCGATGAAAATGAAGAATTTTTAGCAGACGAAGAGTTTGACATTGATGTAGAGGTAATTATTTTTTTTATTACATATCTAGATAAATGTATTTTAATTTATTGTGTAGTATGGTGGTGATGTTTGAAAGGAAATTTTAAACTTAGAGTGAGTGAGATGGCGAGAGCGCGCCGTGCGATGAGAATGCGCGCGCGGCCACTCTGGAACGGTGATTCTGATTGGTTGGAGCGCGAGTCACGTGTGGGCGCGCTGACTCGCTCGTAGATACCTACATAGGTAGAGTTTATTTTGTGCGTGCCGCCGCGCTGCCACACACCGCACTGAATCGCACTGCTAATTTTGCTTTTGTAGGCTATTCAAATTTCCTACCTTGGAGACCGATGTATTTTTATTACTCTACAATTATTTTTTTGTATTATTTCAGATTCAAGGAAACAATGTCACAACCACTAATTGGACAACGCAAATTGCTACCCCAATGTTAGAAGAATTCGACGACTTTGTTTGTGGACTGTCGCCTGCTGTCAAATTAGATGATACCTCCACTGAATTCGAATTTTTCGAACATTTTTGTAGCAAAGACTTGTTACAGAAAATAGCCAATTGTACGAATAAATATCATCAACACTTCGTAAGACATACTGATCTCAGAATATATTCAAGACTGCAACAATGGCGCGACGTGACTATTGACGACCTGTACATTTTCCTAGCAGTAACAATGCTTTTCACTAGAAACAAAAGAATAACAATTGAAGAACACTGGTCTACAGACCCGTTATTACATAGTACGGTGTTCAGTAATACTATGTTTCGAAATAGATATTGCTCAATTCTTGCAATGTTATCTTTTTGTGAAGCACCTGCAGGGACAAGTAGTGTACCGAGATTGCACAAAATAAAAATGATGATTGACCACGCTCGTGAAACTTTCAAAACAACATTTATCCCGGGTAAAAAAATGTGCATTGATGAAAGTATTGTGCCTTTTAAAGGTCGTCTAATTATAAAACAATATTTACCTAAAAAACGTAATAGATTTGGCATTAAGTTATTTGTTTTATGTGATGTCGAAACCGGTTATATCGTGGATTTTATAGTGTACTGTGGATCGGAAACAGAAATAGAGACCGTACCAAATTTAGGCTTAACTGGATCAGTTGTGACTGAACTTTTGAAAGACTACTATTTTTGCAACCGAGAGTTGTATGTAGATAACTGGTATTCCAGTCCTCAGCTTTTTATATATTTAAAAGAAAGGGCGACTTATGCATGTGGTACCGTAAGATTCAAGTAGGTAGGTACCTATATCTCCACCAAGCTAAGTTTACACCTCGCTGGAATGCGGCGTGTACCCGTGTACCTACGTATAATATAATGTTAAAAACAACAAATACAAAGTAAAATCTAACAAACATTTGTTTACTTTTTTAAAGTCATAACGAATCCTTTTTTACAGCCCGTACCTAAGCCTCAGTGTGACGTAAACGACGCGAGGTGCAAACTTAGCTTGGTGAGATGTAGTTGTTAGTTAACCACGCTCGCAAATGCAAATGTCGTTATTAAAACGAAATATCGACATCGCAAAGTTAAGTATTGCACATCTCTCTATCTTTTAGGTATTTAATTTTCGATTCACTGTGCCGGGCGCTAGGGACACGCCAACTGTTCTGAAGTCGGGCGGTTAAAAGGTTAAGCATATAAAACAATATTAAAACAATTAGAAAAAAAAGAAATCAATTAAACGGATTTTAAGCCATGAATTTGCCACTTCCTGTGTCTATTTCGTATGAACCTATCCTCTAAAAATATGTCTCGTGCATAGCACGGGTCCACCGTTTGTCAGTACTATTTTTGAAGTGTAGTGTCTAAAAATAAATAGTATTAAGAAAATATTTGATGTGAGTGTATGAGTGTACGACAGTGACTGTGTGGTAGCAGCAAACTCGTTGCGTCACCCTACGACTCCTCCGTCTCGCCAACGTTATCGAACTTCTTATCTCAACAAGAACTACTCCACCGGCCGATAAACAAGGAGCAAAAGCGTGCGCCCGCGCCGTTTTGCCTCATTCCATCTCACTCAGTGTCTTGCGATTAGTTCGTTCGTTCGCCTCTTTTGTCGAACCGTCTCGTTCAGTAGCTCATTCGTCGCCGTCGCGCTATCACGACCACGCACGCGTCCTTCCCGCGCAATGATCCAGCAAGCCAACAACACATAAACCATCCAAAATGAAGCCTAATCGGTTATAACGTTTTGTTAACAAAACCAATTTTTAATTTTAGATCGAATATATATAATTTTGTGATATTTAGTTAGTTCTCCATATTTTTAATATTTATAAATCGTTACGATGAATTCGGTTTACGTTGTTTAATATTCTTATTTTATACAAATTATAATTCAGTGCTCAAGATAATCTCATTCCAAATCGCGCAATAATTTATAAAAAGTCGACTACAAGAATTGCGATGACAGCAAAAACTCGTTCACATTGGAAGGAATATGGAACAGCACTTTGTGGTGAGTACATACATTTTCTAACCTATTATTATAGCATGTGCGTCGGCCATGTGTCGACGGGTGAATGTAGACAATACAGCGATTCTGACGCAAATTCTCAGTTCTTAACGTATTTTAATTAGCCATAAATTTACAGATAAACCATGTCATTTCCAATTTGTAACACACCGCCCACATCCTTTCTGTCACTGGCGTTCCACGTCAATAACATTATTTTGTGAAAGCCACCGAAACATATCCTGATACATGGTGTCTATTTCTAGGAAAACATGCCTCTACAATACAATGTGTATTCGTCTGTAGTCCCGATGATAGTTAAAAACGTGTTAAATAACGCATAACTGTGGTTAACGTGACTCGCTGTTAATTCGTTATCATTTTATGCATATATGGAACCCTTCCACAATCCACACACGACGTTATCATTCCACGATAACTACAAACATATTTAAAATGAAAAATTGGGGAATACTGTAATCAATAAAATTATATAATACACCATGTGCGGAATCATTGCGTATCATTCTCAATTCACGTAAGTTTTAAAAACTGTTTTAAGCTCTGAAGTTTTCCGTAGTTCAATTCGAGTAATTGTCAGTAAGATATACAACAGCAACAGTTGTACAATAACAAACACCGGAGTCCTATCAGTGAAACTGTCACAATTCAATTGTTTTAAATAGCCACATTTCTGTTCAAATTGAACATAACATTATTTTTAGTGTAACAATAGAACCGTATTTACGAGTTAAATACAGGTACTCATGTCTGTTAAAATTCGTCTTAATATTTTTAACGCTTAAATATTGGTGAATATGGCCACAACATCAAATAACTTATATTATATTCCGACACCATAGTGTGGGTAACGATTACCAATCATGTCAATATTTAATCTTCAAACGTGTTAATAACGATTTAAAAGATTACGTATATGATTACAATTATAAAATTATAAAATATGTGGTAGAGCAATAGCTAAACTAACGAAGTATTACATTTAGAATAATTTACAGATGCTCAATCATCGTTAACGGCACCCCGTAAAAGTTTACCTTATCAGAAACACGAACCTGTCTTCTGCTCAATACTTTTACATTTTTTTATAAACACAAAGGGACTTTGTATTATCAAGATTATCCTTATTTTCCCCCTAAAATACTGGAATCATAAAGCCAGTTTACAGATATCCCTTTACTCTTATGTTTTGTTATGCTCTTTTAACTCTCTCTTAACGTTAGTTTTGACTACTAGACATACAATAAAATTGTAAAAACTAAAATATACCTGCATCAAAATCATCAAAGTAACATCTGTAGATTGGTTTTTAAATATGGACAACAGTAAAGAGAGATTCCATCGTTTCTAAGAATATCGAAACCGCAGGTAAAAATACATAGGGGTCTCTATTAAAACACTACCGGAAGCACAATAAGTCGAAAATATGAATAATATAAGCTTAAACAACATTTAAAAATATTCAATTTTTTAAGGTTTTTTATTACTGATCGAATATCTATTATCGTACAAAAATACTTTAGCTTAAAATTGTCCATTTAACTTATCACTTGCAAAATCGTTGTTTACAGAGGTAATACACGATAAAGCAATACAGCCTTGGCCTATAAAATAAAAAGATGTGAATATTTACGTTATTTCATTTTCATAAAATATAGAGTAGCTTATTTTTACAATAATTCTGTTATAATGTCACCTTGAAAAAGTCCAGTTCATTGAAATAGATGAGAAAGAATCTTCGATTAATAATGGTTTTTTTTGCAAAGTGTATACTGTAAAACAGGGAACACACCTTAAATGTATGAAATTAGAAAGAACGCAAGAAATCATATTGTTTACTTCTATTGACATTACTAACAACTGAAATAACTGATGGGGAATTTAGACAAGCTGATCTTATAATTTATCATATTTTTATAATTTAAGGAAATAAGAGTTAGTGCTAGTAAATATTATTACAAATACCTACTGTATGAAGTTAATTAGTATAAACAAACAGACCTAGCAATGTAATATAGCGGAAGACACTAGATGAACGTATCTTTGTAGAAAATATCCTTTTGTGTTTGTTATAATTTTACTAGGAAATTGTAATAAGTGGATAATGATGTCTGGATCCCCACAAAAGGCCTTACGTTCAAGTGTTCATTAACTGCTTTCCGGTTAGCTTAGCACTTTATCAACTATACAATGTTAGTTATAAGTGCGGTTTCCTCTTAGGAGACATATTAATTACCTTGTTTACGTACTACTGCGAATTTCAGTAAAATATGTAGATTTCTAGTTTAAACTATTTGAGCCATCACTATGTAGAGGCCTTTAGTCCTTCGTTAATTTAGTGCCAACTAGTGAAGGGAAAATAAAAAGAGATTTTAAAATAGGTTGTTACTATTATTTCCTGAAATTGTATCTCGTAGCTCAGTTACCAGGGTCAAACATAACAAGACAACGGAATGTTTTATACAAATAAATAACTAAACGACTCGATTTAAACCAAAGGACTATTATAGTCATACATTTACGAATAAAAAATAATAGAAAAAGAAAAGATTGGTTTCTTGTGATGGAATATTTTTTGTAACACTGCTTTTTCCTACATTACATTAGACGTATTATTTAACGTGAAGGCCGATCATTTATTGTTGTTCTGATTTCATATTGCGTAGTTTTAATTTCCAAAGGTCACTGATAAATAAATAATCATACATTTGTATGTTTACATATGAATTTCGGAGCAAACAAATAGTAGACATTCATTGGCAGTGGCTTAAAGGGCGAATTAAGGTATCATGTGGAATGCTCCAAACGCTCGTGATATCACACTTCTCATTCGAGTATGACGATTATCAAAACCTTGGCAAACATAGCTGTAAACTAACTTTAAAGGAAGATAAGAATTCTCGGAACATATGAACCAGTGTATGGTTTTAAAACCAATGACAAAAATTACACAACATAAATGGGGATAACGTGAGCGGCATTGACCTTCCAATCTAAAGGTTGCGATGGTTGCGAGTAATAATGCTATTTTAATATCTTAACTTGCCCCAACCACTCTTATCATAACCACCTTAGCTTAGCTGAAGAAACTTATATGACTACTAGCTATTAGAATCGTAAAGAAATATTTATTATTACATATATACTACACGATTACAGCTTTATAGCTTACAAGTACAATCTTTACAACTAAAAGTAATTTCTTCTTAGAACAAATATTACATTTTTTAGAAAAATATAAATATATACCAGTAAATATTCAAAATTAATTAATAAAAATGTGCTCATTTATTTTAGCTAGGTAGCTTTAATAATCTTGTTTTATCTACATCAGACACGTGCGTGCTAATTATCATCAACATTGAGTTACTGACGCCTAACTTGATCGAATCGCCTACCGAAATAATAATACGTAATAATAATATTTATGTTCATATTTTCAAAAACCTCCATCAGATACGAAACTATATTGGAAAACCAAAAAACTAGAAATAAAAATAAAGTAAGAATGTATTGGAGTTTATGGTTAAGTTATATGAAATCCATAAATTTGGTATTACCCATAAGTAATTATAATTTGACGTGCATTTTTATGCTGCTATATTCTTGACATTACCGGGAAGTGAAGATATTAAAATTTTTTAGCATAGGAAACAGACACCAGAATTATCTGCATATAAAGTGCCTGTATGTTAAAGCCAGTTGTCGTAATTATAGATGCAAGAATTTTTTCACGTCAATGGTTTCCTCTTGTGTTTTAATGAATAGTTAAATAAGTTTATTCAAGAATAACACAAGTCTTCGGTAGTCATGATCTACCTACGAGTACAATGTGCAAAGTAAGAAACTTGACAAACAATAAATTTTTACACAATTCTTTAGAGGAAAGTTCACATTATCGTATCAACGGCTTTTAACAGTCCCCTGCTACTATACATAGACCTCTCCTTAACAAGAAGATTATAACCTTTTATACTACACTGGACAGACGGATTGCAATATAGTTTGTTTCAAGTTTTCCTGCTCTTTGCAGTGAAGTTGTCCTGCGCAGTTTGCTCGCTTAGCCGTCTCTTTTGATACCTATGGGATGAAAATTGGTGGTGATATTTTTAGTCCGTCACCACATAGACTAGAACTTCCGGGACTTAATTAAGTTGAATTACAACACTGTAATGTGTGGCTGATGTCAAAATTTAGTTAATGTTGATGTACATACAAAGTAACACACAAAATTGAATCTTTCCAACACAAAACGGTATTTCTAATTAACGTACAACCGTAACAGCTAGAATGTACTATTCGCGGAGAATTTCTCTGCCTAGTTTACTCTTCCAGGAAAGGATTCGAAATCAAAAATATTTTTGGGAATTGTAATCACGCATTACTATTCCTAGCGTACGAATTCAGTGACTTTTGGAAGATAGTATTGTGGCAACCACGACTATGATTAAATATTTCTTTATATCTTGACAAGCTTTGGCATCAACATTAGCCTACATGTTTAAAAGTTACCTAACACACACCTAATAGAAATGAACAATGAATCAATCCATTGTCTTATAAACTACTAAGCGATTCAAAACTTTATGAGCAAAAAAACTTGGTGGAAATAGTATAATATTTACTTCTTAGTATTTAAAAACATCTTGTACAATTTATGAATAGATTTTACTAGTCTCAAACAAGTTGAGATCCATGTTCATTCACCATTTCAGCTTCTTTTGGTTACTTAGTAATAATTACAATTTAGGCAAACAAAACCATGCTTTCTTCATCCCTCTTCATTTAATATTGTATTTGATACCCCAAATTCTATACTATACTCCTTGATATACAAATAGTTTTCAACCATTAATAATTATGACTTTTTCAATAAGTTTTTATGTTTATTAACTAATCTGTTATAACTTACAGACAGACGTTTAGTTATCATAACATACCTTAAACCGATAATGTTATCATTGACTTAGCTCGACCTCAATGCCAGGCGACGTTACGAACTAAGAAGAAAACAGTTTATTCTATAACCTAAATAGAGGATGTCAGTATTTCAACATATTTTTAACACATAACAGCATTTTATTAAATATTTTTGGGCACTTTATTATTATATCCGTTTATAATACTAACTTCTTACTTGGAAATTTATCGGCCATTAAAATAATGAACCGCTGATAAGTGAGGACTTACGAAATATTTTTATTGTTGTTAACAAGAATGGAAAAGTTTCCGGAACGATTCCGAGTGAGTATGTAAAAAAAATTTGACTCAGAATGAGTTTTTTCTCAAAAGGCAGGGGCTTGATGCACCGCCATAGAATATAAAACAGGTATACTACAAAAAATTGTGAAACACAATTGTTACAAAGGAAACCGACGAATACTAGCCTGAACCTGATACTAGCCTGATTAATATTAATTATGAATATTTGTTTTTAAGTATTTAATAAATTATAGGCGCAATCCAATCGTATCAAAGTATATATTAACATGATATTCTTAAGATCTTTATTTGATTAAGTAATACCAATCGTTCGTGCTGTCACGTAAACAAACAAATGCAGTAGGGCAAGCTATTCGAGGGCAAAAAACTAAATAACTCGTGAATGTTTTTTTCCATTTTAACCTATTTAATTATAAAACTGAGTAAATATTAAACTTTATAAAACTACTGGAAAATAATATTGTGATTTCAATCAAAAATTGTCCATGTCTAGGCCTAGAGCCGATACTAAGTGATTGATGTCCATTATTCACTTAACAACGCTTTTAGATCTAAAAGTTTAATTTAAAATATAAACTCTAAAAACCTAAAAAACACGCTTACAAAACTCGATTACAAAAAAAACAAGCATACAGGTGAAAACCGCATAGCTACTTAAGAATAATCTTCTTTTAAATCGTTTAGTATCATGTAATTATAATAGTTCTTAAACAGGTGGTTAATTTAGTTTGGGAATAGTACTTTCACTAATCACGGAAAGTTCAACTTTATTTTAACATAACTTATTCCACAATGGACTTACAAGGGATTGAAAATGTCTTGAATGAATTTGAGAAAAGAATTGTAAAGCCGTGTCTGTTCTTGCTCGCCCCAGATGATAAGAAACATTTTTTTGCCATTGTGTCTTCTTATCGCAGTTCTAAGCTAATTATATGTATAGACACGAGAACTTGAACCGGTTTGCAGTGGCTGAGAGATAAAAAAATGCTTTACTTATTTTTTTCACGACTCTTAGAAATAATATAATGTGCATTGTTAATTTAGATACTAATAGAGTACTAATAAGGATCTTACAATTGCTTAAAGAACGATATCATACGAATCAGGTATGTCATATCTAAAGATTGTATCTAAGTTATCATGTCATAGCTAACATAGTTACCTATATACTACTAAGTCAAGTGTTTGCTTACAAATAAGCGGTTTTACGAGAATGTCATTGACATTTGGTAGTGTACAGTTTCGCATTCTTAGTGATTCGCATTCGAAAAGAGGGAGTACCGTGGAACCGTCGGCCGTGGTACATATTTATAAACAATAGTCAGTGACCGTTGGTTATACTTTAAAGACAGTGTCTTTGAAACGTCGCGTCGTATTATGTACAATATAGGTTTGCGTCCAAAGTCCAAATTAAGAACATACTAAAATTGACATCATGACAATAATTCAATCGGATGATGAGTGGAATGAGTCATGATCATCGTGTTTTTTAGTTCATTGTGTCGTGTTTCCATTTTGCGGAGAACGTTTTATGTTTCATAACGTTTCTGAAGTTTTAGTTATGGAAACAGAAATAAACATCTTTTCTACCTCGACTTACTATAAAATTAGTGTTTTTTTAATACATAGGAAACTATTATACTATCTATTGACAAGGTTTTTTTTTTATTTTGGACAAGGAGATAAAAAGTGATATTATATGCACTCTACAATAATAACTGCAATATAAGTAGGTCGACGTGAGGTGTGCTGATAACCCTCGCTCAAGTACCGTTTTAAAGGTAAAACTTTATAAAGTATTAAAAAAATCTGTGTTTTAATTTGATACTAAGTTAAAAACTAACAAGAATCTGGTTGACTTGTGAACAATAAATAAACAATATATTCTGGAGTCAATACTGTACAGTAAACTCTAGTGATACCTCCATGCTTTTATGGCAGAGATACTTAGCTGATCTCTTAGTCTTTTGCTCCCTACTGATTAGAAAAGATTACATAAAACTGTAGCAGATAAATTACAAGTAATTGCTTCATATTGGCGAAAAGTAAAATAACAAGTCATCAGATAACTTATATCTAGTTCCACGAACCAAATCATGCTAAATTATTAATCAACTACTGTGCTACACAAACACATTGTAACGTTGATCATCGGTATAACCCATAAAGTACTTAACTAATTACGTCTACTATACCAGAGATAATTGCATTCCAAGTTACTTCGTTGAATCCTTTATCCTATCAATACTAGCTTAATGTAAAATAAAGGATCTCTGTCTTACCAATCATACTTATTTACAACCTTCGTGTAAGATACGTTTTACTCAGAACTGATGAATACACTAAGTGTGCTGTATTTAAGGCAATATTTGTCTTGCATATATAACTATACTAGCTAGTCAGGTACATTGTATTATTCACGGGTCATCTCTATAATACATACAGTAACATTAAAATGAACTTGTTAACTTAGTAACATCAAAATTGTCTGAAAAACAACCTACTTTATGACTACAGTCTACCTCTAAATCTGTTATATTATATTTAATGTAGATAATTTGTAGTGGGTAGTAAATAAATAGTAGTAATATAATTATTTTAAAATATTTGCCGAAAGAAGTACCACCCAGATGTAAAAAAGTTTTATACATACATGTTAAATTCTCATGACAAAATTCTATCCCTAACAAAGAGGACGCTGTTTAAAATACATAATTTATTAGAATTTAATTGGTTCAAGTAGTCCATACATCTTATAATATACATAATCATAAAGTTAAATTAAGACATAACAAGTTGAAAAAACTGTACTGTTGAACATAATAGCATACTCTCTTTCAAAAAAAGCCTATCTCTTTCACTAAGCAGTATATTTATCAGGTAAACTAAAAGTGATAAATAGTTCATATTTTGAGTAACAATTTAAATTACTTTCGAATGGAGAAATTTACTCACGTTCATGGTTACTGTCAAGTTTTGTAAATGGGAACAACTAAACTATAAATCTTTGAATGTCTGTGTCATAGTAAATACTCTTTTAAGTGATTGACAGTGAGTCTGTATGTTCGTTCGTTCTTACATACATAACAGGTTTCCCTAACATCTATGTTTGCATAAAATGCTAAAATAGAGACTCTTTTATACAAGCATCAATATGAAGTCCAGCCTTGCTTATGAATCTCACATCTTAATCAAGAATGCGTGACTATCACTTATTGGAATTGTGCATGTAAGTGACCACGCATACATGCCATGTGAGAGTGAAATGGTTTGGTAGGTACAATGTTATCGATTTTGACACTTAAACTTGGGCTATAAGTAACTGAACAAACCCAGCGCATTTGTTGCACCATAAGTTCAATTTAACAGTTACATATAAAGAATTTTTTTCTTCCTTTAAAAATGATCTGATAATGTTAAAAAGATTTAAAATATAAAAGCAAATAGTTTTAAGCGTTCTTTGATATCCAGGTATTCTTATAAGAAATATAGAATAGTTTCTACTTTTACTCTTTTACTTAACTCACTATAAGCCCAGGCCTTCTGATCTTGTTACTGTTGATTGCTAAAACATTTTACGATAACGCAAAAAATCACTTAACACTTAAAAAGGTAGACAAATTAAATATATTTGTAGGTAGTTTTGAGTTTTTGCAGTTCCACGACATAAGCTCGTTATACTACAAGAGTGACGTCTCGAGGTCTTGAACCCAAGTCTATTAATATAATATACTCGTCATTTAACGTGTGCCTCCAACGCATGGACTACTTATTACACGTGATTAATAGGAATTCAGTCACTCGTTCAATGGGAGCAATAATTCCTCATTATACTTTAATTTATTCGTATCGCTAAACACCGCTCAAAATCAAATTGAAGGCAATTCGAAACTGGAGTGTTTAGAACAAGTTGAATGTCAAATAAATTAATATGAATTCTCTCACCAGTACAGACTTCGTCTCTCACAATCGTCGAATACTTTATTTACAAATAGTACGTCAGTTGTCTAACACATCTCACTAATTGACTTGTTGAGAAAATAGACCTTTTTAAATTTGGTTTTACTAAAAACAATTTTATTTATTACTGATTTCGTTTTATATACTTTGGGGATGTTTTATCATTTACGTATTGGCAAATTTACTTGTGTTTCATAGCCTGTGACATCTTTTCGATGATGAAGATTTTGCTTCATAATACGATTGTTTATATAACTACAAAAATATACGCTATTTCCCTTCAGTACGCTGAACTAAATCGAGCATTTAATTGATCCAGCATAACGACAACCTCGCGAGAAATTGGAAATTGAAATCCTCAGTCTTTGTGAACTGAATAATAGCCACTTTAGCTAAACATAAACGTTGAAGTCCTAACTGTCTATATTTGCATAAACTATAAATTATATTACCTAATAAACCTTTAGAGATATTACTTCCATTTAATAATGTCTCTAGCTCGATAAAAGAGAAAGGGGGGCAGTCTTGGAAGTGACTCTTAAAACGCTGAAAATTGTATTAAAAAACTCAAATATTAAAATGTATTTTTAAAAATTTGGTTGAGTTAATTACATATTTAAGGATCTATCATTGGCCGACCGCAAATTGTTTCACACCAGATGAACGTTATTTTTAACCTTGCAAATGTTCTTATATTCAATAACTTTAGTGCTACATTTGTCCTAAAATAAGATCATATAACATATTTAATCAACAGTAGTTTTAAATACCTTTTTCCAAAAACAATAATGAAATTCAATAAAATTAATTTGTTTTGAATGGATTTTTTTAGTTCTTAACAAATAATACTCAATATCAAGGTATAGGAATATAGTTTGTGTGGTAAGCAGTGTCTATATGTATTTACATACATACATATGTATATACATATAGACACTGCCTACCACACAATAATGTTAGCGAAACCAGTAGAAATAATAACATACATATTACTCGAGTCAGTCAATTAATATGCTATCACGTAAATGGCTGATCGTTCATGGTCACGTTTCAGACTCAAGACATATTTTGATCCTTACGCTGAATTTTCTTGTAATTGTTTGATTGTAAAGTTATTAAAATTATTAATAAATATCATTATAGAATCGTTGATCTGTCTGTTTAATATCTAATCTTATAGAATAATATCAGTATTCTAGTCTTTACGGGAAGTTTCCATAGTTTGCTATCGTTTGTGTGTATCGTTTTTCTTCTATTCTTGTTTAGATTTTTCATGTAAATGACTATGTTATCTAATGCACATACATCGAATAAGACTTAGATCGCGTATCTACATATATTCTTGTTTGCCTGCCTAAATAACCGATCTCTGCAATTTTACTTATGTTTTAAGACTCTTACACGAGGATAGTGCCTAACCTCCGTAAATTCACATTGAATTATCTGTGAAATAATGGATTAAGAATACAGTATCACCATCACTATTCATGCCATGGATGTCGTAAGAAGCTACTAAAGGAACAAACTACGCAAGACAAAATCACTGCAAAAAAAAGGAAAACTTGGGCAAACCTTATACCAACTCGTCTCTCTAACTCTCCTCTCGGCTTATGTCCGATAGTGGACTGTTAAAAACTATTTATTTAACTCTCTACTCCCAGAAATCGTTGCGTAATATAAATAGATAATCTTACTCTGGAATTGACCCATAAAATGAAAAACATTTTTTTTAATCCAACTGTAACTTTTATAGATATGCACTTTGAAGGAAAAATAAAGAAGTCTTATTTTTATTATTTTACTGTAAAATATATTAGAGTTGACAGCTACAATGTAGCGAACTTATTATTGAAGAACTAATAATCATTTATTTATCAAAAGGTCACCGACGCGCGTCTCGTTCATATAAGTCCATTCTAAGTAGAATACTATAAAAGATGATTGATTCTAATGAGGACACTGTTTTCAACTTTAAATTAAGGAACCAAATATCCATTGTTCAATTTAGTAGCGACACGCACACACACAAAGTACTTGTACAACTTCAATGGTAATGCGCACATTGTCGCACAATACATCACAATCATAATTATTATTATTCTGAGATGTGATTTGTTAGTAGGGCACAGTTACAGTTAGCACTGTAATACTCAGAAATATATGCGTAATGTTCATTTAAAAAGTGAGATTTGGAAAAATGAAATAAGTACTCAACTGAAACGATATGCGGTATCTAAAATTCTTAACCGTTTAATGATTAAAAACTATGTACATATATACAACAATATCGTTACATCACGTCTATTAATATGCTACTCATTTTCTAAAGTTTCATTATTCTTAGAAATTTCATAGAGGAGTTTTAATTAACTTTAGTAGTAACTACTTTTTAAAGAATCATGTAAAAAACAGCATTCAACAGAAGTCATTATGAACATATAATATGTCAGAATTATTCAAGAATGTACCCATATGTTCTATTACTTATCACAGTTATTTATAATAATGAATAGAATTTTAAGAAATTAATTTTTTGTAAGCCTTATAACTAAATCACCATATAAAGATGTAGAAGAATAAATTAAAATTTTTAAATTCTACCTAAAACGTGAATGTTGGATGTTTGAACGCACCTTTATGCCGCGGTTGTATGCGTCACCGGTGCGGCAGGCGGTGCGTCCACGTCGGGAGCGGGTGCAAGGCGGGCGCGGCAAGGCGCCGCCGCCCCGCTTTACGACAACCCCCGCCCCGCAACCGCCGTGACCTCGTGCTCAATTATATTTTCTTAAGTTTCATTTATGTTTTACATCAGTATTTATAGTAGTTACTAGAAATGTTTACCACGAAGATACTGTGAAAATAATTCTGATTTAAAATACTGACTTGCTTTGAAAACATTTTGTGACATAGATTAATGTCACATTTCAAGTGTAATTAAACTCAATTTTGCCGCGACCCGCCAATAACACCGATTTTTCATGCTCTTAGTCCAATTTTTCAACGTCAGCCGTACCAATTCTTTATAAAGTTATTGCCTGATTGATCATGAGACTGAAATAGGTATCTATTCGTTTCAAAATCACCCATACTTTAAAATAAAATTCTTTATCTTTTAAAATTCGAATAGTTCATAAAAAAAAATGTATAGCGCTGTTGGAATATTTTAATTGTACTGATGTCGACATCTGCACCAAATACACCTTTATACTTCGTACCTATTAAGCAACATACGAGTATTGTATGTATCTGAGTCTATAATTGTGCCAATTGGCAATCAACGTATGTTCCCTATATGTTTCTGTTAAAAACTACTCTGTTTCTCTGTTTACAATACGCACCACAAATGATCTTAAATTCGTTCACCAGACGAAACTATCTTTCCGCGAGAAGCGAGAAAAGTTATTTACGTCACGTAAGATATTTAGACAAGAAACGTTAATCTCGAGTCAAATATTGCAAGTAATTTTTCTACGGCTGCTAAATTCTGAATTTAAAGTTTATCAGCTCATAAAACCTCAACTGAACAATAGTAATAAGATGATTTCTAATGTTAAATAATGTAAATTGATAACTGTAAATAATAATGTGTGTGCTTATTATTAACTTCCGTACATAAATCATTCATTCTTACTTACATTGTTTCTAGTTTTTTATGATACTATATCTCGTTTTTCAAATAAATAAATTGAAATTTAAATTTAAATTGACTTGTTTCATCGCGTAGGAAGACTTGTAGTAAAATGCTTTTATTAGAGTGACCCGAATAATAAGATAAAATTATTAATACTTGTATATTTTAATATATTTAATGTATCTGGGAAACAGTATCTCGTAGTCGTCTAGGTATTTAGAGTAACCAACGTGATAGAGTTGCCGTCGCACAATAGAGACGCCGTGTGCAGTTTATGGTATTCGACTAACTTATCAGATCAGATCAGACGGATCCCTGGATATTTACGAAAATTAGTGAAAACGTATCCATGACCAATATGCCACATGTTTATGGAACACGTGCACAAGATAGATATACTGCAATATTAAGTAGCCCCAATAAATCCCTTAGTTCTTTGCACACTCGAAATCAAGTCTCATTACTTGTACATGTCTCATTACGCAAGTAAAAAATTAAATACAAGCTTGGAGGCAAAGCTTATTTCAAATTCTAATATGGTATGAGTTTCCGAGTATACCATAAATTTTATCCAAATGGAAAACGGATGAGATTATCAGTCTGTTTTTAAGGTTTCTTTTCTCAAAAGAAAAAACACCCTCGAAAAAACAGTTCGTGGTTCCTTTATCTGCTTATATGTAAAAACTGTTTGTCTAAAAAATATTATATCAAATAATATATGTCTGCAATCACATCAAGTTGTAAAATAATGAATCTTCAGTTTTAACCGAGAGAATAAAGTATTTTTAGAACAGTATTGTTAAGTTTGTCTGTTGGCAAAACGCGTTACTTTTTTCTAGAATCGATTGCCAAGGCGATCAAACTATCATCTAACCACAAATTTTTAAATGATTATCGGTACGTAAATTTTTTGATTTTTTCATATTACTCATATTATAAACCGCACTTGTGGTATTTCGATTTTAATAATAAGTTTAATCTTTAAATTAATTCCATTAATTCCCATTTTTTCGTTCTCTTTCTGTACGTACATACTGCATAGACGCAGAAATAAATAATAAAAAACAAGAAGACACCGATTGCTTCTGAGCGATAAGGCCGCCACTTGTACTTCCTTAGTATTAAGTTAACTCTGTAATTAATCTGGTATACAATAAAGAGATTTATTATTATTAAATACTACAAACTGCTGCAAACTTACACTCCTCTGTATTTGTTATATACGAATTGCCTTGTTAAAACTTCATTGAGGGGTGTAGTTTATATAGAAAACTCACACCCTCAAAGACGTTCAACTAACGTTATCGTAATAACCATACCAGTTATTTAATTTTTAAATATCTACTTAGAACGACCTTATTGGCATCCTATATAAGCAATAAAGCATTTTAAGTAAGTAAGCAAGTCAGATAACATCTCCGGTTTCCTATTCCTATTCCTCGTCGTGGTACATAACCAGACAGTAAAATTTTAATGCTCTCGCAAATGGTAATCACAACACTACAAACAACAATGCAAAGGAGAGTCAATGAATATGATTGTCGTAGAAACGAATAACGCATTAACTTTCTAATCACGTATTGTCACATGCGTGATACCTATCTTATTAATTATCAGATACAGGGTCGACAAACGTGTCGAGTGTATTGGAGTGGTCAGAAGTTTCCACGAGTGTAAGATAAGAGTCGATATCGCCGCCACTCCCAAACTTGTTTTCTCAACATTAACTCAAAGTTTCTTACATAGAGTTATACACTCGTATATGCACGCGTACATTTGTCATCCCCAATCTGTCACTTACGCTTTATCGTGATGTCTAAACTTCAGCTGCTTTGAACTCTAAACACACTGTCGGGTTATACACGGTCATGTCATTATTTGTTTATGTTTCTCCCGATCATCCATTGAGTTTATCAGGCTCTTTATTCGGGTGGAAGTCTGTTCGCTGACGAACCGCTGCTGCTGCGGAGTCTATCTGATTTGACTATTTTTATAAGTATTTATCATTGCTTATTTTAATTACAGCAATAAGATTTTATTACATTTTTTGCGTAAAAATATTCTATTAATATGTTCTGACAGTGGAAAATACAAACTCACACGGCACGGTAAGCGGTAAGGAGCTCTCCTTACGAATCCACTTATTCGCTTAACCAAGTGTACATCCTGATCCTTTCTCGATTGTACCTTCCTCTCTTTAAATGTGAGCAGTGTTCGTACTCATGTTACATGAATGTCATTTGTGGTACTTGATCTTTATGATAATATATGATATTATCTTTACCATTAGCACTTCAAAACCTAACGTTAAAGTTTTACTATTTATAAATCTCCTTTTGATAAAATCACTTGTTACTTTATTGCAAGGGTAGTAATTTTTACTCAGCACATTGTTTTGTATACATCATAACATTGGAATTTCCCTGTCGTTGTAAAATTACAATTTCAATAGACGTATGTAATACTTTATTTACCGATATTTACTGATCAAAGAAATCATCAAAAGAATAAAAATACGTAACGTTATTACGTATTGTAATAAATAAGTATAAATTCAGCAAAGCCTGCTAATTAAACTTTATTGTATTATTATAATTATTATCTAGTTTATAATTTTTTTTAATAAACACAAATATAATAAAGATATAGTCAAATTATAAAACTCTTGTGTTTAGTGACCGAAATTATGAGAAAAGTTGTGGCTAATATTTAATGTCACGGTAGGTCTACCTAAGCGTAGAAGTGAAGCAGTAAGCATAAACGATTTATAGCTGCAGGAAACCGCTAGTTCATTATCAGCAAAAACTTTTAGCAGTAGCGTAAATGAAAGTAATGCCAACGGCCAGTAAATCTTATAATGCATGTCTATATGCAAATTGAGAGGCAATTTCTCTCGATTTGAACACATTGGTTATTAAATTGTTTATTTTCAAATCCGCTAGTAAGTAGTTTCACTTCCTTTCGGTATTAAGTTGCATTCTATATACAACATTCAACAACTTCTTTAATTATATGAAACATCCTTGTCTATAATTAAACGAAACATACTAAGTTATAGTTTTGATTTGTGATTGAAACCTGGAGTACGAATTCAGGGAATGTGGCTATTGTAATCGAAAGCATAAAACTAAAACAATTGATAATTTAGGTAAAAGAAGAATGTATATGTTAAATAGAAAATATTTATTTTCCATCAATTCTAAAACACTTTAATACATATTACATATTTATTGTCTGCAAGTGGATTTACAGCATGTTTAGTCCATTTTAACGAGAATCTTGATCCATTATTCCAGATTCAAGTTTATTGCACTAAGGTTTACAAGCAATTTCTTATGTATTTAAAAACACCATAAACTTGGTTTCATGATTTCCGCATTACTTGATAGCTAAACTATTTTTTCAGAATTCTCTTGTTTTCATCAAAGTCCGCAACATGTTCAGTACTATAATAAAATTAACGTCAATGATTTATGATCACGTACACAAATATATCCACCTCACACAATATACATATGAAAAAATTCTTAAATTGTACCTAAATAATTATATAGCTAGTTCACTATATTCACTGTGCAGAATACACATAGGTGCAATGAACTCCCTAAGCAATGTTATCGACATTTGACGTCGGCACTCAACATTTCTGACAAAAAGTTTTTAGTTTTACTTGGTACCTTATATTTCTAGCAATGGTTGTGTATTAAAATAACGCAGTCACGAAAAAAATGTTTCTCCTATTTCAGCTACACTCATCACCGCAACTGCGGGTACCTGCTATGGATGGCCGTCACCCACTCTACTCAAACTACAAGAACCAGACAGTCCTATACCAACTACAAGCGACGAGAGATCATGGATAACTTCCATAATGATCTTGTGTTCAGCGCTGACACCTGTACCCTCTGCCTATATGGCGGACCGGTTCGGAAGAAAAACGACGCTACTTCTCGGAGCAGTGCCGTTCATCATCGGTTGGGTGCTGATCATCGTGGCCAGATCTGTAGCTGTCCTGTACGTGGCTCGAATGTTTTCTGGCCTCGGCTATGGCATCGTTTACACAGTTGCTCCTATGTATACAGGAGAGATCGCAACAAATCAAGTTCGAGGAGCGCTCTCCACTCTCATCACATTAATGAATAAAGTGAGTATTCGTGAATTAATAATATTTAAATTGAAGCGTACATTATATTTTCTATATAGCTAACTAGATCACATTCAACATTGAGACACATTAAAATATATGAGCCATACCAGATGTTCATAAATAATTCATCAACTGAATCGGATACCTTAGATAAAATAGTGATTCGTAATGATATTCTTAATACACCAGTAAATTAATATGTTTGCCCAAGCCCTATATGCTGTTGTGATGTATTAAAAAAAAGCCGATTTCGTAGAGGCGTCTTCTGATAATGCCGTGACAAGTGTTCATCTGTTCATTTTTTTTAAAATATTGAGGCTATGTGAAATAAAATATTCTTCTGTGTTTCAAAACACTATTGCAAACAAATATATTACAGAAGACTCCCATATTCGTGTCTATCGTCTATCATTTGGTGAATTATGGATTAGCTAGAGTATAATGACGGTCGATCAAGTTCAATGGAACAATTAATCAATCGCATCCTTGTGCAATTATTCATCTCGAATAGAGTTCCAATAATCTACCATATCCTCAGCACCGTCAACGCAAATGTAATCATTCATCGTCGTATCTGAACGGTAGCAAATCTTGTAATGCTCTCTATTACCTACCGCATGAGGTTGATTTTCAATTCTAGCTTTAGATATGCGTTTTCTAAACAATATTCCTAGAATCGCAACGGTATGTACGTAGTTGTGCAACCGATAGGTGCACGGTTTCCTTTGTTAGACTCCATTGCATTACATGCATATAATTTTCATATTGTTATACGTTCTTTGCACGATACTAAAGTGTAATATCTGATGTGATAAGTTAAAATTATTGGCTCATAATTCTACATATTACAGTTTCAAGTAAATATTGATTTTTTAACTGAACATATTAACGTTTGTTCAAGCTTTATTAGTTGCAATATTAGTGCAATTATTATTCAGAATTGATTCTGAATAGGTAGTCAATACAACACCGTATGTCTGTCGTTTTACGTGCCAGTCCCCAGCGTGCTAAAGAGAGTTAGTAAAGAATAAATACACAGTAATAAACTTATCTTGAGCTGTTAAAGGTTCACAAGATAAGAAATGTTAGTACGTACCATAAAACGCTTTCACAGCGTAAACTATACTAAATACGCAGCAGGTATAAACGTGATTATTTTATTACTGAAACGTGCGCTCCTTTTGACATGTCTAAGTTTCAACCAAGTTGCACCAACCAGCTTTAAATATCTATGTTTAGAACTGTCCCTGTTTTCCTCTAAAAATACATTCTGACCATATTCACCAACAATTTATTATACCTACATATCTCCCATCGATCTCACTTCAGGAAAATTAATTAATCTTTAAGAAGTATATATTTAGCACTTAGGGCAAATACATTAACAGCCTTTCATAGTTCATGCTACATCCAATGTCATAGTTATCAACTTGAATAAAAAGCTATTCAGTCATTTGGAGAGATCTTCTGACAATTTATTGCCCGTTGTATTGTTCTATTTGCACGTAATTAAAACAATGAGCACACGTCTACTTGCCTACACATCTAAAATGGTATCAAGATTTTGCTAAAGAATCCAATAATGCGTGACGTTTAGATTCTGAATTTGTATTAAGACATACATAACCTTTAAATATTTATGCACTTTAAGCTGTTTTACCACAAACAAAATGTAACGCAATAATTAGTGTAACTGTAACTTTAACTGGCAGTTTATTCCAAAAAATATAATCTAAACCGAATCATTTGAATCTGTTATGAGAATATTGAATGGTTTCACGTGTTCAACTGTTTAGTTATTACTAATTTACATTTTTTTTAAAATATGTAAAATGTACTTTGGTTTTGTATGAAAATCCTGCAAGATATAGAAATAGGTACTTTGTAATAAGAGATCATCATAATATCAAATTTTCATGATACGCAAACTAGAACATTACAAAATGTACCATATACACAAACAATCTTTTTGTTTGGATAACCAGAATTGAAGATTTAGTTCATAAAATAAGTACATCGTATGAAAAGATTACAATATTTTTTTATCATACTAAAAGTTTTGAATCATATTATTTACATAGAGATCTATAGTATTTAGGTCAAATTAATACTTGTGTTTACTAAAATATTTTTATTCTGTTTTTCCAGGTCGGTATTCTTGCCCAGTACTGCATCGGTCCTTTTGTGTCGATGCCAACGCTCGCCGGTATCAACTTAATCCTGCCTATCTCTTTTGTACTTAGTTTCATATTTTTGCCGGAATCTCCTTACTACTACTTAAAATACGAAAGAAGTGAAAGGGCTGAACGCTCCCTAATAAACTTACGCAGTGGTGATATTAGAACTGAACTGAAGAGTATAGAACTAAACGTCCAAGAGGACATGAAAAACCGTGGAACATGGGCTGACTTGATCACCGAAGCCACTAATAGAAAAGCAATGTGGATTACTCTTGGAATATTTACTATACAGCAATTTTGTGGAAGTGCTGCCGTGGTTGCGTATGCTCAAAGTATTTTTAACTACGCGATGAGGCCATCAAATTTAACTCTACCTAATGCCACTGTTGTTACTAATGAAACTACCGGTGTAACCCTTGAACCTTATCAAGAGTCAATCATTCTTGGATGCGTACAAGTTGCCACATGCGTACTATCCGTCATACTCGTTGATCGTGTTGGAAGGAAGCCACTTCTATTACTATCGGCTCTGGGAGTTGGATTGATGAATGCTACAATCGGTACATATTTTTACTTTGACCACACAAATCCTGTAGTACTGACAAGTTTGAACTGGCTGCCGTTAGCATCGCTCCTTGTGTACATTGTTTGTTATGCTATTGGGTTATCCACCGTACCCTATGTCATCATTGGAGAAATGTTCCCGACAAACGTTAAGTTATACGCTTCTTGCGTCGCTCACATTTACACCGGAATATCTATGTTCGCTGTGCAAAAACTATTTCAGGTAAGCATAATTTTGTAATATTACATATTTAAACTAAGTGTTAATTAAACTCGTTAAAAGAACTCTAAGAAAATTGTCCTAAAATATTATGTAGTAATAACGTATTTGAATCAAAATAAACAAAAACACATTTTCTATGTACCTTAATTTTTATTCTTTCTACATCTGTACATCTTCTTCTACTTTATTTGCATTTTATACATAGTGTTTATTACGCTAATAATATCAAAATAGGGTTAAATTTTAAATTTGTCTAACATCACGTAAAACACTTGTGCATGCTTGTCACTTGATATATATTTGGCTCTAATACAAAACTTTCTCGTTACAGGTGGTTGGAGATTCGTACGGAATTTACACAGTATTCTGGGGTTTCGCAACCTTCTCTTTTATGGGCCTCGTGTTCATGATTCTCATACTACCAGAGACAAAGGGCAAGTCATTCGCATGTATTCAAGCGCAGCTGCGGCGCGAGGTGGCACGAGACAACGCTAAGAAACTAGCGACTGTGGAGTACTGACGCACCGGAACACCGGATAACTTCTCACTAGTTTAGCATAAGCTTTACTTTAATGTGTTTTAAGGGATCAAGCATATCGGCAATGCCAGTTAAGGATATTGATACTTAACGTTTATTATACTTTTAGCATAGAATAATGTAACAACGTACAGTTTTTTCTATAAAGTATTGTAACACTATTACAAAAGTAGCCTGTGTAAGCAGAATAGTGGGAGGAGGGTGGGCGCCAGGTAACTTGCGCCAGAGAAAGCAGAAAAGTCCTCGGGGTCGTAGTCGTCGGGCAGGGCTCGCGAACTAATCACCTTTGCGTACAGCTTAGCGGAGTCCTTCGCCGTTCTCGTTTTGTTCGGACTATTAAAATCGACCAGGTACAGACCGAAGCGGGACCTGCAAATGCATTTACAACTGTGAACATGAGTGAAATTAGACATTTCTGACTGATTGATGAGTTTTATTCTATCCAGTAAGACATTAATAGCTATAGTTAGTTATGAATGTTGAATTAAGTACCTATTGTTTCAAACTTGCTGTAACTAGCAAACGTAGTTGAACTTAAATATTTATAACATACTGAAGTGTTGTTAAGAATTAGAATCTATCTTATTTATTATGTAACATGTATTATGTACATAATGTTGTAAGATTTTTTATGAAATTCATAAATTTTTTTTTGTGATTCAACTAATAAATTGTTTTAAGACATTTTCGAGATCCAATATTTACCTTTTATAATTTGCTCAAATTGCTTGGGGCATGCCGATAGGAGTTTATCTATACATAATAAATGGATCCAATGACAGCAATCAATAATCAATTTCTAGTTGGTACACTAAACAATGTTAATATTGTACCAAAGTTAAGTTTTTGAATGTAACGTTACATGAAACGTAACTGAGGGCAAACATGATAACAGAATTTACTTTTTTTTTACTAATTCTTCTAAATAAGCTAAAATTAAAAAAACATAGTAATGAAACTTTAGGCTTTACCACTAAATATACTAATAAAATAGTATACAAATAATTGAATTCAACATTAATGAAATAGTTTAAAAAGTATATACAATGCAACTAAGTGAGCCCTTGAGGAAAGAAATTTTACTGACAAGGTAATTTGAAAACTTAAAAAATATATCTGAATAATACTATATATGTATGTATTCATAAACGAAGCAACTATCTTAATTCTGACGAGTAAGGTTTGTATACCAGGTGAAATGTCTCAAGAATACAAGCACTACATGTTTACAACACCGAGAATTAAGATTTGATTATCTTCAAACGTTAAAACCCACTATAAAAAATTAATAATGTGAATTTGGACGCCATCTCGTAGCTTCTGAACACATATTGGCAACTTTTTTTATCAGGTTTAGATTTAAAAACACATTGACCTAAATAGCATACGTTAATTTGTGCCAAGCTTATCACTTGCATTCTTCTACACGGCGTATGACATTGTCAGCAACGTAGTTTTCATTACTACCGGATGTATCCAACAATTCTTAGCCATCCGCTGCTATACACAATTCCATAGGAGAAACAATGGATACCAGTTTATTATACATGTAATGATAGATAATCAACAGTTTATTCCAATAGTCTGCAGTTCAAATACGATCTCATAAATGAACGGCACAACACAACGCTCAAAAAAATTTCAATTTCGACTGTAATTTGCCTTCCGTTTGCCAAATTGTTAATCAACACACCTAGTAAGTTTAGTAACATTGACTCAGAAAAGGAAAAAATATCGATTTCTAAGTATACTGCCTGATTACATGGCATATATCAAAAAATCTTGTAGTGTTTAAGATAAATACTTACACGTAACCATCATCCCATTCAAAGTTATCCATTAGACTCCACGCAAAGTAACCTTCAACAGAGCTCTTGTCTTCATGAATCGCGTGAAGCAAAGCATTTAAGTAATGGCTATAGTATGACACTCTGGCTTTGTCCTGCAAACCACTGAAGTCTGCGTAACCATTTTCCGTAACTATTATGGGAATATTGTTGTAGGTTTGTGTGATCCAGCGGAGAAGACGTCTGAAGCCAAAAGGCACCACCTTAACATAAAATTAAATTATTAAAGAATTAGATTTAGTCATAATCACCTAGATTCTGTGATAATTATTTGGATAGTCACTTTAAATCTTCTAATTTAAATTGCCTTTATTTCAGACTAGAGTAGAGGTAGTAGAGCCACGTTGATTTCAGTATGACCGGACCGGGGCAGTACTAACCAACCTAAAGTAACAGCATTCATACTGTCATTTTTCGTTGGTGAGTGCGAGACTGGAGGCCCATTGACAGTTATAGTGGTAAGTGTATAAGCCTTACACTGCCACGACGACTGTCATGCTTTTTACGTCCCCAAGCGGAACATGAAAAATCATCTCACTAGGCCGCCATAGTGTTGGTCACCATATATATAACTCTTGGATTCTATTCATGCTTGCCAGCAGCCAGAGTAGTTACTTTTGCAGGTTCTTAATATAGATAATACATATATAGATGTAGATATTTCAGACACTAACAAACAAAGGCTGCAAATCTTTCTGCCTCACGCAAAGTCCCACAAATAGGGTAGAATACTGAAATAGTCTCAACTGAATCGACAGGCAGCAACACACCAACAGTCGAGCGTTTTATATCTGGTTTAACTGTAATTTTTCCTTTAGATGAATGATTGAAGATAATAATGAACCTACTTCTTAAATTTCTATTAAATATTACTATCAAACCCGAAAGACAGATTATCATCTGTACCAATATTAAAATAGTCTTAAAGACTACTAATAATGTCCGTGTGGTGACGGATTAAGAATACATAGTGTTGCCACCAATATTCATCCCGTGGGTATCGTAAAAGGCGACTAAGGGAACAAAGTATGCAAGACAACATCATTACAAAGAAACTTGAAATAAACCCTATTCCAGCCCGTCTGGCCAGCGTGGTATAGTAGGCCAAAAACTTCCTTGCTAAGGAGGGGCTTATGTCCAGCAGTGGATTGTAAAATGCTGTTGATGATGATGATGATGATGATGATGAATAATGGTAGATCCATCAACAATTTCTATTTAATAAATATTTTAAATTTACGTAACGATTCTTAGTTGTAGCAAAACTAGCTAATATTTATGTGTAGGTACGGTAGTGAACTGTAACTCGTGAACAGTGGAAGTCACATACAACTTAATTTACAGCGACTTTATAGAGCAAATTGATCCACTTATACTACGTACTACTTACTATTGTAAATCTTGTTCTCAAACAACAATATTATCTGCCGTAGGTATAAGAAAAGTCAAGACAAACTTTACTCCAATAAACGCACAGGCTTAGATAATAAACTACATTCTTCCTTCTCCTCTTTGCTTTTGCTGTAGTACGGGTAATAACAGTAATAAAGATTTGACGTCAACACAATTAGGTATTAATACGTTTATCTGTTGTGTGATGCCAAATAATTCCTTACTCGAGCTTATTATAATGTAATTAAAATGAATATGAATAAAATGGGTAAATATTTTAATATTTCTTAGATATTTGTCATTGGAGAATAACAAGGATTTCTCTAATAAATACGTAAACGAGCTGAAAAGACGCTGACAAGCTGACAGGCGGCCCTGTTGGTCTAATTGTTAGTGATCCAGACTACTAAACCAGCAATCGTGGGTACGATCCCAACCAGAATAAGTCTTTGTGCGATGAACACGATCATTTGTTCTGGTCTGGGTGTAATTTATTTATAACACATGTACTGAAAAATATACATAAATATGTTTATCAGCTATCTTGTTACCACAGCATAGGCTTTGTCTAGTTTGGAATCAGATGGCCGTATATTAAAGTATTGATAAGTAAGCACTTTAAATGTTATTTACCTTGAGCCATGATGAAGAGGAGCCTGCGGGCCATTTAGGATCCTGTACTCTAATGACGCCGACGTCGTTTTCGTGTGAAGGTCTAGCCCCCACCTCTCCATCAGCCTTGGAGAGTAGGTAAGTAGTATAATGATTTAAGCCAAAGAAATCAGCGGTTCCTCTAATGTAGTTAACTTCTTCAGGACTAAACTTCGGAAGACGAGACCTTGTGTAGTTCTGCTGAAGGCTTTTTTCATCAACTAGCTTAATTAGTTCTGGTGGATAATTACCTTCCTTGGAATAAACCGGATGCGCATACCAGCCCAACTGAAATAAACAGTACTAAACTAAATCTGTGTTTTCATTGGGCAACACAAATACGTTAAAAATTACGTTTCTTTTCTCATGCTATTGTTTTAATATTATAGTATTGTCTAGCTTATATTTATTAAATAATGAAATTTAAAATCCTAATACTTATGGGAATCTTTTATCTATCACGATTTATGCACCTTAAATCTTAAAAACAAAGACAACGGTTGTACATAAACAAATTTATCCGTACTGAGATTCAATAACTAAAACTAGACGATGAAATGTGGCAAATGATCAGTCATATCCCATTTTCTTTTCTCAGAAAACGTATTAAATACAAGTGTTCGTTAGTCAGTATAAAAATTATTTCCTGACGATACAATAATTTGTGGTTCACACAAAGTGTAGTCCGGTGTGGGATTTGAACTCACAACACACGGGGCAGAGTGCTTAAACCAATACGCCATCCGTGGAGTGATTGAACTACGTTGCACTCCGTGCACATTATTTAATACAATGTGTATATAAGACTGAATTTGTTATAACTAAAAGGAATTGTAGTTTTACAACTATATTTGCAATTAAAACAGCTGCATATCTGTAAACATGAGCTGTTATAATCTTAATTATGTACTGTAAAAAGCCAACAATGTTATTTATTTAAATCATCATTTCATTTTCTCTCCCTATCTAATCATGATGTAATTTTAGTCCTGTTCAAATTATACATATACAACTGGGACTGTATATATATTATATGAATAGATATTATATATGTAAGGTATATACGTATATGTATATATACAAATACAATACAATACTATATGTATATATGTATTAAATTACTAACCTACGGCCGCCAGCAGGGACTTAGCGATACAAACACACACAGATCGCTATACTTAGTCTGGCCATAAATACTGTTACACTTAATTATAAAAAAATATTACATTTGAATTTCGAATCTGTCATTTTTATACGATTGTTCATTGTGTTTTCTCATTTTGGCGCCAATACATTGTAAAATATTTTGCGATATTAAAATGGTGTGGGGTGATAAAGAGAACCGAATCGCTGTGATAGCATTACACAAAGTAGGTATGGAGCCAAATGCAATTTTTAAAACTCTCCATACACTTGGTATTAGTAAAATGTTTGTGTACCGGGCTATTAATAGGTACAATGAGACCTCCTCTGTTTGTGACAGAAAAAGATCTGGCCGTCCACGTAGTGTTCGTACGAAAAAGGTGGTCAAAGCAGTAAGGGAAAGAATTCGAAGAAATCCTGTCCGAAAGCAAAAGATTTTATCTCGGGAAATGAAGATAGCACCTAGAACCATGTCGCGTATTTTAAAAGATGACTTAGGACTTGCAGCCTATAAGAGACGCACTGGCCATTTCTTAACTGATAATTTAAAGAAGAATAGGGTGGTAAAATCGAAACAACTACTGAAGCGGTACGCAAAGGGAGGTCACAGAAAAATTTTGTTTACGGATGAGAAAATTTTTACAATTGAGCAACATTTTAACAAACAAAATGACCGTATTTATGCTCAAAGCTCTAAGGAAGCTTCCCAATTAGTCGACAGAGTGCAACGTGGACATTATCCGACTTCAGTGATGGTTTGGTGGGGTGTTAGCTATGAAGGAGTGACTGAGCCATATTTTTGTGAAAAAGGTATCAAAACATCGGCACAAGTGTATCAAGATACCATTCTTGAGAAGGTAGTTAAGCCCCTTAACATCACCATGTTCAATAACCAAGTATGGTCCTTCCAGCAAGACTCGGCGCCGGGTCATAAAGCTCGGTCCACGCAGTCTTGGTTGGAATCGAACGTTTCGGACTTCATCAGAGCTGAAGACTGGCCGTCGTCTAGTCCCGATCTTAATCCGCTGGATTATGATTTGTGGTCAGTTTTAGAGAGTACAGCTTGCTCTAAACGCCATGATAATTTGGAGTCCCTAAAACAATCTATACGATTGGCAGTGAAGAATTTTCCCATGGAAAGAGTGCGTGCTTCTATTGATAACTGGCCTCATCGTTTAAAGGACTGTATTGCAGCCAATGGAGACCACTTCGAATAAGCTTTTTATATTTTTAATTGTTTTATATTTATGTATTAAACTGACACACTGTAAAAGTAATAAATGTTATTTGCAGTTAACAATTTTCTTTTTTCTTTATTACAATATTTATGGCAAGACTAGGTATATAGTAAGCAGAAGTCGTAATATAAAAGTGTAGCAACTAAGTACATATATAGTAGTTTTTCATTTTTTTATTGCTTATCTATTGTTATTGGTCTACGTGAGAACGCTAGCGCTAGCATGCTTTTTTCATTTTCTGTGCAGAAAGCCACTCGGATATCCGGTTGTTATGTCGCACTCGAACCGACTAAACCTCACAGCATCTCGGATATCAGTAGTAGAGAAACCAGGCAGGTCGTGTTGGCGGCGCTCTGTACGCAATCGTGCCGCCAACCCGGCCTGACAACTGGTATCTTAAACATAAGAAATTCAACTGAATCTCATAATATAATAAGTACCAGACCTAATAATAAATATATGTTTATGTTCATCGCTCCATGACCGTATGAGCAATAGGTCCAAATCAATCTATGACATAAGAATTATTTTTGATGTTGAACATCTACTGTTGAGAGTCAGACCTGCTGTTGAAGTGCTGTAGCATCACCAAAATAATTTCGATGTCTTACAAATTGTTTATCCGTTTAGGATACTTAATGTCATAGCAGCTGTTTGTATTTTAATAAGATCCAATAAAAAATGACAATAATAATAATGTGGAGTTATTGTTTGACTTAATGTTACCGACTGAAATTTATATAATAGATACATATCTTACAAATTTTATATTTATTTACCCTATAATAGTAAATACTTACATGCGTTGTCAAATACAATTCAGCTGCTTCTCTGTCTTGTAAAGTATTGGTTTTAGGTTCAGCCCAGTTAGAATCCAAAGCCATACCAATTTTACCTGAAAATCATATACAAAATCAGTACTCAGAATGCACACAAAGACTTCAAAAGGGATAGAGCGTGAAGGAATATTGAATACCTTTATTAACGTGGCGGTATTGCTCGTTGAAAAGATGATATACGCTAGCGTGAGCTTTTAAAAGGTTGTGTGCGCACAGGTATTCCGCAATACCATGCCGATTCAAAGCTGGTGCTCTGTATGTACCACCATAACCTTCCAAACATGTCTGCATAGGCTCGTTGAAAGTTACCCAATACTTTACTCTGCTTGCAAAGTTATCAAACAATATTTTAGCATAATCTGTATAGTAATCAACAATGTGAGCATTACTCCATCCTCCTATATTCTGAAGTTTCTGCGGCAAGTCCCAATGATATATCGTAATCATAGGTGTAATACCGTACTTTATAAGTTCATCAATTAGATTGCTATAATACTGTATACCCGCGGCATTTATATTGTTTGTAAGTCCAGACGGCAAAATGCGTGGCCAAGAGACTGAGAATCTGTATATATCAACTCCAAGTTCGTGCACCATTTCAGCATCTCTTTTGTAAAGGTGATATGAGTCCGCAGCAACGTCTCCATTAGATCCATCTTTTACAAAACTTTTATTAGTGTGCACGAGATGATCCCATATGCTCTCTGATTTGCCTAAAAGTAGTCTCTAGTTAAATAACAATAAAAAATTGTCTATTTCAAAAAGGTTCAAATATGAAAAACGAAAATTATTGGTATACCATCAGTATCCCATGCGCCCTCGATTTGGAAAGCTGCAGTAGATACCCCAAACAAGAACTCTTTTGGAAATGTATAATTCGATTTTAAGCCTCCGGAGAAGTTTAAATTTTCGGCGCTCCTGTAATATGAAAATCGATGTTAAACAGTAAAACTACTGAACTACTCCTTATATTACGTATTCAAATTATAGCATGTCATGTACATTTAGATTATTTTAATTTCGTCTACCGCTAAGAGACGGAAAATAATGAGCATAAAGACCAGTGCCAACAATTTGGCGACTAGCTATGTAAAATGTCGATATTAGCTTACGTTTTAGCGCACAAAAAGTTTTAACGTTGGATATCAAGTAGTACGAGTAAGTAGTAGTAGAAAGTAGTATATCTGAGAATTTTCAGAGTATTTTCAGAGTAATTAAAAGAAAAGCGGTAAACTTTCAAAAAATAAATTGATATAATTAAAAGTGAACCCCTTAATTAATTATAATCCAAATTATTTAAAAACTGCTGAATAATTATATTATGTTTCACAAGGTATGTATATTTGATGAAGTTGTCTCATGGAACGAACGAGCAGTGTATTGACGTCACAAACAACGCATTGAGAAGTTATTTGTGTCAATCAAATTAATAAAGCTTAATTATGTATGATAAAATATTACACCATACAAATGACGATAACAGCCTTAAGTATTTTTCAAATACACATACTTTTTATCTCTAACTAAGAAAATCGGTATAAGAAAAACGATTACTAAGATGGTACGAAATTATAATAATGTATATGAGTATCATAAATATTATAATAAAACACAAACCAAGCATCAAAAATTTTAAGTCGTTTTCAACGCTTGTTGCTATGTAATAATATACACACACTTTAATACATTTATTCGGAAATTCCATAAAGTAATTATACTCGCGCATGTCAAAAAACAAAAACAAAACTTACTTTCCTTGTTGACTGATTGCTCAGTCTGAATTATGTTTAAAAAGAAAAGATCGGTAAAGCTAGTTGCAGAAAGAAATTTCATACAAACAGGTTTGATATGTTTAAGGTATAATTTATTCTAAGATAACGACCACGTTCATCCTGATTCGAATTTCGGACACACCGAATTTCAGATGGGCAAAAGATTAAAAATAAAGTCATTTTTTTCATTAAAGGGCATTTTTCTCTAAAAACAAACTAAGCCTATCTTGTGATATGGGTTCTAGAACTTACATAAGCACATATAAACAACCAGATAATCTTACATACACATACATACTAAGCGCTAATCGAATCAGTGACCCTGGCATGCGAATGTTTTGCCACTCCCCCACAAAGGTCGTCAAATCAATATACATTAAGAAGATGATATTTAGCAGCATCAAATACAAATAGCACCAACAATTTTCTAACTGTAGTACCTTTACCAGATTTTTATAATAAAATACGACTATTATCAATAGCCTTAATTAATCCGCTGTTGAGCATACAATTTTCCTTAGAAAGGTGACTTAGACCCATTCCACTGAAAGACAGATTCTAGGCACGAGTAGGGCGGTAGTACGGGACCGGCTGACGCAGGTTTCCGGGCTTGCCGGGTACAGATGCTTCAGGAATTACCTGTACTCGGTCTCTAGGAGGAAACTGAGTACCGCCTATCACTACTTCGACTGCAGTGAGGACTCGACTCAGCACACGCTGACTGTCTGCTCCTGGGTGATGAAGCGTCGGGCCCTCACTGTAGTTGTTTTACGTAATTTTTACTTTCATTGCGAAGACGTCATTTCGCAGAAGAAGCCCCGGGAGGCAAACTCTTAACCGATCGTTTCACCGCCGGCGAAACGGGCGGTTGATGCGCTCTTATCAACGCTTTATGCCGCCCTATGTGTGAGCAGTACTGATTTTTTCGTCCAAGCTCTCTAATGTGGCTCTCTATGTTCATCAATGAAATTGTCACTCGCAAATAGTATCTTTTTCTGGAAGATAGATATCTGTAGTATATTTTTCAGTGCTTCTGATAATGTATATTTTTTTCTATAGTTCTTGGTTGAGTGATTAATATATGAAAACGTTACAAAGAACCAACATCACATTCACATTTATAATGGTAATACGAACCTTAAAGGTCTTGTGTGCCTTAATTTTTATTACTATTGCTTAGTTATCAACGTCAGTTGACAAAATAAAAGAAAACTACTCAATAGATAATGCGTATGGTTTTTTAATTTTTTAAAACGATTCTCCTTTGTATTATTTTACCAAAAATAAACAAAAATATCTAAAATATAAACCAATAAGCTAAAAAATAATTAAAATCACTATAATTATCGGACAATTTAAGCACTACCATTTTGGCACGGTTATAAATGTTAATTTCCACCTACTGAAGAAAATTATAACACTCATACAGTAAATTTTACTTGACTTTAAATGTCAACCGTAAATAAAAGTGGCCTTACCATATCAATGATTAAATTCATTGAATTTGTGCAAATAGGTGACTCCTTACGTACGTATATTTCTACTAGGCTTTCAGACACAAATAAGAACAGTTAATAATCCTCACGCAATTAAAAGATAACAATCTGATAACAACATTTGCAGTCCTTAAAATATGTATAGCTTGATCTCTCTGACAGATGGTTACGAAACCAACGAAACATTTTTTTTATTTTGTATCACCCACATTTTCATTCTTTACGTGTCAGTTTTATCACAAATTGAATACAATACGTTATGAGTATTATATAAAATTCCACACCTTAAATATAACTCGTAATTTTAAAAATGAAACCAGTGACAACTGTCACAGCCGTCAATATCTATAGTTTATAAGGACTACTTATAATTCTTTCTTAATTTAAAATCAGTTAATGTGTTTGAAAAATATTTCCATGTATGCAACTTAATGCGTTGTTATTTTAAACGAGGTTATATGTAAAGTTAATGTATTTTTCGTCAATAAATTAATGTGTGTGCTTAACTTCCCATTCTCATTATTGTCAAACGTAACGGGAGTTTATGATATGTTATATCTTTGAATTTGACACTTTTTAATTGTCATCATCACGATCAGTCTGTCACAGTTCACTGCTAGAGAAAAATCTCTCCTATTGCACGCTACTTCGATCGATTAACATTTTGCAATTATTCTTAAAGTATGTCTATTCTCTACTGTCTGCAGGTCAGTGAGTAATGGCATTAGGCCATGTATATGGAGACCCATTAGCTGTCACAGAGACTATAAAGAATCAGCACATATGACTAGTCGAGTCAATTAAGAAGTCTATAGCTCCTCATTGTGGAGGCCGGAAAAACATGAATACGCGCGAAAGAATTGTATAAATAAATACACAACGAGTTTAATATAATATCAAAATATTTTAATAAAAAAACCAAAGGTGCTTCCGGAATGGCTTGACCGTGACATTCTTATAGTACTTATTTTTATTTGGAACAAGTACTAATAAATGTAACTTTGACTGCCTTGATGGCGTAGTGGCAGCGAAAGCGACTGTCGAGCTTGAGGTCTCGGGTTCGATTCCCGGGTCGGACCAAATGTTTGTACGATCTGCAAATATTTGTTTCGAAGTTTGAGTGTTTTCTATGTATAATATAATATATATGTATTTACAAAAAAAAAGTATATAAGTATTCTATCAGTCAGTCTAGTTATCATAGAATAGGCTCTACTTAGTTTGAAACTAGATGGCGTTGTGTGTTAAGTGTCTGAAATATTTATTTATATCTCAGTAAGGCAAAAACTTACAGACTACCGTTCTACCAATACTATTTCAAATTAATTTTGTTTTTATTACAAAAATTACATAATTTATTTTCATCTAGATTTTCACTACACGAGTAAAAGTTACTGCGTAACTGAACATATATACAAAAGATAATACTTTTAATATTTTTAGATCTGACCTAAATTTGACAGGAATCTATGACCCATGGAATAATTCATATGGTACAATGATCTGTGTCATAAGTTGGCATTTGACATTGTCGATGGCATTCGATACAAGGCGCGATGTCGTAATTCATTTTCATTATCATCGATTATTTTATTCTTAAAGTCAGGGATTATAAGGTCTACAGTTCTTGATCTACTGTTAACAATGGAATGATTACTAATAACAAAATAATCGAAACAAAGACAGAAGGAAGGTTTTGCGAACACAACATTGTCGCAAAGTTTTATTTATTTTATTTAATATATTAGAAAAAAAAAATCAATAAAATTAGATAAAAGATACGTTCATTATGTACATACATAACGTATGAAACAATAAAATAAAATATATCTTTGAAGACATCAACTTTACAAATGATATGACTATATTATTTTTTAAAATTACATTTAGCATTCACTATTTACATGCTACCAAAGTGCGCAAAATGGAAAATGTAATATTTCTTTCAAGAAATATAAACTTTACAAATACTTTATAAAGTACTATTATGTATTCATTGTCGTCTTAGACCTTCGACTTCAAATATATATTTGCATTTATGCTATGTATACATATATAATTAAAACGAATTATGTGAAACACAGAAACGGATCGATCTTGGCACAGCCTCGGACTCGCTTGCCCACCGTTGTATCTTGATTACACATGAAAAAATGTAGAGAAAGTTAGCAGTTAAAGTTGTTAAAAACATCGAATGTAAAAGATTACGTGGTTGTGCACCTACGAGATGTGTCAAGTGGAAGATCTATTCTCCTCTAATTTTTCAAGCTCGGAAGAGATAAAGATGCAACCTTAATGCTGACTGAGCTTCTCAGATGTGAAGGATCTTCCTGAGATTTAAATGGATTTTGTAGAAATTGCCACACAATTGATTTATACCATAAATCATAGTTTTGGTTATATTATCCATTTTAACATGAATTGTTATTGTACGTCCAAATCTTCACAAACCATGTGCTGAGCCCCTGTCGATTTGTTGTTTTTGCTTTTGTCCTGGATGAAAGGTTCGCTCATTGTTTCGCTTTCTACGTTTCGCTGCTAACGTTTACGCAAAATTTCATCAATTAAATAAGTTTATTTGATTGAACTTTATTTGTTTGATGAAATTCATGGCATCAGCTGCACATAAAACAACCAAATATATACTTATGCATAAGATTATAAAACGTTAGAAGAAAATGTTGCTTTCTGCACTAAAAGATTAGAGATTGAAAGATTGGATTCTCTCTATATGATATTCGCGTAGGAAAGCATAAAAAAACATACTAATAGCATTTAGAACACGGCAGCAAGCACAGTAAATGAAACCGTATGTATGAATACCTTTAATGCATTCGATGTTCCATTTCGCAAATATACTACGACTAAACGTACTTGACTGAAACCTTGTCACATAGTGTGCTTCACGCTTCACGGTATATCACCTTTACTATATTTACGTTTTAGCATACGTAAGAACAACAGGGTTACATAGTCACATTATAATTTAGTATCACTGATAATATAAACTTGAATAGACCCTGTAATACCAATTGAACCAAAGTACTTCACTTTATTATCAAGAGTAAATATAGTGAACTAGTCTAGCTTATTTATGAAATTAACAATATTAAACTAAAAGAACGTTAATATACCTTAGCGTCAACTAGCTTTAATTATGTACATGCACTTAGATAGATATAAATATTATTTGTAATGTTAAATGCAAATATTCATTTAAATAAATAGTCGTGCATCTATTTGATGGTTTGTTCTCTAACCGATAAATTGTTATCTTGTACGTAATTTCAGGTATGCAATCTAGTCTCAAGTTAAGTTTATTGAACTCTTTAGGAATTTATGATTGTGTATTATGCTGCATCTAATAGCACTTTATTCTGTAATAGGAACATAACATTTTTTAATACAATAATACATACAATCATCGCATACCTGCGCTCAAAATATTTCCTGTAATAAAACATATTTTACATGTGATCTTATAATATTTAGGTTTGATATTACATTCCATCAAACCTAAACTCATTTGTTTTAATACATTGATTCAATGAAAAGCCCACACTGTTCTTTATAAGCCATTACGAACATATAGCATTGTTTAGACACATGACCCATTAAATACTTTTAGAGTTTTTGAGAAGTATGTGAGTATTACCACAGACATCAAATTCTATATGAATCATCTTTACTTTCGAACAGAAAAGAATACTACTGAATAAATAATAATAATAATAAATATTTCGGTCATTTGACACACAACGTCAACCAGTTTCAAACTATGAAGAGGTTGTGCTATGACAACTAGACTGATCTGGATGTCGTAATAGCAGCGGTTCCCGGATCCCTCCTATCTCAAGCGCATAGTGGCACACCGTGTGATTTTAGTCGGTCCGATTCCGACACACCACCCCGCCGTAAACCCCGGTGGGGTGATGGCCCGAGGGGGTTTCCACACGATAAAAAAAAAAAAAAAAAAAAAAATGACAACTAGACTGACTGATAGAATACTTATATACTTTTTTGTAAATACAAACATATTATACATAGAAAACACCCAAACTTCAAAACAAATATTTCCAGTTCATACAAACATTAGATCCGACGTGGAAATCGAACCCGAGACCTCAAGCACAGCAGTCACATTCACTACCACTGCGCTACTGAGGCAGTTGCTTCAAGCAACCGATTAACATAAATAAAAAAAAACTCGCGAACTGAGAACCTTTGTCAGACACTAAGAAACGGTATAAAAGTTTAATAATAGTTGAAAAACATCGAAAAGCCACAATTAGATCTATAAATGATGTTATTGAAATGTGGGTTTGCAAAACATATTTTCCTAACACTGATGACAATATCAAAACCACAATCAAATCAACCTATCGCCGTCCACTGCTGAACGTAGGTCTCCCCCAAGGAGCGCCAACCATCCCGGTTTTGGGCAATTCGCATCCATCCGCTTCCAGTCACCTCCTTCAAGTCGTCAGTCCATCGCGTCGCAGGGCGCCCTACACTATGTTTGCCCAATCGTGGTCACCACTCTATCACACTTCGGCGCCAGCAACCATCGGTTCGTCTGGAGACATAGCCGGCCTACTTCCATTTCAGCATACTGATTTCCGTGCGATGTCAGTTACTCCCGTTCTCTGTCGAATAACCTCGTTACGAATTTTATCAGCCAGAGAAACGCCCAGCCTCGCACGCACCATCGCACGCTGAGGTACTTTAAACTTGTGGACCAGTCCAATGGTGACTGTCCACTTCTCTGCTCCGTATGTCATTACGGGTAGGACGCACCGGTCAAATACTTTGGTCTTTAATGATTCTGAAATCAGCGATTCAAAGATGTGACACAACTTTCCGTATGCTGTCCAACCCAGACGAATCCTCCTATCGGCCTCCCGATCGAAATTGTATCGGCCAAGTTTAGTAGTTTACCCAAGGTAGAACAACAGCGCCTTTTACGGTTACGGGAACTCGAAATCACAAAAAGGATTAAAATAAAATTATATTTCGTGGTGCAAAAATATGATTTTAAAATCTTAAGTCTCTGCAAATCAATAACATTTATGTCTGTCATTCACTTGTAATAGAGATCATTCTGCAGTAAACAAATAGAATAATGTCAAGCTAATGGCGTACCTTGAAATTAATTTCCAACACTAAAACTCGTTTTGTGCAATAGCGCACAACCGCAAAACAGTCTTAACTGTTAAATGCATAAAACAAATGTACATTACAGTTCCCACTTTGATTTCTACTAGTAGTGAATTCAAGTCGCTCCAAAGTGAACGATGAGAAGGCGAGATTCTTAGAAAATGTTAGTGACTGGATCGTCTCTAAATTCTAGAGCTCTAAACTACGAAAATGCTTACTACAATACAATTTTAAAACTATTTAGAACCGATTAGCTAAACTTTGACTCTGTCCCTTTTTGAGAACATGTATCCCTCACTCCCTGTCATATGCCAAACACCGGTTACTCCGGCAATTTATGATGAGTCAATGTCAAAATAGAATATAAAAATCAGTGTGCCAATTTCTATGATTTTAGTGATTTGTTATTTATCTAAGAAATTGGCACAAGAGCTGCTAATCTTATTAAAGCTTTTATTGGTAACCGAATAACATGGTTTCTACAAGTAAAGAAAAATGAGTCACCCCTGCATCTATGGAAAATCTGAACTTTGGCTAAATAAACTGCCAGTATTCGCTTAGAGTGTCAAGATGTTTGTTGACCTTACTCAGTCTCAAAGATTCACAACTACCACTCTATTAGCAAATGTTCTGCTCTATCAGGAGGCAAGACCTTTCGTCGCTATCATTTCTTTCTATGTAGCATCTTATCATACATCAAGTTTAAGGCGTTAAGCCTCATGATATTATATTTATCAAGAGCCTTATCTAACTTCTCATCACTTAATCTAATATCTTTTCCGAATATCACTATCAATTACCAATATGTTTATAAGTAACAGACGGAAAAGTTATTTAAACATAAATCCGCATAATCTTCACTACACGCGAACACTCTTGAATTTGAAACAACATGCATCGTTCGTTCACCAAGTCACGTTATAGCTAAATTTAAAAGTTTAATATTTTTATGTACTTGTTTCACTATGTATAAACAGTTACAATTTATTTACAAATTATTTTATAGTAACGATAACCAATTACTGAAACACTTATCGTTTTAACTGCCAACCTAAAATAGGTATATATAGCTTTAAGGGGCACACCTAGTGTGACAGCCAAAAAAAAGGCGATTTTTGGGAATGAAAAAAAAAAAACTAGTGTATCAATCGTTTTAAAATTTTGAGGGTATATTTATACATGTTTTGAAAATACACAGTAAAATTTTTGGAATAATATATTAAATATTTTTGAAATAACACGCGATCTCCGGCGGCGCCAAAATAAAAAGGTCCTTCACTGCTGGAGTGATTGCAGCCTTCTCCGTTCATAAAAATTAAAAAAAAAAATTCTCGTTAAACAAAAACATATTGTCTGTAAGATGACCCTCGGGCGAACAAAAAAATCAAAAATTGACAAAATGGCGGCATGTTGAAAAAAAAAGTAAAATTTTACCCAAAATTTTGATCGTTTTTGGCCTACCAAAATCCGATTTATGATCAGATCAAAAAACTGGAGGGTCATCGTATGGAGAACTATATAGAGAAGATGTAAAAAAAATTTGATAGCGATCAGATCATTTGTCTCCGAGTAATCACTCCAGCAAATTCGAAAAATGCTGTTTCGAGAAAAACGCGTTTAAAGATAAAATGATCGTTTTCACTTTTATAAATGGATTAAACTCATACTTACAGTCAGTCTTACTTACTTAAAAATATACTGAAATAATTATATTTAATTATTTCTGTATACCTGGAGGCTCACAATAGAAACCGGAATCCTATTTGCAAGAGTTAGAAAAGACGGTAAACTCCGAACAATAGCTCAGGTATGTCCCGTAGCCAATGCAACTACCTAACTGCCGAGCGGCTACTCTTTTAAATAGCTGTAACTCAAAAATTATTTAAGATATCGATTCAAAATTTTAGTATGTTATTTTTAAAGGTATCACCTATCGAAATATGAAAAAAAAAAAAACGATTTTTTGAAAATTTCACACTAGGTGTGCCCCTTAAAATATATTTCCTAAAAATGTTTTAAAATTATAAAACCTTTTTTTAGGCATGTTGTAGTTCGTGTGTAAAATAAAAGCAGCAGTCACGGTATAGTAACGAGTTAAGTCCTATAGGTGATTCATAACATCATAGTGTGTAGTCAGTTTTATAAGATAATTTGTAATAATGAAGAATATTTCATACAAATTGATAGGTATCATACATGAAAATGCTTTTGTATGCGACATATCTGATACATCTTTACCTGTAAATATATTACTGAGAAAAAAGACACAACAATCACAAGTGAATTTGCATAATAACCGCAATGAAAATAAAACGAAATATAAAAATCGTGCATTGACAATTTTGTATGTGTTATTTCTACCGGTAATTCGTTAAAGGTCCTTTAAAGGGCCCTACTTGAATTTAAATAACCTAGAATTAGGTCATTGTCAGAGTGAACTGCAAGTTCTTGCCGGAAAACCTTCAAACCAGCTATTATTCAGTTAAAAAAAATGTGTGGCAGTAGTTGTTTTATTTAATTGAACAGTTACCTTTAATAATTCATTCCTCTCAATATCAATTTATGCAAAATTGTCAGTCCCTCAAGGTTTTACCAGGTAAAGTTAATTATACTGCTATAAAGGTTTGTATTACGTGATACAATTAAGTTATATGGCTGTTGTTAGTTTATATGTAATATTTACCTGAATTCCCTTTTGATGAAATATAGCGATATACTTTTGCAACATAAAATGAATTATAGTCAAATAAAGAATATTATAATGGCCATCTTATTATCAATTAATTAGCTATCCAATAATAATATAATGTGCCAGGTTGAAGCGGTGATGCAATTTCAAAATTTCTAGTTTACTGCCGCCTTAAGCCAAATTACGTGCAAAAAACCAAGTGTTTTTTTACTACAGAATAAGTATGTAAAATGGTTTGACTTGTGGAGCTGGAAATATTTTTCCTGTGTGACTAATATTTTAAATAACTAAATAAATCATAAAGATATAAGTCATTTCAGTAAAACATATTTTTAGTAGTATACCCAAACGTACCTAAATTACTCTCTGATAAAAAATATGTCTGTAACTTTTTAACTTTTTCCTTTCATTCAAATCTCGAATAGTTTTTGCATTTGTCTAGTCATTGACATAGAGATAGATATTTAATTCTTAGTATAATAATTGTAATTTTGTTTACACAATATATAAAACGATTTTCTGGGGAAATTTAATAGTGTAAACGTTGTACCTTAATATAGACTTAAAAATTATGCTCCAGGAAAGTCCTTAATGTATACATAAAAAACCATATCGTATGATAATTATCTTAGTTTATATAGTATAATAAATTATTAACATAAAGTTCAGTTCGTAATCTTAATCTTAGGTTAGTAATCTAAAACCTTCTCACTCAGAGGATGTACTTATACTATATTTGAATATTAATCTCTTTCAGGTTGATTATTCAATTATCAAATCGAATGTATTTGGCTTCCATAGTTACCGTATCGAACCATCCAACATTTACAAGTATGAAAAAACTTGAGAAGATGGTGACTGTTTAGTGATAGGTCCCAATGACGTTAGTGATTGATGCCCTTCGCTTAAATCATTCGTACTTCAATATAATAAGTGACCATGATTACGAAAATTATTCTATACAACTGGTAAATCTGCATTAATCCTTATAAAGGAAACAAAAAATACACCCACCACTTCTACTTGTACGTTTTCCTTGTAACAACAACACAGATCAACCCAATTCTCATCTTTAACAAAACAATAATTATTTCAATAATACAAGTACAAACAACTTTAAAATGTTTCAATTAAGCTATTTAAAATTTGAAGGTTGAAATTGACTAATTAAAGAACATATAACTTCCTAAACAATTCACACAACAAATGCAGAAGAGTGAAGTACCTATCCTTGCGTAGTTTATACTTTTTGAGATAATTAATTTATACCATAATACTAGTCAGTATTATAGAATAATAGTTTTCCATCACAGTTTTGTTTTATCTAGGAATTGTACTTTTGATTTTAGGCTAGCCAGGTAACAATTGGTACACATTACAACGGTACTAAAGAAACAAAAGTAATCACTGCCATCTACCACCAATAAAGTAATCGATATCATAGAGAGGGCCTTTAGTGAGACTCATGAAGTATATTAGATGTATATGAGATAATATAGTTTACGAATCCTCTATTATCAAATACTTAACGTACAGTAACTCAGCAAACCTCGAAGAACCGAGCATACAGTTACGAACTCGAGTGAATTACTCGAGTTAGTAACTTGTAGATAATTCTAAGTAGATTGTTATGAAAGTCCAATCTATAATCTATGATAGACAGAAAAAAACATAATTCAAGTAAATTACTTGATGTTATTAATTGACTTTGTAACAGGTTTATCTGACGTGCGATACAACACTCAGTCAACAATAACGAGTTCTCCACGACTATAAAACATTGAGCATTAAAAAACCACACATGTTGTAAAAAAGTATACAATAATATCTAAAAAGTAATAAAAGATAATATATATAATAATGGGTATATATTTTACAAACATAATGGTCCGTAGTCTCAGAATCTCAGTCAGTCAGAAGAAAAAATTATGATAGACAGATTATTTTTCAAGGTTCATATATCAGTGTATCAGTTTAAATTACGAAAATTTTACAAGTGAATCAAACCTCAATTTCATATCTCCCGTGTTGTGACCCCTATGTGTAGCCCTCTGTACTTAATAATCTATCGAAGATTATTATTACGTAGGTACCATAGAAATATTAACAACAATCAATTTCTTTGGTAGGTGGGTCACGAAGACATACGTACATAACTTGACTGTCACTGCAACAACTCTAATGCAGTATGTGAATGAGTGATATGGTGTAGTACATAATCCTTAAGTATCTGTAATGAACAATTTCTGTCTAATTATTTAATTCTAATGATGTAACTACACTTGATTGTCATCCCTACATCAGACTATGAAACATTTAATCAACTTTAAATATTTGGGGCTGCTCAGTTTTTATTTGGCAACATAAGCTTCGGCAGTTACAAAATTTGTTTCCTTTAATTTTCGTTAAATTTGTAATACCAATTGACTATCATGAGAGACTTTTTTTCAGAGTTACCCTGAATCCAACATTATCTAACCTACAAAAGTCATTGTAGTAGTCAATATTTGCCGAATATAAGCCATCACACAATAAATGTACGGTGTGTTTATTATTTTACATTTTTCCCAGATTACAAGACAGTGACACCAAAAATCAAGTGACAATCAGCATAACCAGAAATGAACTCGCCACAACAAATTTATCTATAGCCAAGAAGCCTTAGGGACTTTACGCAACGCACTGCCTTGAACAAGTCTCTGTTAGGTAGACCTTTTTGCCTGTCAAGTGACAGGAAAAGTATATCGTTGACCATGATATTCGAAATACTTTAATCGATGACTCAAAGATTTTTGTTTTGCCTTAATTTCACTACTCACTTATACTTACTCATAGTGTTTTACTTTAAACGAGTGCTCAAGAAATCATAAAATATTATTTGCTTGTTTTAATAATTCCTAATAAATTAATCCATACGTAATTGAAGAACAAATTGTAGAATTGTTTGGAGTGTGAAAATAGTTTTTGGCTTTTTATTATTGTTAAATTTAGACTATCATAAAAATTAAGGTTCTTTTTCATCTTTGTAATTCTTTCTAGATAACATAGAAATTTGCCATGCTATAACAATAATATCATCATCATCATCATCGTCATTATCAACAGTTTTTTACAGTCCACTGCTGGATATAGGCCTCTCCCTTAGCAAGGAGGTTTTGGCCTACTATACCACGCTGGCCAGATGGGTTCGAATAGGGTTTGTTTCAAGTTTTCCTCTTCTTTGTAATGATGTTGTCTTGCATACTTTGTTCCCTTAGTCGTCTTTTACGACACCCACGGAATGAATAGGAGTGGTAACACTAAGTATTCTTAATCTGCCACCACACGGAAGGTAACAAGACAGTAACAATAATATACAAAAATAAATTACACATCTTTATCTTTGCTCCACTAAGCAGTTCAAAAACCTGGACAAGCATGTATAGATACTGTATTTTCGTTAATATATAACATTACACAACAAAAAACATACATTCACCCAAACTAGTGCATATATAAATATGTCAATCATGTACTTACGGTAAGCGGACCCACAGGAAAGTTCAACAATTTTTAGAAAAACGTAACTTTCAATGGACAAAAAAAAAACATAATCACGAAAATCATAGTCAGTAATAGTAACACAACAGTAACAATACAACCATAAATGCTTCCAAGATATTAAAAATTTTCAAGTTTTGTAAAAAAGTAAACAAAGTTATCAAATCCTGGCAGGTTATAATTAGCTTATAGAAGTAATAAATGGTTTCTAACTGTACATGATAAAGTCATCATCTCGATACCACGATAAATTTTACTTGACATCTAATGTAATCATTATCCATCATTATCTTCCTACCCCTCATCTCAATCTCACTTTGGATCGGCGTAATATCTAACTTTATAAGGACTTTTGAATAGTTTATTTTATGGATTTCATTTTTGGCGTCCTCTAACTGGACAAAGGAAGAAGGTAAATTTTGGCAACAAAATCAGATAGAAACTAAGGTATGAAATACCCTTTGGTATCTTTCGATTGAGGATTGTGATACAGACAGAGACATCAACTGGCCTAACTAAACGCCTAGGTACTTTGTTCTGGTACTAGTAAAGTCTCAGATTATCAATATGTTATGTGTATTAAAGTAAACTCCAAATAGAATTCTATTTAAATTAAATTAAATCAGAGTAATAAAAAACTAAATTTAAAAATTGTACCGTTGATAATGTGAATAAATGTTACTTACCCTTTACATATTACTCCTAATATGACTAAAATTATGCAAGTGCCCATTGTTATGTATTATAAAAACACTAATAAATAGGAATTAAATATACAATATTATCACTATATAATAAATTAAAGTCGAATTTACATTGGCTGTATAAAAACTGTCGATCACAACACATGTAATACGCTTGAATATTCAAGGCGCACTAACCGAGACCGGCCCAAGCGCACAATTTTGTCTTACTAACCGTAGCAGATCCAAACTATAAGCGATTGTCATAATGAAAAATCTCGTGGTGATGTCGTCATCACGGCATCGGTGTCCGTCACATTCATGCAAAACATTTTAAGCTGTACCAGTTTGAACAAACATGTATTTAGAACATTTTCATTCGTACAACCTTAACGAAGGTATAACAATTATCTGTTAATCAAACATGTTTTAAAACCGCTTTGAAATATTGTATTATTTATTTTATCATTATATGTATGTTTACAATAGTAAGATGTATCTACATTTTCTATATTAAATTATCTTCTATGAGGCTTATAACAATTTCACTAGAAATTGTCCCATATGTAGGAACTGTATAAGATTGTAGGAACCTACAATCTTTAGATCGCAATGTCACTGGTTGCCGATGGATAGATAGATACTTGCCTGATTATCTTTGTCGTAGGCCGACGGTTGTAAAGTTGAATATATGTAAGAGGAAGAGTGAATACACGACGATTGAGTCATTGGACATCTCACTCTCTTCCTAATACAGCAAGCCGAAACGGTCCTAGCGGTTGTAACCACTTCACATATAAGTCACAAATACGGACATAATGACTAACGACCCATGAAGAACTTTCCTTTATTCCAACGCAGAGCACTTAACGACGCGAGAAGAATACAAATTAATCACTGGTTCCAACGCAGACACTATCACGACATCCAAAAGGAAGCCGGCTGCTGATACCAACGGCTTGTGTCCGTAGAATGTTAGGCTTCGAATTAACGAAAAAAACAGTAACCACGACTGAGTCCTCACTTTCCGACCGACAATCACACCATTGTGTATTTGATATACATGAACTGTTTCATAATTACTTAACTAAGAACGCTGACTGGTTGTTATTTTTTGCCTAAGTTAAAACAATACCTAATTGTATTTTTTTTAAAAGTGATAAATTGTTTTTAACTGTAAATTCGGTAGCATTTTTTAATTTCTTTGAATTGATATAGTATATGGTGAACTCGAACCGAAACTACACGATGTCAGTCACAAGTGATTCCATGGCAGGGGACTCGGGCACCCTAGGAACACCACACCACACAAGAAACTATTGCCTCCTCCTCAAACACTCCTCAAACAGATTTAGAAGATCTCATTAACCAGTGACCATATCTTGGACTACGAAGAGCCTAATTACCCTCCAGATAGTACAATGTGAAATTTAAAAAAATAACAAAGCGTCAACTACTTCTTGACTTTTTAGTCATTTTCTGTGCCCTGTAATGGAACTTTATTATTCAATGCTCACTTACATCACTTTCATTTCATTTAATTTTTATTCCCTGAACTTTACATGTCTGTGCTTGGGTTTTAAAGCCCCTGTGCAATATTCAAAATTCATTAATTTTCAGAAAAAAAAACGTAACAGTCATCCAATCGGTGAAGGTTATCGGTTTACTAACCTCTACTGAAGCAAAAAGTTGTATTCTTATATTTATTCCTTAAACACCTATATACAGTAGCGCTCAAAAGTATTTTGACAAGACTACTTTTGCAGTTATCTTTTTACTGAGTACTTCAATAAATAATATATATATATATATATATATAATTATTTATTATATAATAATTTTAGTAGTTTTATATTATTATTTATGATGTATTTCATCCTCTGTGAGTTACAAGTTGGAACTTGTTTGTTTTCTTTCTTTGTTAAAAACAAAACACGTCTATATATGCGCTGAAAAGTATTTTGACAACCATTCAGTTCCTTGCTGGCAGCGGTTCTACTCACACTGCATATATTTTTATCTATAAGGTATAATTACTCAGCATTTATCAACATACCTAAGACTAAAGAATATTCAAATGATATTAAAAATGCCGTGATAACTGCCCTACAAAGTGGAATGACGCAAGCAGAAGTTGCTCGAAGTTTTATAGTGTCACGACAACTTGTTAGTTCGTGGAACAAAGCTTATAATAAACGTAAAACTATTGAAAATAAGCCTCGAAGTGGCCGTCCGAAAAAAACATCCGCTAAGGAAGACCATTTGATAAAAGGTTATCGACAAGTGATGTCCGAAAAACGGCTGTGCAAATAAAAAACGAGTTACAGGAAAATTACGACGTGAATTTACACGTTTCAACTGTAAAACGCAGACTAAAGAATTTCGGATTACATGGCAGACATCCAACTAAGAAACCTCTAATTTCTGCAAGGAATAGGAAGCTGCGCCTTGCGTTTACGAAACGGTTCAGATTATGGATGAGTTCAGAATAGTCCAAGGTGTTGTGGAATGACGAAAGCAAATTTAATTTAGTGTCATCTGATGGTACACGGTACGTGCGACGTTCTGTAAACAAAAGATTTGATGTTCGATACCAAATACCCACAGTAAAGTATGGAGGTGGCAATATTATGGTCTGGGGATGCTTTTCTCGCCGCGGAGTCGGACCTTTAGTTAGGATAGAAGGTACTACGGATCGCTTTATGTACGCAGATATATTAAAGCAACAAATGCTACCCTATGCTAAAGCAAATATGGCACCTGGTTGGTATTTTCAACAAGACAATGACCCATAGCATAAATCGAAACATGTCAGCGACTTCATGAAACTCGTTAAAATCAAAATTCTCGACTGGCCAAGTCAAAGTGTCGATTTAAACCCGATAGAGCATCTTTGGGAAGAACTGAATCGCCGCGTAAGATGTCGAAACTATTCAAATAAAGATGCTTTATATGAAGCACTAAGTAACGAATGGAGCCGAATACCTATTGATCGTTTGCAGAAACTAGTTGACTCGATGCCGGCACGTTGTGAAGCAGTCTTGAAGGCTAATGGATATGCAACAAAATACTAAGAGTTAATATCAAAAATATTTTTTTTTATTTTATAAAATAAAAAACTTTCCTTGTCAACATACTTTTGAGCCGTGTCGTAAATAATTTTCTTTATGTTTTCTTTTTGTGTAGAAATACATTACATTTAAATGTCTTAATTTGTGAAACGTATCATTACTTCAAATATAATCTTTGATTGGAAACAATTTTGTTATCATTTTTTGTGATATGGAATAACACTGAGTTGTCAAAATACTTTTGAGCGCTACTGTAGATTGTCAGACAAGACAAAATAGATTTTTTAGGTATTTAATTCTATAATTAAATGTAAAATTATTTAGTTTACACCTTGTGCTTACTCCAAACGTTATTATTATTATTTCGTTTTTCCCTTTATAGAAGACTAAACAAAATCGTACAATGGATACATGGGAGTCGTCAGATATTTTCAAGGGGTGCATCTACGTTCACACATACTGTTTATCAATCTAAAATATAAAATTAACTAGGTCTTTACCTATGAAATCGACTTTTTCATGAAATAAGTCAAAAGTATGTATTTTTCAATGTATCTTCCTTTCTACCAGGCGCACAGTATAACGGAGCGGGACCGGGAGAGGTTCAGAAGTCTTCTGCGGTACCGCAGAAGACTCAGGCCTGAGGGTGGCAAGTGAGGCCATCTGTCACCCTAACAGAAGCAGGCCGGGGTGGCGATACGAGCGCTTTCCACACGTGGGCGGCATCTACAAGCCAGTGGCCCGGGGTACATCGGGGTTCCAGGGATTTCCTTACTAGGATACACCTGGTTCCTCGGCTACTGGTACCTAAAACGGTGTGCGGTTTTTGGTCGGGTCGAATCCGACATAACCACCTTGGTGGTATCCGTGAGGACTCCACGTGGGGACGCACAAAAAAATAAAATAAAAAAAAGCGCAAAGTGTAAATTTATCTTTTCTTCGTCAATATTGCTTCAATACCATAATCCTAAGAATGTGAATGTCTTTGTTGCTTACATACATACAAAATCATGCCATCACGTCTGTAACCACATACTGTCTCAATAGAACCTAGTAGAAAAGACGGGTAATTAAAGGTATAAGCCCTAATGATCAATTTTATTCGAGTACGGGTTCTTCTAAAGAATCTTTTACCGCGCACAAGTAATCTGTGGAACAAATTGTCACCTACAGTATTTCTAGACCGAAAAGACCTTCAAGAAAAGAATCTGCCATGTCAAAGTCCGACAACGACCTTGTGACTCCGGCGACGGTAGTAATTTTTCATCAGGTAGTCTCTATTATAATCCGTTTCACGAAGGAAAACACACGTGGAAAATGACATATGACAGATGGGCCATGTTTGTTATTTATATCTTCGTTGTCATTATGTTTTTAGTTATTTACCCTAGTTAAAGTATAAAAATATAAAAGGTGAAATAGTTTCGTGAAGCAGAACAACAGAATCTACGTGTTTTGATACTAATAAATAATACTCGTAAGATAGTAGCCGCCATGACAGGTACCTATTGAAGGATGCCAGTTATGTGATTATCACCATTTTATTTTGGATTTTTTGTTACTGTTGCTATTCAGATGAAAATACTTTATTATTGTTTAAGATCAAGACAGTAAACTAAAGATAAGATTGTAATATAATTAAAACTGAAATTAAAACATAAATGATGTTTATTTGTATAAGCCGACCTTGACAAAAACCATATTATTTGAACTAATAAAACATAACAGTGACCCGAAAACCGAAAAGTTGACCGAAAAAGCGTTTGCAAGAGTGACTTCAGAAACGATTAGCTGATCAATGAAAAAATGGGTCGCATTATAATATCTTCAACAAGTGATGGAGAAAAAGAGTCTGACAGCGATATTGATATGAATGACTATGATTCGGACTGTGACAGTAGTATGTCTAGAATAAACCCGATCACCACAACGGTGACCACAATTATATTATTATAAAAACAAAAGCTTTTTAATGCTCTTTTAATTGATCTCTTTCCTGTTAGAACTTCTTCAATTATTTATATTAACATGTAAGAAGGAACTAACTATTCAATTTAATATAACTACAATCCACTCGTTAACTAGGGATTTTTGGGGAATCCCTAGTAATCACAAAGACTGGTAACATCCCGTTACATGGCTGCCGCACCGTGCCTGTGGAACTTTTGCCGTGAAACGGAGTGTATCACCGTGGTGCCCGAACCTTGAAAAGACATCTCGATTACAATAATTGATTTTCGTTTTTAATGAATTTTGCATTACAACTTCTTGTGATTTTACTTGCCGTAAAAATTTTTGATCATTAAAGTGTAATTTTTACAAAATGAAGTGTACAGATATATGTATAAAATATTAACGTAAAGCAATAATTAAAATAATTATACAAATACGAATAAATCCTTGGTATAAACGCTTGCGTATACGGCACTCGGCAAATATGTATACATATACGTCAATAACAAGTTCACATATTTCCTTGTACTCAATATTTATTGAGAATAAATTAATGTGGAAGTACATCCTTTACAATTTCCCGTAAGTCTGATATAGCGACCTCAAATTAAAACATGTATTAGAAGTTTATTAAATTAAATCCACTTTAAAACGTATTCCTCATCCTATCGGCATTCCCTTTCAACCACCACTATTTAAGTTACATGCTTGGAGGCATGTATCTATGTTTGAATTAAAGGTAATAAATATCAAGCTATTTCTTGTAACGGTGCATTTTACTGAGAACTGTTGTGCAACGCATTTTTCTGTTGTAAGTAAAAGGGGATTTGCATCAGCCTTAGTCATATAACTATACTCTTCTACGCATAAGTCTACATTATTGAAGTGAAAACTTCTTTAGGCGCGTTGAGCGTTTTGGTAGAGGGTAAAATCCTCGGTTCGCGTCACCGACATGCTAATGATAATAGTATATCTATAGCTATGGAGAATATGATATTATATATTATATATGAAATTTATTATTATTATATATTATATATGATATTATATATTATATATAGCTATATATGAAACATAAAAAATTTCATATAATTTTTGCATATAGTTTTAATTACTCTCAACTTAATAGTTCCGTTTTCACTTCTATCGGCAGTCCCACGACTGCTACTGTTTTTGATATACTCGTAGACTTAGTATGCTGTGAAGATGAAAACCAAACCTCGTGTGATATAAATAAGTAAGGCAACACCGTTGGTATTCTGAGATACAATTCTGTGTACAGAATAATTGTCATGTGTTCGGCACCAAAGTAAAAGTGACGTTTTTGCAATATTTCTTATTTTTAATCTAAATATGTGATAATTCGAATAATTTGTTATATTGTGGATTTGAAACTTTTAATACTGTTCTGTAATTTAAAGAGATTAATTTGCTCTTACACTTTAAAAATCTTTCAGAATATTGCGTATTAGTAGTTTTCATATGAATAAATAATATGAAAAGTAGTAAATTTAATTATGAAAAAATTCTTAATTCTACAAATATTAGGTATTTGAAATTTACAGGACACGCTTCAAGCGCAGATTTTTTCATGTTGTAGTTGTCCTGTCGCTTTGCTACACTTTCGATTATTCCGTTAAAAGAAAAAACCCGTATTGATTCACAGAAACTCTTTCCATTCGTTTTTTTCCATTTTTGATAGTTTATTAAAAAAGCAAATTGGTCAGAGTTTCTTAAATTTCTCTAGTTTACTTTACACACTGTTAATAAAATTATTTTATTAAATACTCAAAATTGACATTCTATCTACATATTATAACAAAAAAGCTGTGGTCTATGGTTGTAAATATAAACTATAATATACATTTTACAAATGTTACTTTAAATTAGTGAAATTCAATCACACTAATTTCTACTAACATTATTAATGTGACAGTTTATGAGAGTGTATGGATATTTTATTCTTCCACGCAAATTCCTAAACAGATTTAGATGAAACTCTAGTTTCATCTAAATCTGTTTAGGAATTACTCTAGTAATATAGCTAATACGCCAGAATAACACGTACACTATTGTTTGTCGTGATAACCGACATACACGCAGGTGGAATCATAGGCAAAGCTAGTCCTTCATAATGATCACTATAACTATCAATTTTTATGCACAAAATTTAACAACCGGCAAGTTCACTAGTCCTTCGTACTGCATAGAAGTTCCTACTTAAAAACAATCTTCGAATTATCGTTACCTGTACTTACCATTAATGTATATTAACTTAAACACAATATGCATTTAATTTATACGAAGTATTTATTTAAGTAATTCGAAATAAAAAGGAAGCGCAAGGCTAAATGTGAATTTAATTTTATTATTATATTTATCTTTTAAGCTTTTTGTTTTCTCTTGTTTTTTCCTGTCTTCATTTATTTGTTACAATTTGCAGGATTCAATGGAAAACGAGAATCACGTTGCCCGAATTGATTTTCTAGAATCCGTCTCATTTTTTCTTTTATTTGTTTCAATATAAACATATATTTACAGATTTCTGGTTATCGTTTCTGACTGATTTTCTCACTTCGTAATAGAATAATGAAACTTATTACTTGTTTCAATGGAATGTAATTTAGGTGCAATAAACTATTAAGATTTCATGAAAGAACTTAATCATGAAAGTAAAAAGTTACAGGAAATAATTGTTACCTTATCGAAAATTTCATTTGACTAAAATTAAGTTTGATTTAACAACAATTAAGGTAATGCAACGTTAAGCAGAATAAACTTTTAGTGTGGTGAGCTTAAGGTTGCCGCAGAATATACAATTTACCTGGAGTGACGGGCTAGAAAACCTCCACGCGGTGTGCACCCTGGAAACGTTGGGACAAAAATCACAAAGGTGGGACCTTTCTCGAGTCGAAGTTCCTCCGCTTTCAGCGGTGGAAAAGAAAGACGGGCTCGGTGTGTACTTACATTGCCACCGAACAGGTATCAGGAGACGTTATCTCCCTGCCGCCGTCGGTATATCGTAGTCCCGAAAAGGGTGTCGTGGTTAAGTCTCGCTACTCCAATCGGGGGCGAGGGTCTTGCTTAGCCACCCGGACTGCAAGGAAGAAAACCTCCCTAAAAAATTACCCCGAATCCCGTGTTCTAGTGCGTGACCAGGGGATGCATGGCTGATGGGTAGTTCAGTCCTAAGCGAACTCCCAGCCGAGTCACCTGCGGACCCCTCGATTGGGCATAATTCTACGCTTGCCCGGATATTGGGGGATCTCTGCCCAGGTCGATGTTTAGTTCTCCTCCTCTCGTGGGTCTAACATGGAATCTTTACATAAAATAAATATAGTTAAAAATAAAAAGGAAGGACAGAAGGAGAAGAAGAGTATGAAGGAGAGAATTGTGAAGGCGGACGACCTTTCGTCTACTGGGAGCCGAAGAACATCAGAATGGTTACGTTCTAGATCCACTGCGCACTCCAATGGGAGGACGGACGTGCTGGACTTTATGGAGACGAAACTGTGTGACAGCAGCGAAACGCTCCAAGGATGAGGAGAGCGATACATCCCAGGAGATGTTACCTCCTAAGGTAGCAAGCAACCGTAGAGGGAGGTCTCGAACCCCAGTCTCGACCCAGTCAGGCTCCACCGGAGGCGGCTAGTGGCAAACTGTCCTATGTGGCCTCATTTAAAAAGGCCCTAGATAGTCTGGCCACTGATTTCGGGACTGAAAAGGTCAAGTTGCGCCTTGCCTAGACAGGAGCTCAAGTCCTCGAGTTCCCCGGGGCTGAAGGTGCAAAGACGGCGGGCAGGTTCACCGAGAAACTGAGGGAAATCTTTGTAGCCACGGATGGTGTGAAGATCGCCAGGCCTACCAAGTGCACAGAGTTCCGCATTTCGGGCCTGGATGACTCTGTAACGACCGAGGATGTGCGTGTTGCAAATAGCGTGAAGACGAGCTGCAACACGGACAATATTAGGGTCGGCACCATCCGCCACGGTCCTGGAGAACTTGACGCAATGTGGATCTCAATATGATAGTACTTAACATTGTCATTTGTCATCATTGTGTCATTGTGTCATTGAATCGGCCCAAATATACTAAAAAAATTCTTTAGTAGTTTCTGTAAGACTTATGGAATTAAACAAATTTTTCAAAACAGGTAAATGGTGATTCCAGATAAACCAAATCAACCTCTTAAATATTTCCTATTTTGCTTACTTTATAATTTTACAATAGGTATAAACCATACTAACTGGATGACCTTCGCGTTACAACTTCCTAAAACATCGTCCTTATATTTTTAATTTTTTAAAATTAAGTTTTAACATATTACACGAAGTTATAACTGTTAATAGATGTAAGCACATTTATACACTTAAGTCATAACGTTAAAAGATGCAGACAAAGACGAAAAATAGTGAATCTGACTCGCACATGAAAAAATCCGTTCAAACTTGTATGTAAATAGTCCGACTATCTCAGGCAATCCTGAAATGTGATGACAGTTATCGTGGTATGTGAGTGAACTTTATACTGCCTAGATGACTGTCACGTCTTTTACGTTCCCAAGCGGGGCGTGAAAAAGCGTCTTACTAGGCCGCCATAGTGTGGGTCACCATACTACATTGCCTGCATTCACAACGAGTATGGTGACCATAACACTAGGATTCTATTCATGCTTTCCATCAGGCAGAGTAGAGTTACTTTGGCAGCTCTTAAAATAGAAGAAAAAAAGAGGAATTCTTCAGAGAAACACACATCTTTGTTGTTCTAAAAATACTTTTCAACACATTGATATACGAGTACATATGCCTCAGCCAATGTTTCAAAATACAAATGACTTTCATTTTTTTCGTTACTTGTCCTATGAGTCCTTGCTGTTGCATATTTCATGATTCTAAATCAATAGGCTTTTATAAACCTCTGAAAATTAGGGCATAAATCTAGCCCAATCTTAAAAAACTGAACGTCGTATTATTTAATCAATAAACAGTAAAATATGTCTCTTATTTTCTTAACTCTTATATCTGTCTCTTTATATATATATATTGTGAACTCGTATATCTGTCACAACTTTATTCATGATAATTTAATCAAAACAGTTCAGTTCCTCTCAACCTTCTGCCTCACTTGGCCTCAACCAAAGATCCAATCTGTCGACAGATGATCAAGTGTCTAACATGCACATGTTACGTAAATATTCGCTGGTACAGACAAATCATATCTCTACCGACAAATATTATGTTGATATCCTAACAAATGGGCTAATATATTTGACAATGCACAAAGACAATATTAGAAAATTAATACTTTTAACAAGGCGAGAAGTCATCATTAAAAATCGCTTTAGTTATTAAGCAACTAATTTTTGCGTAAATTGTACCAAAATATCAATTAATACTTCATATTATTATTTTTCTAAGATTTTGTCTCCAATACACATCGAAAATAAGTGAAATATAAAATAAAATTTAAACGTCAACACGCTATTAACGTTATTGCGAAATTTAAAAAAAATCTAATAAACATAGCAACATGAATACAAAGTAAAGGTTATGCAAACTTGATAACAAAATACCAGTTTTCATTGCCATGGAATACACATTAACTTTGCGTCAATGTCCAATGCAAATGATGAGCCACAATGAGCCTTTTTCCTGGGAAGATTAAAAAAAGATCCGCTAGGGGCAGCACCGGTGGGGGGTACATATGTTTTGAATTCTCTATTGACAACAACGTTAAATATCTAGAATTATTATGGAATTAACGGAAGATGATGTACCTGGGGCGAAATTTAAATTTGCAAAAGTGCAAGATCATCTTGTCCGAGACTTAAAACGATGGTTGGCATGTCGTGGCTTAACCGTGTCTGGTAATAAAAATGTCCTAGTTGAAAGGTTAGTTGGTTTATAAATGTTATCGTATATGTCATTGTGTTGTATAAATTTATTTAATTTTAAATAAATTTTGTTGTTGTTTTTTTTTCTTTATCTATTTAAGAATTGAAGAATGCATTGCGAATGGTAATGATAAAAAAATTTTCATTGGAATTGATGGTGGTAAATGTTTAGCGGAAAAACAGCAACGCATGAAATTATCCAATCCAACTCTACTAAATTCAACATCCTGCACTTTTCCTATTACAAACTGGGCAAATTTTCCATCCCAAGCTATCCCTCGTTCTTTTGGCTATGCTATCATGTATAATTATATCACTACCGGTCCTATTGATACTTTAGATTTGAATGCAACTTTATCAGACGATGATGAACAACTTCCAAATTGTGGAAACTCGAAAGCACTTCAAAGAGGAAGACAATATTGTCTGAGTGACTTTGTGTTAAATCTGGAAGATAATGCTAATGATTTGGTATATTACTTAAGAGCAGATGTACAATCTTCTTTTCGAGTCACTGTAAAGTATAAAATAAGTATAGCTTTGGATAAGAATAGTAGCAAAATTATAGATGCTCAGTGTCAGTGTCCAGCATCTTCTTCAAAGAACTGTTCTCATATTGTTGCTTTACTTTATAGACTTGAGGATTATACTGTACGTTATGGTTATGATGCACTCACATGTATAAGTAATGTATTACTCACTCATAAGTATGTTTTTTAATTTTTTCAACTATTAAATCCGCTCTTCGTGATAAGTGAATCCACTCCAAACATTTTTTTTTGTCAACTTGTGGTTTTATAAAAGGCACGAATTTAACACCATCCTGCTTGTAACGACTATCAGATGTACAATTAGCAAACGCACAATGTTTAGTAGGCATGATAAATTTTGTTTTTTAATTTTTTTAACCACAATATTTATTTATTCTTATAGTAATAAAACGTACGTTTAACGTTGTTATCAATAGAGAATTCAAAACATATGTACCCCCCACCGGTGCTGCCCCTAGCGGATCTTTTTTTAATCTTCCCAGGAAAAAGGCTCATGCAGATCAATATTCGAGTACCTACTACTGCTCCAAATCTCAACAGACATTAAGACAATTGAAAAACAAATTGGCCGTCACTTACCTACTAACGAAATGATACAACAAATTAGTCACTTATTTTACTTTTTTATGTCTACAATAATGTAATGTCGTCGTTTACAGTGTACTATTCTGTGTATTCACATACTAGATGCAAAAAAAAACTTGTCAGACCTGACTGCTATTTGTTATTGAAGAATAAAAAATAGATTTGTGCTACTAATTTTAACAACATTTTTTTGTGGTTACAGAATTTGAACCGATTGGCCAGAGTCAGTAAATGGACCAATCATGGGCGTCGGCCGGGGGTGCAAGGGGGTGGACTTGCACCCCCCTGGCAGAAAAGAAAATACATAGAAAACACATATTTTTAGCTTATTGCATAAAAAAAGTCTATTTCATAGGTAAAGCTCTCGTCTAATATTATAAATTTATATCGGTTAATAGTATGTGTAAATGTACGTACACCCCCCTGAAAATAATTCTGGCCATGAGACCAACGATAGTATATTTCTTTACTGAATTTAAGAAATTGGTAGCATGACCTATACATTTCTGCGGAATATAAATAACATCCATCTATAATAGTATAGGGGCGCAAGGAATTCAACAAGAGAGGGAACTTCTTCAATTTCTTGTGTAAATTTTAATATAAGTACTACTACTATAGTTTTGAAACGATATATTTATACACACATGGCAGAATTAATTATGCAACCGATAAAAAAGTGATTAGTGACGTTATTCAGGTTCTAAGAAAACAGATAATATTTTCTAAGTAGATAATAGTTCTAAGAAAGTAGGTAAATACGTAGGAAATGGCAACATTTATGCAAGGTTGATTTAAAAGTCTAAAGTAAAACTAGGAGAGTTTGTCTGGAGAAGTTACAAAACCTAAGATATAAAAAAAACTTGTAGCATTTTTGATGTGGCCTTGACAGGACTCATCATGTCATCATCATCGCATAAACAACCTGTAACAGTCCAATACTGGACACTGCTATACCCCGCTGGCCAGACGGATTGGTGCAGGGTTTGTATCAAGTTTTCCTTCTCATTGCAGTAGTGTCATGCTGCATAGTTTGCTCCTTCAGTGGGCTCTTATGACACCCACGAGATTAAAAGCGGTGATGACACTTCATATTCTTAATCCGTCGCCACACTTACCATACCTTCAAACCAAAATTTGGTATCTTGAGTCCTAATAACTTGGGTTACCGTTTAAAAAAGAACCGAAATAGTATTATAAATGATGGTAATAAAGTAAGTAAAACGCTTAGGTCTACTTAACTTAGATTTAAAGTTAAGAAGAAAATTAGGATAAAAAAATACAAATTTGCACACAGTTTAAGAGGCACAGTAAATATGCATGATAATACATGTCCACATTGAAATAGTCTCATGTTAAAAGTGCGTCGCACATCAATGTATGACTCAATTTCTGTGGTTTTTTGGTGTATCTAGAGTTAAATAATAACAATCAAAAACATATGAGTAAGTAACTTTTCATATCATTATTTGCTACTGAGTCCGTGGTTGCATTGTTAATTATGATTCAAAGGTTCTCCCACATAGATGCGTTATTATTGGTCGATAATATCGGATACGTTATTAATCAACTGTCCTGAACCACCTCTATTGCATTGTTATTATCACAGCAGTAGTAGCCCTCCTAATGCTTAATGTAGTAAAAACACATCGCAAAACGTATTAGTTATTATCGATTGATAATAACGTGCCTATATGGAAGAGCCTTTATACTTTGAAAAACTCTTTTGGAGGGCATTCATAAATTACATTTTACGTTAAACGTCAGATAACTCTAGTTACGTGCGATTACTACAGCCCCGCTGCGTCACAAGCGAAGCACACTCCCAGAGTGTGCTGAACCGAGTCCTTACAGCAGCTTCGTAGCCTCAGTATAAAATAAACGTATGTATATAATGTCGTCGCATGTATACATATACATAAATTGTAGCAGCATAGTATTTGACTGAATTTTTTAGACGTCATTATTACGCTAACGCTTACAATGTAGATACGAAGCTAGTTTTAAATGCTATAAGAGTCTTGATCGAAGAATTGAACAAAAACCGTGATGTAAATTTAATGGTAGGTAAAAAGTTGTTAAAAAAGTTATATATAATAGTTATATGCAATACAACTGTAACGCACTCTTCGTTTTTTCAGTATAGTTTAGTGATGCTCTGCTCCTATTGCTGCTACGATAGCATGATGTTAAATAGCCTATAGCGTTCCTCGATATATAAACTATCGAACATAAAAGTGTTTTTTGATTCACAACCGTAGATCTTGAGAACAATACGTCTAACGAACTAAACAAACAAAAGACGATGGTACGGACCGGATGGACGGGCCTGTTGGTCTAGTGATTAGTGATCCTAACTACTAAGCTAAATGTTGTGGACTCGATTCCCTCCCAGTGCAAATCTTTGTGTGATGAAGACGATCATTTTTTCTATGTCTAGGTGTATTTATTTATAATACGAATGTATTTAGAAACATAATAGAGAAATATATAAGTATATTCATCAGCGGTCCGGTTACCAAGTTTGGGATCAGACAGCCGTGTGTGAAATGTGCCAAGATATTGTTATCATAAACTCTTCAGCTTTATAATATTAGTATGTATCGTTTAGAATTAATTTCATTTCATTCATTCATTTATCTCAGCCAAAAGACGTCCACTGCTGGACTTAGGCCTCCACCAAAGTTCTCCCTAACAGCCGGTCCCGTGCCGCCCGCATCCAGCTGCTTCTCGTGACCTTTACCAGGTCGTCTAACCACCTTGTGGCGAGCCTACCAATGCTACGTTTCCCTGTACGCTGTCGTCACTCCAGAACTTTATGAAAAACTTTACAACTTTATAATTAATATTATAAAATAATTAATATAACAGTTATTTCTTTTCTCTGTGTATTCACAGCTTTCTTTTACGTTACATTAAAACACTACATTTTGGCCTTTTAAAATTAAAGACAAAAATTTATTAAAAACATAATTTTAATAATGAATAGTCACTAGTGCCATCTGTCTCACCAAAGCGAAAATTGCGATAGTTAAAAAGGTAATCAATTTTTATATCCAAATAGGTGTCGCTACTTGTATAATTAGTTCTAACCCTGTGAACCAAATGCATAGTAGCACTAAAATGTGTGGTCTTTAGAAACCTTACGTAAAGCCAACAATTTCAACATTCCAAAATGGATTTTTAAAAGGAAAACCAATGAATTTTATTTTTCACACTATAAAATTACATTCATGTGAGAGAGAGAGAGAGAGTAGAATGTTAGTTTGATGTTTTTGTTTATGAATAAAAATTACACTAAATTTTAATCGAAATTCATCTGTTGTAACTTGCTGGAAATCGTAATTTATTATTCTTTATTGAGCCTATTTACACTCGACTAAATATGCACAAAGACTTCGCTGTTAGACGTTGGAACGTAATATTCATTTGACAGTTAATTTGACAGTTGCTATTTCTAAAATAGTTAATCATTTCGATCTAAACGTTCTTAATGTGCATATATTTTTTAAGTGTATTAAATATTTCACCATAACGTAAATTATACTTTATTATACTGTGATTGGACGTCATTAAACTGTTTTACTATTTTTTATGCTAGTGCAGTGACCATATTTGGAATGTGACGACGTTACAATTTTTGTAACAAAAATAATGAATATCTTCTTCGTTTTCGTGTCTTTCATACATTTAACTGCGGTATGTCGTGCTTCTGGAACAGACATTGCGCTGGACGCAAAGGCTACACTTTTGCACCGAATAGACAGCTTAAATCTTTTGATATACACATGTCTACTTACACTCACGGTGCTTACTATATGGGTATTTAAACATCGTCGGGTGAGCTGGCTTCATGAGACAGGACTTGCAGTCATTTACGGTAATACTCTAGCAATTTTTTTAGCTACTAAATTACGACAAATGACTGCCTATCATGTGATCAGTATGTTTGAAACCTTGGCGAAAATTCTATAGACACAATTGTATGTTTCAATACACAATCAATGACTGTTTGTTTATTGGATTACCTATTAAATATTTGTAAACTACCACAGTAGGTTTACAAAAAACTTGTAAATTCTATGAAGTTGTGTATATACATAAAAAGATGGATTATCATATGATAACTTTAACTTGAGTACATTTTAATTCATTTAAATTGGAATCCCTCAATGAACAAGAATTTAGTTTACCTTGTATGTTTTCAGTTGTAATGCTAATATAATAAACTAATGTGCTTATCAACATAACTGTCACTGATGCATCTTTAAAACTTTCACAAGTTTTAATTCAGCCTTGATACATCATGCCTCCAATTGTAAGGATCGTTATAACATTAATTATTGAGTGATTAAAATAATCTTAGTTTTAAATTAAGATATGAACAAAGCTTATCTAATTATTATCACTAATTGTAATACAATTTCTTATCTACTAATTATGATGTAACAAAATATTTCATCATAGTCATCATCATCAATAGCCTTAAATAGTCCACTGCTGGACACAGGCCTCTCCTTGGGAAGGAGGTTTTGGCCTACTTTACCATGCTAGTTTGACATGTTACCATAAAGTTTGTTTCCAGTTTTTCTTCACGTTGTAGTGATGTTGTCCTGCATACTTTGCTCCTTTGGTCGCCTCTTGAGATAAACTTTGGCAGTAATATGTTGTATTCCTAATCTGTCACCACGTGGACTAACTAAATATTTAAGACATCATAACTATAAATTAAAAATCATGTATTATATTAAAACAAATTTTTTTCATGTTATCAGGTCTAATAGTTGGAGCAATAATTCGCTATGGAGGCACTACAAACCATATCACACATATAAATGTACAGCCAGTGAATGATACTGCCTACAACATGTCTGTTCCACCAGACATGCTTCGTTTGCACTTTCCTGACAAGTTACACATCTCACCTCGAGGTAAAAACCTAAAAATTGCTATTTATCTGTTGCTATTAAAATTCCTATTCCAGTACTTTTATAAGACAAGTTTAATTTCTTTAATTTAAAGAAATGTATAGTCTATTTACATTAACAAAAAAGTCACAGATCAATTAAACTGCTTGACCAATCAGGATAAAAAAAATTATTACTTCTACTACTACAGGATAGACAATGTGTATGATTTTTGCTGACACTTTAATTTTTCTTTAAATATGTGTACCAAACAAAAGCTTAAAAATTTTTGATTAAATTAATAAACACTCATCCTTGTGTAATTAATTTTTATCATGTTTTTGTGCAGATGCTCCAGTACCAAATAAGACTTATGCTTATAGCTTTAGGGGTGAAATAGTTAATGTAGAACAAAATGAGATAGATCTGAAAGCAACATTTGATCCTGAGATATTTTTTAACATAATTTTACCACCAATTATATTCCATGCTGGTTATTGTCTCAAGAGGGTAAGTATACATTTTTAAACAATGTGAAGTTATTGTTTTTTTTATAAATTTAAATTATTAATTACATGATATTTATATTATTACAAACAAATCGAATTTCCTTTATCAGTTTTTACTGAAGTACAACCTAAACTGTTTTTAGACTTTCGTAGTTTTTACACATACAACGGAATTTATTCACGATAAAATTATTTAAAAAGGTAACGATAACTTCAATCCGCTGATGTTTTGAACGAGTTACACCGTTCTTAGTCACGGATAGACTGGTGGGTGTTAGCTTAGCGACGTTTCGTGATGCGCAAGGTGTGACTACCCGCACGTGGTCGCAATGATTGTTTGTGCTGTCGGTACTGTACGGTTGTTTGTACGGTTTCGTCCCTACACTGGTGACTGCACCCGCTAACGACAGGATGCCATGATGTTTATATTGGATGTCCGTCTTCGCTATTCTACAAAAATAGCTACAATCTGTAGAGGGGACCTGTGGTTTATGTAGGTCAATCCAGTTCAATATGGTTAGGTCCTGACTGCAGCAGCGCCTACGTTCGCCAACTTGTTTACTTGACGGTTTTTACAGCCGCGCTATGCTTATTTGGCCGTTCCGCTATAGTACATTTTGTCTGGCCGATGTAGAAATTACCACAACTGCAATTCACCTTGCATACGCCGAGCACCTGTAGCGATAAAACGTCTTTACGTGTACTTACTTAATTTGAGCACTTAACTACCTTGGAGTGCGAACTGTTTTCAGTCTTAATGGAGTACTTTTTTAAAACTATTCCAACTTTGTCACTCCATTTTATTTTGAAAACTTTTACCTGGAGAAATAATCTCAAGTTTAGAGCTACTCAGAATTATTTTTATAAAAATAATATATTTGTAAAGGAAAAAGGACTGTGTCTGTACTGACTGTTCTGTTTCAAGGTTAATCTTTTATATTGTAATAGTGTCTACTCAGTTGAATCTTCATTTCTGTTCTTACGAGTATATTATACACTCCAATATCACTGGTTGACCCAACCCATGTAGAAATACTGTGCTATGATAATTTAAGATTTGAAGCTTACTCAAATCATTAACATCACCTCACTGACATGTTTTTTTTTTGTTTTATTAAGGAAAATATTTTACCCATATTATAATTAATGGTACCATTTGAAGTTACGATATAAAAGGAAAATATGAACTTTATACATCCTGCAGTAATAATATAACTTTATAAATAAATATAATGGATAAATCTCGGAGACCACGTTTAGCCACCGATCCCGGTTGCCATAGGAATATCTTTGGCAATCGTTGCGGGTAATTGCAGCTCTAAGCAGTCAGACAACGGTCGCTCTTTCTACAGAATTTGCATATCACATAATACGTAGGTTGTGGCGGTCTCTTGGCAATCGCTCCACGAAAAAAATCGAACTTCAACTGTTTCGAAGTAAACTTTAAACCGACTCCAACCGAATTTAGATAAAAAAAATTGCAGAAAAAAAGATAAACACAACATTGATCTACATTAATATGTTATACACAATTTTGCAGAAATATTTCTTCCGCAATCTGGGTGCCATTTTGACATTTGCAATGGTGGGTACAGCACTGTCGGCTCTATTTATCGGTGTTGTGATGTACGGCTGCGTCCAATTGATGCCAGCGTCCCTCGGATCCAGTTTTACTTTTCTTGACACCTTATACTTTGGTGCACTGATATCGCCGACTGATCCTCTGACAGTGCTTGCTATATTCTCTCAACTAAAGGTAAGATAAAGTAAATAAATATTCTATATAAAAATAACCATGAACATCTAATAAATTGATGATTCTTGCCCAAGATTATTTGGTACAATCAGCATCAAAAGTAGACAATTTCATTAAAATTTTCAAATCTTACACTGAAGCGTGCAATGGGTAATAGCTGGACAATATTATGTCTAAAACATCGGAATAAAGCCAATTACAATTGTCACTGAGTAGTAGGTAGATTAAGAGTAGTAGTAATATTGAAGTTGTTTCGATCACTTGGTTTAATAAAAAAACTAACTAACTGTTATAGCTTAAATGTGGTGATTATAGTTAAATAGTGAATGTATATCGTAAAGAGCAATTAAATGAATGTAAAATCCGGGATGGTTGGGGTTCCTTCGGGAAGACCTTCATCCTTCAGTGGACGGCGATAGGTTGATTCCAAAATTCTATAAGAAATCGATTTTGTCAATCACGCTTTGTTTACGTTTCATTTCTTTAAAACGTTTCCAATGTTCATTGCATAATTCTAAAGATAAGATTTCTATCTTCTAATATTTACAATTTCAAATATATGTACATATCTAGTAAACTAGATAATGTTTCGTGGTAAAAATGTCAACTGATTGTTAATCTGAAAAATTTCAGAGAATGGAATAGATTATAGGTTTGACCATAAGAAAATCTTTCGCGTCATAGTATCCTAATAGAACTATTACATTCCCATGGAGAGATGAGATCGGCTGGCCGACCATAAAAGTAACAGCCACCAAAAGCTTTTCAGAATGAAATAAAGAAGCACGTGAAAGTGAAATAAAAAAAACTCGTCACCAATCTTAAAGAAACTTGGTAAGAGGAAAGAAAGATGATGAATTCCAAGTATACCATTATTGGTAACAATGAAACAGTTATCACGCTTAATTTTTGCGGGTGAGATATCAATAAATCTATTTGGTTTGAAGTCAGAAAAATGTTGATGACAGGAAAATGTTTACATTTGACAATAAATCTACCGTCAATCTCAATCACTTCGGGAAACTCTCAACTTCATTGTATTCAAATAATTGTTCGTTAATCACGCGCAGTGCCAATCGAAACAATCATGTTTAGTATTTAGCTGTGAAGGTTTACTGCCGTTTTAAGGTCACTTGTACTGGCACTAAAATCACTACTAGGTAAGATAACGTGATGGGTTATCTCTCAAATCTGAAAATCATAAACTTTATTTGTTGAGTGGCCGCAGTATCATTTATAAAGATAAATAATTGCGCCACAAGTAAGTGCGTTTATCGGTATACTATGGCTAAAAAAGACTAGGAAGATTCAAATTTTAATACAAAAATTGTCGTATCTAACTATTATCAGTTTTGAAGTGTTGTACAAGTACCTTCGGGCAATCTGATACCCAGTTAACACGTATTTATAATGTTGAATTTTGTTAATGTTAAAGTTTTATGATGTTTTTTCAGTTCTGTTTCTAGTCTTACAAGCGACGTATGGCGTCACTATGACTCAGTTTTCAAAATATGTGGCCATCTACTTTTGATGCTGACTATACCTATATATTCAGTGAATAGTAATGATGACGCAAAACAAAATTGATTATAATAGTTATTATCTCTTAAATTACTATCTGTTGGTACAACGATACTTATATTACTCTATAAATACCACAAACAATGTTATCCATAATTGTAAATCATATTATATTTTAATACACGTATAAAAAAAATCCAATGTAATTTGAATTCCGACGAGTGTTTTCTATTACGTCTGATATCGATATACTGCAACAGTTCTTCTTGGTCCACCTTTTTCAATAGGTTCAATCAGAAAGACCATAAATATTTGAACGGCACGGCGTTCAAAACACAGCACCAACTGACTCTTGCTAAAATGCTGTCGCAGTTGTACAATCAAACACATGGTCTGGACTAACAGTGTCACCTATTTATCAATGTCCTAAAAACGCCTGAAATAACGTGAACTTTAAATATTTAACAATTACTACACATATCTTGTTAATAACTCTCATGTTTTAAGTAAAAGTAAAGGTAATATAGCATAAATAAATTTTAAAATATTTAAATTGAGAACATGTGCTCTTCAAATTCGTATGCGCGGGAGGCTTGCATCGCAAGTCTAATATATAATATAAGCTCCCTTGTATTCATTCATAATCGGGTTCATTGTTAAGTAGGCCATTTAAATGCATGTACAAAGAATATATATTATAGGGTAGGCCACGTATTAGTTAATATTTGAAAACATCGTGTAAAGTAAAAATTGTCTATTTACAAGAAAGATGATTAGTTGAAGTTTTTTTTTAAAAAAACTACATCGTCTAAATGACCACCGTTTCGATATTTGTACTCTTCTAAGCGAGCACCTAAATTTTCGAACACTCGTCAGTAAATAGAGTGCGAGATCGCCGACATCTCTTCGCTGATTTTTCTTTTAGTTGACGTGGTGTATTTGATTTATTAATGTAATCACGATTCTTCAAACAACCCCACAAAAGGAAGTCTGCTGGGGATAGATCTGGACTTCTGGGTGGCCACGGCATGTCACCTCGTTTGGAAATCAACTTTTCCGGAAACATGTCTTTGAACACAGACAGGGATTCATTGGATGTGTGACAAATGGCTCTTTCTTGTTGAAACCATGTGTTACGATTGTAGCCAGCAAATTCCAGTAGCATCGGTCCCAATAACTCCTGTAACATATTTGCGCGGGATGTTAGATTCAAATGTTAACGAATTCTAGGCCCACCCTATACTATTCAGTGTCACTATTTAACATTGTTTTATAAGGAAACATCTATATACGACGTATTTGATCAAAGTTGCAAATTGCTTCAATCCATCCGGCTCGGCCATATTGTCACTTGGCACTAAATTTGCTGTTTCACGTAGTATCTTAACATAATGAAGGTTGTTCTTGATGAATTGTTTTGACGTAAAAAGGTAACTATTGTTTCAGGTGGATGTTAATTTATACGCTATGATATTTGGTGAGAGTGTTCTCAATGACGCCGTGGCTTTGGTACTTAGCGGGTAATTATTATTGCAATTTGACTATATTCACACATAATACAGTATTGCATCAAATAGATCATTATAAAATAAGTAATCATGAAGTTAATGATTCGTAAATAAAGTCTCAGCGAATTGACTGCACGTTTAAGCGGTCCCCTCGCTGCTCCCTACTGCGCGGAGTGTTGTGGGCACAAACCCCACATGGAACTACGCTTTAAGTGGTCTACAAATTATTATTCTGAGTCTGGGTGTTCTTTGTGTCCGTTTCTTGTATTTTTGTAAAGTCCCCCACGACACAGAAACATATTTCTAATGCGAGTGTTGTCGTTTTAAAAGGAAAAAGAAAAGAAAACTGACAGATGGTGATTAATGATTAATAAATAAAGTCTCATACAACAAATACCGCATATAGCTTTGCTGATTTTTTAAGTTAAAACACGTTCAAACAAATTAAGTCATTTAAATTATTATCCAATTACAATGATTTGCATTTTTTCCATAAAAACAAGCTGGTTTTACAAGGCTATCTATGAACTTCCTCAACACTAATAAGTATGTTTTGTATTCGATAATTTGATGATAGTAGTAATGGAAAGTTTAGGTCTATTAGGAAATCGCTAAATTACATAATCAATAAATATTACAAGTAACATTTTATTTTATCATCAGTGAAAATTGATTTACCAAAAATATTGAAGGCACTTTCAATAAGGACTTAAAACTTAACAGTATTACCTAATCTTTAACGGATTCAAGCAGTCAGCTCTCCACTTCTTACTACACTCAGTGTTGTGGGTTCAATCTCCACGTGGGACAACGTTTTGTGTGATCCACTAATTGAAAATATGCATAAAATTTAAATTTATCTCAAATATTTTCTTCTTGAAACTTTATTATCTTCGCACTATCGTTAAAAGGTTTTTTTTAATTTAATTTTTATTTAAACCCATAACATATTGTGTAAGAAATAAAAAGATAAGGCAGGGAAGTTCAAACTTACAAAACGCGTCACTATTGGTTAAAATGAAATGCAACGTCAAATGTCAAAACATCAAAACATCCATCGACCTTAATATTCATATTGTGGCGGTGAAGTATTATTTATGAAAAAAATTGTTTAGTATTGCGGTGGTGATTTCTAGAAGTATACTTTTAGAGATGACTCAAATCATAAAACTGATATACTGAAGGACTCGTTTAATTTAATTTTCTTGAGGTTTATTAAAATACATATTTTCATAGAAAGAAGTGGATTATGACTTAAATTTTTTATTAAATGAACTTTGGTGGCATATTCCGTTTTGACACAAAAATATATGAGGCATTACTCTTTTCTTTAACAGAAGATAACATTTTTCTGTTAACTCTTTCATTATGTTATATTCAATATAATTTGCTGTATGTTAATTAACCTAAAATAAATCATCAATCGAAGTTTCGTTAAACTGCAATAGGAATAAGAAAGATTTTTATAGAAAGTTTTACTGAATTTTTGTAAACTTAGGTTAGTTTTAAATCTTCTAATCTTCTACTTCTTAATAACTAACACAATACTTACTTCTGGCTAATCTACAATAAACTGTACGTAAATACCTAACTTTAAAATAATCATACATTCCTTATTACATACATTATTCCTTCTTATACTATTTACGCAAGACAGAATTTATTCCTAGTGCGGAGAGTCTTTTTATAAAAACAATTATTCCTTCTCATAATCTAATACTTTTGTTGTACTTTCGCAGGGATTAGAATATGAAAATACATTTTATCGAGTGTATTTCTAATAGTGTTTTTGCGCTTCGGTACCATGCAATGTTTATAAAAAGTTTTTTTTAGCTGCTTTTATGATCTGTATAGCAATGAACACTGAAGATAAGTGTATGAAATAACTGAAACAGACTAAACAAACACGAGACGGGACATGTAACGTCATCCAAAGTGAGCGCTAAGTGAGGCGTTTAAACGTCTAGTTTCTTTAACGTTTTAAATTTTACTTTGAAACATTATTTGAACACTTTCAAGCCAATTTTTTTTCTACGTTATAAAGATAAAAATGATTAATTAAAGTTAAAAAAAAATCATACATATGCCCTATTGTTGTTCCGAGTCTGGGTGTTCTTTGTATCCGTTTCGTGTATGTTTGTGGAGTCCCCGCGTCATATAATATCCAATCACAGTAAATGCAACTGTTTAAACAATGAGGATGTGACACAGGTCACATACTGAACGAGTCAGCGATATCACCAACCAACATACTTCTGAATATCCCACGAAGGAGACAGATTGTAGTAAATAAAAAATTAAAAATAAAAAAAATATAATATATCTATATCTAGCGCGGGAGCTGACTTTAAAAAACTATTTTCAAGATTTTTTGCATGCAAATTAATATTCTAGATAATATAGAGAATATCGTGTGAATACTATGTATTTCTATTTTTATAAACTAAGGACATTTATTGATCTGGTATTGGTAATTGATCTTTTATAGGCGCTATCTGTAACTCAAGTCATATCTTTTAAAATCAATGAACCCTTATGATTGTAGTCCATTGTGTTCTGTTTCAGTGCTATACAAAACTACGAGTTGAGGTATTCAAAAGATGGTGGATTTAAAGTGACGGCATTTTTAGCTGCTATTGGAGATTTCATCGGAATCTTTAGCCTTTCTCTGCTTATTGGTGCTCTGATGGGCTGTTTAACTGCATTGATATCCTTTTATAAATATACACAAATATTCCGTGAATAAGAAATGATAGCCGACAGGGTCATAAAGTTCTTGATTGCCGACCGCACACTGGAAAATGTGGTGAAGGTCGCGGGTTGTAAAAAACCTTGAGGGATGCCAATGTCCAGCAGTGGACGACTCTTGGCTAAGATGATGATGATGATGATTATAGCGTGACAGGCGTCGTTTTGTCAGTTTACAAACAGTTTATCTGTATTTTTTACTTTAAAAAACTACTTTTGGGCAGTCTTAAAATGTTTTATTATAGAAAAGAATTGATTCGTTAATGTTACTGAGGTTTTAAATTATGAACCCTGTGAGTTTCATATATCATTTTGATGTTATTATCGCAAGTACAATTAAATAAAACTATTGAAACTATAAACAAAAGGAATTTTTATGCTGATTTTGAAGTATTTAATATCATATTAACTATTGTTGCTGCATAAACCAAACAATCTCTATTTTGACAGTGAATACTACTTGTACCAAATAACTGCAGGTAGACAGTATAGGTAATTGAATTGAAATATTCATATAGATATTATAAAGTTATTTGTAATCTTACTTTGCGTGTATAGTTTAGTTTTAGGAACCTTGTAAAGTTTAATTCTCAAAAACTGACTAAAATAAATGACTGTGTTAAGTATAATTTACTAAATAGCTGGTCGCTCTGTTATTTAATTAAGGAAAGATAAGTGAGTAAGTTAGGTATTTACTCACAATCCATATCAACAGCTGTGTTTGTCACGTGTGTTGGCGTAGGTATATATAAAAATGGAACGTAATGACGCCTTAACAGATTTTCACATGACGAAGTTCACGCACGTGCGAGAGTGGCCGTTACTCGAGTCTGCACTTTTCGTACTTATGTCGTATGCCGCGTTTCTCATCGCCGAAGTCTGCGAACTTACAGGTATTGCTTGATTTTGTATAAAATATTTTTTGAAAAATGGTTCAAAAAGTATGCAATAGTATGATTTTTGCAGAACCAGAAATTTAAACATATTAACCACTTGACTCTGATCCCAAACTAGACTACACCTGTGTTGTAGTAACCTAACAGCTGTGAGACAAACATTTATATATATTTGTGAATTGGTACATACTCCCAGACTCAGAACAAATGATAATGTGAGCATCTTCAAACACAAATAAATTGTATGATGAGTCACAATAAATATGTGAAAACAAGTCTGCAGTCTAGTATTTCCCATTTCATATCTACTCAAATTAATCTGACATATTAAACAATTTAAAACCTTAAACCTATGTAACATAGACACTATACAATTATTAATAATACTTATGTATATTTGACTTAACCGTGTGGTGACAGATTAAGAATACATAGTGTTACCACCCCTATTCATCCCGTAAGTGTCGTAAAAGGTGACTAAGGGTGCAAAGTATGCAAGACAACATCATTACAAAGAGAGGGAAAACTTGAAACAAACCCTATTCCAACTCGTCTGACCAGCGTGGTCAAAACCTCCTTGCTAAGCAGAGGTCTATGTCCAACAGTGGACTGTAAAAGGCTGTTAATGGTGATGATGATATTTGACTGTTGTACAGACAATGCCATTTCATTTATCTAAAAAAAGTGTCATTGACTCTAATATAATGTCATTTGGACGGCTGTGAATATTTGCTTTGTAAAACATAATTCCATGAAAATGATCTGTTTTTGTACAAACTGCTTAACTATGATAATTCGAGAATATTATCAACAGTTTTTGTAACATTAGACCCGGTATGTTGGCACTCGAACCTATTAAAAAGTCTGATTTGACAGTTTTGTTAAAACAGTAAATTTCCGGTTTTCAAAGAACATTGTTAAATACATTGCTTATTTAGAAATTTCTTATGTTATGTGCATTCTTCTATTCGTTAATAATAAAAATATATGAATATTTGTATTATTAACTTTTGGTTTACGCATCGGCGCACTGATATAAATTACATTTTATTCAACATAATGACGAAGCATATATAACAACTATTAATTCTTATCAAACAGTTCACAGTAATTCATATCGAAACAGATAATTAGCTAACGCCCTCATGTTGATACCAAAACCAATAAGAGTATGGCTATTTTAGATAAAAACACCCACGATGATTGTCATACCTTTGACGTCCCTAAGCAGGGTGTGAAAAAGCATCTCACTAGGCCGCCATAGTGTGGGGTCATCACATTGCATTGTCTGCATTCGCAATAAATATAGTGACCACAACTCTTAGATTCTATTCATGCTTTCCATCAAACAGAGAGAAATCATTTTAGCTGGCTCTAAAAATGAAAAAAAAAGACATGGACCATCATCAAATGCAAATATATATATATGTTTTCAGGTGTGGTGGCCGTTCTATTCTGCGGTATATGTCAAGCGCACTACACATACAACAACTTGTCATCGGACTCACGAAACCGAACAAAGCAGTTGTTCGAACTCCTCAACTTTTTAGCGGAAAACTTCATATTCACATACATTGGTGTCTCTATGTTCACCTTTCCGAAACATCACTTTGACCCGTGGTTCATCATTGCTGGTTTTGTATCCTTTTACGACGATTTTTTTTTGTAATATTAATAAGAAGGAAGATGTGGTGATCATTTCACTTTAAATATATTACCGTTTTAGACCTGACCTAGAGTGTGTTAGAACATAACTTACGAACGCTCTGCTTACCTCTTAAGACATATAGGCGTAAATATATCTTTGTGTATCTTTTAATTGCCGTCAAATCACTAATAACATGATCGTTTCTCACCAGCATTTACAACACAAAAAAAAAACATACACTACAATACAAATGAAAAAAGACGTACTAGAACAATACTTAAAAATATTTCCTATTAATTTAACGCCTGTGATTTTTGAAGTCTCACATATTTGTATGCATAAGGGGCAAACAAAATATGTGTATATGTTCCTTAGCCATAACGCAGATAACATCTACTCTGGGACGTGCAGTCAACATTTATCCACTATCATTCCTCCTCAATCTAGGACGCAAGCCGCCTATACCAATGAATTTCCAGCACATGCTATTTTTCTCAGGTAATCATATACAGAATTTATATTTGTCATTGGAATCTTATCGGATCCCTAACACGTTCGCTCCTGCCTGTGATATACAAGAAATCCCTTCTGCTGCCAACGAATGTGTGTAGAGTGTGTTTTCAGCACTAGAGTACCCGGAATAGTCTGACAGTGCGTATAAAACACAACTGTTGTGTGCCGTACAGTAATGCTAATAACATATATCTAATCCCGACTACCGTGCTGTTATCCACATCCCTCGTGTTTTTTTACGATAGTGAGAGACAGAGACAGACAGTGCGTTTATGCGCTCCGTACGAGAATACTGAAAACACAACTGTTGTATGAATAAATATATTTATAACTGGCCGGGTCACATGGGTGCAATCAGGCGTTTTAAATTTGTCTCTTCTTCTCTCTTCTTCTTCTTTCAATAAGACCAGAAAAATATCTTTTAAGATATTCATTTTAATGAAATTGTATAAAGTACAGTTTTGTTTTACATTAAATACACGACATATCTAACGTAAGGATTAACATTATATCGGTCAAATTTACTTTGAAGTGTAACGAAAACAAATAAATGAAATCTTAAAACAAAAAATGTTTACTGTAGGTTATTCGTGGGATATAAGTATATACCATCGTGCACCCTTTTTTAGATATCTTGAAGACACACAATTCCGCAATACATTTTTTTTTTAGTAAAGTTTATTTAATATTAGCAATTATAGCCTTAAAAAATTCTGTGCTTTTATGAAACACTTTTTATATTATCTTTTAATATAACGTGGGTCTATTATATTATAATATATAAGACATGAATAATCTTTCCTCGAAATTTAATCTACATGATAGTAAAAACCGCATTTAAATCCATTGCGTGTAATGCCATATCTCATTTTATATCATTATTTCCCGTATTTATTTACGAAATCTATGAAAAAAACCTAGAACATTTTTTTTTTACGTAAATATGTGTCTTGAGATAGGCACACGTTTGGTTGTAAAATATATGGCCGCAAGTCTGTGTCGGCATATGAGTCACGCTAATAATACTACGGAATTGTGTATCTTAAAAATATCTACAATAAAGTCCGCTATGGTATATTCCTATATCCTAGGAATAACTCACAATAAACATTTTTTATTTTAAGATTAAACTTATGTGTATACTTTCAAAGTAATTTTGACCGATATAATATTAATCCTTACGTTAGATATGTTGTGTATTTATTGTAGACCAAAATTGGCTATTACAGCATTTCATTAAAAAGAATGTCTTAGATGATATATGAAAATAAAAATGCATAAATTGCATCTGTGCGAAGCCGGCCAGTTAATAATTGACTACACAACAGATGTGTTTTCAGCACCCTCGTTCGGAACGCATATACGTGCTGTCTCTGTCTCTCACTGTCGTAAAAAAACACGAGAAGTGGGGGTAACAGCACGCTCTTCGGGAACAGGACATGTGTGTTATTAGCACTGCCGTACAGAACACGACAGTCGTGTGTCCAGCATTTGCGGATCGAAAAAATGACAGTGCGTTTTTCAGCACTGGCGAAAGTTTAAAAAAATACGAAGTGTGTGTTATCCCGTAGCTAACATGCTAATCATCCCGTGACCATCGTTAGAGGCGACTAATAGGACATATTACGTAGGACAACAACGCTGCACAGGAAAAAAAAACTTTACACAATCCCTAAATCAACCCGCCTCGCCAGTGTCGTGTTTTTAAAGATAACTGCCTTCCTAAAGATAGAGACCTATGACCAGTATATACTATTAAAGGCTACTTGATATGTGATGTATGTGATAAAACAATCCTTTTTCAAACTTTGTACGAACGTATTTCTAGGTCTTAAGTGTAAACGATCTTCATTAGTATAGGGAGCGGGTATCTGATTCCGTTTATATTATTTGTGAAATATTCAAATTTACATATTTCAATGTTTTGTGTAACAGGTTTGCGAGGTGCTATGTCATTTGCCTTGGCTATCCGGAACACGGTGTCGGAAGCACGACAAGCTATGTTGACGACTACTTCGATGATCGTCATAGCGACGGTAGTGCTGCAAGGTGGTGCCGCTACACACGCACTTGCCTATTTCCGTATACCTACCGGGTGAGTAATAGAGCTTATACATATATAAAAAAGATAACTGCCTCGGTGGTGCAGATGTGAGACAGCTGTACCTGAGGTCTTGGCTTCGATTCCCTCGTCGGACCAAATTTTGTATGATCTGCAAATGTTTATTTCGAAATTTGGGTATTTCCTATGTTTAATATATATGTTAAGGTGTCCCTTATATGACAAAAAAAAATTTTTTTTCGAACTTCGAAATGCATACTCTCTATAATTTTTACTAATGCTGTAAGATACTTAAATATAAAATTTTATCAATCTAGCATAATTGCAACCAGTGCCGACCGAGCTTCAAAGTTTAGTAAAAAACGTGTTTTGTCCTAAAATTTCAGTCTGCTATAATTTCACTATAAATGCAATGAATTAAGTGAATAAAATTAAATAATAAATTAGATGAACATTAATCTTTAATTAAAACCATAAAGAAATAAGAATCATTCAGGGTAACTTCTTTTTAGAGTAGTTTTTTTACAGTCTGGATACAATTTTAGATGTTCCTGGACACAGCGCAGCAAGAACTGTTTTTGTTCTTCTTCAGCCGTGATAAGTCCGTTAAAATCTTGCATTAATTTAACAGCCCTTTCAGCAGTATCATTTACAACTCTCAAATAACTTATTCTTCTTTTAGCCTCCAGAAAAGCAGCATTGTTATTCCAAGAAGATACATCTTCCTTTAGAAAACTGTCGTCGATCTGCAGTCGTGATAAAAATTGTTTGCTCTTTTCCGATACGAAATCATCCAGTGCTTTGTCTAAAAAAAAAGAAAAATAAGTTAAATAACAAATAAAAATCAACAACAATTTTGAAAATAAATAAATAAGTATTGGACATTGAAATTGAAATCCAACAAAAAGTCAATTTAACTTACCAAACAACTTTTGAGTCAGTTCTTCCTTCGACGGGTCATAGCGTTTGCTAAAATCCGAGATTTTGTCCCTGTTGAAGTTGGCAATCATCTTCTTCTTAGTTTGGTTGTCAACTTCATCATCAAATAGTGATAGAATGACTGTCTCTTCACATAAATACCACAAGTGATGGCTGAACTTGCTTATAGAAGCTTTAGAAATTGTTGCGTCAACTTTTTCATACTCTTTTAACATCTTCAAGAAGCGCAAATCTTGATTAGGTGCTTTGGTCGCCACTGTACATTCGAGCCAAGGTTTAACATACAATATTACGAGAAATAAGCAAACATCTTGTAGAGCCTTTTTGTCCTTCGCAGTTACTCTGCATTGTGACTGAAGTAAACATATTTTTAAAGAATAGATCGCTCTCGCCATCCAGCGTGCCTGATGTATAGCTCCGGGGGGCCTTAGTTTTAATTTTTCCTCTGTGTCTCCTCCTAAAAATATTACGCACAGTTCGACCAATTCGCGGTGATCATCTCTTACAAAACCTTTATCTAATTCTGCCTTATAAAATAGTAACAACGCTTGAATGTCTGTCTCGGCAACCCGTGCTTTTACGAAATTAAGAGATGGTTCAATTTTAGTACAATCAATGTTTTTCCAATTTTCTTGGAACTTTTTGAACATCGGAATATCTGGGCTACTAGTAATTTGCTTAATCTCGGTTTCAAAGACAGCTTTTAGGACCAATTCATAAACATGATGACGACAGGCGAAAAGTAACAATTCTCTTCCTAAAGTTTGCTCCAAAATAGCACAAGCTCCATTGAAACGGCCCATATTGGAAGCTGTTGTGTCGCAGCACATTATTTGCACTTTATCATAAAGGTTCCAGTCAAAGAGAGCTGCTGATACAGCCTTCGCTTGATGTTTTCCAGAAGAACTTTCTAGTTTCGGCACTGCAAGAAGCTGCTCTCTATCGTCAAATGAAGCTATAACTGGCAAGCGTTCTTCTTTTGAACTCCGTACATCCAACCCCGGTAATAGTTTTCCATCCCAATGGACTGTGACTATGTCGGGTACATTGTTTTGGAAGTTAGATTTTATTGCTTCTGCCCTTGATTTTCTAGTTTCAGTACGAATTCGCTGAATCGAGGATTTGTTAATACAGAAATCATCGCTGCTCAGACCAAGCGCTTCTACCACCGCATTAAGAATGTAAACGGTATCTCTAATGCTTAACTGGCATCGATCTAAAGCTGCAACTAGTTTAGGTGTTATAAGATTCTTTCTACCTCTTTTTGAACTTTGTTCATGGCAGGGAACGTCCGGCAAGCTGAGTTCAGAATTCAAGATCTGTTCTTCGTCTGAATCTTCTACACTGTCTAAGTTATTTGTGGTGGAAGTAGATGCAACAACTAGTGATTCTCTTTGTCTTACAATCCTTTCCTCTTCTTCCAATCGTCATTGTCTAGATCTTTGTTCTTTTTCCGTCAATTTTTTATCTACACCACCTAAGCATCCCGGTCGACCTGGCTCTCTCTGTTTCATTAAGAATAATTTATCTTCCTCTATTTTCATTCTCTCAAAAGCATCAGCATGTGCAATATCAAACAAATTATCAAGATTAATTATAAAATTGTTCTCACGACTCTTAAACGTAATCTGAGTTTTCTTACAATTTTTTTGCAACTCTCTCCAAACATGATATAAATCAATAAGTTTCTTCACGCAGTTAGGAAATGCCCTTGTTAGAATTCTTGCTTTTTCCCAATATATGATGCACTCCCTAATCACAAGATTTGCACTTTCACTAACAGTCAATTTAACCTCACGAATATTGTAAAATAGGACTGAGAGAACTTGTCGATTAGATGGTAATTTTGCACCATTTATTTGGTAGCTAGTCAATCCGATAAGAAAAATATTTTGTTTATCACTCCGTAATTCCACCGACATGTTTACGCACTAAACAATGAAGCACTAATAGTCTCAAAAATCACGTACGAAATGGCAAATAAAACATGTCGTAACAGGTCACTGGGCAGTACTTAAGCAACTTGTATCGACAAGTTTAAATAGCAAGTCGGCACGGGTTATCGTTTATACAGGGTGTGGCGTAAATAGTGGTCCACCGTTCAGGGTTAGGTACATCAGGTAGGTACCTACACCATACCAAAATTTTAAACCGGTCCGCCGACTGGTTACAGAAAAAAAAAAAAATTTTTTTTTAAGAAATTCCCATTTTCATTAAGAATTTGATCATAGTTTCAACAAAAAACATTATTTTTGATTTTTTATTCGTGTTTATTCATGCTGAATGTATGAGCTATCATAAAATAAAAAAGATTTGTATTGAAATTGTAGCCTTTACGAGAAAAAGTGATTTCTTCTCAATTCTTAACCAAAATTTTATCGCATCACTCATATTCAGGAGCGTTTTTTGAAAAAAAAATGTACTACACTGTTAGTGCCCATGCATTTAAAAATATGCTCATGATGTACTGATTATAAAATGGTATAATAGTACCGCTTTTCAAAAATAGTTTTTTTTTTATTGCAATTGTAATTAAAAACGGATAAGTCTTCCTGTTACTATTTTCGCAACATAATATTTAAACAAAAATGTTGTCTTTTTGTTTTTACCCATTTAAATATGGAATTAAATAAAACAAAGTCTCAATCTTACAACTGATATTTGACTCCACGTCTCCAAATAATTCTACATCATGTCGTGTCCTATAAAAAAAGGTCGCTCTGTACCTGAACCATAACAAAAGACCTATTGAAGTGCGCACACTCTTGTAATGCGTAGCGTAGCCGGAGTAACTAAACAATAGGATAGTGATAAGGAAAGGATGTAGTTTATTGTTGTTGTCCCTTTCCTTTCTAGCAATTGAGATCGGAAAGAAATGGTACATAAACAATTAGTACGATCTACGCTCCCGTGCATCGTATACGTTTCGTTTCATTTGTGTTTAACTCCGCTGTTTCTTGCTATTCCCCTGGACTTCGGTTGATTGCCTAAGTGATTTGGACTTGTCGTTTTGGTGACATCTAACAATCTTGCTTACGTTTACCGGACTCTGATTTGCATAACGATTTGGACAAACGTGCAGTGCAGTGATAACAAAAATGTCTCAGTATACACCGCGCGAATATGCTGACATGCATTTTATTTACGGAGAATGTGGAGGAGTCGGCAGAGAGGCGGCTCGGCTTTACAGGGAGAGATATCCCGATCGCAAACATCCAGACCACAGGGTGTTTGGGCGAGTCCACAATGCATACACCGAAGGGAGGATACCCGGCTCAGGCGTAGGCGGTGCAAGAGAAGGACGCCCACGGAGACATGCCGATGATCAGGTACTGAATTTGGCAGAACAAGATCCTACAACCTCAGTCTGAGTCTTATCTCGCACAACGGGGATATCTACCAGAACCGTACATCGCATTTTAAAAAGACACGAGCTACATCCCTACCATTATGCAAGGGTACAGACTCTGTTACCAAGGGACTATCCTCCGCGAGTGAGATTTTGCAGAGAAATGCTGCGTAGAATACGAGAGGACGAGCAATTTTTTAATAAAATACTTTGGAGTGACGAATCATCTTGCAGAAAAGATGGATATTTAAATTTACACAACTTGCACAGCTGGCAGTTAGAAAATCCGCACGTCATGAGACAAGATCGATCGCAATACCAATTTAAAATAAACCTTTGGGCCGGCATTATTAATGGACAAATAATTGGTCCATTCGAACTGCCAGAAACCTTAACCGCAGAAAGGTATCTTGGGTTCTTACAGACAGATTTACCCGTACTTCTAGAAAGTGTCCCTACAGAGGTCCGAGACAGCATGTGGCTACAAAATGATGGCTGTCCCGCTCACTATGCAGTAAGGGTACGAGAGCACCTTAATGTGGCCTATCCAAACAGATGGATAGGGCGGTTAGGCCCAATACTATGGCCACCACGCTCCCCAGACCTTAATCCTTTGGATTTCTTTTATTGGGGATGCTTAAAGGAAGACGTATACAAGGAACCAATAAATAATATTGAAGAATTAAGGACCAGGATTCTGACAGCAGCTGGAAAAATCAATGAAAGCGGGTTTGCTCGACGTCTTAAACGCTCCTTTATTCGACGGTGCAGAGCGTGTATAGCTGCGAATGGGGGCCATTTTGAGCACCGATTGTAATAATCAATAAATAAATAATTATGATGTCAAAGTTGTTTTTTTTTAATACCCTGTCTGTAGTAACTTTTGTGTTCTCATTTGCCAATACAATTACAATAATAATATTGTCGTTGTCACTGTGACCAAGTTTACAGTAAGAATGGGCACATAAATTAGGTAGACGAAATTTTTGTTTCAATATTATGTTGCGAAAATGGTAACAGGTAGACTTACTTATTTTCAGTTACAAATGCAGTATTTTTTTTTCTATTTTTGAAAAGCGGTACTATTATACCATTTTATAATCAGTACATCATGAGCATATTTTTAAATGCATGGGCACTAACAGTGTAGTACATTTTTTTTTCAAAAAACGCTCCTGAATATGAGTGATGCGATAAAATTTAGGTTAAGAATTGAGAAGAAATCACTTTTTCTCGTAAAGGCTACAATTTCAATACAAATCTTTATTTTTTTATGATAGCTCATACATTCAACATGAATAAACACGAATAGAAAATCAAAAATAATGTTTTTTGTTGAAACTGTGGTCAAATTCGTAATGAAAATGGGAATTTCTTAAAAAAATTAAAAATATTTTTTTTTCTGTAACCAGTCGGCGGACTGGTTTAAAATTTTGGTATGGTGTAGGTACCTAACCCTGAACGGTGGACCACTATTTACGCCACACCTGTATATCGAACTAATATTTTTTTCTAGACAATATAGGGTTATTACGAAACTTTTAAGAAGGTATGCGTAAAAAAATATCGAACTTGAAATTTAAGGGACACCCTAATATATGTATTTAAAAAAAGTATTTATATCAATTGTTTAGTACCCGTAGTATAAACTCTGCTTAGTTTGGGACTAGATGGCGTTGTGTCAGATGTCCGAAATATAATTATTATGTAATGAGGAATATACAACTTACTAGCTAACCCATTTTAAAGAACCTATTGCTTGTTATTTTCTTCGCATTTTTCTATATTTTCTCACTGTTCACAGTTTCTCTTTCTTTTTTCTATATGAAGAGCCTGCCAAAGTGACTCTACTCTGCATGATGGAAAGCATGAATAGGGTCCAAAGAGTTACAATCACCATAGTCATTGCAAATGCAGACATTGTAGTATGGTGACCCACACTATGGCGGCCTAGTGAGATGCTTTTTCACGCCACGCTTTGGGACGAAAAGGTATGACAGTCATCGTGGCAGTGTAAGGCTCACACAGTTATCACGATAACTGTCACCCCTGCATCAATGGGCCTCTGGACTTCCACAAATAATTCAAGACCAAAATTGGCAAAATCGGTCAATCCAAATAAAATCTGTGATCATTACTCTTCATCGATAGTTGGACTAACTAACACTTAAAGAATTTTTCAAATCGGATACTTATTTTTATTTAGTATTTTTAAAAATATAAAAAATAGATGACATAGATGACGACCGTTTTCGGGTACAAGTTTTTTTTTTTAAGAGCCTATTAAAGTGACTCTAATCTGCCTGATGGAAAGCATGAATAGAATCTAAGTTCTGTAGTCACCATACTCATTGTACTTACTCAAATACTTATTATTATTTATTCACAGACAAGCTGGTAACGATGAGAATGACGCTTTACCATATCGGGATGTCAGAAGCGTAAGTTTTCTGTTATACATTATTTCACATTTATTGCATCGAATTTAATCATTATAAACTTAACTAAACTAGTGTAGTTAAGCGCGTGTAGTTAAGCGCTATACCAAGGGAGGATAGCTTTTATACGCGCGGGCTGGTAGCAGTCACGCTGTAAACTTTGTACGCTCTACAAGATCAAAATAATAAAGAATGCCTACCAAAACATATCTTAGATTCGCAGGCGGGTAAACTTTTGCTATTTTGAATTTAAATAATATATTATATATTTTAAGTAATAATATTATTGTTGAAAGTTACTTGTGACTGAAACCAGAACGCTTATTCTCCTATCATCTATTTTCTACTAGAAATATAAAATGCAATTTAAACTGTTAAACTGCTTGACAAAAATATTTTTTGTAATTTTATGTGATTTAATCTTTGATTAAGATCAAGTAGATGAAAGTAGATGAATGTGATTATAAAATAAAATGCTAAATTTAAAATTAATATATTTTTCTAGTTGAAATTAGTAAATACACCTCTATTGCTTATTAACAAATCGTAGTGCACAATAAGTTGCTTTTCTTTGTATTTGTCTTAAATACACTGCTACTTTCCTTGTGCGTACTGCCGCCTCACACTTTTTGCTTTAATTTACTTTCCTTTCAAAGCAATAGCGAAATAGGTGAGTATGGATATTGCTGTACGCAAGATAACATTGAAATTATTAATCGTCAAACAGAAGTATTGACCTTCTATATAATGATAGAGTATTGAAGGAGTTGAAATATGTTCTATTCTGCTTTCTAATGATTCTAATTTCTTTTCTAATGATACCATTATGTACATAATATTACTTGCTAGATTGTAACAGTTTTAACACATTTGTAGATATATTAATACATTTTTTGTAACAATTCTTAATGCTAGCAATATTGTGTATTGTAATAGCAGTATATTCACCATTCAAGCACTGTTAGATATTCACTAGGCAAGGAACACACTTTCATTCGTACGTACATATGCTTAGGAAGGTCATACCCAGACGTTGGTGCATGTAATTAATGAAACATTATTCACGCAGCTCTACCAGGCCACGGACTTCAGCCAAGCGGTACGTACACATTACGCGCTTACGATATGATGCTTTGGACGTTCATACATCTTGTTCATTTGCTTTCTACCATTAACCATATGAATCTTCTTCAGTGTGGCAACTTTAATATGCTAATACTACATGACGAAGATTTATTATAATTTCATGTTGATGTTTTCAGCACATTTTAATGAATTTGTACCTTATTTTCTATATGTTTCTAAGTCTTCTGATCTACTATGAAAATATACAGAGTAATAATAAAACATCCCCAGGTGTATATAGCAGAACTTGGAAACTGAGCGAGAAAATGTAACCTGTATTATTTTTAATACTTTGCCTAGATGGTTTTACATGCATAAAATTACTAAAGTATAAACTTGTTTGATTAAAATAATCAAACGAGTTTGACAAACTAAAGATAGAATGATTTCTTGTTGCAAGGTTAATTGACTCGGTCAATAAAAAGTATTATGAATATTTTTTTGATCTTAAAAATGTTTGTTAATGAAATTTTCATAGTATTTCTTATTTTGGTGACCCTCCCTTAGTCGATAGCTGTTGTTGTGGCTCTTAAGTTCAATAAAATCTATTTATTGTCCAGCACGCTGACATAGGCTTCGGCCTTCGTAACATGGACGCGACGCAATCAGCCAGTTGCGACAGAGCGACAGTAAGAATAACAAATAAATGCACGCATTCCATATTACGGCACGAGTCTTACAACGTTACAAGTTTTACACTTTACTAACTTGTTAACCCTTAGCTAGCACTTTGCATTGCTACAAATAACCTTATTTATGTATATAAATATCTATGTACACTGTAGAATATGCTGAACATAAGTATTAGCTGGCATTGAATATCGAATACGATATTGGAACTATTAAAGTCCGTTTATTACAAGAGTTCCTATGTCATGAAATAATATAGATACAAAATGATAATATTTATTGTTGCATTGTGCATGATATTTTACTTTACTGCTTTCTTTGGTTTTGTTTTAATATCTAGAATGGCCGCATGATAGTTAAGTGGGCTAAAGGAGCAAAAGAAGTGGTTATGCCTTGGGAACTAAACGGTATCGAAGTATGTAATCATTTAATAATTAATTTAAGTTTTTTATTATATACTATACTTAACTACTCACCATTTACATGCATAAAATATTTAAATAGTTGCTAAATAATAAGGTAGTTGACAATGTTATATGGATGGAAGATGTCTGGGGAAGGATCTGTTACTTTTAATTACAGTTTCAAATTTTTGAATATAGAATAATAATAATAATAATTTTAGTACCAGACTTTGTCGACAACCATTTTATTACAGAATGATGCATGTATTTGGTGCTTTTCAAAATCTACTTGTGTTATGCATAAAATGAAGTTCTTACGTAAATTAAACTATTCGAGGCCTTTATATTTATAGAAATAAACAAATAAATCACAAAGAGCCCTATACCAAATAATAAATATTGGACAACATTAATGCAAAACACATATAAAAATGTTTCAGCATTGTTTTGACTTATGTGTATTTATTAATTAACAGTGAACACACTAGATCTTAAAATCAGAAATAAAGGCACAAACAGGAGCAGACACAGAAAGTCGTTAAATATAAATAGATGCAATAAAATACTTTCACTAAAACAACATTTAAAGATATTAATGATTAATTCTAATATACATATGTATTATATTATAATTTGGTCTATGAATCTGAAGCGGCTTTCTTTGTTGATAGTACGGCTAACGTTCATGAACGTTCTAATCAAAGTACATATCTATATGTCACATTTATTTCTGAGTATTTTAAAAATTTTGCAAGTTTTTCAATAAAGTAAATTATTATTTGACGTAATAAATCCTATTTAATCAAAAAGCTGCGTAAAAACTTGAAGTACTACTTACTACTACGTACTGTGTGCTACTGAAGTACAGGACTTCAAACACTTCAAGTAGACAGCGGGACGGGATTGAGACCCACCTTAGCAAGTTTTAAAATACTCTGTATCTACTGGTATTCTGTACGACCGTTGTCTAACCTAACTCTAAGTTCTTGGAGAAAAATCATTATCTTCTTTAGAGGAGGTAGCATCATTTCTACAAAAACCGTAATCTATAAAAAAATACTTTAACGGTTGTATCTACTAATAATAATGTACCTATGTGTGATTTAGGATACCCCGCGAGACCGTGGCGACGGAGTTAACGGTCAGAAGGCTCGCCTAGCGAGGTTATGGGGCGCGGTTGATTCCAAGCTGCTAAAACCGCTACTCACTCACGCACGGCCTCCCCTTACGGAAACCCTACCCGCTTTTATGAGCCCTATTGCAAGAGTGCTGACTACTACGCATCAGTACACACAAGCTGTAAGTACAAACCATTACATATATCACAACCTAATAAATTGCGTGTTATAAATTAAATTAGGAAACTTGCATGTTTGATATTGTTATATTTTAGTAGTAATTTGAAATATAAGTGAGTCTGTAAATAGTTAAATAAATTGTACCAAGGATCTACGTCAAAGATCTTGTAAAACCGGTAATAAATAATAAAAGTCTGTATTACAGGATAACACACTCAGGCGAACAGACTCCGATTCAGATTTGTGCATCGATGAGGCACAACCAGTTCCTACAAGCATTGATCCACAGGTATTCATGTTATTCAAATTTATTCATAAAATTTATTTGGTACACGGTTTTTTCTAGCTTTAACGTACGTGCTCTGTAGCTCCAACTTTCTTTTTTTGCTCCATATTACTTTTATTTAGTATTGCGATTTTAAATATACTAAAAAGTCTTAAAAATGTATATATATGTATATTTGGGCCAAAAATTTTTTTACCAAATTGAATATAGGTTATATATTTGTTTTCCTAAGTTAATAAAAAGTATAACTTTTCATTTTTTATATATCTATTGTTTTTTTGGTTGCAGCTGCCAATTACTGTTCGGAATGGATATGGGCATGTTTGAGCTTTGTAGTGTTAGTGATCCTCGGCTGTGATATGAATTTTGCTCTAATGGCATATATTAAACTTTATAATTAATAGGAAATTTCATTTTAATTATTGCACGCAGCAATTATGGCCTGGACTAGTGGACACAAGGATCTCTGTAGAAGGTATCACTGGCAGTAACATATAAAACTTACGAATCATATTCGAAAGCAGAAATACCCACTATTTGATTTTGATGTAAATTAATAAGGTGCAACAATTTTTTATGTATCTTACAAGCAATTTTCTATTTCCGCAATGTTTACTTCTTATAATACTTAAGACATCAGTAATCTACCAAGTTAAGTCATATGTACAAGACTAAGTACTTACATTCGTTTGTCTTTGAAGCTTTTAAGTGTTTTTGTCCTTAGTTGCTAGAGCCAGTGTGCGCTTAAACCATACTTTCAGATTTAATATCTGTTGTTGTTGTATTTAATATTATATTTAAGGAACGAATGTAAGATCTGCTAAAAGAAAACAGTGTTGGTCAAAGCATATCCAGCATCTTTAATAAAGTACTCGGTACTGTTTGCAGGGAAAAAAATTAATACTAAGTGATAAAACGTCGATAAAAATAATGGTAAATAGTTACGAATAATGGGGTCTTAGATTCTGAGATGTGATGTCATATTTCTTCTGACCACTACCAGTCACAGCTTTGCACGGTCATACCACGAGGCAAAACAGATAAATGGTAGTCCACCACTGTGCGCGTTTCAAGTAACTTTTAGTCTCTCACGATTGTGAAAGATTGTTTGTATAGATTGATTAACCTGTGAAACGAGTTGTCCATTATTCTAAATCGTCATGAAAACGGTACTCCCACCTCAAATCTTTAGAGAAGAATCTTCACGCGAGTTTTTACAAAGAGAAGGCATATTTTTTTCTTGTTTTTCATGATTTTGATATATGACTTATAAAAATTGTTAATTTTTCATCCAAACTATCTCTTAAAACTACTACTGCTAATATTTTTCCTAAGATATTAGATCGATGAATAGATAATACAACTTTTTAACAACTGTAGAGCTCAGTATTCTTCCACGTTTAACGCCATCTGTGACTAATAAATAACCGATATTCTTAAATAATAAAGATCGGTCCATTTCTGGTAAACGAGCAAACGCGATATTAAATTGTAAGGCGGCAGGAAACCGATATATCTCCAGCCATTGCTAATTGAGTCATTTCTCATCTCTGCTGATCTCAGCTCATCTCAGCTCTCATTCTGAGGTCGACGTTGATGAGTCGATCTATGAAAATTCAGCTGCAACCCATCCATATAAGTTACAATATTACCATTATCCGATGTTTTTTATAGATGCCCAATATTTTTGGCCAAGACTGGATTTTGTAAACTATAACAAACATAAACGCAATGTAAATGATAATAAAGTTCGGGAGCAACTCCGATATAGATAATTTAACTTGATTTTGAAATAATTATATACTCTTAAATTATTTTTCGAACATAAAATATGGAATTCATATTCTATTTCTATTCAGCATATTTTCAATTATTCAACAGTTTCACACGTAACATTAATCTTACTTTAAAGTATACTTTCATTATATCAAGGCTCTTGATGAGCCCCACGTTATTGTTATATTTCTGTGACACTTTCATTGTAAAAAAATCTAGTCTACTATCACGTACCTACTTCTTGAGTGTATAATATATATGCTCAAGTTAGAACAATTTAAATTAAAACTCTTTGTTATTCCATCTAATGGGCGGTTGTATTTTTTTAAATTTACTGGTGATAAGGGAAAATACCCATGCTATGTGACCCGTTCAAGATGAGGCCCCTCAAACATCACGGTTGGTGACAGGCCGCAGTAGAACTTGTTTTCATGACGTCAACATCCTCTAGGGTTAATTTTCTAGCGTTTTTGAGCCATATTCAAATGAAAATCGTTTGATTTTTCTAGACCAGCCATACTCAACCTTTTTTTTACTAGGGCCAAAAAACGTTTCGGTCATGGGATTCCGGGCCGCAAGTGAGAAATTATTAGGTCATAAATAAAATATAAATCAAAGGTAACGATATATTTACTTTATTGATGAGAAGAAAATTGAAAAAACTATATTTTAATGCGATATTTGATACTGTAAACACTTTTTCACAATTTTATCAAGATCAGGCTTCTTGCTACATGCTACTTTTATTACATCATCCAGATGAGAATCTGTTAGTTTATTTCTGTATACATTCTTTGTATATCTCATTTTAGAAAAAGAAGATTCACACACATACGTAGACCCAAAGACTGTTAGTAAGATTTGAGCACATCTTTGTACGTTTTTATATTTTTGGGGAACAATGCTCCAAAACTCGACATATTTTTTAAACAAGACTTCTAGGTTGGTGTCGTTTATAAAATCAATAAATTCATCAAACAACTCTGCGTAATTACAACTTAAAACTGAAGCCAACTCTGTGATAGTAGTTGTTTCTAAATCCCATGGGTTTTCTATAAGCAACATACATTTTTTTATTTTTCTTAGATCTTGGAATGTTTTTTGAAATTCGTTTATTAGAGCAGTTATAAAATTTGAAATCATAGTGCAGTTTTCTTCCGAAATGTTGATACCATCTTCTGTAGTTTTAATAACAGTTGGAAAATTGTGCAGCTATTTGTTCTGGATTTCTGTGTGATAGTTAGCTTTTCCTCAAATGCAAACACTTTATTTGCCATATTAGAAACTGTGTTATCTTCACCTTGTAAGTTCCGATTGAGATTGTTCAGTTTTTCCGTAATATCGCATAGATGTGTTAATATGTAGTTTTTTTATATCAGAAAGTATTTGTTTCTTATTACTGTATTTATCAAAAAGTATATCAGCAGTACTAACAAAGCATTCCTTTATGATTTCTGCGTCGGTAAATGGTTTCATATGCTTACCAAGAATGTAACAAATTTCATATGACGCCTTGGTTACCGCTGACTCCTGTGATATTGCCACGGCCATTGACTTTTGTTCTTGATACAATGACTTTAAAAAATCAATTTCTCATTTCTCAAAGCCGATCCAGGTGAAAACGTTTCGTCGAAAGATTTATTTTTTGTTGTAAAATGACGCGAAATATTGTATTTCTTCAATATAATACTTTCACGACATATCAAACAAGTAGCTGCATTGTTTTTGTTCGGCATAACAAAATAATCTGTTTCCCACTCATCTTGAAACAATCTATTTTCACTTGTTATTTTTCTTTTATACTTTGATGACACTCCTGACATTATGTAGAAAATGCAATATCAGTTTGCACTAAATAACAACAATTACTTGGAATTATTAAGAGAGATTAGATATGTAAAAAAACTCAAAACAAGTTACGACCGACTGGCAAACAAAGCACTTAGGTTCATAGGTGGAAAAGGGATTCCCGGCCTGCGTTTTGTCTCGCTCGCGCAACTATAGACTACAATAATAGGCTACGTTCAATTTTTGTTCCGAATCGCTCGTTCTCTGATAAGCGCGAAATTAGAATAGAATGAAGCATAGAAACTTCAAGTGGGTCAATCAAAAAGGCGCGGCGGGCCGCATGCGGCCAGTGTGCCGCAGGTTGCTCATGTGCCGCAAGTTGAGTATAGCTGTTCTAGACATACGAGCTAAATATTATTTCTTAAACTTTGCTTATAAATAATAATTTAAAGACATTTTCTTAATAACTAGGCGAAAACTTGAGAGACTTCCCCGTCTTGTCACAAATTAAAGAGTGGCAACGTAAATCAAAATTGTAAAAAGTGGATCATGTAGCGTGGCTGTACTCCCTAAGTTGTACCTAGTACCCTTTAGTTATATGTGTGTATTAAGGCGAATAAAATATATTACCTATGTAACTTGAAACAGTAATGGATAATAAGGACCTTTTTCAATTGGTAAGTTATTAGCTAATGGGAGTATAATTTAATAAATGCTTCCCATTGTCATACTAGTTCGACTACATCTTTTTTGATTATATATCATTGTAAAACAGGTTACTTGATGTAAATCGATTTGATCACCAAAATTATTTATAATTATTAAAACTAATTGTATCACCTATTACTTTCAAAATGTTTCTCGCCAAATGTTATTTCTACAATATTATTTCGTGTTAAACTGCTTAGTTTAAAAAAACAGAGCTAAGCAAATTTCTATGTGTATTAAAATTTGACTTTGAATATTTGTTTTATTTCTTACTTATCACACCTGTATCTAATAATGAAAGGATAAAAAGGTTGATATGAAACTAGCAAAAAATAACAAAAAAGTAAACATAGATGCTTATAGAACAATTATTTATTAGTAATATTGTCTTTATTTTGCCTTTCAAGAGTCAATCGTATCTCATTAGTGACTTTAAATTTTGGCCCATGTCCAGGCACTATCCAATCAGACATATTAGCTACTTTTGATCTGTTTTTGACTTGCTGAGCTGGGTCTTCACTCCCTGCTTCTGACCATACATTTGGTTGTTCTATGTCTTCAAACTTCTCAAATAAATCACCTTATAAAAATAAAACATATTCATAAAAATAAGAAAACCTTTCATTTTGTGTTGTTTTAATTATTTGCCTACCTGCAATAGCAACTACTTCATTGTCTTTTGTTTTGACAAGTACTGTTACATCAGAAAGTGTGTGTCCAGGTGTTGGTATTACTTTTACATGTTCATTTATTTTAAATTCTTCACCTGTAAGCAGGCAATTTATATATTTAGTATGATTATAGAAGACATTCACCACAATTGTCAGTTATTAATAAAAGTAACTTACCTTTTTCAAATGGATGCAGATAATATTGATCTTTATATGATATGCTAAATCCTACCATGTGTTTAGCCATTCTAAAAAGATTATTATTCCCTATGTGATCGGAGTGGCCATGAGTTGATATAACATAACTAATATTTTCAGGACTAACTTGATGCATGTTTAATGCTAAAAATAAATAAACTGATAAATTTATGAAACAGTCTCAATGTCAAAAAATGTAATCCCATATATTATCTCAGCTGAAGAGTTAATTTACTGTTTACTGATGTGGTTCTCAACCAAACATTTTGAAAAAAGCCTTGCTTACAAAGCAATTTGTAAAAATAACACAGTCCATAGTGTAAAAATAAATAAAGGAAAAAGCAATCGAAAATCGTACCAGTCAGTATTTTCTCAGAATCCCAAGCGGTCATAGTGTCAACAATTATATTATCAGCCCCCGTTATTAAAGTACAGCTACAATTTGCCGACATTCGATCTTTACCACTGATAACCGAATAACCATTATATAAAACTACAACTTCACTCATCTCGTTAAAGATGAAAAAGTTATTGAGAAAAAATAAGGTCTAATTTTTTAAATTTTAGAAGTAAAACTGATATGTTGTATAGAATATATAGGTTATATAATCTTGTAGTGAAATAATAAAGATTAATATAAATTAGTACATTTATTTAAATAAAATCTTTAGGTGAGCTTTTTATTAAGTAGGTACCTATTTGTAAACCGAAGAAACACGATTCGGTGTCAGTTTCAATGAGTATACCTATATCAAGTTAGTAGGTAGAATAAAATCAAAGTGACGTTACAGATTCGTTCATAATCAAAAACATGTATTTAATTATGTTTTAATAAATTATTGTTTGTATTAAAAAAAATTGTAAGAATGTAAGTAAGGATTTTGAATTTGACATTGATTTTTTATTTTATGTCACTTATAATAAACTAACTCATTAAAACCACCAACGCATGTTTAAATTGTCTCAAGATCCTAAACGTAGGCTCTCTATCCCTGTCCCTGTCTACCTCTCCAGCTGTCTTTGCCGGTTATTTTTAGGTTAAATTCTAAAATAAATTTAAGAAAGCTGCGACGGTACATACTTTTCTACGTAGGTTATTTTAAAATTTCATTGCGCGCCAAACATTTTCTTTATTCAAGAAAATTGCGCATTTGGATAATTGTTTAAGGCATTGTATATTTATGCAAGTTCATTGTACTTATCTTCATTGTTTACTCAGGGTTATGAAACAGTAAAGTGATCTGTGTCGCCTTCAGAGCGCCAGTCTTTGAGAACCATGTCAGGCGACGTGCAGCCAAGAAAACGTAAAGATAAGAAAAGAAAGAAAGGTAATATTGATTGAATAAAATTTTAGCGTTGTAGAACTTTTTAACTCAATTTAAATTGAATATTGTTGCTTTACAGATGAATTGGGTGTAGAGGAACCTCGTGGTACAGCAGCCGTTTTAGGGGAAGGCGATGTGTTTATACATTCCCACCATGAATATGGGACTGGTGGACATTGGTGTGCTAAGATCATATTCTTCTCATTACTTGCTGTACTTGTAACTCTTATTGGTTTAATCATATTGGAAAATCGAGGACTTACTGAATGTTAGTGCAAAAAATAATTTAATATCTTTAGAAGAATATAACTGATGCATCGCTTTCATTACTCCTATTGTGTACTATTTTATAGTGGAAGCAAATTCAGTGGAGTCCCGTTATTCTGGTGTCTTAGATGGTTGGCTTGAGGATACTCCAGATGATGATCATCATGATGAGAACACACTTGAACTCTTGAAACATCATGTAAGGAAATGTTTGTATATAAATTAAAATCTGTTAGCTCTTGGTGAAGATGAAACTTTAAAATTAAACCTTGATATTTCATTTCTTTTATAAAAAAAAATAATAATATGTAATTTATTAATTGCAGTTCATTAGTTAAATTGCATTTTTTGTGCTGATTTTATGTAATAAGATTTGCCATAAATTACAGTTTATTAATTACATTTTTTAATTACTACTATTGCTTTTCTCGTTTTATGTATGTTATATAAGTTTTAGTATTTTCTGAAAAATCTGAAAAAAAGTAATCTTGTATTATTTACATAGTAACTTTGGCCATAGCTTCAATAATATTCAATGTGTTAAAAATGATTTTGAGAATACAAATTTTTTTTTTGGATGAATTCCTGTTTAAGTACTTTGTATTTATGCCAAATAAGTGTGTATGCAACTGTCTAAGTTCATCATGATTAGATAAATGTTCGATGCTTTATATAAAATATGAACAAAAGGGCTAAAAGTGATTCTATTTGTTTGTCTCTTCTGTGGAAAACATACCTTGCATCACCTACCTGTACCAATTTCAATTGAAATCGAATAACAAGAAATTTAAATACTTCAATTTGTTATTTCGATTTACAACCCAAACAGTTGCTACCTTGGCTGACAATGCAATTTGCAGTTGCCTATCATGGAATGAAGAAATTTTATAGTTTTTTTTTAAACACATTATAAATGATCTCGGAGTTACGTCAATACCGAAAGAGTATTAACTGCTGTATCAATATAAGCAAATGTTGGTTTATTATTAAACCTGTGAAAATATATTTGGATTCTGTAGCGGTAGGTATTTCTGCTGTTATATATTTTTTAAACAAATCTTTAGGATGATGAAGATGATCATGATCATGATATTAGTCAAGAAGATGAAGATGAAACATCAAATTTAAATGATAATGCAAGTGCTCATGATAATGATGAAAATGAAGATGATCAAGACAACCAAAATGATCAAGAAGCAAGTATTGAAGAAAAAGAGGAAGAGGATGATGACGATGAATACGATAATGACGATGACGATGATGAAAATGACGAACGTAATGATGACGATGAACGCAGTGATGATGATGATGACGCTGAACACGACGATGATGAGGATGACGAACGCGGTGATAATAACGATGAACACGACGATGGCGATGATGAAGAACATATTGATAATAATGAAAATGAATTGGATAATGATGAGAGTGAGGAACCACAATTACAAGAATCTGATGAGGTGCGACCTATATTTTTGTTGTTGCTTGCAATAACATCTTACTGAAATTATATTTATATTTCTTACAACTTACCAGGATAATGATGAGGATGAACCTCTTTCTGACAATGAAGAAAGTGGTGAGGAGAATGATGATAGCGACCTACAAAAGGTACATGAAATCAATTCTAAAGAAGATGACGATAGTAACTTTCGAAACAATCAGGTAGATGATGATAGTACAGAAAAACATGCTGAAAATAGTCATGAAGATGAAGATGATGACGAGGTGCTGTGTGACGCTTGACGAAATTAAAAGTTTTCTTATTTGATCGGCACTAACAAGCTACAGCTTTTTTTGTCTAAATTTAAAACATACTGCACAGATGTTGCAGTGCGGTACTCACCATCGAGTTAATCGTAGCAACAACTAGCTTTCAGTAATTGAAATTTGATAACAACTGTTTATTTCAGTATACATATTTGTAAACTGTTTGAAATATGAGAATGTAAATTATCTTTCTAGTCTTCTTTTTATCGTGATTACTAAAATATAATAGTTTATCAACTGTTAGCGTGAATTTCTTTCGTTTTGTGTAACAACAAATTGATATCTAAACCACTTACAGAACTAGGATATATGGGAATATGTACTTATATGCTTTTCTTTTTGTAACTAATTTTTACCATCTTTTTAATATTTGAATGGTTGTAATGTTATTTCTGCAGTGTTCAAACTTTATAGTAACTTATTCAAAACATGACTTTATTTGACTAAATACATTATAATATTTAGAGTTCCAATATCTTGCATGCTTCATAAATTTCATGTTTATAAAAAATGTGACTGCAGGAATACGAAGAAAATGAAGAGAAGGAAACAGATTCTGCCATAGAAGTAGAGAAGCTTGAAAAAGCAGTATCCGATGAAGGCATCGAATCAGATGAGCAACCCCCTCAAGAGACTGACGAAGACGATAAAAGTGAAGGCGAGTCATTCTTCGTTACTTACCATTTATTTTATCGACTACTTATGCTCTTATTTCAGGCTTTTACAAAAGCATGCGTGGAAATATTCTCTTTTACTAAAAACTATTTAAATCAAAAATTGGTACGACTTTTAAATCAACGTGTGCGAACTAAAAGAGTGTTAATTATCAACAGACATTTCATCCGAACTGCCACCAGAAGACAACGCAGATGAGGTAGAAAATATAGAAGACGAAGAATTCTTAGAAGATGACATTGATGTGCCGTTGCCCGTTGTTGAACCTATTGTAGCGCCTAAAGGAAAACCTTTGCCTGAGGTAATTAATCTTATATTTTTATATATTTGAGACGACATACTGGCGTAAACATATTGAAATATGAGCTCCTTCCGTCTTTCCTTTGAGCGAGCTGAAAAAACAAAAGTCTGTATTACATTTCAAACCTGAATAGTTTCGAAAGTATTGAGGGTAAATATATTCGATAAGTAATAGTTAAAGTTATAAATAAATTAATGTTATTACATCTGCAAAAAACTTTTTCTGCACTTTGTGATACCACCAAGTTATACTGGGTGGGCCAAGAATTCGTTAACATTTGAATGTAACATCTCACGCAAGCAAATACGGCGCGGAAAGGGGTCTGATCACTAGCTCGTTTCTCAGAAATTTTGTCGCAATGGATCGCTTCACGGTTTTGCAGCGCGCTTACTGTGTGAAACGATTTTATTTAAACAACAGTTCGTTTATTACTGTGAGACGCTTATTTCGCGTTGAATACGATTTACACAACTTAACTCAATATCCGAGTGCTCCTTTAATAAAAAAATGAGTGAAGAACTTCGAAGAGACGGGATCTACGCTAAATGAGAAGCAAACTGGAGGCCCACGGACTTCTCAGACCGAAAAGAACGTGCAGTAAGTTTCCGCTTCTGTTCGACATCCAGATTTATGTACACGTAAACGTTTGGCTGAATTAGGGTTATCCAGCACATTATTACACCATATTTTAAAATTACATAGATATGACATCCAAATATTGCAGGAATTAAAACCTAATGATTTAAATTTTCGCAAGTCGTATGCTGAAACAATGATAGAACGATTCAGTAATTTTAACTACATCTTATTTTCTGACGAAGGCCATTTTCACCTCAACGGACATGTAGAATTGCAGGTATTGCAGCAGTGAAAATCCAAAGCTAAACACGAGAGGCCACTTCATTCTTCCAAGGTAACTGTATGGGCTGCAATTTCAGAAGGAATCATTAAACCTTACTTTTTCGAAGATTCTTACGGCCGTTCAGTTACTGTTAATTCTACTAAATATGTGAAAATGTTACGGAAGTTCTTGGGACTGATGCTACTGGAATTTGAACGATTGTATTTGTGTTTCAACAAGATGAAACCACTTGTCACACATCCAATGAATCCCTGGCGATGGCCAAAGACATGTTGCCGGAAGAGCTGATTTCCAGACGAAGCGACAGCCCATAGCCACCCAGAACTCCATATCTATCCACAGCAGACTTCTTTTTAAGGGGTTATTTGAAGAATCGTGTCTAAATCAATAAACTAAAAACACTACGTCAACTAAAAGAAAAATCTACAAAAAGATGTCGGCGATCTCACGGTCTCTTTGCCGACGAGTATTCGACGGTGCTCGCTTAGAAGAGTGCAAACGTCGAAACGGTGGTCATTTAGACGATATAATTGTTAAAAAACTAATTCCATTTAAATTTGCTTTCTTGTAAATAAACAATTTTAATAATACATCAGATCTTTTTTTTATCCGATTTTTCAAATGTTAATTCGTGGCCCACCTTATAAATAACTTTTCTTACCGGTATAGTTTTTGTTGTTGACAAAAAATTATGAGCGATTTTATGAATGTTAATTTAACTGAAAACAATACAATACACAATACAATTTTAAATAAAATCTAATCGTGGCGCATTGTGTTGTACTTTGCACAAAAACTAACAGACGGATCTTTTCAACTGATGAAAACACGAACAGTTTCACGAAATAATATGTATATATGATTCTGCAATCAATGAGGCAGGCTTATTCCTCTTTCAGATGCAGAACGATTTTTGCGGTTTATTAAAGATGTCATAACTAATTTCAGGTGGAAGATGAACCCACGACCACCAAGCCCGCAGACACACTCGCTGACGAGGAAGAATACGAAAAACAGCAAGAAGAGCTGCGAAAGGAACAAGCCAAAGCCTCTCACGGTAAGTGGAATCATACATAGCTAGCATGCTTCTCTATCAATTAATAATTTGCTTTGCCTTGCTTAACTGTTTCCAACGGTCGACCGATCAGTGTATAGTCCGATGTTTACTTAATCGCGGCTCGTCAAATCTTGTTTTGATGCGCAGAACACAATGTTAGAAATCAGCGCACATATTTACCGTATGTCCTCATATGCATGAGTTGCGTCCGTACATTGCACACACACCGATGTTCTTGACTTTTGCGTATTTTTTACTTTTGCGTATTTTTCGGTAACATATCGCTATGTAGATTAAAATTCATCACGAACAACAAATATAATGTTCTATGTCGAGAGACTAGAAAAACGTTAATATAATTAAATAAATAGATAAATATTTGAAATCATATTTTATGTGCCTCGACCATCATCTCAGAAAGAATCCTTCTATGTAATGTCGGTTAAAAATGGTATTTATATTTTTATGATTTTTCACAACTATATAATAAGTAGGCATACGTGTAAATATTCATTCATCTTAATTATTTTCGACTAAATTTTACCTAGGCAAACCCCAATTTCTCAGCTAACCTAAGAGCCAACATAAAGTTCGCATCGAACCATAAATCTCTAATCCGTCAACCAAGCATGCGGAACATTTCTAGCTTTCTATATTGTTAATGGTACTAACTTACAAACATACTATAATTATTTGGTGAAATTATGATTCTATATGAGTACTGTTTCATGAAAATGTATAAATAAATGTTGTTTCAATTAATTTCTTTTATTTCAACCCATTCGCTTTACATACGCTATGTTTATAGTTGTGTTTAGTTTTGCTTTCTCTCTAATAATAACTTGATTTTTTGTTTCTGTTTCATCTGATGTTATCTATAAAAAGTACGTAAAAAAATGTATCGTAACTTTCCTTAATTAGCAATGCTTTGTATTTCTCCTTTTGTATTATGTAGGTATATTAATATGCAAAAAAATAATGTCATCACATTTATACAACTACAGTATCCTTTACAATATTGCAATTAATTATCATACGTTTTAGACATGCATATAGAGGTTTTCACCTGTGGAGCAAACTCCTTACATCTTGACAATTCTTTACAAACTTATCCTGCTGTATTGCCGAGGCTTAATACTATATAATGCAACACACGTATATTCTTGCTGTTAGCTTATTTTCGAGCATTTAAAGTTAAGAGAGGTGTACCTTATATCTTGGACCTTTTGCATCGTATCGGGCTAAGAAGTGTTATAAAGGGTATGCCGCGTGTGTTGCAGTGTGGCTGAAGCTGGCGGTGGGTGGGGCGCTGCTCGTCGCCACACACGCGGTCGTGAGCCGTGCCATTACCCCGCGCGGTGCGTACTCTACTCGCATGGTCCATTGTCCAACTTCACCTAAATCTAATCGATTAAAACAATGTTTTAATATCTGTTTGCATCGATTCCCTATGAACGCAAAGAGATATAATTTATTTAATCACCAAATTAAAGCCCCTTGACATTTCAGTAGGTCTTTATTATAAGATTGACAACATCAATGAACACATTGGCAATTGTGAAAATAATTAATGACCGACTGTCATCAAGCTGTAACTAGTTTTTAGATAACTACCGTTACTGAACTGCTCCTGAACTATTTTCAATAAAGGCTGTCTTTACATATAACAGTTATTAAACAATATCTATCGAAAAGTTTTTTTAAAATGGAATCAATTCTGAATTCTAAATAAAGTCCTAAAGTATAATAGCATCTGTTTAGGTTTTTAAAACTAGAATACCTTACTAAAATATTTTTTTAGGGAACCCTGATGCTAAAAGATTATTCGTGCCTGTAAATACTCATAGAGTGAACGACCAAATCTCCTTCACCAGTTATAACTCTAAGGAATAGTCGTAATCAAAGATGACTACCATCATCATATTAGTATATTAATGGAGGTATTAGAACTGTTTGAACGTTTTAACTTGATAAACAAAAGTTCTTAATTTTTAATTTAACCATCTTACATCTCGCATCACTTAAACATTAAATTTTACAGCCATTACCTATAAAATATTTTGTTGATTCAATTGTACCAAAACATTTCCAGTAGCTAAATATCTGAATAGCAAGTGCTTCAGCACATGTGCCGACTCGAACGGAGTGGTTCAAGTAAGGTAGGTATCGGGTAACTTTTCGTCGCTTACTCAAATTTTAACTCTCCGTACCTTAGGTTCTGGTGTTAAGGGGTAGCAACTCATTATGCCTTTTGATTTGCAAGTGTCGATAGTCACTTACCATCAGGTTACCTGGCTGCTTGTTTGACCCCTTATGCCATAAAAAAAGTTTCCTATGACATGTACTGTTAACTTTCGTTTCTTTACATAACAATGTTACTTATTCTTAAACGTTTATACTTAATCTTTAGCATGTCTCATTGTACGTATGGAGCTGTACAGTTAAATAATTGACAAATTCGGGATTGTAGTACAATATAGTAGTTTTCATCATCGTCAAAACCTTTTTGTTTAAGCACTGAAAAGGGACTAATTTTCATGACAGATGAAACACCAGCAAGTGAAGTTCACGCTGTTAGGGAGGACACACCTACTTTGATCGACCGTAGAATGACTCTTATACCTGAAGGACCACCTGCAAATGGTAGGCAGCATTTTTTAAGAAAAAAAGATATTGCCCTCAAACTTTAACGAAAAACTAAAACTGTTGTTTTACGTGCTTTAGCTAGTCCAAATGAAGTGGTAAAAGAAATTGTAACACCCGTAATCGATTTAAAAAAATCTTCACAAAATATATCTATCACACCTACTAAAGAAGAAAGCGAAGAAGATCTTGAAGAAGAAGAAGAAACAATTGACAGAAAGGTAAGATTGCAACAACATCCTAATTGTTTAAATCATGCATAGATACTTATAACATTAGAAAATAATTTACAGGATATTACCAAAAATAAGGAAATGTTTAGTGACGACGAAGATGAGTTAGAAGAGGAAGAAGAAGTTAATTTAGAACAGAAAAGAGAGATACCTAAACAAGCGTCACCCGTTTCAGAAAAAGTATTTGAACTTGAACCAGCAGACGTTGAAGAGGATGTTCCTGATGATGTCGAAATAATTGATGATGAGCATTTGGAAGAAGAACTAGAGGAAGAAGAAAACGATGAAGACGAAATATCTGATGTAGACGATGCAGAGCTTTTAACTCGACTGGAAGCTAAATACGGACGGCTACCTGAACCAGAAAGGACACAAACACACAGTAAAGACGATTGTATACGTGCGACCGCTTGCTCGTGTAATACCACTGTTGGCTTCATCATACTTCTAACTAATTAACGCTCCCTGGCATGTTTAACGCTACCGTGAGTGGATGAATTAATTTTTGACTAATTTGCATATGTTTTACACTTCTGTATTTTATTAGATTAGGCTTAGTTAAATTTTAAATTTAATTACGTAACATATAACATCACAGTTAAGCGGCACTCCTTTTTGAAGCTTATTACATAATTTACAGAATATATACAAAAAAAATCTTAACCCATAAAACCTAAAATCATTTTGTTTAATTAATAAGTGTTTATTCTTTTATTCTTAATATGGTAAATATTAGAATTGAAGTAATTTAAAAACAATCTGCTATAAAAGAGTTTGTTTATCAGTAAATCTACGGTAGATAATATCGTGATATTGGTTTGACAGAAGTCTACATGTCGTGACAGTCATGTTTCGTGGGTGTTCGCAGCACCGCTGGCATTGATGTAAAGTATTCCTATAATATAGATAGACACGAGACCAACATAATTATTGATCCAACATAATTTACAATTAATTGAAGTACTTTATATAATTTCAGAGGACGGTGGTAACAGTGTAGAAGAGGATTGGCCTGGAGACCCTAGAGATAAATACTGGCGACAACAGCTCGATGAAGCTGAAGAGGAGTTACGCCAGGTAAATAACTAATTATAAAATATTTGATAACACATGTCATCAACAACTGCCTTTAACAGTCCACTGCAGAATATAACCCTCTCCTTAGAAAGGAGGTTTTAGCCTACTGTACCACGCTGGCCAGACGCGTTGCTGTAGGGTTTGTTTCAAGTTTTACCTTCTTTTTACAGTGTTACATTCCTGCGTAGCTTACTTAATTAGTGGTCTTAGTTCATCTCTTACGACATCTGCGGAATGAAAAATGTGGTGACGCTCCATATTCTTAGTCCCTCACCACACGGTGATAATACATAAGGTTTAAGTAATTCAGAATTTTTTAGTCGACAGTTTTATTAGTGGCATTCTCTGTAAATTGCCATAACTTAAGATTCTTATGGACATTAAAATGTTCGATCAAAACTAAACAAATATGAAGAAATAGGTTGTTGGTATATTCTCTCTGGCTTCTTAATTTGGTTACCTTCGTTGTGTGCATCGGATTGGCGCGTGCAAATTAACACATGTAAAAACTATGTTGTATAATAAAGTACGATATTATAAAGAGTAAGTTGATTAGCTTGACGTTAAAAATATTTATGTCGTACGATACATTTAAGTTATACAATTCTGTACATTGATAATGCTGATTTTGCAATATTTAAAAACAATGGTACTTAGATAGCTTTAGACTTTACGGAAGTACATTAGTGTACATTAGGGTGTCCCTTAAATTTCAAGTTCGATATTTTTTTACGCATACCTTCTTAAAAGTTTCGTAATAACCCTATATTATCTAGAAAAAAATATTAGTTCGATATATAAACGATAACCCGTGCCGACTTGCTATTTAAACTTGTCGATACAAGTTGCTTAAGTACTGCCCAGTGACCTGTTACGACATGTTTTATTTGCCATTTCGTACGTGATTTTTGAGACTATTAGTGCTTCATTGTTTAGTGCGTAAACATGTCGGTGGAATTACGGAGTGATAAACAAAATATTTTTCTTATCGGATTGACTAGCTACCAAATAAATGGTGCAAAATTACCATCTAATCGACAAGTTCTCTCAGTCCTATTTTACAATATTCGTGAGGTTAAATTGACTGTTAGTGAAAGTGCAAATCTTGTGATTAGGGAGTGCATCATATATTGGGCAAAAGCAAGAATTCCAACAAGGGCATTTCCTAACTGCGTGAAGAAACTTATTGATTTATATCATGTTTGGAGAGAGTTGCAAAAAAATTGTAAGAAAACTCAGATTACGTTTAAGAGTCATGAGAACAATTTTATAATTAATCTTGATAATTTGTTTGATATTGCACATGCTGATGCTTTTGAGAGAATGAAAATAGAGGAAGATAAATTATTTTTAATGAAACAGAGAGAGCCAGGTCGACCGGGATGCTTAGGTGATGTAGATAAAAAATTGGCGGGAAAAAAACAAAGATCTAGACAACGACGATTGGAAGAAGAGGAAAGGATTGTAAGACAAAGAGAATCACTAGCTGTTGCATCTACTTCCACCACAAATAACTTAGACAGTGTAGAAGATTCAGACGAAGAACAGATCTTGAATTCTGAACTCAGCTTGCCGGACGTTCCCTGCCATGAACAAAGTTCAAAAAGAGGTAGAAAGAATCTTATAACACCTAAACTAGTTGCAGCTTTAGATCGATGCCAGTTAAGCATTAGAGATACTGTTTACATTCTTAATGCGGTGGTAGAAGCGCTTGGTCTGAGCAGCGATGATTTCTGTATTAACAAATCCTCGATTCAGCGAATTCGTACTGAAACTAGAAAATCAAGGGCAGAAGCAATAAAATCTAACTTCCAAAACAATGTACCCGACATAGTCACAGTCCATTGGGATGGAAAACTATTACCGGGGTTGGATGTACGGAGTTCAAAAGAAGAACGCTTGCCAGTTATAGCTTCATTTGACGATAGAGAGCAGCTTCTTGCAGTGCCGAAACTAGAAAGTTCTTCTGGAAAACATCAAGCGAAGGCTGTATCAGCAGCTCTCTTTGACTGGAACCTTTATGATAAAGTGCAAATAATGTGCTGCGACACAACAGCTTCCAATATGGGCCGTTTCAATGGAGCTTGTGCTATTTTGGAGCAAACTTTAGGAAGAGAATTGTTGCTTTTCGCCTGTCGTCATCATGTTTATGAATTGGTCCTAAAAGCTGTCTTTGAAACCAAGATTAAGCAAATTACTAGTAGCCCAGATATTCCGATGTTCAAAAAGTTCCAAGAAAATTGGAAAAACATTGATTGTACTAAAATTGAACCATCTCTTAATTTCGTAAAAGCACGGGTTGCCGAGACAGACATTCAAGCGTTGTTACTATTTTATAAGGCAGAATTAGATAAAGGTTTTGTAAGAGATGATTACCGCGAATTGGTCGAACTGTGCGTAATATTTTTAGGAGGAGACACAGAGGAAAAATTAAAACTAAGGCCCCCCGGAGCTATACATCAGGCACGCTGGATGGCGAGAGCGATCTATTCTTTAAAAATATGTTTACTTCAGTCACAATGCAGAGTAACTGCGAAGGACAAAAAGGCTCTACAAGATGTTTGCTTATTTCTCGTAATATTGTATGTTAAACCTTGGCTCGAATGTACAGTGGCGACCAAAGCACCTAATCAAGATTTGCGCTTCTTGAAGATGTTAAAAGAGTATGAAAAAGTTGACACAACAATTTCTAAAGCTTCTATAAGCAAGTTCAGCCATCACTTGTGGTATTTATGTGAAGAGACAGTCATTCTATCACTATTTGATGATGAAGTTGACAACCAAACTAAGAAGAAGATAATTGCCAACTTCAACAGGGACAAAATCTCGGATTTTAGCAAACGCTATGACCCGTCGAAGGAAGAACTGACTCAAAAGTTGTTTGGTAAGTTAAATTGACTTTTTGTTGGATTTCAATTTCAATGTCCAATACTTATTTATTTATTTTCAAAATTGTTGTTGATTTTTATTTGTTATTTAACTTATTTTTCTTTTTTTTTAGACAAAGCACTGGATGATTTCGTATCGGAAAAGAGCAAAACAATTTTTATCACGACTGCAGATCGACGACAGTTTTCTAAAGGAAGATGTATCTTCTTGGAATAACAATGCTGCTTTTCTGGAGGCTAAAAGAAGAATAAGTTATTTGAGAGTTGTAAATGATACTGTTGAAAGGTCTGTTAAATTAATGCAAGATTTTAACGGACTTATCACGGCTGAAGAAGAACAAAAACAGTTCTTGCTACGCTGTGTCCAGGAACATCTAAAATTGTATCCAGACTGTAAAAAAACTACTCTAAAAAGAAGTTACCCTGAATGATTCTTATTTCTTTATGTTTTTAATTAAAGATTAATGTTCATCTAATTTATTATTTAATTTTATTCACTTAATTCATTGCATTTATAGTGAAATTATAGCAGACTGAAATTTTAGGACAAAACACGTTTTTTACTAAACTTTGAAGCTCGGTCGGCACTGGTTGCAATTATGCTAGATTGATAAAATTTTATATTTAAGTATCTTATAGCATTAGTAAAAATTATAGAGGGTATGCATTTCGAAATTCGAAAAAAAATTTTTTTTTGTCATATAAGGGACACCCTAGTGTACATAGCTTACAGCTTTACGGTTGTTATACGCCATAATAACAGGCATTCTAACATGAGTGATAAATCGACAAAGAGTAATACTGAGTTTTGTAATTTTGTTCTGGCATGGTTAATTACTTAAAGCTTAGCTAACATATAGGTATCTAAACTCATAAGAATATACCAACACCTGACCGAAACGATACGCTGGATGCACCACTTACCTGGTCACAGAATGCGTATCTTACAAATGTATGAAATAAATTTTCAGGACTGGCTAGACTAACTCTTTTTTTTCGCATTCTATACTCGCATGCATCCATACTTTGCTCGTTGTGCCATTTTTCCCGACTCGTCGGTAGGGGGACCGGGCCGAGACCCACGCTCGCACCCCGCGCGGGTCTCCCCCGTCCCTCCCCCGACGACTCGTCTCCTACCCCCTAGAATAGGGGCGGCATATCGTCGTCGCCATGTACTACTGTGCGGTAGTACATGGATACGCACGGTGTCCGCTCGCGTGTGAGTGTGTGTGTACTAACGTGCGGAGGGCGCGTGGAGCGCGGCGCTGGGGCGCGCGGCGGCGGCGCAGCTGCGCGGCGGCGGGCGCGCGCGCTGGCTCGTCGCGCGAGCGCTCGACGCGCAGGCCGAGGCGCAGCGCGACAACCGCCTCCTGTCGCGCGCCATCGCCGCCTATCTAGATGTGCTCAAACTGAACGAACGACTCACCGATGCCCGGCTCGTACAAATTGCCACTCGAACTCTAGACAGAATACGATTCAGAGGTGAGTGCAGTTTCGATGTAATATAACATATGATTACCGTGACCGCCTCTTTGACAGTACAATATTGTTAAAAAAAATTACAGGAAATTACTTGAGTGCAGAGCCCGTCTACAGGCTGTTGATTCGCAGATTTCCTGATGTTGTCGATTATAGAAATAACTTGACCGTATCTCTCCTTATGGCAAACAGGTAATCATATAAATTTATAAAGCTATAGGGGCTGTTTCGAGTGTTGTAACTATTCGTAGGACACAGCTACCTTCCAAATACATATCTGTACATGAGTATGTAAATTATACGTTTATAAATATCAAACTAATTCAAAGGTTTTAAGTTGTTTCTTTTTCGATGTCAACTGCACTTGTAAAACTAATTTATGCTATATTTCATATGTGATTATCCTTATTATAATGTACTCAAACTTCATACTTCACTTCAACCCCTAGTTATATTCGGGGCCATGACAGTATCCTGGTCTTCATTACAGTGGTTCAAAAATGTGACAGCATGTTACATATGTGCACACATTACGAGTATATCCTGATTCAATTGTGTGATAGTAAATAGTAAGTGGCAATATAGTGCGAGCTAGTCTGATTTTATTTATTTTCTCGTTTTTATATTTTACCTAGCCTTCGATTTCAATTCCATCTTTTTTATTATCTTGTTTTCTCTTTATTTCCTTTCTACTTTTTAGTCCTTAATAATTGATATATTTCATAATACAATATTGTGATAAATATAATATCTATTTACATCTATGTTAATTAAAAATAATAGTATATAAAAACCCTCGTTATAGAAAATAAAATAAAAGGTAATAAATAATTGTAAACAAATTTAAATTAAGACGGCGATTAGCAAAAAAAAAATTTAAAAAGCACCTCACTCTTTTTCACAAGTAAAATTATTTTTTTTGCTAATCACACTACGTTTAATTAAAAATGATTTTTTACCGTGCGGTTTGATCGTCCATAAAAGAGTGTTTTGTTAAAAAAATCCTCTTCTACTTTTAATTTTGGTTATTTTTTGTTTTCTATTTTTATTTTGGTTATCTTTAAAAGTGTGTTTTTTATAGAACTCATTTATGTTTGTTTCTTTAACGAATAATTATTCGACTTTATGGTGTTTTCATATGCGAAAATTGACTACTAAGTTGTTTTATGAATTACCATATTTGATTAGTAATCTGTAGTTATTCAGGCTATTACGGTTATAAAAATGTCAGCACGGGCCTAGGTACTTGGCACAAAACACCACCAGAATCAAATATGCAAAAATCATTAATCTCGATGAACCTGGTAAGGATAATGGGACATACATGTAACAATGTATTATAGCATGGTCATCGGTCCTTGATAAATGTGCAAAGTTTCAAATCAATCCGACGTTTTGAACGGTGTAAAATATACTTTAAAAGATACGCAGGCATGTACATATAATTTCGTTACACAGATACATACTAAGCTAATAAAAGCTTTTAAAAAACTCATATTAATCTCAGCAAATACCCTCACTTCGTGACTCTTTGAGTTGTAGGTGTCCGTAGGCGCCGGTTGTCACTTGCCATCAGTTGATATCTGTTTCTTAGCAACCTGTATCTTCAAAGTAATTTATCAAAAAGCTACGTACTCGAAAATTATTTATTGGTGAAGTTCGGATCACCTTATAAAAGGCCTACATACGCCCCATTTTATAGTCCTATCGATCGTCTTTATTTTCGTGCAGTATGCCTCGCCTACTGCCATTTAAGTTTGATCTTTCCTCATTCCCGATTCGATCACACAGAAACTCCGAGCATTGCCCGTTGTAACTGACCACATTTCTGTACAGCTCTCTAAATAGATCAAACAATTGAAAAAATGAAAGTATAAAAAGCGCAACTTAAAAGTTATCATAATTACTTCTAAGCATTTGATACCGACGATGCCTTTGATAATTTATTTGATCGTGTGTTTCCATAATTATGAAATTTTTAACATTATTTTAAAAACACTTTTAGGGCTGACATTGCAGAGGAAGTTGTAAAAGAAACACTGAGAACGTGGCAAGACGATCGCGTCGCTTTAGCTCACTTGGGTTTCATCCTCAAAACTCAACACAATCGTCACGAAGAAGCAATTGAAGCATTCCAAAAGGCTCTCGAAGGAGACGTCGGACCGGCTGCAGAGGCGCGGTTCTATTACCACTTAGGAGATTCGCTCCTACTTTTAAACAGATTCACAGAAGCCCAAGAAGTTCATAAGAGAGGGGCAAAATTAGGACATTTCTTGTCCCCTGCACAACGTTCACTCTATAATGTCAATCGTCTAAAAAGTCGACCATGGTGGGACATAGAACAGACACCCTACTTGAAATTAGCGCGTGCTCTAGAAAAATCTTGGAAAGATATTTTAAAAGAAGGTCAAGCTGCGCAAGCTCTGTATGAAAAAGAAAAAGAAGGACTGAAGGAACGAGGCGAGTGGTCTCAGCTTGATTTGTTTCTTCGGGGACAAGAAGTGCCTGGCAGGTGTAAAAGAGCGCCGGTTACTTGCAGTCTAGTCCGCGCGGAGAAGGCTGCGGCTGGTTGTCGCCGCGGACAGATCAAGTTCAGTGCCATGGAGGCCGGCACACACGTGCGACCACATGTCGGTCCTACTAATTGTCGATTACGAATGCATTTAGGTCTTAGCAATACCAAAGATACGTACATAAGAGTCGACCAAGAAACAAGGTAACTGTGGACTAAATTATTTAATTTCGCCCTTCACTGATTGTTACCTCGACAACATTATACATAATCATTTTAATTGCAGACAATGGCAAGTTGGCAAGGTCTTCATGTTCGACGATAGCTTCGAACACGAGGTGTGGCACAACGGCACTGGCACTAGACTTGTGCTTATAGTAGACGTGTGGCACCCCGCTTTATCGGCCGATGAGCGCCGAGAGCTACCACCGATATAACCCTCACTCCGCCGCTCCCGTCGCGTGATGTCTGTTCTATACCTAGATTATCTAAGAACTTTAATATCGAATCTCGTTGTGAGTAAAATGTTCACGATAAAAACTGTGAACTGGAACTTTGCCGGTGTAAAAATCACAATTGGAGCACACACTCACAATGTATCATTTCTTTTATACATGTCATTTATATAGTAATGTTAATAAGTTGATTTACTGAGTCGTTAAATTTAAAAATACCTTGTATAGAATAATATCGAAAAAAGCTAAGTGTTAAGCCTATGACTAGCTTTAAGTATATAATCAATATAAAATTCTGATACTTTGTGATATACGTGTATTTTACATTGTTAAGATTTATTATAAGAATACAATTGCGATGCTCAATGTTTGAAGGTTTTATTTGTGTCGTAGTGATAATGAATTTTTAACAATATTAAATAAAAATGCGGTTTAAGTAAGTAGATGTATATTTGGTATAAAAATTACCATTACCAGGTGTGAATAAAACCTATTGATTACTTCCTTAACCTAATAAAGCTCGTTTGAATCTAAAGTACTACTATGTAAAAACTGGTCCCTTATTGTTAGAGTAAGTACACCATCCTCACGGCAACTGTATAACATACTATTTATTAAATTATTATCTAAACAAACTGGATCATATTTGGACGGAAATGTTTTTTTAATTAACAGATCTTTTATAAAAGTATTCTTAGTTCGTAACATTACTAAACTAATATATGCTAAATTATAACTGGGTGTAAAAATCAAATCTTCAAAGGGACATGTAGAAAGATCCAATTATAGAATGGAGCGTCTTGTAGATGATCAAATATCTTTTAGTAGTGGTCACAACGTGGTTACTAAAAAAAATATTCCTGGCAGGGTCATCTGTGTACTCCAACAGTTGCAACCCTTTTTCATTTAATTGGGTAAATTATAATGTAATGGCAATGTTCTACAGCATCTAGCTGCTAAATATGGCATATTCACAGTAAATTAAATTTAAAAAGAAACGGAACATCAATAATCTATATGAGCCTTTAGACCAGACGATTAGCAGCTTAGCGATGCGCTGTCAGTTTTCTTACAACTTATATTCTAATTATCTCTAGTGTACATCGCAAAATAAACAGTAGAACCGTTTTAGTTAGAAATGACACTATTTAACAAGACCATTAAATGACCATTCTAGTAATCTTATATACCTAATTTTTTATTTAATTCATATGAATGATCTTACACATTTTGTATTTGAATTGAATTTGATCACCTGTTTCGGCTGGTTCTACTATAACATTAGATAGTTACTTAAAAATATGAGATAATCAATATAGATAAATAATGCAACTAGTTTATACACTACAGTGATGTTATAGTTACAATTATTGTCCATATTTAACAAATTCTATAGAAACTAAGTCACACGCCAGCTAATCTTTTTTTTTACATCACATTAAGCCGTTAAACAAGGCACACAAAAAGTCGAATCATGTTTTTTTTCATACATATTTCATTGTTATTTTCGTAAATATATAATAACCAAGTTTTAACTTGAGTCTTATCTGTTCCACAAGTGATCATACAAATGCTATACGCGATTGAATCCAGCGTGTTTATTATTGAATGTCATAGTTTACTAGCCAAATTTTGCCAATAACAAATACGGAAGCTGCTATTTCAATTAAAGCTAATTTCATTATAAAACAATAACAATGACTTAATTAATCTTCCTTAAGTACCCAATTAATAAAGATATACAATTTTATATGTCAAAATTAGGTCTAAATAGTAATTCGTATAAAATCACATTTATAACACAATCCTATCGGTAGATGGCAATTTATGTAAATTAATTCATAACAAAAACAGATCGTTGTCTTAAGATTCGAAGCTTACCGGTACCAACTGTCGTAGACTAAGGTGAGACGTTATAGTGGTCGTTGGCGGGTTGGTAGGCGGGCGGGCCGGGCGCCTGCGGCGTGGCGCGCGCGCTGTACGGCGGCGCGGGCGGCGGCGGCGCCTGCCACGCGCTGTCTGCGTACGCTCCGCCGTACACGTACGAAGGAGATTCACATGCAGATATATTATCTACCCTGCTATCGTAATTAGGTGCAATCTCATAACCGCGCTCTAGGTTGTCGTATGAAGGAATATTCGGTTCGTATTTTCTCGGTGGGTTCGGTTCGTTGTAAGGTCCGACTACGTCGTAACCTGAAGATTTAATACTATTTCGACCTATTGTATTATACCTATTATAAGTTACTATAGGAACGGATTCGGCGGGTGGCGGTGGGTCGTACGTGTCTTCTACGCTCGAAATGTTTTCTCTTTCTGGCGGATGATACGACGCCGGCCGTGCTGCGTGGAAATTAGAGTACGACGAGTGCGCCGAAGTCGGACGCGGCACTCTGGACTCTCGAGGTAGTGAAGCGTTTGATGACAAATAACCGGCGTTTCTATAAGATCGTCTCGACCGGCGCACAGATGAGTTGTTACCTCGTGAACCAGAACGTCTTTTAACACGCCGAGGTGTCATTGGTTTCATCGAAGTTTCGTTTATATTTGTTTCAGCGTGGCTCAGTTCTATCGTGTAAACTGGGCGTCGTGATAAAGTACTCTTATCTGCAATGGTAAAAATAATGTTAGTCTTTCTAATCTACTTGTTTTTTTGGAATTCAATAAAAAAAATTTGTCAATGTTACCTTTAGACGGTTTTAGCTTTTTAAACGATCTAACAGCTAATACTATCGACAGAGGTAAGGCTGTCGCTGCCAGAGTGGCAGCTAAAGTAGACTGTCCCAATTCAACATGTTGCCATTGCATAAAGCAACCTTCAACCTTGGAGGGCCTCCAGGTGCCAGGTCCATCTACCTCATCCCAAACAGGTTGACAGCCCCAACCGTTGCCTTCCCACCAACTTACACTGTCTGTACCTAATGATAACAAGCCACTATCCTAAAAATAAAACAAACATCATATAAAATACATAAATTGTTTAATTTAACCATTGTACTTATTAACCCGGCGTCATGGGGTTGGGTCTGTGAGACCCGTCACATTTTATTTAGTTCAGTTACTATGCGTGCGGCGTTGCCGCTCTTCTCAGTAGCTTGAGTCATTGAGTTGTTATATGCGTCGCAGGTAACACATTAGTCGGGCCACGGTCACAGTGGGAGCTACACATGCACGAAGTTAAAAAAGGTATGTGAGACCCATCCCCGCAGTTGATGTAACAATTTCGCGCCATTTTGTACATATATTATTTTTAATGTTTCCAATGTGTTTATACTTTTATTTTAGTTTCTTTATGTTATTTATAATGTAAGTTGCTATAATACAGTTAAATCTATTTTCTTTGTGTATTTTGTAGGTACTTAAGAAAAATGGACCGGGAAGAGAAAGGAAGACAGCGAATACTATCGATTTTAGAAGAATCTGACTCAGATTCTATGTTCTCAGACGAGGAGTATGAGGTGGAAGATGATAATTTGAGTGCGCGTAGTCATCCCAGTGACACAGAGCAAGAAATCTCAGAGTCTGACGACGATAATATTCCGCTATCTACGCTGTCGGATAGAAATCGTTCGCCACAGTCGGAGGAGCATTCTGCATCTGGATCTACTAGTTCTTCAAATGCAAACCGAGAGAATTCTTCGAGATTTTATAGTGGCAAAGATGGTACGATTTGGTATAAGAAGCCTTTTAGAAAAAATATCAGAACCAGATCTGAAAATATAATCCATCAATTGCCAGGTGTAGAGCCAGCAGCAAAATCGGCGATGTTTGAAGTGGAATGTTGGAACCTTTTTATTACAGAGGATATGCTGCAAAGCATGCATATGTACTTATAGCATGCATATGTATATGCTACTTATGCATACTAATGCACGCATTAGACCTAAAATAGCTACATGTACTAACTTATCTAAGTACACCCATATAAAAGAATGCACTATGGTGGAATTGAAAGCTTTTATATGCCTTCTTTATCTTGCTGGTCTTTACCGTTCAGGCAGACAAAATTTAAGTGATTTATGGGCTACTGATGGCACGGGCGTGGATATTTTTAGGGTTGTAATGTCATTACACAGATTTCATTTTATTTAAAATTCTTTGACCCTTGATGATATTACTACCCGCAAGGATAGAATGCAACTAGACAATTTGGCAGCAATTAGAGAATTCTTTGATGCTTTAGTAGAAAACTGTAAGAAAACATATACACCAAGCGATTGTCTGACAATTGACGAAATGCTCGTAGCTTTCCGAGGCAGATGTAAATTTCGCCTGTACATACCGTCTAAACCTGCTAAGTACGGAATAAAAATCATTGCTTTAGTCGATGCGGATAATTATTATATCAAGAACCTAGAAATATACGCTGGAACGCAGCCTGAAGGCTCTATTTCTAGAAGTAACAAACCATTTGATGTTGTTGACCGGATTGTACAGCCTATTACCAAAACTAACCGAAATGTAACATTTGATAATTGGTTCACCAGTTTTGAATTGGTGCAGCATTTGCTCAAGGAACATAACTTGACATCAGTTGGCACGGTGCGAAAAAATAAAAGACAAATTCCACTGGAATTCGCTAAAACTCGTGGAGTTGAAGTTTTCTCATCCCGATTTGGTTTTCAAAAAAATGTCACAATTGTTGCTCATGTGCCTAAAAAAAATAAAATAGTGTTGCTGATGTCCAGCTTACATCACGACGATGCCATTGACGAAACAACAGGAGAACAGTGCAAGCCTGAAATAAATACATTTTATAACAAAACAAAATGTGGTGTGGATGTAGCTGACGAGCTATGTGCTACATACGTCGTAAGTCGTAATTCCAGAAGATGGCCATTGACAATTTATTACGCTTCATTGAACATTGCCGCCATAAATGGCCTAATAATATATAAAAATAATAATCGTTCAAAACAAAACGAAGGCCTCGGTCTCGTCATGGAACATCAAAACTTCGCCAAAATATATCAGTCCTTCCACGTGAGTTGCGACAAAAAATAGAAAAATTTGTTGGCGAATCTTCACAGCAACCTCCGGCAAAAAGCCTACTGTCCGAAAAAGGTGCCAAGTGTGTCCAGCAAAGAAAGACCGGAAAACAAATTACACCTGTAAGAGTTGCAACAAAAATATTTGCTTAGAACATGTTGTGACTTTCTGTGCTGACTGTACCAATGACAATGATTTAGATTAGAGTAACCAATTTTTGTTTTTTTCTAAAGATAATTTAGTAACCTACAAAAAAGTGCAATTAAAATGTTAAGACTGATTGTTTATTAATAGTAGAATTACATTTAAGTAGCAGATAATTTTTTTATTAATATTTGTCGTTTGTTTTTAAATGCTGTAATAAATATGATTAAAACATTATATAATATATATATAATTTTTTCTTTTATTTATTTACATGAATACCTAAAAAAACTAAATACAAATAAATATTATCACTTTTAGATAAAAAGTATTGAATTAACTGATATCTAATTAACGGGTCAGTGTGACCCACCCTGATGTCCATGTAACTCATTTCCACCCCCATGACGCCGGGTTAAACCTGACAAGCAAAACTATCTCCAACTATAACCAAACTCTTACATAACTATTATAATCTTTCTTCATATGAAATAAAGAGAACTGTGTGAAAGAAGATACTGTTAAAAACAGAGTATGCTGTGAATGATCTGTTTAGTGATACGAGAATAGAAGAAGAAATCTTGTTGCGTTAACTGCAAATACATTTGGAAAAAGGAAAATTATTATATTTTACACTCACTCTGTTTAAAGATCCCAGGTTTAAGTAATAACAAATCAGAAATGTGTTCCACACCAACCATATAAAACTCCATATTGCATACTGTAAAAAAAAAGTTAGAAAATTATGGTTTGTTTCTCTACCTTAGTAAATTTACATATTTTTAAGCATTTGTAGCATTCAACAAGATACATGTATATATAAAAATCTGCATCAGCAGGCATGTGTCCCTCAAACACCCTGTCAATATCAATGTACTAGAGATTTTACTATTTTTTCTGTCTATACCATGTGCCCATAATTTTAGAACCCTTGGTATCGTTGATTCTAATCTGATATTGAAATTATAAGATTAGGAAATCTATACTTATACAGTAAAATTATTCATAACATTTTTATAGCCTAAAGATCACAGTTTTATCTTTTATTCTCAAACATAATAACTAGTTATAAATTTTAGTATTTCCTAATGCTATGAATTAATTTAAAATACCTGAATTAAATGTAAAATAAGGAATACTACAAGTACACAATCAATATAATCTCCAAAGTTGAAAAAATCTTAAGTCAGTGCAACTATATTCCCTAATAAAGTCATTTCGCGAAGGGGTAACATCAACTGGCCTTCCAAAAGCCCCGACCTTAGCCCGCTTGACTATTTTGCATGGGGATACCTTAAAAGTAAGGTTTATCAAAACAATCCGACGAACTTAACCCAGTTAAAGCAAAACATCAAGTCAGAAATGGCAGCAATATCGATAGCTATGTGTCAACGTGTTATCGCCAATCTTCGTTTCCGTTTAGAAGAGTGCCAGCAACGTAACGGTCATTATTTGGATAACGTCATCTTTTCCAAATAATTCTCCAATTCATATGCTAATAATAAACAAACTTTTTTATTGGGTACAAATATTTTTTGTTTCATTGAACTTACAAATACCCGATACCCTTTCTGGACACCTAACACATGCAAAGACAAGTTTTAGAACTTGTCATTAAATAAGATTTTTATTATCATCAGCCTATAGCAGTCCATAGGCCTCTCCCTGCTGCTCCCAGTTGGACATAGGCCTCTCTCATGTAAACTTTAAGATTACTAAGTGTTTAAAACAATGAGAATGCTATTGCCCCTATCAATACTTTGGACCAAGTCTCAAATTTGTTAAAGATAAGTAAGAACTATTTTACGATTTCATTTTACATCACTTATTACTGTTATGTCTCTCACATAGAGCCGAGAGAAAGTTGATTATCAATCAACTTACAAACAGGTAAGAAGTAACCAAAGCAAGCATAGCTTTTAGCTTTGTTTTTGATGCCAAATAGATTTTTTTAAATTCTAGTCTTGAATCACAAATGTAAAAACCCAATAATAATTTTTATTAAAAAAGTAATGGATGAACAATATGAAAAATAATATATGAAAAACAATGCAGGCAGGTTGCAGAGAGCCTTGGAGGAGGCCTCAGTCCAGTAGTCTACGTCTTTCGGCTGAGATGTGTGTGATGTGTATGGTATACTATTACAATGTGGGATGATATGACGTATTACTGTACAAGGTTATTTCGTTTTGTTTATTTATATCATTTTAAACAAAAAAAAATTGTACATATATGAAGTAGGTCATCTAGTAGAACTAAGAGCTAGTACCTCTAGACTCAGATACTTACTGCTAATAGATACTTTGATATGTACTGAACTGCTCCAAATGATCCAAATATTATTAATATAATATTAGTAAAGTTAGCTATGATGGGTAGCCACATGTAACCCAAGAAATCAAATACTTGTCGTTGTATAGTTATAATCTGAAACAAAATTGAAGTTATTTGTCATACGTTTTAATCAATAAATGTTGACCTCATTAAGAATCAGATCTTCTGAATACAATAATTATTAAGGGTAACTTGCAGAAGCAATTAAAAAGAGGACCAACAAAGGATTCACTTTCAAAATCTCAAAACGATTTGTAGTCATACCATGGTATACTGTGCCTCGAGGTGACAGTAATGTGACTCATTTTAATAAATAAAACAGGTGTTTAAAATTCTAAAAAATGTATCGAACATACCAGTTCTAAAATACAGACAATCAACAATATCGTCCTCAGTCCACAAACAGCCATTTCAGTAAATTATAATTTAATGCTGTGCCTTCTTGTTTATAATTATAAAGTCATATCATGTCAGTCAGTCAGTCATCATTAGAAATATCAAAATCACAGTATAAATAATAACTACAAAAACATGACATGTCGTAATATTACTTCGAACAAAGTTTCAAAAGTTTTCATTTTAGTGATGTGATCTGATGATCGTTTATCGTTCCCTACGGCCAGGGTTGCTAGTTGCCAGTTGAAAAAAGTGCACCTTGCAAACAAATATAAAGACTATCTAAAGAAGTTTAAAAAGGACGTTAAAAAGAGGTCAAGATAGAGCCGTGGTCACACTTACCACCACTTTTGCTTTCGCCGTAGTCGGGTAAAAAAATACGGTACCCTCAGAAAGCCAACACTTTCACTGTCACTTTTCCTACGGCCTGATCAGGCGGCGCGGAGCACCAAACAGACAGGCCGTAGACCTGGAAAAGTTACTCTGAGACCCTAGGGATCTACGAGAAGAACCATGAGAGAGACTTCTCCGGCTTCCTGTCACACAATTCTATCACCACAAAAATCACTCCCACAGATTACAGGAATACGATAAAAAAAGATATCAAGTCTCTAAATCGATGGTAAACAGTAAAATAATGATTTTAATACAAGTAATCGACTGATTAAAATAAATATCAAGGAATTGATAAGTAGCAAATGGAAGGACTAAAAGATTTGGATATAAAATATATACCACTTTGAAAAAAAATCCATTGTACATACATACATAATGAACTTAAGTTTTAGCTATTAACAGTAATATATGGGTTGAATTCATTTTATCAATGGCATAATTTAACCTGATCCTTTAAACAAACACAAAATGACAGCAAAATGAAGACTTTTTAGTCAGAGGTTATTTGGTTTGACATATAACGACTTAATTGTTTTTTAAACTTTTATCCTTACTAGATTAATTGTACTACACCCGTAAATAAATATCTCATGACTTGTGATAAAAACAGAAAATTAAAAGCTTTCCCACACTGATGTGTTATTTCCAACCAATAATATCGAATAATTTATTACAGGACGAGAGTTTTATTGATTAATAGACATTAGCGGTATAGTACAAATCCTGCAACGTTCTGCCGTGCAATTTTTTTGTTCTACTGAAATACAGTAATTTTTATATATTATTATTGACATTTATAATATATGGGTTGAGAACCGGCAATAAACAATTTATTATTTTTATATTATTATCATAACATAAAATTCCTTACTGCACACTTCAATATACAAAATGAAAACAAATGGCTGAAGATCAATATACGTGGGAGGCCTGGGTTTGGCAGTTAATTACGATAGTCTGTTGATGATGAAGCAACAGTTCAAAAATAAAAACTTGGACATCAGTTTGCAATGGCTAATGATGAAGAAAATGATGATGCATGAAAGACAGCTATTTAAAATAGACAAAAAGCTTTGTCTGGATTTAGATTAGTTTAGATAACTTCAGTAAAGCTTTACACACTGGTCTTACCTACAAAAATGTTTTTGAAGTATATCTCGCAGTGACCTCACCGGGGTTTACGGCGAGGTGGTGTGTTGCAATCGGACCGACTAAAAACCACACGGTGTGCCACTCTGCACCTAGGATAGGAGGGATCCGGGAACAGTTGGTGTTAAGCCTGGCGACTGCCCGCTAGAGTGGGCACCATCTTCGCGTAAAACTGTCTATTTAGGCGATGTACGGCACACGCAGAAGTCACTTCCTCGTGGCTAGCCACTGTAGTAAATAGAGTGGAAAAACTGTTCCTTCCACGAGCGGCCACACTCAGGGTACCGGCGGCGAATTGTGTCCGAGTGGAGATCGTCCTCAGGGGCATTCTCCGTCGCCTTCTTCTGCGAAATGACGTCTTCGCAGAAGGCTGCGACCGCGGTAAAACAGTAGTCAGTCAGCAGAGAAATGGCAATGAGGGCCCCACTCTTCGCCGCCCAGGTGGAACAAACCGCTAGCGTGTACTGAGCCGAGTCCTCACTGCAATCCCAGTGGTGACAAGCAGGACTCAATTCCTTGCTAGCGTCCGAGTGCAGATACTTCCCGTAGCAACCGCACCTGGAGAGGACCTGCGTTAGTCGTAAGATAAGGGTCTCATGTTGCCGCCCAGCCCACTTGACGATGGGTGGCTGGAGAACCTCCACGGCGGCAAAGACAGCACGTGAAGTTTCAAGCCGGGACGACCAATGAACCATCATAAATTGGCGAGCGGCCTCGCGCCACTCGTGTACTTCTTCGGGCGGGGACCGTATGCCCCTATCCGCTTGGAAATCAGCCATCCACCGATAAACTTCAGCGAGCACTTCCGCCTCCAAATCCCACGAGGGAATTCTGGGCAAGGCTCACGCCGTCTCCGTTGACACGGTGCGGTAACCATATATGTCTCTAACCACCTATATCCTTTGAGGCTACGGGACGGTTATTGAAATAACCTTTAGGGAAGGCCTATATCCAGCAATAGGCATCTTTCGGATAAAAACGACAATGATGATGATTGAAATAAAAATATTCTTTCTATAAGTCTTTTTATTATTATTTTAAAGTCTAATATGTGGTATCACCACGTAAAACGTGCGCTCTTTATTATTATACTAGTAGCTGATTCTTCTTGCGTGAAATGGAGGGGGGGAACAGAAAATATTTAAAAATTAATTCTCATATTGATCAAATATATTTAAAAAAATAATTCGACTAGTTGTTTCGATTAAATACGATCACAATAACTATGATAAAACGTTAGAAGATTAGTCATTTTTCTTTTTGGGATAATTTTCGGTTAAATTATGGCAACGCATTTCACAGCTATCTGGTAACACTGTATATATTGATCGGGTTTACTCATCATAATTTGATTTAAAATTCTAGACTATCCGCATAGGTTCCATTAGGTGGTTTCTATCTGCAGAGATAGTTCAGTTGTAATTTCTTATATAGTGAAGATTTGTGGTTCGTAAGTATTTCGATTATTTTTTGAACTACTTATATAGTTTTATAATATAGCACCGGTAACCTTAAAATATTTCAAATTCCAGAAGTAATTAACAATGGCGACTGAAACCTTAATTCCATTAGAATCGAACCCAGAAGTCATGAATAAATTCTTACAGAAGTTGGGTGTACCTCCTCAATGGGGTGTTGTCGATGTCATGGGCTTAGAACCGGAGATGCTTTCCTGGGTTCCTCGTCCTGTCCTTGCCGTCATGTTATTATTCCCCGTTTCTGATAAATACGAAACCCATAAGAAGAAGGAAGAAGACGATATTTTGTCGAAAGGGCAAGTTCTTTCGAATGATATTTTCTATATGAAGCAAAACATTAGTAATGCCTGTGGAACTATTGCCCTTGTGCACAGTGTTGCAAATAATACTGATAAAGTAGAGTTGTCCAATGGTCATCTCAAAATATTTCTTGATGAAGCAAAACCTTTAGATGCTGTCTCTAGAGGAAAACTGCTAGAAAAGTCTGAGGGCATCATTAATGCTCACAAGGAATTAGCTCAGGAAGGGCAAACTAATACTCCAAGTGCCGAAGAACCTGTCAATCACCACTTTATTACATTTGTTCATAACAATGGTGTTCTATATGAATTAGATGGCCGTAAAGCTTTTCCCATCAATCATGGACCTACTACTGCCAATACTTTGTTGGAAGATTCTGCTAAGATTTGTAAGGAATTTATGGCTCGTGATCCCAATGAAGTCCGCTTTACTATTGTCGCACTGACTGCTCAAGATTAATGACCAAATGTTTACCCACCTTTTGAGCAAACAAGTAGTAAGCGAGCTACAATAAATGTCTAACACTGCTTTTTCCAAGCTTATAAGTATTTTCATATTTATACGAAAAGGTGCAATGCAAGCTTATGTGATACTTAATATAACTTATTTATTTTGAAATTGTATTTTATTACAAAGTTTTACAGAAGGACTATTTAAAACAAACACCTTATAATAGTATAAATGTTATTGTTAACATGCAAAAACATTTCCTTTTTTCATTTTTGGTAAGTTTCCCACATGAATGAATGTAAAGTTTTGAAATTATCATTATGAGATAAAGATTAAAATTAAGGGGAAAATGCCCACTAAATTTGTCAGAAAAGTATAAATTACATGGATGAAATCACATCAAAAAAATAGCAAATTGAAGAATTGATAAATTACTATTATAATTATTTTGTCTTAATTTAGTTCGTTAATAATACCTCTTGTAATTGATTTTTATGAAATTATCAAGTTTTCATTATCACATATATGTATATATATATTTGATGTTGGCAGAGGTAAATCATGAATTTGTGGGGGTCCTGGTCTTATACTACTTAGGGGCCATTTGTTGATGGGTTTTGAAATTCCTTTAGCTTACTGCCCTTTGTGGTGGGTGGAAATTAGAACCCACTACCAGGATGGAAGGTTTGGAATCCATGCTTCGCAGACAGTGAATTTGATTGGAGTGGTGATCTTCCTGGATCCTTTTTGCAGTCTCTCATTGTAAATACGGCAAATATTTGCTCCTATTAGCGGTTGATTATATGAAAGCTGGGTGTGAGAACCTCTTGAATTATTCCAGTAAGGGTCGAACGCTGTGGCATCGAAGTCGAGCAAATTCTCAGCTTGTGCCGAGTCGAATTCTCACTGCGCTCCGAGGGGACCGGTGAAACTCGATTTTTTCCTAACTGAATTTCTTATAAGGTGGAGTCCATCCTGGCTTCCTTACAGTAGAAACTATCGAATATATAGGTATCGATATAAAACAATCGACGGAATTGCGGCAATCCGTGTTCTGCAAACTTACTGCAAGTACTCAAATAACGGGACGAAATCGTTGTATACAATGTAGTATGTATATGTATAGTACTTAGAAGTTAGTGCCCCACTCTTCAATTGATTGGTGCAATCCTATATATGCCATGCATAATGCCATATATCTTTAACCTTTTTAATGATATTATTTTAAAATTTTAGACTCATTTTCTTTACATTATTCTATATCGTTTTCAGTGGAGGCTGGGAACTATGGGTTGCAGCCCAAACACCCCTCAGGCAGATCCGCCCCTAAGTTCTAGATTGCCTTATTAGCGAAACTTGAAACTCGTTTCGTTTTTTGAAAAACCTTCATAACTTAAAACGTTTCAAAATTAAGAAAAAAAAATTCACGGAAAGGGAGGCATGAACTGTACCTAGAAATCTGTATTCAGAAAATCATAATTGCACATCTCTAGTCATCACTTTTCCAGACCTGCCCACCAACAAAACCTCAATTATCTGTAGACCTTAAAGGATACGAATTTGAAGTTAGTACAAATTATAAATCTGGTTACCTTAAATCCAGAAATTAGGTACCTAACAAACTTTCTTATAAATAAACTATTTTTGTAATATATTAAATAGTTTTTTTAAGTGATTTTTTTTCCAATGTTAACTAATTCGTGGCCCACCCTATATTTTAATAACTTTTGGTGCCCCAGTTTTGGTAAATATCCTGATGACACTGTAACCCTCCAATTTAAGGGACTTGGAGGGACATCTTTTATATACCGACTATTATCTTTACCTTTTATGTCTAATAAAATGAGTTACCTTTACTCACAATTTGTTTGCAAGTAAGGACTTTTTAGAACATCGAGTTCTAAATTGAAGTCCAAAAACATTTTAATGTTGAAAATTGGTCATTATCTAAATTAATTGCACAGTTGAGTTTAACAAGTCGTGTGTTCTTATTTCCAGTACACTATAATGCCATAGTATACTAAGACAGTAGTTTACCTAATGCCATTCGGTAAGTTATTAGGACACCTATGTTGGCGCTTAGGGTTGTCACTGCGTATAATGAGCAGCACTAGGTTTTCATTGTTACGAGTATAGTACAATGACATGTTTTATCAGATCTATATTATAATAGAGCAATTGTTTGTTTGTTCCACTATAAGGTGAAAACGGCTGGACTAATTAACTTTAAAATAGGTTTACTTTTTCACCCAACTACACAAAGAAGAAAACATTATTTTTTAAAATGCAGGTCAGAACCGTGGGCACACTTCATTTATTTATTTAAAAATTATTGCACCTGTTATACAAAGGTAGGCTTAATGCCCTGAGGTATTTGCTCCCAGTCCACCTTCAGGCGATGCGGAAATATGAGGCGGTAGGTGCACGGATAAAATATTGAATTTGACAAGTTCGTAATAGTTATGTAAGTAAAAGATGAAATTACATCAGATATAAACAATAAACATTTATTTACTACTACATATATCAATACATACACAATATAAATAAATGTATACGTATATGTATCAAAAGTATACTAATTGTTCACTAATCATAATTAACCAAGTAAAAAAGAAATCATCAAATACGGCTTATAATTAACGGAGCAATGGCGTAGGTAATATAAATACAATAGTCTTTATTTTCGATATAAGACAATATTCTTATCAGACCGCATGTATACACCAGAAATATAATAAACTAAAAATTAAATTATGTCCCTTTTATCATAAAAATTAATTTACAATAATCAAAATTGTGGATTAGATACCGAAAAAAGTAATAATAAAAGATTAAAATTTTAAAACTGATCGCACGATGCGACAAAGACCAAAGCCACGATTTGTACTTAAAACGACAATCGGAGCTGATACCTTTTGATACGCGCCAAATTATTTTTTATGCTAGCCATTTGTGACATATTACCTACAAATAGATAGAATATCAAGATAAAAACAGTACAGTGTATTTATTTTGTGTTAGTTTGTAAGTCGAAATCTTGCAAATTATCCAAGGATACTGCAATATTTTTTGCTCCTGTTCGAAATCATGATCATAAAATCAATATAAACCTACCCAAATAATTGGCATATACTAATAACTGGTGAAAACAGGCAAGTGGGCGTGTAGTGTACTTGATCATACTCACGGCACAATCGACGCTGTGCCCATCTTCTACCATCCAATATTATGTTAATGTGTACGTTCGTACACGGTGCCCAGGACGCGCCAAACCGGCAGCGACACATTTCTAGGAAGATAACTTACTATTCTTAGAGTACTGTGTTAATTTACCGTGTCAATCAGTTCAGCAGCTTCAGCTAGATTCTTTGTTCAACACTTAAGTAACGAGCTAGGTCACAAGTACTATTAATAAAGTAACATGCAATATTTTAAAGAAAAATTCGTTTTGTTTCATGGATAAGAACGACCTGAAGTAGCCTATAGTTGCATTTTGTTTTTATTTGCCATCTACATGTTGTTATTTAAAAAAGAAAACTTGTGTTCCTTAGTAAAAAAACGTTTTTTTTCTAATTTTATCAAAATACAGAGTTTAGTCCTATTTTTCATTAATAAATTTAATTTTTATTGTTACCTTCAAAGAAAAGTTGCACTGCTAACCATACGAACCACCTGAATTACAAAATGTATTCTGTGATACGAATTGATTAAAAAAAATAAAACATGATGAAAGTGTCATCCAAATGTCACTAAGTAATGTTGAAAATCTAAAAAACGCGATTTTAATCGACAGCAGAATTTCTAAAATCATATTAGATTAAGTGTGAATATAAATGGAATCTGTCCGTAGACTAATGTTATACAGTATTTTCTTTACCTTATTTGCCTGCATGCACTGCGATGTGTTCAAAGAGGAAATATTTATTAAATCTTTGCCACCATCTCATTTGTACACTCACTTTCAATTTGTAACATTGGTAAATAGTGATACTTCATCGTGTAAGTTATTAACGAAATATATATACATATACATATTAATGAATAAAATTATTATAATAAATCTTTCTCTTTCAGTTCATTCCCATTTGGCACCTCGATCTCTCGTCGAAGTAATATCTCGTTTTCATGTAGAAGAACTGCATTTAACTTTGACTGAAGGACAATGGAGACATAATCAATGGGGCTACCCGGTTTTAGATGCTGCCCCTGGTGCAGAGCTTTATGCATGGTTTTCTGCTGATGTTGTAGATGTTGACATACAGTGGCAAAAGTTAACATCAACACTTTCTGGACTGTTTTGTGCATCTTTAAATTTTATAGAAAATTTTAATACGGTGATCCCTCAAATGACTCTATGGCCTACGGGTGCAGTAAAGGCAGGTCAAAATACCACTTCACAATTAAGATATGCATCTCTACCCCGAGAAATAGTATGTACAGAAAATTTAACACCCTGGAAAAAGCTTTTACCTTGTGAGTCAAGCAAGGGGTTTTCAGCTTTACTGAACTCCAGAATGATACACAACACTAATTACCATTCAATTGGGGTTCATGTCAGAAAAAATTGTATATCAAATGATTGTAGTGAAACTTATCTTGAAATTAAACAAACTGTTGGACTTGTGTATGATTATGATATACTAACCAGTAGTGAATGGTCATTTCGTAAGTTATATGGACAGGGTTTGCCTGGGGCTTGCCCGCTGTCATCCGAAAGCAAGATTTATGTAGATGTTACTTCAAATGACACACAGCCCTTTACATTGGTACCACCACCTCATAGTATTGTTCTGTCACAAAGAGGCGGTAGTGATGTCAAATTAGCTATTTATGATATAAAGCCTGATGGGCAAATGATTAACATTGGGATTAAACATAATAGAAATTCAGATTTACCAGTACCAATTCCTCCGCCGCTTTATTTCAACCGGTATGTTCTGGGATATGGAAAAGAATTTGGAGGTATAGTCACTGAACTGACCAATAATTGTTGGACTTCCATCAATGTTGTTGTACTAGAGAATGCACCGTGGTGGTTACCAATACAACTTAGCACACTGAGAATTAATGGTGAGGCTGAAAGTAATTTAGTAATATCACAATATTACTCGCCTGGCCGTAGTAGACAGAAACCGTATCATCTAGAACTTCTAATGAAATTACCTCCAAGATCAACTACAACTATAACTATAGACTTTGAATTTGTCTTCTTAAAATGGCAAGAGTATCCGCCAGACGCAAACCATGGATTCTACATTGGATCAGCTTTAATTTTAGCTAATTTACCTACTGCAAAAAATTATACAAGCTTGCCAAATACAGGCACCACATTTGATTCTATTTTGAATGCTTCAAAGTTGTGTGAGTCTAAAGGATATTTAAAGCTATTTGTTTATTTCCTTAAATAAAAAGGCACATCTGACTAACCCTTATCCCTTTTTTCAGGGTACCCAATTGTGTTCAGAACGAATGGTGCTATGGTGTCTCTTCCAACTCCAGATTTCAGTATGCCATATAACGTTATATGTCTTGCCTGTACTGTTGTAGCTCTTGCCTTTGGCCCTCTTCATAATATTTGTACCAAAGAGCTTGTTCTAAAACCTGTAGGCACACCAGTTTCAATACTGCAAAAAGTTTTTAATTTATTCAAGAAAAAAAGAGATTAAATGTTTTTATTAAATTTTAATTTAAGAAGTAAGTATTGACTGAATAAATGTTATTAAAAGGTACTTAGTTTGTATTTTATAATCACAGCGTTTCGGAGGGAGTGTACATATGTGAAAAAAACTGCAATCCATCTATATAATGCAAAATATGTGTTTAGGATGATTTAGAGATGGTATTTTGTAAAATATTTATAATTTATTAGGTTCTTAGTTAATAATTGTTACCTAAATCTCTAAAATGGCCTATCATTTAGGATCGCCTAATAATATCCTCTAGGGGATCTGTTTGAATTTTTGCCATTTTAATCCCTAAAGAGACTTGTTCAAATATAATGCCCATTAGCATTCCCTAACTTTGCCTTTGTATTAACTAAACAATATAAAGATAAAGAATATTTGATTTGTTATTCCATGAAATGAATGTTGAATTGATTTTTGCTTAATTTTATCTGTAACCAAACAAAACTAATAACAAAAACGAAACACATTCCTACATTTTCTAAACATGCCATGCTTAAAATTTGCTTAACTGAGAACTAGGTGGCGTTGTATGTCAGATATCCGGAAATTTTATTAACGTCACATCGCATCACTAGCCTTCAAAAGTTGACATAGGCATCTTCTTATAAAGGAGGTTTTGGCCTACTATACTATGGCCAGACGGGTAGGTAGGGTTTTCTTCAAGTTTTTCATCTCTTTGCAGTGATGTTGTCCTGTATAGTTTGCTCATTTAGTCGCCTCTAACGATACCCGTGGGATGAATAGACAGTCTGTATTCTTTATGCGTCACCACACAGCCCAAATATTTATATCATCATCATCATCATCTCAGTCAAAAGATGTCCACTGCTGGACATAGGTCTCCCCTAAGGTTCTCCACAACAGCTGATCCCGTGCCGCCCGCATCTAGCGGCCTCCCGCGACCTTCGCCAGGTCGTCGGACCACCTTGTGGGCGGCCTACCAACGCTGCGTTTCCCAATACATTGATCTCTCCATTGCTCTTTATATGACTTTGAGCCTTCTTATCAAGCTCATAGTAAGCGACCACAATAATATTAATATTATTATTCTCTTTATTTTGTATATACTCGTGCACATTTGAGTACATTTTTAAGTGTATAAAAACGAAAACAATAATACATATTTAAAAATATAAAAAAATAGTAGACTACCAACATCGGGTACAGGGACCAAGACACCGGTGGTTAGGGCTCCAAAGACAGGAACTATACGGGCCGTATCAAGGACTGCCTTCTGCATCAAATAACAAATAATAAATAATAAATAATCATCCAACCTTCTAACGTGAGCTTCTTAAGGTGTTTTTCTTTTAACGTGTGGGTGACGGCCCGATGGGGTCCTCAGGCCGTCACCCCACCGGGGCTTACTGCGGGGTGGTGTGTCAGAATCGGACCGACTAAAACCACACGGTGTGCCACTGCGCCTGACATAAGAGGGATCCGGGAACAGCTGTTACTACGACATCCAGATCCCTCCTAGCGCCTGCTCGCTACCGCGGGCACCTTCTACGGATAACTTCTCCATTTAGGCGACGTACGGTACACGCGGACGTCGCCTCCTCGCGACTGACCACTATAGCGGATGGAGGGGAAAATGAGGCGCTGGTACGCGCGCCTCTGCCGCCTGGTTCACCGGCAGCGAATTGGGTCCGAGTGGAGGTCGTCCTCCCGGGCCTTCTCCGCCGCCTCCTTCCGCGAAATAACGTCTTCGCAGAAGGTTGCGACCGCGGTAAAACAACTGTCGCTACCGACCATGGAGCGTGTAACGGCCGGTAGCAAGAGATCTCCAATAACTGCAGTGAGGACCCCAAGTTGCGCTGCCCAGGCGCTGTCACCACTGAAATCGCAGTTGTGACAGGCGGGACTCAATTCCCTCCTGGTGACCGACTGCAGATACTTTCTGTAGCAACTGTGCTCGGAAAGAATCTGCGTCAGTCGAAAGGAAAGGGTCCCATGCTGTCGCCCTGCTCACTCGGCGATGACCAGCTGGAGAGCCTCCACGGCGGCAAAGCCAGCACGTGGAACCTCCAGGCGGGACGACCAACGAGCCATCGTGGCTCTACGAGCAGCCTCACACCACTCACGTATCTCTTCGGGCGGGGGCCGTATGCCGCTTACCGCCTGGAAGTCTGCCGTTCGCCGATAAACTGCGGCGAGCACTGCCGCCTCCAAATCCCACGGGTGAAGAACGGCCAAGGCGCACGTTGCCTCCGTCGATACGGTGCGGTAACCGCGTATGGCTCTAACCGCCAATATACTCTGAGGGTGCCAGAGACGAGCCCTATTCTGGGTGGTCAGAACCGCCGCCCACACCGGTGCACCATACAGGGCCATTAACCGATCTTAAGGTGTTGGTCGAGAGTTTTGGTTATCCATCCATGAACAGATATGATTATTGGAACAATGATCACCGAATCCACGTTCCACATATCGGCAATCTCGTGAGACAGACCCAAATACTTCAACTGTTTTTGCTTTTCAATTAAGACGAGATTCTCGTCATGAGCAACGGCGATGTCGACAATCATTGCGTGGCGCTGTAATCTATCACCACAATTTAAGGTTTATTGGCGACAATAGTCCTATCTGTGATAATAGATCGATACCAATATAATCTAGCACGACCATTCTCGAGAACTGGGTCGGGCATATACCTATTTATTATTGTTAATAGTCATATAACAACATTAACTTACGTTAGAAACGATAAAATATTCTAATCGATATTTATACTCGTATATAAGCCTATTAGCGTACTTAGCAGAAGAGCAACATTTTGTTAACATATCAAGTGTCGTAAATGAATGATTCTGATTTTAAAATTGAGGTACTACGCCATCTTATTGACAACAATGACAACTCCTTTGTTGTTGACATGACAGTTGTCATGAAGTCGATTTTAGGACAGCCTGTTTTACATTGTAAATTACAAGCTGAAATATTTTTTTAACGCAAAGTTGTTAAAATATTTGAATTTAAAGTGTTGATAAAAATAATCCCTACTATGCGGTACGTAAAACGGTACAAAAGTTCCATACGTGCCTGCTATTATCCTTTTTGATTTAAATACTTTGCAGTCAATAATTTAAAAAATATGTTAAAAATATAAAACTCTCAAATCAGTAAAAATATTAAAATAAAAGACAAATGTCTATACGATACATTAACACAAGCTCCTATATTGATTGTCCGGATTCCTCTATCGTATCCTGGGCACCATAGATCTTCAAAATTTGTTTTGTCAAATCAAGTTTAGAAACGACGGATTTTTGTTAATAGATAAGGAGTTTCTTCGGTTGCTTTTTGGATCAATCATGACCATTTTCAGTAATTTGTATGATTTGACTCATACTTTGTTTTCCTAGATATTTTTTTTAGTTAATTCAAATCAACACAATATATTTCGTAATTGTAAATTAACTTATATAACAAAATTCTAGTCAACGTAGTTTCTGTAGAGCACCGTAAAAATTGTGATTCTTTTTCGTGTTCATACCTGAAGATCTGCTCTAAAATGACCAGTAGCTCTAAGGAAGCGTCTCGAAAAAAATATGATTAAAAATAAGTTTCTAATTTCTGTCAATTCTATTTTTTTTGTTTTTGTATTAAGTTCTTTAGATAAGTATTTTTAATTTGTTATGTTTTAAACTTTACATGGGCGCTACTCAAGTGTAAGTTTGTGCGGGTCTGTGAAAATGCAGACTCCTTTTAGCTGTAAAGTCTGACATGTAAAAATATCTGTAAAACATTTAATTGCAGAAATAAATATCATTTATCATTTGAGTTTGACCTGATTATTGATGTGTAACAAGTTGTCTACCTATCTCACTGAAATAATAATTTCCAGAGAAATAAGTAATCATTGTCCTTATTGCTGCAAAAAAGAAACATGCAAAGGCTTTCAAGAAGTAGAAAACTTAATAGAAATTGGCTGGGTCATTTATCGTCACATTGGTCGTACGGAACACGTTAGTAGTATTTTATTTACGTTTTAGAAATTGCCCGTTACAGCGTTTTGCATATTACTGTATAAGTGTTACTTTTACAATCTTTATGTTATTAGCACGTGAGTGTAAAAAACTTTTAGAATTATCTGCAGAATTGATATACCACTATGAAATTTTAGTGATTGGCTGGTCATTGATTTAAATTAATCTATTTATTTCTATCTAAAGGGCTCTTCCAATGGAACGCAATAACGGTCGTCTATATTATTATTATGATCACTTATAGGTCCAATATTGGACAAAAAAAACCGAACCTACTGTAAACTATTTTATTAAACGACGAGAGCTAATGTGAATTCTTAAATTATAAAACATTATATAGATGATATAAGGTTATTGACAGTTAATCGATTGTCTAAAATGGATTTGCTTCCACGAACGCCCTTAGTACGCTGTTGTCTAACGTTGTTGGTCATCCTGATCGTTAGATCGAAGTTACCATCTTTGGCATTTACGAACGCGTCATTCACTTGGGTAATCAATACTATATGTAATATATATACAATAATACCCAAGTAATATCAAATATGTTCTTTTAATTTTTTTTTCTGACCATTATCTAGTCCCAAACTAGGCTTGTTTTATGACAGCCAGATTGACTGAGAATACTTATATACTTTTTTTAGTAAATACATGCATATTATACACAGAAAGCACCCAAACTCCGAAACAAATATTTACAGATTATGATCTGTACAGTACGAGTACAGTCATTTGATTCGAATCGGGAATCGACCCTGAGGCTTCAAACACAGCCGCATACGCTACCACTACTCCACCGAGGCAGTCAATCATTTTTAAATAATGAAAAACTTTTGTTTATTATTATATATTGTATTATATTATTTAATTTTGTTTGACGTTATCAGCACAGGACTGGTTGCTGTGGAAAACCTTGCCGAAGGCCTATGTTTGGCAGTGAATGTCTTTTGGCTGAGATGATGATGATAATTATTTAATTTTAAATAAAATATCATAATAAGTTGCTGAGGGGGTGAAGTTGTTCCAGCAGGAAAGTCAAAACGAATTATAAATCATAGACATAAATATTGCACATTAGGGCGTTTAAAAAAAAAAAATATTTTTTTTTCTTCTGATTTTTATAACGAACGAACGATAAATTGCATTGCAATACCTCTTATGTATTTTGTAGAGAATTGAACGCTTTACAAAAAAGGTCTGATGTCAGTTTTTAATAAATCAACTCAGTCGAAAGTTATTCAAGATCAAAGTTTAATTTACCCTTAATTAAGGCGTTTTCTTTACAATACTCTTAAATTTATAAGAATACTAGTTTCAAAACAAACTGAAAGTTTATTTCTAAGCTCTCAGAGTGAAAAAAAAAACAAAACTTATATTTTGCCCTCAAAGATTGCTGAAATTTTATTAATCAAACAGTTTTAAATAAATTGCGCTCGAAAACAGCTGAAATTTTTCACATGGCCAGAAAAATTATAATTTTTTGATAATTATCAGAGTTATTAAGTTTTCATTACTTATAACTAATTAAAAATATTTTATTTCAAATAAAGAGCTTGCAAGAAAATGATTAAACACTTGTGGTACTTAAATGAAGAATTGGTCACTCTTTCATTATTTGACAGTAACGTATCAGTTGATGTGAAGAAAAAATTGTTGTGGCAATTAAAAATTGAGGAAGTTCTTCACCAATGCGTCAACATCATTGTACGTGCAACTGTGGAATAAACAAACATGAGTACCTAGCTCTTAATCTGTGCATATTTATGGCAGAATATGATTTAAAAATATTATAATTGCCAAGTAATCATATTTGTTATAAACCTAAGAAAATATACCGTCTTATTAACTTATAAACTTACTGAAAACTGTTTGGTTTTTCTTGACGCTTACAATAACCATAAAAAGTTTGAAAAGTTTACATTATATAGGTATGTACCTATCACCATCCACGGCTGAAAGGAAGACAAAGAGCACTTATCAAAAATATTAAGTACTAAAAGTGAAAACGATGATGTCATTTCTTTGACGTCAATACAATAAACCGTAAAACGAATTTGATGCCTTTGTCTAATATTTTGTTAAAGAGGGAGCGGCTTAAATCTCACTCATCATACTCTACTCATCCACAAATTTAACAGTCCGCTGCTGGAAATAGGCCTCTGCTTAGTAAGGAGATTTTGACCTAATTTACCCCGCTGGTCAGACCGATTGGTATAAGGTTTGTTTCAAGTTGTCCTTCTCATCTCTTTGCAGTGATGTTGTCTTGCATATTTTGTTTCCTTAGTCGTCTCTTATGACACCCATAGAAAGAATAGGAGTAGTGACACTCTGTATTCTTAATCTGTCACCACAGAGAACCGCAGCGCCTACACACGGGGTCCTTTTCTATCCTATTCCGTTATAGTCTGTTAAAGACCATTCAAAATTTTATTCGGAAGTAACAACTACTTTTCCCTACTTTAAATTTCGACACTGGATAATTTAAGATTTTTGATGTTGACTCAGAACAACTTGCTTGCCCATAGTTTCTGTCATATGCTAAAGTCACTAGTTTACTTGCGTCAGCAATGTTTTGAATAAAAGTAATCGTTGAAGTGGTTTGTTTATCGTATTAAACGTTAATCTCAATCAGTTCAATTGTTTTTTTGTTTTTTAAGCGTACACCAACCGACTTAATGTTTTTTACATAATAATATAGATACTTACCTTACTAATTATATTGTATTAGAAAAATGATATTGGACATGCTGGAAGAAGTACGAGTACAGACCCGAACACTTTCGTCTTATATAACAAAAACCAACAAAACACACTTAGGTATGAGTGTTTATATACACAAATATATTTTTGTCTCATAAATTTTTATTTACAGCATAGTTAATAATACTTTTACTATAAACTTTTAACACTGTAATGGAAAATTGTATAGAATGAATATCGATTCTTATGTATAAAGATGAAATAAAGTCGTTTAAAGGTCTTAACCAATGTAATTTGAAAATACCTAGTCTTGCCATAAATATTGTAATAAAGAAAAAAGAAAATTGTTAACTGCAAATAACATTTATTACTTTTACAGTGTGTCAGTTTAATACATAAATATAAAACAATTAAAAATATAAAAAGCTTATTCGAAGTGGTCTCCATTGGCTGCAATACAGTCCTTTAAACGATGAGGCCAGTTATCAATAGAAGCACGCACTCTTTCCATGGGAAAATTCTTCACTGCCAATCGTATAGATTGTTTTAGGGACTCCAAATTATCATGGCGTTTAGAGCAAGCTGTACTCTCTAAAACTGACCACAAATCATAATCCAGCGGATTAAGATCGGGACTAGACGACGGCCAGTCTTCAGCTCTGATGAAGTCCGAAACGTTCGATTCCAACCAAGACTGCGTGGACCGAGCTTTATGACCCGGCGCCGAGTCTTGCTGGAAGGACCATACTTGGTTATTGAACATGGTGATGTTAAGGGGCTTAACTACCTTCTCAAGAATGGTATCTTGATACACTTGTGCCGATGTTTTGATACCTTTTTCACAAAAATATGGCTCAGTCACTCCTTCATAGCTAACACCCCACCAAACCATCACTGAAGTCGGATAATGTCCACGTTGCACTCTGTCGACTAATTGGGAAGCTTCCTTAGAGCTTTGAGCATAAATACGGTCATTTTGTTTGTTAAAATGTTGCTCAATTGTAAAAATTTTCTCATCCGTAAACAAAATTTTTCTGTGACCTCCCTTTGCGTACCGCTTCAGTAGTTGTTTCGATTTTACCACCCTATTCTTCTTTAAATTATCAGTTAAGAAATGGCCAGTGCGTCTCTTATAGGCTGCAAGTCCTAAGTCATCTTTTAAAATACGCGACATGGTTCTAGGTGCTATCTTCATTTCCCGAGATAAAATCTTTTGCTTTCGGACAGGATTTCTTCGAATTCTTTCCCTTACTGCTTTGACCACCTTTTTCGTACGAACACTACGTGGACGGCCAGATCTTTTTCTGTCACAAACAGAGGAGGTCTCATTGTACCTATTAATAGCCCGGTACACAAACATTTTACTAATACCAAGTGTATGGAGAGTTTTAAAAATTGCATTTGGCTCCATACCTACTTTGTGTAATGCTATCACAGCGATTCGGTTCTCTTTATCACCCCACACCATTTTAATATCGCAAAATATTTTACAATGTATTGGCGCCAAAATGAGAAAACACAATGAACAATCGTATAAAAATGACAGATTCGAAATTCAAATGTAATATTTTTTTATAATTAAGTGTAACAGTATTTATGGCCAGACTAAGTACAATCTCCCTCGGGCACAATTAAAACAATGCAAAAAGTCTTCAATAATTTTTATTTGGAATTTTTATTTTAGTTTAGTATTAGTTCATAATAAATTGAATTCCAAGAAGACTTTACTACGACTATTATTTTATTATCTCTCTAACGTACGCTTTTAACATAAGAAAAAAAACATTAAATGTTTCTGTATATATTTCAATTAAAATTTCTGTTTCAGATACACAAATAATTCTTTATCCACGATGTAGACTAAAACTTGAATTTATCAGTACCAGTCCTGTTAATAAAAGTGACGTTGTTAGTGTATGTGAACATTGTCTTTTGAAAATGAAAACTGAAGGACCACGCCTATAAATGTGCAAATATTATAAAAAAGTTTTTGGCATCTCGTGATGAACATGAAAAGTATAAAAATAAATAGTTTAAACCATGGTTAACCGAAACAGAAGATCGAGTAATTGAATCGATTTCTGTAGTAAATTCACAAAAAAGAATTCAACGATCATATTCCGACATAAATATTTATTCACTGAGTCGAGATACATCTAAAACTCTTATCAAATATAAAATACAAGAATTGTTTCCTTCTGAACTAAATTTAACAAATACCAATCGTGCAAAAGAAACAAAACATGCCAAAAACCTAGTATCTGGTGTAGAAAAAACTGTAAATTTTATAGAATTAATAAAAGTATTTAATAATGTGAGTACTGACAGTGATGTAAAAACAATAAGGCAGTTCACAATATCCTTTATGAACTTAATCAATTCAATGATTTAAAATTCCATTCCTCAAGTTGTGCGGAACATATTCGGAGTAGCATTGCAAAAACTTCACAATACCAAGATCAAACAGAGCAGTCGATGGAAGAAAAAGAGGTACAGTTAAAAGAACACAAAATATCATATAAAGATAAACTTGGTGCCGAGTCAGGAAAAAGCTTTGTATTTCCTCAAACCCAACAGAACTCGGACAAAAAGTTAAAACGTTATATAAGCTCGCCTGAACTGATCCAAAATATACGAGAAAAGTTACATTTAAAAGCCGAAAAAAAGGAGCAAGTGAAAAAAGATGAACACAAGCGTAAAACTGAGGAAGAGAAAATGAAAACATTTGTTCGTGAAGAAACAAACTTTAAAAGGGATGAACAACTAGAAAAGGAAACGTTAGCGAAAACAAAACTTATGGATACTACGTGGAAAATAACTAAATCAGATTCTCTAAAACCAGACACTGAAAACGTTGTTAAATATGCAAAACGTAAAGATGATAAAATGATACAAGTAACCACAAAAACACAAGAAATAAAAAATGAAAAATGTCTTCGAAAGCGTTAGAATCGTATAAGCGGTTAGGTAAAAATAAGGCCAATGAATATGATGAAGAAAAAGATGAAGCAAAATTATTAAAATCTAAAACCAAATGAAAGAAAAACTGAAAACAATTCAAGTAAAAGAATTACTACAGTTAAACAGCAAAGAAAAATTGGATAAATATAAACGAACAGAAGACACAGAAAAAAATGAAACACCCGTAGAGGAAATTTATATAAATGAATTAAAAAAGCATCAAGACAACGATAAATCTGAGAAACATAAACGGGCAGAAGATATAAAAGAAAAAGAGACACTAATATCTGCTGATAAGGATAAAGTTAGTAAACTAAATAAAAATGAAGAATTGAAAGAAAAACAATCACTAATATCTAATATCAAACAACTAGCACATAATAAAGAAAGAGTCAAATCAGATAAACTCAAAAAATTTAAAGTTTAATAAAAATGAACTGCCAATAACTGATAAAGTAAAAAATGTAGAAAGTGAAAATGAAAAATATGCAAATAAAGTAAAAAAATCAGAAGGAACTGATAGAATACCTGAGCGGACCGAAGACTTTGAAGGTTTCGAAAAAAAGGTAAAAAATCTCGAGAGAGTAGATCTAATATCTGAACTAGCTCTAAAAAAAGAAAAGGCATCAAAAGACGTTGCAGGGCTCGAAAAAAAGGGAGGTGACATCCTATGGAAAGAAATATATAAATTATCAAAAGGGAAACCTGATAAAGTAGAAGAGTTAAAGGTCACGAAAAAAAACGTGATTCTTCACATCCAACAGAGACCGAGGGTAAATCAGAAAAAGCGAATAATTTGGCAGATTCAAAGCTAAAAGATGTTAAATTAAACCAAGTCAAGTTATTTAAGCGCAGCGCGGATGACTTAGTCACACAATTGATTAAAGTAAATAATAAAGTGTTTACAAATGATTAAAAAAAATTCAACTACCAGAATTACCCAAAGTAGAAGAACTGAAAGTAGCCAAAGGTTTCGACAAAAAACGTGAAACTTTACAACCAACACAGATAGATTAAGCAGAAAAAACGCATAATATAGAAGATTCAAAGCAAAATGATCTCAAATTAAACCAAGTTGTGTCATTTACGGCCAGCGTGGGTGACTTAATTACACGATTAATTCAAGTCGATAATAAAGCACCGGCAAAAGATTCAATAAAACCCAAATTACCAGAATTATAAAAACTGAAACAAAGACAAAACAGAAATCAGCAAAAAAACTTATAAGCACCCCGAAACCAAAACCAAAAGATGATGCCGCAGATTTACCCCGTGAAGAAAAAAAAAGAATTTCCAATGAATCAAGTGAAGCTCGTTGAAAATAATTTTGATAATCTCATATTAAAATTAATTAAGGTAAGATCCACTGCAAAGAGAAATGTAAAGGTTCCTAAAGTGGAAACGGTTAAAATTGAAAAAAGGTACAAGTTTAGAGGTGCTACAACGAAAATCGAAGGAGACCAGGAAAGTGCCGAAGAATCCAGTTTAGGAGAGGCACCTGTAAGTTTTGGACGAGGTATTAACAGCTTAATATTTGAGTTATTAAATCAACTTGATATGTGTTCGAGTTACTTTTCCATAGTGGTTACTTATACCTAAAAATCAAAAGATAATGTTAATCACAAACACATACGGCACTATTTGCAGAAAGAGTAAATTTGTAAAAGCAGTAGTAGATTTTGGTTTACAAGTAATTTTGGTTTTATGACTAAAAATTATGAACGGATTCTCGTATGGGTTTTTCAATGGCTCAGGTACATAGACGTACCCAGGTTGGGAAAAGACTGAGCGCTAACCTCTCAACTTTCACTGTGGGTACTTCCTGACTTACACCTATTTTTCTACGTAACGAGATATTTAAAACATGTCATAAAGTACAGTTTTATTTATTTATTTATTTATTTATACATCATGCACTTTATGTACTTAGGCGGACTTAATGCCTAAGGCATTCTCTACCAGTCAACCTTTGGGTGATGCAGAGAAAATAGGAAGTAGGTGCGTTTCAGGTGTTGAATAGAAGAAATAGACACAAATTTTGATATACTAAAATTAATACAAATACATAAATACATACATATACATACTTAAGTTGATGTAAGTCTATATACATACATACACGAATAAATATCATAACAAGTATAAGATGATAATCATGTATTGGTTGATTCTGCCAGCTGTTTCAGTAAATACTGCTTCACTTCTGCTACTTTCAGTAAATACTGTTTTCATTGTAATAAAAGCTAAAATCCCACAACACTCAACCTGATCGCACCGCTCTCTATGGTGCTGGTGTTGTGATTTCAAAGCCAGCACATTGGTGTATTATAAAACTTGTTTATTTACAAAAAAGCTAATTTGTCGAAATTTATTTTTTAAAAATTACGTCGTCCAAACGACCATCGTTTCAACCTTTGCACTCTTCTAAGCGAGCACCGAAATTTCGAAAGATCGAGTGTTCTTGGAACGAATCCGTAGAACAACTGTCCCTATCTGTGATTCCCTGACGAAACATTATCCTCGCTCACCCCGTTGTCTCCGACTAGGGAAGTCATCGACGAGGGTGTGTGCTCCGCTCGCTGTGGGAGAAGTCTCTCAACCACTTCTAGCAGGAAGAGCTGGGCTGGAGAGTCTCTTTAAGGGGGGACCCGACCTACAGAGTTTTTGTCACGCCTCACGATAAGGGCAACTCCAGGTTTCACAATCGAGGCCTTCCAGCAGTTCTTTCTTTTTCACTTCTTTGGCGCGGCTTCAGAGTTTTCTGCGTCTCTTGGTACACCTCATAAAGCTGGCCTATCTCACCGTCTTCGCGGTGATGCCGTCGACTGCGGTTGTAGGACCTCCGAGCACGAGTACAGGCTTCGTCGACGCCCACCAACTCCTGAGATCGCTAGTAAATCTTCTTCCGTGGGGGCCGACGACCTCAGATACGGGGCATAGCCGCATCGCAAATCTGCGTAATCGCAACGCGAAAGCGACCAGCTCTCATGTCGACCTCCTCGGTCGGCGCCTGCGGAGATAGCAAAGAGTAAGTGATGGCTGCCTTCTCTGGTAGGTCTCTAATCAGTTTGGCAACAGGCTACCGTGGAAAGCGAGAATAATGCCACTCTGCGTGACTCCTTACTCGTGCGGCAAGGGCAGGGGTAGCGAACGAAAAGTCAACTATCGACCCCCCTACTGTGGCACGTACGTATTGGTGGAGCCTCTGTTAAGCATACAGAGGCCCACCGTGGCTGCTCACTCTTCTACCGCTTCGCCTCTTGCGTTCCCCTTGGGGAACCCCACGTAATGGACTTTATGTTGAAGTCTCCCAGTACAGGGACGTGTCCAGACAACAACATAACACACTAGCCCAAACACACAAGAAGAGTTTTGAATGTACTTGGACAGTGTTTATATGAATTTAAAGATTTATACACAAGTTAAAAACTATTTCTTAAATATATTTAATAACAAATACCAAATTTTACACACATGTTCAACATTTAACTTTCACGACGAAAATGAAGTCCACAAATCAGCTCACATACATTACTGGATTACACTGTGATATATGTAGTTCTACTTCCCTTAAAAAGCAATTTGGTTGTCACTAAATTATGAAATTATGAAACACATAATTATAGCACACTGGAAAGTATTAGGGAACATTTTTTAAAATTATTAATTTTATAAGTAACTATAACACTTAGTGAGATCTTTTAGTAATATATAGTATATTGTTTCAACTCCCATTCTCACTACGGGGGCAATTAAAAACTATAAATGTATAAATAAAATTCTAAGGTAATAGTTATGAAATTATGCTAAAATTATAGAGTAAACAGTAGGCTAAAATATTTGTTCATAAGTTATAATATATAATTTTTTTTTTGATCCACACCTATCTTACGATGTACAAAATACAACGAAAAGGGATTTACAGTACAGGGAAAATAACTCTTCCAAAATCACACTTTTCAAATTGAAAAATGTAAATAATTTGCTTGAGAACAAACATGTCCATGTCCAACATGTCTGTGGTCCAGTTACAAGAACAACAGCGGTGTCAGTTATTTATTGCCATGCCATTGCCTATAGAGTGAGACACAAAAAATTACATCACAAAAGTGCCAATGTAATTCGCTGTATTGTAATCTCAATGGTTCTAAAAAAATTGGAATTTTTAAAAACTTAAAGTGGAGATTTATATATACAGGTTCTGTATATTTTGAAGAAAGAAAAATATATCACTAGAAGGACTAGGAAGACTTGAATAGAAACACGAAAGGGGGTTATATAGATTATACAGCTTGAAATCGGATAGAATACGGAAGAGAATTCGTTTGTTTGTTTGTTTGTATGTTTTACGCTTTACGTTTTACAACTGATCTTCAAGAAATTTTACGTACAGTCTATTCTGGGTACAGAGAAGGATTGTCGTAGGTAGTATTTTAATGTATCGGAGGTGGGGGCGGTTGTTCTACGGATTCGCTCTAAGAACACCGCCCCTGGGCCAGATGGGATACCTGCCCGAGTATTGGCACGAACCCTCGATCACATGTCGGACCGCCTCAGGGAGGTCTTGGACGCTAGTTTGTCGTCCGGACGCTTCCCTGAGTGCTGGAAAAGCGGGAAGCTGGTCCTATTAAGGAAGCCGGGACGGCCTACCGATTCGGTGGCGGCCTATAGGCCCATTGTGTTGCTGGACGAGGCGGGTAAACTGTTTGAGAGGATACTCTCTGCCCGCATCGTCCGGCACCTCTGCGAGGTGGGCCCCGATCTGTCGGACGCCCAATTTGGTTTTCGGGCGGGGCGTTCGACGGTCGATGCTGTGCTGCGCCTGAGGGCCGTTACCGAAGAGGTGGTGAGCTGTGGCGGCGTGCTGTTAGCGGTGTCGTTGGACATCGCCAACGCATTTAATAGTCTGCCATTTAGCTGCATCAGGGAAGCACTCCACTACCACGGGGTGCCCGAGTACCTGAGGCGGCTTGTGGCAGACTATCTTGAGGAGCGTACCGTCGTGTACGAGGACCGAGGTGGTATTCTGAGGCGGCGGCCCATGTCGTGCGGTGTTCCACAGGGGTCCGTCCTCGGACCACTCCTGTGGAATATGGGATACGACTGGGCCCTTCGAGGTCGTCTTCCCCCCGGGCTGGGCGTAATTTGTTACGCCGATGACACATTAGTCACAGCCCGGGGGGCGAACTTACAAGAGGCGGCGCGCCTGGCCACCGTGGGAGTCTCTTTGGTGGTCGGGCGCATTGAGGCGCTGGGTTTACGGGTGGCCCTAGATAAGACGGAAGCCCTTTTGTTTCATGGGCCCCGTCGTGGTCCATCTCCCGGTGCCTCTATCGTGGTCAATTCGGTCCTCGTACCGATTAAGGCCCAGATGAAGTATCTGGGCCTGATCCTTGACGGCAGGTGGCTCTTCGACGAGCACTTCCGACAGCTTACTCCAAAGCTGGTCGGCGCCGCTTCTGCTCTTGGGCGACTTTTGCCCAATTTGGGTGGAGCCAGCGTCGCGACGAGACGGCTATACACGGGGGTTGTTCGGTCAATGGCGCTGTATGGTGCACCGGTGTGGGCGGCGGCTCTGACCGCCCAGAATAGGGCTCGCCTCTGGCGCCCTCAGAGGATATTGGCGGTTAGAGCCATACGCGGTTACCGCACCGTATCGACGGAGGCGGCGTGCGCCCTGGCCGGAACTCCCCCGTGGGATTTGGAGGCGGAAGTGCTCACCGAAGTTTATCGGCGGACGGCTGACTTCCGGGCGGGTAGCAACATACGGCCCCCGCCCGAGGACATACGCGAGTGGCGTGAGGCCGCTCGTCGAGCCACGATGGCTCGTTGGTCGTCCCAGCTGGAGGCTCCACGTGCTGGCTTTGCCGCCGTGGAGGCTCTCCAGCCGGTCATCGCCGAGTGGGCAGGGCGGCAGCACGGGACCCTTTCCTTCCGACTGACGCAGGTCCTTTCCGGGCACGGTTGCTTCGGGAAGTATCTGCACTCGGTCGCCAGGAGGGAATTGAGTCCCGCCTGTCACCACTGCGACTGCAGTGAGGACTCGGCTCAGCACACGCTAGCGGTTTGTTCCGCCTGGGCGGCGCAGCGTGGGGTCCTTACTGCAGTTATTGGAGGAGATCTCTCGCTACCGGCCGTCATACGCTCCATGGCCGGTAGCGACAGTTGTTTTACCGCGGTCGCAACCTTCTGCGAAGACGTAATTTCGCGGAAGGAGGCGGCGGAGAAGGCCCGGGAGGACGATATCCACTCGGACCCAATTCGCCGCCGGCGAGCCGGGCGGCGGAGGCGCGCATACCAGCGCCTCATGCCGCCTTGAGTGTGGCCGCAGGTGGACGGGACGGGTTTTCCCCTCCACCCGCTATAATGGCCAGCCGCGAGTTGGCGACGTCCGCGTGTGCCGTACGTCGCCTAAAATAGAGAGTTTATCCGCAGATGGTGCCCGAGGTACGGGCAGGCGCTAGGAGGAATCTGGTTGTCGTAATAGCAGCGGTTCCCGGATCCCTCCTATCTCAGGCGCAGAGTGGCACACCGTGTGGTTTTAGTCGGTCCGATTCCGACACACCACCCTGCCGTAAACCCCGGTGGGGTGACGGCCCGAGGGGGTTTCCACACGTTAAAAAAAAAAAAAAAAAAAAAAGGTAGTATTTTAATGTGGATACTTATCTAAAACTGTACCGACGTAAAATACATTACGTTGTATGGGTAAATTTTTATCTTATCTGCCTCGTTGGTCAGTGATTAGCGTTTGCGACTACCGATCTAGAGGTCTCGATTTCGATTTCCGGGTCGGGCCGGAAAGTATTATTGAGTTTTTTTGATTATAGAAATGCTTACTTCCAAAGCTGTCGGTTCTGCGACTGATCTTTCTCTGGTCGTGTCAAATAGCCGCCCCATCGGATTATGAGTGTGAATAGAAAACAGAGAGTGCATCCGCGATTGCACACACATTTATGCACTACAATATCTCCTGCGTAATTGGCTGGTCTCCGTTGAGGCTGTTCATACGTATCGATATTCTCTCTATAGTATAAGTAGGTACCTAACTAATTAAATGTGATTTTGAAAGAAATCATGTTTGTAACAACCCTAGCAAGTTTTTATGTTCTCTTCTCTGGATTTTCTATTATCCAATATGCCAGGTGAGTAGAGAACTTTACGTTTTGTCAATTTGCTCCTAAAAGCGTGTATAAAACAAATAAATTACTATAAAATGATAAAATAAAAAATAATATTCTTTTGAAAATAATGAAAGCGTTTATTCAGGCATACAAATAATTAAAGATAATCAAATCCAAAATTATAAATCATGACTATGCACCTCGTTTTACGGTATTTCTTTACTGAGTGCATAGACAATTTCAAAAACTTAAAAAAACAATCAGATGTTTTGTTTTTAATCATTCAGTCAAATGTGTTCACTTTTGACTGATTATTGGGATTTTGACATTTTAACATTGTTTTTTTGAAAGGTTTATATTACTATTTGTTTATTTTGCTTTTTGAAAAAGGTGTTTTATTTTTAATACATTACACGCTACTAACTACTATTTTAAATTGACTCAACTAGAAATGTCCAAGAAAAAAGCCGTTGAACCAGTAAGTATTAAAAACATCAGGCAAATAGTAGGAATTATAAATTATTTTCTCCGCAGAAAAAGAAAATTTTAGACGACTACGTACTTTACAGTCGTAATCATGATTTATTTATAATACCGTTATAAATGTTACAGATAGAACCAGAAGTAGGTAAAGGTGTTTTTCGCTATGCCCTGTCTGATCGCAGCTTCATTGAAAAAGGTTGGACAATGCTGCCTGTAGAAAAAGTTGTGAGGAAGGTATTTTCTAGAAAGTAATTGTTTATTTACTGCACAGCAGTGTTTTAGAAACGAAAAACTGTATCCTTTATCATCTTCTCCGATTGATCGACCTTACTATCGAAAGTTACTATTCGCTCTAAGTGGGTAACAAAGAAAAAACTTTAAGCTCTGTTAGGCTACATTACAAGGATATAAGGTGGAGGACGTTTGCTTGCAAATATATGTCATCGCTTTGAAAGCACATTTAGGTCTAGTAAAAAACTGGATTAGACAGAAACTAGCATACTATGTTCTTTCACAGTTTTTGCCGAGCAAAGCATCAGACATTTTTTTTTTTTTTTAACGTGTGGAAACCCCCTCGGGCCGTCACCCCACCGGGGTTTACGGCGGGGTGGTGTGTCGGAATCGGACCGACTAAAACCACACGGTGTGCCACTCTGCGCCACCTACCGTCAAGGATCAGGCCCAGATACTTCATCCGGGCCTGAACCGGTACGAGGACCGAATTGATTACGATGGAGGCGCCGGAGGGTGGACCACGACGGGGCCCATGGAACAAAAGGGCCTCCGTCTTGTCCAGGGCCACCCGCAAACCCAGCGCCTCAATACGCCCGACCACCAGAGAGACACCCAGGCGCGCCGCCTCTGCAAAGTTCATTCCCCGAGCCGTGACCAATGTGTCATCTGCGTAACAAATTACGCCCAGCCCGGGGGGAAGACGACCTCGAAGGGTCCAGTCGTATCCCATATTCCACAGGAGTGGTCCGAGGACAGACCCCTGTGGAACACCGCACGACATGAGCCGCCGCCTCAGAACACCGTCTCGGTCCTCGTACATGACGGTACGCTTCTGTAGATAGTCTGCCATAAGCCGCCTCAGGTACTCGGGCACCCCGTGGTAATGGAGTGCTTCCCTGATGCAGCTAAATGGCAGACTATTAAATGCGTTGGCGATGTCCAACGATACCGCCAACAGCACGCCGCCACAGCTCACCGCCTCTTCAGTCACGGCCCTCAGGCGCAACACAGCATCGACTGTCGAACGTCCGGTTCGAAACCCGTATTGGGCGTCCGACAGATCGGGGCCCACCTCACAGAGGTGCCGGACGATGGGGGCAGAGAGTATCCTCTCAAACAATTTACCCGCCTCGTCCAGCAACACGATGGGCCTATAGGCCGCGACCGAATCAGTCGACCGTCCCGGAATACATCAGACATAACTCAACCTTATTTAACTCGATTTCCTGTAGACCCCTTGTTTTACTCTTGGGATGGCAAAGTAGTAATTATCAATAAAGCTTATTAAAAGTTCTTTCTAACTGCGGCTTTTTGTAACATTTAACACACACTCTCTGGGTGTTTACCTCTCCTTTGGTTATTGTGTCCGATCATCCAATTTCAGCGAAAATCTGACCTAAATAGAGCGCCATGCTTCAATTCATTGTGTATGTTGATTGTAGCTTAACTCGAGTCTAGAGACTAGATTAATGAGAGTCCTTATTCTTTGCCCTTTTTTTAAACCGTGTGGAAATCCCCTCGTACTTTCACCCCACCGGGGTTTGCAGCGGGGTGGTGTTACAGAATCGGGTTGACTAAGACCACACCGTGTGCTACTCTGCATCTGAGATGGCTGGGATCCAGGAACAGTTGTTTCTGTCATCCAGACCCCTCTTAGCGCATGCACGCTAGCGCGGGCACCACCTCTCTATTTGCTGAACTCTTTTTATTTATGCGACGTACGGCTCATGACTCAACAGCACGCATCGACGTTGCCTTCTCGCGGTTAGCCACTGTAGTGGATGGAGGCGAAAACTTGTCCTGTCCACCCCTAGCGCGCTTTACTCAGGGCATCACGAGACGCTAGTAAGCGTGCCTCCGTCACCCGGCTCACCATCCTGCCTTCGTAATTTTTTAACGAGGTTTTCCTCCTCGTAGCCACGAAGAGCGAAGAGCCAACAGCGGAATTGAAAGGCACGCCTGCTCGGTTGGACCAATACAACACAACACAACCAAGCTTCGACTTACAGGTTGGAGGATATCGCCTCCGCAAGATTTTAGGTATTGGCGGTGATGAACTTTTCCAAACAGCAGAGAAAAAAACAGCTGTCGCAAGCGTAACCATGGTATACCACGTGGAGGTTTTCTAGTCAAGCGCCCCTTATTCTGCTCCCTGCACTAATCCTGTTGAAGACAATAACAATCTAGACTAAAATCTAAGCAATTGACAAAAGTCGTAAATCGTATTAGATTTAATAATTATAAAATGCCTTTAATTCATGTGATCAACGGGTTCTGTTTAATCCTTACGATTACATCTTTTATTTCAATCTTGCACTCCAGCGATACACGAAGTCACATCGAAGTTCAGTCAAAAAAATTTTGACCAACCTTTAGGGACCAGTGTTGGTTTTTTGTTTTTTTTAAAAAACAACTTCCACACCAAAAATATGTATATCTTGTGTCGCAGTTGACTTTGCAAACATTCTTTTTACACATACACACAAACTATCATTTTGTATAGCATTTAATTAATTTCAGATGAATATTTATCGCATGCGTCCTGCCCAACCCGAATTTAATTGGTTTGAGCATAACAAAAAAAAAGGATTGATGGTGTATAATACTGGTGCAAAACTAGCAGAATTTGATAACGGACGTGGTCGTTGGTTTTACAAAAATGGTTGTCTTGCATTAGACTATTACGAGGCAGAAGGTGACCTACTGTTATTTTTCCTGCCTTTAATGGAATCGTGATCAGAAAGAGACATCGTCAACATAAGCTAACTGTCTCTGTCTGTTACAGAAACAAACACTCACCAACGCTTTGTTGTATATAGTAATGGAGAAGTTGATGAACGTGGCCGATCCCATCCAATCACAATTCTTGCAACTTTTGATCATTTGGGCAATGGTGTGGTTTTCGATCATGCCGGCAAAATACGGTATGATATTACTTTTTTTGTGTTTCTGATTTATATCCTCTTGTTAACACGTCATGTCCGTATTTTCTCATTCTATTCGTCCTGTTCTGTATACAATGAGTTGTTTGGAGCGAATGGCCAAAGTGCACTAACTCTATTTAGCTGTATTTAATAAGTACACTAAGTATATTAAGCAATTAAAATAATTTCGTAGTAGACAGACCATTATTTTTTTGTGTCATTTTTATCAAAACTATGAACATACACTTTTGTTCGTTCTTAATAATTGCCGTAACTGTTGAGTGCGTGTGTACTAAAGAATATAGGTAGAAGTGCAGTTTTAAAAATTTGAAGGAGACTATAGCCGCTACAACAATAAATGCTGCTATAAAACATATTTTAACTTTAAAGGTCAAGGCTATTTTATCCCATACAATAAATTTATTTTTCTCTATATTAATGTTGATTTCTTAATAATGGGGCGAAACGTTCACAGAGCGTTTATCACACCAAATAGTTTTTTTTCATATTATTATAATATTATTCTTTAACGCAAGTCTGACTTTCATTTGTCGGGTTTCACTTGCTTCTTTTATTTCATAGTTATATGAGCTTTAATCTTTTTATAGACTTGTCAATATAATAAAGTTTGTTCGAAAGTCATTCTAACAGTAGTTTTACGTATGTTATCTACAGCCTTAAATATAATCAAACCGAAGGCGTCTTATTCGACCGAAGTGTTGGCCCTGTAACAAATTGGAAGTGGCACAGTCTGAATGATCCTCCCTTTTTACAACAGGTGATGATAGACACACAGATGCCCCTCAAAGATCCAAATATATTGAAAATGGGAGGACCAGCAGATAATAGTACTCGTCCAGATAATGAAGAAATGCTAGCAATTGAGTTTGATAACTTCATAAAAGAGAAAAGTAAGAAGTTAACACAAAAATTTAAGCCGTTCCAAATAAAAATGAAAGCTTTAAAAATTAATGATCATTTTTCCCTCAAGGTGTTGGATCAAGCTACAATTTATTTAATTTTTAGAGATGGTTCTGCTAACTTAAAACTCAATATTGGTATGGTATTAGATCATAAAGAAATCGTAGACACAGACACTGCCGAGCTTGGTAAAGTATCAAACATTATAGAACGTTTTCCGGCATGTACAGATAGTCTTGCGGCTTTACAACGTAGTGTTGCACATGCTAGACGTTATGAAAGAATGCGTATTGAACGCGAGTGTAAGTTACGACGTCCAGAGTCGTGTCTTAGCGCTGATAATTTAGGTAAAGCTGCATCACGGCCCTTACGTCCTCCGTTGAAAACTTTACCTACATTTCCAACAGGAATTACTTCACCCTTTGAAGCTAGCACTGCATACTGCAAATGCAGCAGAAAACCATCAAGCAGTTTGTATTACAATACCGAACTCTTGTGAGTCAAACAGATCAACTCGTGTATAATTTAGAGCCATATTTAATTTTTATTCAATTTTTCTTAGAGTATAGCGTAATACATTTTTATTCTTATTCAGTTATATTATTAATAACTTAGGGACTTAAAAGAAACCCTGACTGGTCAGTCTATGGATGGCAACCATTCGTATACGCATTCAGACCACTTTGTGCCTCGGAGAGCACGTTAAGCTGTCGGTCCCGGGTGCCCTAATGAACATTTTTGGCAGTCGTTACCTGTGATTAGAACCCTAAAAAATCCGACAATAGTCTTTCTCCACAACTTGGAATTCACCTAGTTGTGGGCTGTGGGCGTCTGATCAACACACCACTTTAAAAACAAGAAGCTCAGTCGTATCGTAGTGGTCCTAAATCCGTCTCAACCTAGTCTAGGAAAAAGGCTCCGAGGATTGGATCACTTTGTTAATAAGTCGATCATAGATATAAGGATTGTGACCTGTGAATAATGGTTTAAAAAAGATGAGTTACATATAAAAATACGGCACGCGTCGCTTAAGACTACTCGTCATGGTGATGTGTACCGTGCCGATAAACATACTTTTTTCAAATGATACGTTGCTGCTTTTGATTAATGTTCTGAGGCAGCGAGGGCCGAAATCCTATCTCTATTATTGTAACCGTATTATCTGTGGCTTCTTCATGTGCAGCTTAAGTGGGCAATGCAAATAATTCCTTTTTTTTCTGCTTGAGTTTTTGCGTGAGTGCACTAGGTGAGGGGCGGTTACCGCGTTCGGCCTCCGAAACGCTGCATCGGCCTCAAACGGACTCCAACGGCATGTGCCGGCTATCTGATTATGCCTACTTTAAAACCGCACGTCATGTTATGGTAGTTGCTATCATGTTTTAAAATATGGTGTTCCTATGACGAATTTGCTTATAACCGGGAGTAGGTACAACAGTCACAAGCTCACAGCAAAAGTAAAGACCTTAGGAACTTAACGAGATTGTTGCTAACCGCCACTGGACGTCCGATTTACATCAATTTTCTATATATAAGTCGACAACAAATGTTAGTTTGTTAATGTAAATTTATTCCTTTTTAGATTTTTAGGATGTAGTTTTAATTAGAGTTTGTAAGAAAAGTAAACAATCCTTTGCTGATAACAACACTTTAATGTTCACCACACACGCAATAAAAATTAGAATGATAGGAAACACACAAAACACGACAGAAGTTACACATACACAATTTACACTACTCAAATATATACTTGGAAAGTTGTAAGTATATTTGTTGCCGTAATTATAATCGCACAGTAGTAAGTTGTGTCTGGTGTCAGGTGTCGAAGAAAAATATATTCTATTTACGTCTACCCACTAGTTTTTGTTTCTCTATCTAGATTTGTCGGTTGTCTAGAAAATATTTATAGACAAATACTATTACTTAGTCAAATATGAACACTTGTTGTTCACAAAAAAGATACTTTATTTAAGAATACAAGTTTTTAGCAGGACAGTATGTCACTGGCAAGATGGTACTAACAGAATGAACAGAATGACCAGAATCATCTAATTCTTAAACTTAGCTTACATACTGGATTACAGTGTGTGTGTGTGCTGTCCGTGTGATGGGACCCACGGGTAGCTTCTTGGTACATGGTAATTAATTTAATGTGTTTGGTCTACATTAGTTTTATGATGATTATACTAAATCGGTGTAGGTGTCAAATTGCTAATCGACAGCGTTGGTGGCGTGATGCGCCCTTAGTGTACTAACACAGTTCTGAGTATGGGGTCGGAATGCATAACTCCTCCCTCCGTAAGTTCAAAATCATCATCCGATTTATGAGGCTGTTGATTTTGTCCTTTGCATAACAATACATTTTTATATTTATACAGAATTACAAATAGTACAAAGGTAAGTATTAAGTAGATGATTAGAGTCCATAAACTAACACTATGCACTTTCACAAAATGACTTTCAGTATCTAGCACTTCACTTTTCCTGCTTAAAACGTGTGATAAGAACTGTAGATTTTCCAAGTCGATGTTATCTAAGTTGATTGGTTTCTTCAAGACATCCAGTGGAGTGACAATTTTAGGCCAATGTATATTAGGTGTGCTTGTATATATGATTTCGCCTGCTTGTACACGACGCTTGCGTAGAGTAAGTTTTTCGATCTTGATTTCACATTTATTATTTATGGTTACTATGTATGTACCCATAATATCATGTTGGCTCATGTCGTTCTCGCAGATCTCGGTGAGAATAGTTTGACGACCCGTAAATAGTATCCACGAGTCTGGCTGTATGGATTTCAACTTAATGTCTTCTGCTTCGACTGATAACGGGGAACATGATGTTATCCTAGTTGAAAACTTCATTAAGTCTTTGATGCACTGACTTTCGTCTTCAAACGAGATGTGGTTTTCATAGCACAAGAATTTTCCTTCGTCGACTTCTTTGCACGGCTGAGAAAGTGGTAAAGTTTTCGACCCTTTTGTAAGGATATAGGGATGTTTCGGGATAATTAGGAATGTACGGTTTGGACCAGAGTTGTACATTGGGAAAGGGTGTAGTCTATAATATCCAAACACATCTAATTGGACTGTTGGAACTGACATGATAAATGTTATCTGTTTGCCCTTTACATAGGCTTTTATATTTATGCAATTTTCTATATTAATCAAGTTGTCCTTAGTGACAGGAAAAACTAATCTGTCGGTTTCCTCGATTTCTTTAAGGATGTTAAACAGTTCATCTGAGTCCAATATAGATTGGTGTAATACATTTAATCTACTAAATGCTACAGCAGTTTCCACTTCATCCAATCGTGTTAATATTATTTGAAAATTATGAATTATTAAATTAAACGTCTGCAAGACAAGATCCTTGCTTCTTTGATACTGGGTCTTATTTAAAATTTCTTCTATTTCCCTGATAGTTTTATCTAGTACAATAAAGTTATTTCTTGTGGAATTCGTTAAGTTAACAAAAGTATCAACTATTTCGGAAATTAAAGTAATCTTATTGACAATTGTGCTTTGTTTTGATTCTATTTTGTTAATCAAATTGTCATATCTCAAGGCATCTTCATTATCTAGGTTCCCTGTGATTGCTTTTATTATAGATCCAAGGGGATCAATGATACCTCTCTTTATTCTAACGTTAGGAACTAATTGATTATATCTTTCTATAGTTAAATTCATTAAATATTGGGTTTGTAGTTCAGCGTCTACTATATTATCGTCTAAAATGTATATGTTTAACTTATCTTTTATATAGCTAATGATTTGATTATATTTTTCTATATTATAGTTTAAGCTATTACTAACTAATTCTAGATCTAATACTTTATATATGTGCCAATTATAGAGGCTTACAAATGCTTGACCTTCTTTTACGGGAAGAACCCCTGGATTTTCTTCAATCTTTTGAAGTTGAAGGGCGCGGGTTGTTTGCGTCGCTATCATCAGGACGAACCTGTGAAGGACGTTTAACATCTTTAACGGGTACTTTAGTATTTCTATTTTGTGTTTGCACTTTTACTGTGTTTCTGTTTACGTCATCTGTGACTACTGCCTTTTGGTATCGCGGTTTATCTTTACTACGGCGGGTATTAACGCCTTTGATAAATACTTTATCACCCGGTTTAATATTGAAGTTGGTTTCTCCACCATGTTTTTGTTTAGTTTTAACCTTAGATTGTAATATTTTATCTGTTAGATAATTATACAAATATTTTGTGCGTTTAACGTGTTCTCTCACTAGTTGTTGGGTGTAATTTCTATCGAAGTCTACATCGAATATATTCGAGGAGTCGGTATGACCAAATATAACTTCGAAAGGTGTAAGACCGGTTGTTGAATGTATCGACTGATTATAAGACATAATAGAGTATGTCATTACTGAAACAGGGTCAGTAATTTTTCTTTCGTATTTAGCAAGTCGGTAAATTTCTAGAATTGTGGAATGGAATCTTTCCACTAATCCCATAGAGTTAGGATTATGTGGTGTCCCTATATGTAAATTTATTTTATAAAAGGTTAACATTTCTTTTAATAAGCTATTATTAAATTCAGAACCTGGGACTGTGCTGATTTTTGTAGGTACTCCGTACAATGAAAAATACTTTAGCAATGCTCTAATTATTTCTGGGGTAGATCTATTACTAATTTCAAATGCTTGTCCCAATTTGCTAAAAGCATCGATAATTGTTAAAAAATAGTTTCCTTCGATTGAGAAGGTATCCATAAATAATTCTTGAAAAGGTTTTGTTTGCGTTTGCGTTAACTGTAATTCTGGTTTTAAGGGTTTTCTATCGTATTTCATACGTTTACAAGTTTCGCAAGAATTTATAATGCTGGCTACTGTTTGTTCTAAATTATTCCAGAAATATGTACGTTTTAAATGTGCCACGGTTTCCTTGATGCCACGATGGCATGTTTTCCCTACATGATACTTTAGAACTATGTCTCGTTGTTCAGTTTCATCCTCCACGTATACTACTCTTTCTGTACATTCATATATTTGAATGGAATCCTTTTAAATATTTCTATGATTACGTTTATAAATAATTTACGATAGCGTTCATCTTCGAAATAAATGAAATATTTTATTTTAGGGCGAATATATTCTTTAAGGAAATTCCTTATTAGTGTTGTATTATTTATAGGCATGTGTACTTCAAGTACTTTTTGTTTATCTCTCGAAAGATTCTTAACCGTAGTTTCGTTTCTATTCCAAGTATACACTAATATTTGATTTGGCTCGGTATCAATTGCTTCGTGCAATATAGGAATACCTGAGGAATCCGTATTTTCCTCTGAATGTACCGTTCCTATCGATGAGTTTGGCTTTTCCGATGCGGTAAGCGTTACGCTACTAACGGAAGGTATAGAATAATTAGATTTATAGTTAGGCGGACTTAAACTATTTTCATCATCTGAAGAAATAAGAATTGGATCATTTTGTTCTCCAGTGTTTACTATCATTGATATATCATCATCCAATGCATTTAACTTTATACGCGACAGTGCATCTGCATTATTATTCTTTTTACCTGGTTTATACTCTATCTCATAATCGTTTTCAGCTAATCTAAGTCTCCATCTTGTTAATCTACTACCTGGTTCCTTAAAAGATTGAATCCATGCAAGAGGTTTATGATCGCTCAATATTTTAAATTTAATCCCATATAGATATGGTCTAAAATGTTTACATGCCCAAACTATGGCTAAAAGTTCCTTTTCTATTGTACTATAACGAGTTTCGGCGTCATTTAAAGTTCTACTCGCGTAAGCAATAGGTTTATCACTACCTATAGGGCCTTGCGATAGTACTGCACCGATCGCAAAGTTTGATGCGTCAGTGGTTAGAAGGAATGGTTTACTAAAGTCTGGAAACTGTAATAATGGGGCATTAGTTAATAGTTCTTTACATTTTTCGAATGAATTTATGTATTCCTCAGTTAGATTAACTTTATTCTTTTTCTTTAAACAATTCGTAAGTGGTTGAGTTATTTTAGAGAAATCTATAATAAACTTACGATAATAACCTACTAGTCCTAAGAAACTTTTTATTTCCGTAGGGGTTTTCGGTAATGGGAAATCTAATACTGCCTTTATTTTATCATTATTTGGCTTTAATCCGTCTTTGGATATTGTATGGCCTAAGTATAGGACTTCTTTTCTTAAAAATTCGCATTTGTCTAACGTAATTTTTAAATTAGTTTCTCTTAATCTATCAAATATCTTTCTAAGTTTATTAATGTGGTCTTGTAAACTAGTTGAATATACTATTATATCATCTAAGTACACGAGGCAATGTATTCCTTGCAATCCCCTGAGTACGTTGTCCATAGCCCTTTGAAATGTAGCAGGGGCTGTTTTTAACCCAAAGGGCATTCGAGTAAACTCGTAATGACCTGATTGAGTAGTAAACGCGGTTTTAGGTTGATCGGCTTTATCTACTTCTAACTGATGGTAACCACTAGCTAAATCTATCGTAGAAAAATAGGAAGCATTCCCTAATCTATCAAATAAATCTGAAATATTTGGTAATGGGTACTTATCGTCTATCGTTATTTCGTTAAGCCTTCTGTAGTCAATGACCATACGAAACTTTCGTTCGCCGGAGGCATCAATTTTTTTTGGTACAAGATGTACAGGGGCGCTCCATGGGGAGTGAGACTCTGTAATAACATTGTTTTCTAATAATTTATTTACTTGTTTCTGAATTTCCTCGTTTTGAGCTATAGGATGTCTATATGGACGTATATATATAGGATCTTCATTCTTAGTCCTAATCTTATGTTTAACTTGATTTGTAAAAGAAAGAGGGATCTCCTCACAGTGAAATATATCTTTATATTCCTCACATAGATTTGTTATGTAGGATTTTTCTTCATTATTTAAATGATCTAACCTTAACTTAGATAGATTACTTTGTAATATTTCTTCTATATTTAAATCTAAACTATCAGTATTATTAGTGTAATTAATATAACAAGATTCGTTTTTTAATTTAATAGCATCCATAGGCCTATCAAACGTGATGGTTATATATTTTTGTGTTGTGTTTTGTATGACTGTTTGAGCAAACGAGTCTACACAATTTACAAAAGCGTCAGGCATGCGTACGCCTGGATAGAATTCGATTTTATTTAAAATAGCACTACCGTTTTTTAAAATTGTTGGGATTTTTACTCTTGATTCTGAACGTGGTGGTATTTTTATTTGATAAAATGGAGTATACCATATAGGAATGTCTACATATTTAGTTTTTAACACTTGACTCTTCATGTAACTCTTTCAATAGATCAGTACCTATAAGACCATCATATACTGAGTCTATGTCGTAAATAAAAAAGGTATGTTGAATATTAGTATTAAAAGTTTTAGTTAACGGTATGTGTATCGCTTCATTATGCTTGCTACGACCATGAGTACTAATTACTTCGAATAGTTTACTTATTTTATATTTAGAGAAAAACTGATTTGCCTTCGCGGGGCTTATAAACGAACGAGTGCTACCTGTATCAATAAGAAATATAGAGTCTATCTCTGGTAGCTTAATATGAGGTAGTCTTAAGGAATTATTATAATTTAAATTAATTATTTCGGTGGATTTTCCTCGGAGGCTTCTATGTGAAAATTTGGGGAAACATTATGATGATCTAGATCATCTTGTTCTAGCATATATAAATCATTTTGATCGTGGATCATATTATTTCTTACGGTTCTCATTGAGACATCTGCATCGTGTTTAGGTGGCGGTCGATTAATGCCAAATTTAAACTGCTGATTCGGGTTTGGTCGGAAAAATCCTGACTGTTTATAGTTGTTCAACGCTCTCGGAAACTGAGGTTGACTACTACCTATCTGCCTATTATTGAAAGTATTAAAATTAGGTCTATAGCCTTGAGGCTGTGGTGTAGTGAACCTATTATTATTCGGTACAAAGTTCGGCCTAAACTGTGGCGTTATTTGCGGTTTATTTTGTGGTATGTTAAATTTAAATGGTGTTGAAGGGACGTTAGGTTTAAAATTATTATTAATACCTCCTTGTGAATTGGGAGTTATTTGTTTAGGTTTATAATTCTTTAAATTGTATCGTGTTTGGAAGTTTACTTCCTCAGTTACGACGCTCAAAGCTGCTTCTAAATTAGTGCATTTATTTAGCCTTACAAAACGCAGTAATTCTTCGGGTAAATTGTATAGGAAAACATTTAACGCGGTATTATTATAGATTATATATTTAGCTGCTTTGATACCCTCGTCGGTTAAAAGGTTTACCTTGGAAATTAAGGAACTTCTTGTATTCTGTATCCTATGACATAAGTCAATGTAAGATTCGCCGTTTTTTATTTTAATATTTTCTAATTCTATGGCTATGCAAGCCTCGGATCTAGGATCATCGAAATGTTGGACGAACAACTCTTTCAATTGTTCCCAGCTTGTGACGTTTTCTCTTTCGCTGACTAAAATTGCGGCTTTACCTATTAATCTACTTGAAATGCAATGGTATAGATACGTTAGTTGAGCGGGATTATTATCCCCCCTAAAACTATTTATAACATATTCACATTTATTAAAAAATAAATTAAGTAATTTTTCATCTCCGTCGAATCGCGGGATGATATTTTGGATCTCTTCAGGAATCAACTGGATCTGATTCATAATGAATTATTTAACAATTACACAATAATTAAAATTTAGGGCAAATAAATAACTAATACGTAACTAGCTATGTTTGTCTAGAATACGCGGCTTAATATTATCTTGTAATTCGGCGATTTTGACCAACTTTACAAGAACGTTTATTTGACGAGATTTAGTCCAATTAAACGTAAATAATTATGGGTGGTAAGACATAGAAAGGAGTAGGGTAAGGGTTTACTCACATTACGCTTCTCAGTTCCATGCTGATTCTGTCTTCTTGTCGAGTGCTCGTTGACGAATTTATTTGGTAGGTTCTTGCGGATATGTCGTCTAGGCGTTAAGTACTAAGTTACGACCGATTTTTGTGTACGAAAACGAAGACTTTTCGGGACTTTAAATATCCTACCGGCTGCGCCAGTCAAATATGAACACTTGTTGTTCACAAAAAAGATACTTTATTTAAGAATACAAGTTTTTAGCAGGACAGTATGTCACTGGCAAGATGGTACTAACAGAATGAACAGAATGACCAGAATCATCTAATTCTTAAACTTAGCTTACATACTGGATTACAGTGTGTGTGTGTGTGCTGTCCGTGTGATGGGACCCACGGGTAGCTTCTTGGTACATGGTAATTAATTTAATGTGTTTGGTCTACATTAGTTTTATGATGATTATACTAAATCGGTGTAGGTGTCAAATTGCTAATCGACAGCGTTGGTGGCGTGATGCGCCCTTAGTGTACTAACACAGTTCTGAGTATGGGGTCGGAATGCATAACTACTTATATTATGGTAATTTGTTTATTTGTGCGTTATAATAATATTATAAAATATAATATTAATAAATATTAAACACATGTATAAGTATTATTTATGGTGATTTATGAAGTGTATGTATGTAAGTATTTCACCTACAGTTATATAAATGTATATAATATTGTGATTTTGAATGCAGTTTTTAAACTTATTACTCATTTTTAAGAATTTAGTCTTTAAATTTATGTGATGATGATGAAATGATCGTGAATTTTAGAGATTTAGTTATTCGAGATCGCATGACTTTCACTAATTGTTCGATAATCTTAACAATAATTAATTGGTAAACAGAAAAGTATATCAAAAAGGATCAACTGTTGAGAAACTTTAAAAAGTATATACAACTGTAATAAAAGTGAGGATTTTCAAAAAGTATCTACGAGAAAAGAGAATCTTTTTTTTTTTATTTAAGGAACTGCCAAAGTGACTCCACTGTGCCTGATGGCAAATATGAGCAGATTCCACGAGTTGAGGTCACCATACTTATTGCGAACGCAAACAATGTTTAGCGAGGTTCTTTTTCACGCCTCACCTGGGGAAGTAAAAGGCGTGACACCCATCGTGGCAGTGTAAGACTTCCACATTTACCACAATAACTGTCAGTCCTGCATAAATGGACCTCCGGTCTTGCACTCACCAACCAAATACGACAGAACGGTTGTCACTTTAGGTTTGCCTTCTGTGAGGTAGGTAGAGGTGAGGGTAGAATTTCAGCGGCCCCGGTCGAGCCAGCTCGTTCTTTCTAAAATGAGCTTGACTGTACTACGTACAAAGAAGAAGAAGCTTTCTACAACGAATACTTCGATTCAAAGAGAATTTATAATATGTAATTTACCTATTTCCCTTCTGGCAATCTACCTACATATATATTCTTCTTATTTTAAAAGAACTATCTTAAGGAAAATAATAATCATTAATTAGTTTCTTAGTGCTGTTCGATCGATAGAACAATCCAAACTGGATTGTACTATCTACGAATAGCACAAATCTTTTTTTTTCTAATTACTTTATTGGTAAAATAAATAGTAGAACACAGGTGAATTTTCTTCTTATTATATATATTATATATTTTTGTATTTCATCATTTCATCATTCGTCACCACTACGAGATCAGAACTAAGCGCAAATACCGAAACTACTACACCGTCAGTAGTATACATACATTAACTTATTCAACTGTTGTTTGTAATTTTCAATTATGTGAAACATGTCATCATGTAAACATTCTATACTCCATATACGAAAGCACGCACGAACGCATGAGCCCGCTCGCCCAGTTTTTACGTCACAGTGACAGCAGAACACTAATTCGTAAGTCAACGGATCATCTAGTTTAGGAGTCAGGGTTTACCATATCCGTAAAACTTTGTCAGGCTCAGACTCTACCAGCAGAAGCGCTGGCCATATGTCTCGATATGCCAATTTTAATGAAATTATCCTTCATACTTTTGCTACAGCGTATGTTCCAACTATACTTGAACCCAATGACCAGAACATTACTAAGTGATAGAAATATGGATAAGAATTTGGTGTGGGACGTTGACTTGACACCCGTATCCCATTACATTTTCCAAGCTCAGCTGGTTATACAAACGCTATTGCTGCATCTACGGCAAGTGTCAATCGACGTAAATATAAACAATTGTAGATAAACACAATTTTGGACCGTTTAATGTCGAGACACTAGGGTGAGTGGACCCAAATGCTTGTGCTATGTTTAAAAAAATAAGAAATACGTGTGGCACTCGGGGACTGCCGCGGTAAAGCTATTGCATAGCATTTTTTATCAACTTATGCAATTATAATATTTCGGAGCAGCTCGTCTCGATCCGTGTGAGCTTCGTACAGTCTACACTACACAGGTCGGAGTGGGAGGTGTTAGGTTTATTTTCGTTACGGAATTTCTTGGTTCGGTCGCCGCGCTCGAAGCCCGTGATAAAAGGTATGCAATAGCTTAATAAGCAACGACGCTTCTTGTGACCAAAAGGCCAGCGTTTTTCTAGAACAAAAAAACTGCATTTCCATTTATCCTAGCAATACTGAAAATCTTTTCAGAACGCTATCATCTTTTGAGTAATTTTTTGACGCTTGTATGTAAATATTTTCATTGTCTTTTCTTTTCTATTATTTGAATTAGTAGAAGTAGGTTAAGTTTAATAAATGTTAACAATTAAGTGTAAATATAAGATCTGTTTAAAACTCAGACTATAAAATTGCGTTCGCAATTTCTTCTGCCTTTGTCCATATAAAACTTTCTAAAAACGAAGATTACTTAATTATTTGTCTACTTAGTTTTATTTAAGCTTATAGTTTAGTATCATAATTTTACAACACTAGTGGTACATAGCAGATAAAAATTTATAATGTCGTTTATGAATGTCAAAGTGAATTTGTCAATCTGTCAGAGTGGTAAGCATACAGTAATATATGTTTTGTTCATTGGAAATACGCAGTCTCCAATTAAAATGATTAAAGTCTGATGTTATTGGGATACCAAGTGGTATAATTTATGAATTTTTGTTCGTGCTTTTCCTATAACAGATAACAAAATGGTAAGTAATTTTAGTATCTTATTTTAATCGCCAAAGAAATTAAAAGGTACAAAATTATACCTTTATCAACGTTATGATTCAGAGTTATCAAGATGATCCTAGTTGCTACGTGGGTTCTTTCCCTAAGGACTTTAGCTATGGACCTTTTGAACAGAATGGTGAAGGGGATAACACGTCACTACCTGAAGATCACAAACCTCGAATCTTACTAATGGGCCTGCGAAGGTTAGTGTTACCTACCAATTTTTACCGAAGTAATATTTAATAAACGAACGGATTTTGTTGATTCTTTATAAATTTACCTGTGATACACACATAAACAAAAGTTTTTTTGTTCTCTAACTTCTGATGTGAATTTCTTGTTAAAAAAACATATTGGAATATTCTTCTAATTAGAATCTTATTGTAAACAGAGTTGTCATGACTACCCTAAATTTATATATTTCAGGTCTGGTAAATCATCCATTCAGAAAGTTGTCTTTCACAAAATGTCTCCAAATGAAACACTGTTTTTGGAATCAACAAACAAAATTGTGAAAGATGACATTAATAACAGTAGTTTTGTACAGTTTCAAATCTGGGACTTTCCAGGGCAGATTGATTTCTTTGATGCTACTTTTGATTCTGATACAATATTTGGAGGCTGTGGAGCCCTTGTCTTTGTAATTGATGCTCAGGTATTATTATAAACATTTTAATGACAATGAAGTAATAATTGAATGGCAGTTCCTATTAACCAAAAAAAACTTTGAATAAATCTATGTCTACCGAATGAAGTAAAAAAAAATTCTATTTGAATGGTATCTAAAATCAGTCTCATAGTGAAGAATGTCTTTCAAACAATACACAATTAAAGATATTAATGTTTTTATAGAATTTAAAAAAGAATGTAATAAATGTATTTTTTAATAAAATTCTTTAAATTTTCAGGATGACTATCAAGATGCCTTAGACAAACTACAGCTTACAGTTACTAAAGCGTATAGAGTTAACAGTAATATTAAGTTTGAAGTTTTTATACATAAAGTAAGTATAACAAACACCAATGGTAAATCATTTATCTGTGTAACAAATACATGACTCAGTACACACATCTGGTAATCTACTGTACTGTATTTAATTTACAAGTACAATGTCCAACTTCATTATTTGTATTGTTTATTTGTTTAAATATTAGTAATAGTAAATAATAATTTGTATAGAATAATAATAATAATAGCAACTGGACACATCACATACACATCTATGCGATCTCAAACTAGGCCAAACCTATACTATGATAACCAAACTGCTGATAAACATGCAACATATTTAAGTATGTTTATAGATTAATTACCCCCAGAATAATGCTAACACAATGATAAAGGGTTCCTTTTATAAAAGCGGGGCACCAACCTTGCTATAATAATAATAATTGTGTGCAACTATCAAAATCCTACACACTCACAAGATTTACAATCTGCGAGAATATTTTCTACATCATTGTGCAGTGTATACTGTTGCAATGTAGTTGCAGTGTATACTGGATTCACTCCACTTGCACTGGCTAAAGAGAATTGACACAAACTTGTAGTACTTAGTACTGATGATTACAGGGAAGTATGAAAGGGCATAGAACTTCAGGGTCATTTTATCAGGCCCTAAATGGGTCCAATATAAACTTCAAAATATCAATACCTTGATTGACTTATGGTGATCTTCAAAAAAACTGAAGGATTTGTTTATGCGATTGTGGACAGTTATCATGATGAAAAACTATCGGAAATATATCTTGAAAGATGGTATGGTTGGCATATGTCAGGCAAGCCACTATCCTGCAGAGTCTATCAGGCAAATTATTTCTGGTTGTTTTCTTCTTGCTAACAGTGAATATTTGCAGAGGCACAACCAAGTAGCTAAGATTGTACACCAATTAAGTTACCCTTAAGCACCAACTTGTAAATTTAGAAGTGCCATACTATAGGTTTGTGCCTCACCCAGCTCTTGAGAATGATCATGTTGATAATTATAAAGATCCCCTAGACGATTTCGGTCTCGGCGACAAGGCTCAACGGTGACCAGCCAGTGTGTGCGCAAGCACAGGTGTACTCTCTGCTCCCTCACTCTCACGCTTATGTTTGTGCTATGTTGTATTGGGATCGAGCTATTATTACAGATAAGAATATTGTAGCCAATAAGCCTGATATTATGGTGACACATGTATTAGAACAAAATATTTTGATTTATCTCATAAGATTGTCAATATGTGAAATGTGCATTCGGTGATCATTGTTCCGATAGACGTATCTGCTCACGTATTGATTGATCGCCGAGAGCCTCGATGAACACCTTCGCTCCGCTCACTTTAGAAGGCTGGACCAAGGGTCTGTCTTAGACTGGATGTCGTAATAGCAACTGTTCCCGGATCCCTCCTACGTTAGGCGCTGAGTAGCACACCGTGTGGTTTTAATCGGTCCGATTCCGAAACACAACCCCGCCGTAAACCCCGATGGAGTGACGGCCTGAGGGAGTTTCGATATCTTAAAAAAAAAGAAAAAAAAAGGATCTGTCTTAGAAGGCCGCCCTTTTAAACTCGGCCTTTATAGTGAGAGGCTTCCTGTCTATGGAACCCTAACATACGGTTTCTTGGTTCCTGTAGCCGAAGTCGGTGGTTTACTATCTATGTTAATATTATAAAGCTGAATAGTTTATTTGTTTTGATTAATTGTTTATTTTCGTTGGTTGATCATGCTAGCTATAGGAATTACTGGTCCAATTTAAAAAATCTTTGAGTGTTAGTTTTCTATTTAATCCAGGAAGGCTTTATATAATCACGCATAATAAAATCATTGCTTCTAAGAACTTCCATTGTGTGCGCTGCGTAAATGGTTATACTTTTGCAAAAATAACGCATGTGAGAATAAGAATATTAAAAGTTCTAAAGAAAAGCCCTCAATAGCAGATGTCTATCTATAAAGATTGGCGCACTATAACCTTTTTTATACTAAACCAATTTATTCACACTGTATAACATCTACGGGCAATTAAACACGGAGACGGAATTGCACGGGTCATTTAGTATTTATATTTTTAAATATGTATTTTATTTTAAATTTTTATACATTTCAAATTGTAACTGATGTGTATATACAATTGTATATTAATAAAGAGAATAAACATACTTCCTACTAATGTTATAAATTTTAAAGTTTGTGAGGAAGAAAGTATGGATATTCGTTACTTTTTCAAAAATTTAGATCGAAAAGTCTTAGAGGTCATTTTACAGGGATACAGCTTATATAATAATATAATAATATTTCACCTATAGAGCAGTCCTCTATCACATTTATCATGGAGTTTAAACTCCACCTAGAGGCCTACCGTCTTTAATCAGAATGGTATAGATAAAAACTACAATTTTTTGCGTTAGCTACCACTATTTATTATAGTTGAAAAAATAATGCTAAAGTAACTTGAGTCCCGCAATACTTTAAATAAAAAACAGTACAAATAGAATTTGATAAAAAATTTACTCTAATCTTTTGTGTCAAATTTTTTAGGTAGATGGCCTAAATGATGATTACAAAATGGAATCCCAAAGAGACATACATCATCGAGCTACAGATGACTTGGCGGAGGCAGGCCTAGAGCATGTTCACTTATCATTTCACCTCACCTCCATATATGATCACTCTATATTTGAAGCATTCAGTAAAGTAGTGCAAAAACTGATTCCACAGTTACCCACACTAGAAAATCTCTTGAACATTCTCATATCGGTAAGTGAAATTAATCCGTATTACCCAATACCTAAATTATTTGTGTACATTATGTACATACATTTTAGTCACATTTCAACCTCGTTGAATGTCTTGTTTTATTTTATTAACTCATATAACTTGCCCTTGAATAGATTTTTAGGATCCCACATAAAAGTCTTATTCCTATTTTTACTTTAGTATAGATTTGTGTTTACAATAATTATTTCATAATTTTTTTCCTCATACGTTTTTGTTCATAAATATTTATTGTTACCAACGGAACTCATAACAGCCAGTATCATATTGTTTTTAGTAATAATGTTCTAAGACATGACATGTTTCAACTTATAATCTTGCCAAAGTGAGCGTGCATCATGAGGCAGATATGACTTCTGTCTCGCCCCTCCACGCCTACGCGGACTTAAATTACGCTCTAGCAAACATGGCAAATAAGACTACGTAGAGTCGGTTTTGCAACGTTTCATTTCTATCACCAACTTTGTTAACATAACATTTTACTCTTAACTATTTTAAATAAATTATTGTTATCTATCCGTCTTAATTTACTTTTATGATTAAAAAGTAAACGAAAATATATATAAAGATGAGACAATATATGAAAACAAATAAGGAGAAACCAGGTTTATTTATAGTGATATTATGAATTCAGATTTCATCAGTTTCGATCATAATTGAATATATTTATGAAGAGTGATCATTAGGAAACAAATTGTACGAGAAACATTTTCGGACTTCCGATAATGGGAATTGAAAAGTTATGTGAAAATATGCGCACTCATATTTTTGTATCATAATAAGTCAAAATATATGCTGAACACATAGTTAAATGCAGTTGTTTCTTTTTACAAGTTTTGAATTTCTACATATACATAATATATTTCAACATGTTGTTTGTTTGAAAGGGCCAGAAAAGATTTTCTATAGATATTACTTAAACAATTACTAAGCAAATTGATTGTACAATGTCTGTTATTATTTATTTTTTTATCCTGTAAAGACAGGTTCAACTGATGATAGATCTTCTATTCTTGTATGATTGTTTTGAGGGGGTTTGCTTAGATAAAAATACATTTCTTAAAAAAATTCTACTCGTAAAATCGGAGTAAAGTACAGTGTATATGTAGAATGATCACACTTACCATTAATCAGAAGATAAAAAAGGCCTTTTAGTGTGTAGGCATTCACTTATCATTCATACAGTCTCATGACGTCAATTTTTTCTTTTTTGCAGAACTCGGGAATAGAGAAAGCATTCCTTTTTGATGTGGTATCTAAGATTTATATAGCAACAGATAGTTCCCCTGTGGATATGCAAAGCTATGAATTATGCTGTGATATGATTGATGTAGTCATAGATATATCTTGTATATATGGGTAAGCTACATATATAAATCTCAGTTATGTTATTCTTTTATTACTATCAAAGTAACTCTTGCATGAGTGATTGTAAAATATATATATTTTATAAAAGACATTATATTATGAATATTTTATCTTATTAAAAGTTAAATCTATATGATTAGGATAATTGTATATTAAAATAAACTAATTTATTCAGATTGTTATGGTATGAAAATAATATTACAAATATTTGATTTATATTAATTAATATTTAACAATTCTTCCAGTATGGTGGATGAAACTGAAGTGAATACATTCAACAGTCAAAGTTCGAGTTTAATAAAGTTAAATAATGGGACTGTTCTGTATCTGCGTGAGGTGAACAAATTTCTAGCACTTGTTTGCATCTTGCGAGAAGAGAACTTCCAGAAACAAGGTATAACACAATTCTTTTTAGCTGGTTGATCATTTGTTCGGTATCTGGGTGTAATTTATCTATAACTAGCAGCTTCACACGGGTGTAATGCTGATACTAAATACCAATGTATACTACTAAATGTCTTTATGTGCAACGCTCACTGCTTTTTTGATATTAGACAATACAATTTCGAAAGAAATGTCGCTCAGAAAAGCAGATTGTGTCTTCAAAAAGAACTTATTTTAATATAGGGTGGGCCACGAATTAGCTAACATTTGAAAAAATTGTAAAAAAAAAACCACTTGATATATTATAAAAATTGTTTTTTACAACGAAGATAATTAGTTGAAATTTATTTTTTAAAAATTACAACGTCTAAATGTCCACCGTTTCGACGTTTCGAATCTTCTAAGCGAGCATCAAAATTTTCGTATACTCGTCGACAAAGAGGCCGCGAGATCGCCGACATCTCTGCTGATTTTTTCTTTTAATTGAGGTAGTATATTTGGTTTGTTGATGTTGACACGATTCTTTAAATAACCATGTGTTACGATTGTAGCCAGCAAATTCCAGTAGCATCGGTCCCAAGAACTCCCATAAAATTTTCAAATATTCAGCAGAATTAACAATAACTGAACGGCCGCGAGAATCTTCGAAAAAGTAGGGTATAAAGATTACTTTTACTTAAATTACAGCCCATACAGTACACCCATATACTTTGGAAGAATGAAGTGGCCTTTCGTATTTAGCTTTGTGATTTTCACTGCTCCAATATCTGAAATACCGTTTGTTTACATGTCTGTAGAGGTAAAATAAGCCTTCGTCAGTAAATACGATGTTGTCAAAATTACTGAATTGTTCTAACATTGTTTCGGCATACGACTTGTGCAAATTCAAATCATTAGGTTTTAGTTCCTACACACATACATCTGGATCTTATTTGTATGTAATTTCAAGTGTAATTTCGAAATACGGCGTAATGATGTGCGGGATAACCTAATTCAGCCGAACGTTTGCGTGGCGATAAATCTGGATTACTTCGAACAGAAACGGAAACTTGCTGTACGTTTTCTTCAGTCCGAGAAGTCCGTGGGCTTCCAGTTTGTTTCACATTTAGCGTAGATCCTGTCTCTTCGAACTTCTTCACCTATTTCTTTATTAAAGGAGCCCTCAGACACTGATTTAAGTCGTGTAAATCGTATTCAACGCGAAATAAGCGTCTCATAGTAATAAGCGAACTGTTGAAGCGATCCATTGCGACAATATTTCCGAGAAACAAACTAAAGGTCAGACACCTCCCCGTGTTCCGCGGTATTTGTTAGCGCGGGATGTTAGATTCAAATGTTAACGAATTCTTGACCCACTCTGCATTTAAATACTATTATATAATTTCGAAAATATTTTTTTTTAATTTATCGTAACGTATTTATAAGTACGAATTACGTTGTCGTTCTGAAAAGCCTGTTTTCATTATGTGTTGTTACTTTTCTCGCTAGAGAGCTGTGGTAAACGCGTGCAATCGCTACTAATCACAAACTGCCGGCCGGGTCCCCGACCGGTACCGTCGCAAAAGCTATGACCCTGCATTTTAAATCTATAATATCTTCAAAAATATTCAGTTAAATTGCATGCTGTAAGGGGCCATATTGATTTATATTAAATAAGCAATTTATTTTATGTACTTTATTGGAAAAGGATTAATGTTGTATTGCCTGAAATCGCTTCGTAAATAAACAATTATGTTTCGTAAAAAGTAAAAGACAAAAAATGGTTATGTTGTGGATTATCCCTAAGAGATGGACACACACCGTCATGGAATTTTTCGTAGACGTATTTAAGGTGTACAATATTGTAGTATATTATTTTGATATATCTCGCAGAGTTTAGCCAGCGCTTCTCATAAATAAACACATTTTGTTCATTACACTAACATTAAGTGCAAAAGCGACAAAACGAATTTATGACATCACATTAGAAACATCAAAAATTTAAGTGTTTCTCTACTATATTATGCATTTGTTATACATAGAAACCTTCCTCTTGAATCACTCTATTTATTAAGAAAAAAACACGTCAAAGTCTGTTGCGTAGTTTTAAAGACTTAAGCATATACAGGGACAGACAGACAGTGGGATGCGACTTTGTTTTATACTATATAGTTATAGAAGTCTGGCTACCAAAGCACGAGCTGTTCCTAGTTGTGCATCACACTGTCACGTGTAAGATCTCTGTAGTTGTTATTATTGAAACTGATTTTTTCAAGTATTACTACACCTATTCACCCGTCGAATTTTCGTTTCCAGCAGTGAACTCTTAATTTATGATATAATTTTTTTCAGGTGTTATAGATTATAATTTTCTGTGCTTCCGAGACGCTATAACTCAAGTGTTTGAGCTGCGAAACAAATGTCAAAATGCGATTGTTGCGAGAGTTACATCAGGGACTCCAGAGCCTGTGTCAAATGGTGCAGCAGAATCTACAGAGAGCACCTCAGACCGTTCACAAACGAATTTACCATAGTATATCAGTATAATGTTACTTTTGTAATCATCAAGTAATAATATGTATCTATTTTTTAAAACTAACACTTGAATAACAGAGCATAAAATGTTATTATGATATATGTTGCTTATATTTTACTTGAGAGGGACCCTTCAGATGGGTGGATTTAAAACACAAATGTGGTGCAGAAGAACCTAATAACTTAGGTGGGTGACATTTTATTACGATAGCTCAGTAAAATATTTGTACATCAATTAGACGAAGTATAAATTAAAAATATATTTCAGTTTTGGCAAGTAAATTGTTTTAAACGAAATTCTCAAGCCATAATAGTTTGAATTTTCTTTTCTTGTACAGACTTGTGACGACTAGCTGATGCCCCTCGAAAACTTATAGGTATAGTTAGAGTTTCATGTATGTTTGCAAACATGTAACTCTAACTATATATTTGTTAGGCAAGTATTCTCATTATTAATTGCGTTCGTAATATTGAAATCAAACATTCTAAGCAATGTTTCACAAAGAAACGCCTAATCTTGAAGCCAACCCGAGCAGACCTCAATATTTGCTTCTGTGACTAATGACATGACGTATAATGATGTTTATATGCATAGGGAACTACAAAAGTCCCTTCAGAGTTCGATGATTTAGGCGTAGGGTGTGTAATCGGGGCATTAACCTCCTACTTACTTTAGTTGTGTAAAATATGTTTTTTTTTTAAATATTGCCAACGATTAATTAATTAACTTTGGCAGGCAGAGCCAGAGATTGTGGGTTCGATCGCACCCTGGACAAATATTTGTGTGATGAGCGCGATTATTTGATGTGTCTGAGTGTAATTTATCTATGAGATGTATGTATTTATGTATAAATATATAAGAATGTTTTATCAGCAGTTTGGTCACCCTAGTATAAGCTCTGCTTAGCTTTTTTCTTTTTTTTGTGCTGACTCGAGTCTGTCGGATGAAAATCAAATAGAAAGAATCTATGTGTATTTTCGTGGCGTTAAACTCGACCAGATTCTCATAACCCCATTGAAAAATGTGGCCTAGAACTAGGTCGAGATCGGTGATAAGTTCCTGTTCTTTTTCCTCGACATCTGCTGGTGTGGCTGCAGGTCTGAACTATCGCCTCTGAACTGTGCTATCATCTTTACAGCAATGTATATTGCCAAGGGCTAAGATGACAGTCCATGTTTAGAAACTTTTATAACAAAATAAATGCCTAACTATCAAGTATTTTTTTGTTAATTTAACTGTACTTAGTTAAAATATGCAAAGCGACGTCAAGGAGGATTTATTCGAGGATCTTTACGAAATACGACGCCGATACCACCGGTCTCTCCCGTGAAAAGACAGTAAGATTTTCTTTTTACAAAGAAATAACATGATACTTGTTTCTGCCATTTCTCTCATAAAAGTAAAAAATAATATATTAAAACTTTGACCTAGTCTGCCACTGTTACAACAAACTAAACTTCTATTGCTTCCTGGTGGCCCTTCGTTCTTCTGCATAGAAAAAAAAGGTATGCGAGACAAAACTAACAAGATTCATGTGATCGTCTGAAAATTAGAACTCATGAAGTTGCACCTACTATAGAGCCAGTTTAAATTTCTTTGCTTTGTTCTTTTTGTTTTTTCCGAAAATATAGAGCGTGTCATAGCAGTGTAAAAATATATACTCGACATAAGCGGTTACAAATAAACGTTCCCTAACTCAATTCCACCAATCTGTTATACGAGTCAAAAATCCTCCCTTGCCTTGCAAAGTGCACAAGCACTTGCGCGCAGTGGTGGAGTGCCAATGATCCAAGTGATAGGAATAAAACAATGTCGGCAAGTTGCAGCTAGTATTAATCTGAACAATTCCTTGGAACTTTCTACGTGGTACACACTAAAGAGCATACGAAGTGAAGTTACATCGCTAACGTCAAGGGGTCCCACCGATCGGTGATCTGGGTATCACCAATTCGAGATCTTGGTTTAGCACACTTTACCTTATAATCTTACTTTCTTCACAACAAAAAATTGCTAGGTGTAGGTCAAGTCCATCGGGCGGCAGCTAAAATTCTTATTCCAAATGCCACAGCAAATAAAATACCGATACATTAAAGTAATAATCAGATCCACAACTTTTAATAGTATTGCGCCACCAAAGAACACCCAGACTCGGAAAAACTATATCAGGATCACACCGAGTGTTGTCCCATATGGAGTTTGAACCCACAACACTCAGCACAATAGAGAGTGGCGTGGCGACTGCTTAAACCACTATAACCTAGTGATTCGTGCAGTTGCTGCGTATGTATTGCATGACTCATATTTTCTGGCAACATTACATATGATTGCTATACTCCGCCTCACCAAAGAAGTCTCACGGCGATAACAGAAAGGTAACTAACTCTCATTGCGTTTTCAGCCATTTGCCACATTTACGAAGTCTCAAGTTGTAAAAAGTGCACATCGAAAAATAATATTAAGCATGAAGAAGTTTTGTAAAAAAGAGCACTAGAAATTAGAATGTTTTGACACCAATAAATAATGTTCCTAAAAGAGTAGTCGCCATGACAGGTACATTTTTAGACATGATTTTTACAATTTTTTATATATTTGTGCCTATCGAGATAAAAATATTTTATTAACGTTTAAGATTCAGATATTTGACTAAATTTGATCGACACTATTGAAAAGTTCTTAAGTGCCCACTGTTTTTTAAAACTGAAATGCAACATTGGTTACATGAAAAAGGTACTTATTTTGAATTAACCTGGACAAAGGTCACATTGCTTGGAAGAATAATACAAAATAAAGGCTCTGAAACACTTTTAAAGTTGACGGAAAAAATATTTTAAGAAGATTGATTTGTTCAGTGTTAAATATAAAACATTCTGTAAAATAAAAAAAAACTGTTTTATTTGATCTCTTTCTCTTGAGAATATTTTTCGTTCTTTTGTGTTACGACGTGAAATCGAATTGTTTCATTTTATCTATTACCAGGAATACACTCGCTAACTAGTGGTTTCTAGGAGCCAATAGTAAAAACTGGCAACATTCCGTATCATGACTGCAGCATCTGGGGCACTTCTTTTGTGAGACAGAGTACATAAAATATTTTTAGCTTACATTACAAAGTGATTGGATAGCTGCCCCACATTTATGTAGTAACTGAATTGATCGACTTCGTTAACAGATGTGAATCTACTTTTACAGTCTAAATAATTTAAAGGGTGTTTTTGACGTTTAGGGTTTTGGTGTCTAACAAAGTCGAAGTGAAAATAATCGATTCAGAATACAAATATTTCATTTGTCAAATTGTTTTGACAGATGAAACAGACTTTCTTGGGTTATTAGATTAGATTCACAATTTAGATTATTCTTACTATATGTAGGTAAACTTTATTTTTTGATGATCAAAGTGTGTATATGTATATTGGTTGCACAGATGGTGTAGTGGTGTGAGCGGTCGCCTCACCGTTTCCTACTGTGCTGAGCGTTGTGGGTTCAAACTCCACATAGTACAGTATTTTGTGTGATTCACAAATTGTTATTCTGAGTCTAGATGTTCTTTGTGTACGTTTCATGTATGTTTCTAAAATATCCTCCGACACAGAAATATTCCTAGTACAATAGTAATCTTTAAAAAAAATCTAAACTATTTGCATTTTAATTCAGTCAATTTTTCCAAAATGTATAGTGTAGTAACCGACTAAAGAACGCCACAATGCGGCGCAGGGGGATAAAATTAACGTACGACTACAAGTAAGACCTGATTCTTAGATTTTATAATGGCAAGTAATTCAACATGCCCCCATTAGTCGAATCAATTATTATTGACCGGCTACCTGCAACATAGATTTGTACTTTATCATAAAATCACCACAGGATGCAAGAAAGGTGTAAAATATTTATCAACATAACATCAAAATGATAATTTTACGTAACTTATATTGTACTAATATCTTTTGTGTCCTCCATTAACAGGCACTAAACATTTTCTTACAATACAGAATAGCTTAGCCCATCTCTATTACCTATGGGTCAAGTGTCATGTCATTACGGGAAAATTAAATTCGTTTCATCTCTACATATCTTTTGTTTGTGCTCAGCTTGCATATTGGTTTGGTTAATGCAGCTTAATTTTTTTTAAGCATTTTATGTGTTATTCTAAACAGTATATTAACAGTGTGTCGACCGTACTACAACTTAGAAAATTCAATATGTGGTAAGTGTTGCAATTGAATACTATTTAATCATTAACAACATTACAGTATTTTTTTATTAACTAAACAATAAATAAGTTTTTTTTTATTGCGTCACTTAATAAGAGTAATATGACTAATAAAAAGAAGGTTTAAGTAAATATTAGCGTTTCCCTTTTGTTATACTTGATTGCAAGTTCATGTATTCAAACAAAGAAGATTGTTTTGTTGCTTCTTGATACGTTTGCCAGTTTATGTCTAAACGTACAATGAAACAGTTACTATTACAAAATTACTTTAAACAATAAAAGTTTTCCATCCAAGTACTTAACTAAGCCAGCACCAAGTGACTGAATAATAGCAACAACACCAGTTTGATTTATGTAGTAGGCTAAACCCAATACAACTGTGTTAAAACCACATACTAACGTTAATAAATCTAAATATACATATACACACTATTTCTAAATAAATAGTATTGCATAAGGTAGACATGGTTTAGCCTAAGCCAATATTTGTGATGTTTTACATCTTATAGAGACAATCTGTTGAACAACTCAATTTGTGTTCCACAAGTAAGTAAATAGTCACTTTGGCAGGTTCTTAATATAGAAAAAAATAATTAACATACATGAGATGTTACCAATACTGTGTATGCAAAATTTAAAATTTTAGCTATTTATAATAATAACATTCAGTATACAGTATTTCTATCATACAGTGTAAAATAATAATAAATGATGTATACAAACAAATTGAGGCACAAAATTGTTTTCTATTAAACAAGATAATGAATTATTATTTTCCACTGTAAAATAAAAATAAATTTCTCTTTTTCACACCTTTAGATTCACATTAGAGAAGTGTATACGTTTATACACTAGTGATGGAACAAGGTTAGTAACCTGTGATTAATAGATATAAAGTTTTTCACATGTAGGTTAGATAACACAGATGTAACTGAGGTAAATTAGTTAATTTATTTATTGATATAGAGGTATGGTAGTAGGTGTCTATGATAAAAAATGACTATATTATATATATTTACTGTTTACTGTACACAAAATAAGGTCTTTATGTATACAGCTTATTGGAAACAATACCTGAGCAAATAGCAAACTCAGTCAATTGTTTTTTCCATCACTATCATGCACTGTATGTATTTATTGATGTTCCCTACAAAAAATCTCTACAAATTTCAAATTTTACAGAAGAACACTTTAAACATGTCAATAACATTGCTTGGGATGTCAAATGATTAAACTTGACATGAAGATTTAGTATATGATATATTTCGAAAATGCAATATATTTTATAAAAAATGCAACAAAAAATAAAATGAGGCCATTTTATTGTATTACTTGTCACTTATTTGTATAAATACTTGAATTTTCTCACTTGGAAATTGCTCAAGTGACACTTTCTTTTTCGTGATAGTTTTCATATAAATAGCAGTCATGCTTGCCATTTCAAACCACAAAAATTATTTAAGCTGCATTAAGTGGCAGATGCCTTTGTGTATATTTTCATATACAAGCTATTGCAGAACATAATATGGAGCTCTCTCTTTAAACAACCTGGTTATCACATACAAAAAGCTTCAAACGATAGGGTGTTAGCATCACTGGAACAAAATATATGGAATCTAGACCAGCTTTCCTGCAGGTAGCAGTGGAATACACACCAAGATTCAGCTGACTTTCTGTAATGTAAAATTCTTTAACCCCCACTATTGTTCATTAATGTTGGATATTTTCTTAAAATATGTGATGATCTATGATATGAGGTTACGAAAAATTTTATACAAATCACCACATAAGAGATTGTACATAGGGTCCGTTAATATTATTTATTTATTAAATTTAATGCAATGATGACACTCATATAATATCCTATTACTAGTAAACTTATAACTTGATCATTAACAGACCAAAAATAAAAGTTTCAAATGAGAAACAGTAAATCGAAGAATAACCTGGGCATTAAGTCTGCCTATGTATAAATGCAGTGCATAAAGTTTATAAATAAATAAGTGAATTTAAAATACTTTTTTTTTATTCTTATAATCAATGAAATTAAAATCATAGGAATCAAATAAGAATATTATAAAAGACTAAACAATTTACAATGTATGTATCATATTTTTATTTGTTTATGAATCTTAGTTTATACTTGAATGGCAATGATTTTGTTACACTAATTTTGGAAAGTTGTAGTGGTTACCAAATTTTACCAAGATCTGTTCAGCTGTTTTTGCATTGAAAAATTAGCAAACATCCTCACAAACTTTCGCCGTTATGAGATTAATAAGAAGTAAGATAAGTACTGAAAAGCATATTTCAGTTATGTGAATAATACCTTGATCCGTAAATCATTCTGTAAAATATACTGATGAATGCTAAGTATAATTCCTGGATAATAAAAACAAGTTTAACTAGTAAAGGCTGTGTATATTAATTATTATAAGAGATCTTCATCACAGTATAACAAACATGATACACTATATCTTGTCATCGACTTGCACCACTTATTACTTATACTGTACACAAAGAATGAATTTCATCCTGTGCTTAAAGAAATATATCTTACATTATTAACAATAAATAGTTCTATCCTAATAAATTGACTTAATTACTTAATTTTTGTGAACTTTGTATATCAAACACTTCATGACTGACTGAGAGTAATCTGACGTCGCAGAAAGCGTTTAACATTATCATAATGTCAATTTTATAGTTGTAAAGAAAAAGCATGGCCTTCATGTCAAGAAGCTTGCAATAAAAAGTGAAGTGTATCAAATATTTAAATGAACAAATTTAGCACTAAATAACGTCCAAAATACAAAAGCCTTAGAAAAAAAATAAAACAGATGCACTTGCATCTGTTTAATTATTTCTACAACTATTTAGAACAGTTAGTGAGTACAGAAGACAACATTAGGCTTAGCCCAACACTTGGCCGACTTTTCCTAGATGAAATGTTTGACTTATCTTATGTTTATATAGTGTTATTTGTAGATTACTGATTCTAGCCAGACCTTATAGTTTTAAGTGTAATGCATTGTTGGAAAATATTAAACTTTAAGCTGGTGGATGTTTGGGCTAGACCACATTCAACCCCCGGGCTGGGCGTAATTTGTTACGCAGATGACACATTGGTCACGGCCCGGGGGATGAACTTTGCAGAGGCGGCGCGCCTGGCCACCACGGGTGTCTCTCTGGTGGTCGGGCGTATTGAGGCGCTGGGTTTGCGGGTGGCTCTGGACAAGACGGAGGACTCTTTTGTTCCATGGGCTCCGGCGTGGTCCACCCTCCGGCGCCTCCATCGTAGTCAATTCGGTCCTCGTACCGGTTCAGGCCCAGATGAAGTTTTTGGGCCAGATCCTCGACGGCAGGTGGCTCTTCGACGAGCACTTCCGACAGCTTACTCCAAAGCTGGTCGGCGCTGCTTCTGCCCTTGGACGACTTTTGCCTAATTTGGGTGGAGCCAGCGTCGCGACGAGACGGCTATACACGGGGGTTGTCCGGTCAATGGCGCTGTATGGTGCACCGGTGTGGGCGGCGGCTCGGACCGCCCAGAATAGAGCTCGCCTCTGGCGCCCTCAGAGGATATTGGCGGTTAGAGCCATACGCGGCTACCGCACCGTGTCGACGGAGGCGGCGTGCGCCTTGGCTGGAACTCCTCTGTGGGATTTAGAGGCGGAAGTGCTCGCCGAAGTTTACGGCGTACGGCTGACTTTCGGGCGGGGACCGGCATACGGCCCCCGCCCGAAGAGATGCGCGAGTGGCGAGAGGCCGCTCGTCGAGCCACTATTTCTCGTTGGTCGTCCCGGCTGGAGGCCCCACGTGCTGGCTTTGCCGCTGTGGAGACTCTCGAGCTGGTCATGGAGTGGGCAGGGCGACAGCACGGGACCCTTTCCTTCCGACTGACGCAGATCCTTTCCGGGCACGGCTGCTTCGGGAAGTATCTGCACTCGGTCGCCAGGAGGGAATCGAGTCCCGCCTGTCACCACTGTGACTGCACTGCACTGTGAGGACTCGGCTCTGCACACGCTAGCGGCTTGTTCCGCCTGGGCGGCGCAGCGTGGGGTCCTCACTGCAGTAATTGGAAGAGATCTCTCGTTACCGGCCGTCATACGCTCCATGGTCGGTAGCGACAGTTGTTTTACCGCGGTCGCAACCTTCTGCGAAGACGTAATTTCGCGGAAGGAGGCGGCGGAGAGGGCCCGGGAGGACGATCTCCACTCGGACCCAATTCGCCGCCGGCAAACCGGGTGGCGCAGGCGCGCATACCAGCGCCTCATGCCGCCTTGAGTGTGGCCGCGGATGGACGGGACGGGTTTTCCCTTCCATCCGCTATAGTGGCCAGACGCGAGGAGGCGACGTCCGCGTGTGCCGTACGTCGCCTAAATAGAGTTTACCCGCAGATGGTGCCCGCAGTAGCAGGCGGGCAGGCGCTTGGAGTGATTTGGATGACGTAATAGCAGCTGTTCCAGGATCCCTCCTATGTTAGGTGCAGAGTGGCACACCGTGTGGTTTTAGTCGGTCCGATTCCGACACACCACCTCGCCGTAAACCCCGGTGGGGTGACGGCCCGAGAGGGTTTACAAACGTTAAAAAAAAAAAGACCACATTCAATAAACTATGCAAAAGTTTGTCTTTGTTACTAGTTTCTTTACTTTAAAAAAAAGACAAGTCCCGCACTAGGAGTAAATCGTGTGTCACGGGAGACCTTATAAACATATATGAAACGGACGCAAAGAACACCCAGTCTCAAAACGAAAATTTGTGGATTACAAAGTGTTGTCCCATGCGGGGTTTGAACCCTCCTCAACTCAGTGCAATTGAAAGCGGCGAGGTGACCGCTTAAACCACTACACCACCCTTGCAGTCAATTTATTACTGGTCAAAATTTCCCTGAAGTGACAATATTTCTCAAGGTTATGCATTCCTGCACGCATTCCTGCTCCCCTGCATTCGGGTACTACACGCCGTTTTTAATAGGCACTAGACCGTCGCCGTTATGTATCTGACAAGGCACAACTACAATTCGACTAGTTTGGTCGTATTACAGTATCGAACTGTCGGTTAAAATAATTTATTTATTAATAGTAAATTCTATTACCATGGCTCATAAGTTCTTAGTTCTCAGTAGTGTGTTACTGTTCTTCCAGTATAGTAAGAAACGATTGTTACTGAGAACGCAAGGTTTCTTGGCTTCGATTCTCTATTGCTGCAGGTAGTTCTCCGGTTTCTACTGTATATTACATTGTGTTCTATGTCTCTTAAACTTGGCAAGTATGCAATTCTCGCTAAACATTCATGAAATGTGTACGAAAAACTGACGAATCTAAAATTGCTCAAGGTAAGAATCTAATTAAAGTGCTATCAAAATGAAACCAAGGTATACTATCTCATAAATTATTCATGGCAATATTGTTGCTGAATGTTTTTGACATAAATGCTTAAAGTTGTGCGCAAAAGGTTACAAAAACCTGCAAGTTTTAGTTTACTTACTAACCATAAGCATAAACAAGCTAATAATTGGAAAACACAATAATTCGACTGCGTAAAAACGCGCGGTAGATTTATAAACCAAATGTCACTCTTTTAATTAAGACGAATTTTACCTCATACCCCAAAATCCGTCAAACTATTTAAGCTACAAAACGTGTCATAGACAAACACCTGACACACCCCATACTACAAAGTAATTAGAAATCTCCTTTTTATTATAACTACGCAAATTAATGTATTATCAAAATGGTTAGTTTGAGAATTGATCCGTTTCTGCAAAACATGGATCAATTATTGTCGTAGCACAACGATAAACTTGCATTAGAGCGTAATCATGGTTCGACTGGCCATATATTTTAAAAATAGATTACATTATTTCATTTGATAAACACTTATATAACAAATGTATTACGTATATTACCAGTATCAATTTTTTTTAAGTTGGGATAACTATCACTGCCTGATAAGCTAATATTGAAAAACATGTTTTGCCCGTATTACGTCTTACAATATCACAAGTATGCACCTTTGCAAAAAGTCGAGGCCAGCGAGCTGATAATAATCAAATTTTGCAGTTGCGAATATACTATTTGTGCTATAGATATACGGTTGAAAGTACCTTGGACGCGCTATTTTTTTTAAAGTCGCATGTTAAGTCTGACCTTGTGGTTTAAATAATACGCAACAGGCATTGTACGGCGCCATCGTTGATTTGTACTGGTCGTAAATACACGTCACGACACACCCATTCCTAGACTAATAAGGAGGCTGGATTTAGTTACGCAGTAAATAGATTTATAATTAACTATGCATCTGTAAGCGAATATAATAAAAAGGATGTTTTAAGTTAGTAAACTCTGATTCTACTGAACCAATTTAAATAATTGTTTCACTCTTAAAAAACTTCAGAATGTACTTTTAAAAATAAGTTAGTAAACAAAATAGCAAAAGGAAGGCTCCAGGTTACTTTTTGCTTCCTGGTTCTTTTTTTCTTATTCATTTAATTTTTTAAACTAAGTTATTATTCTGTACAGAACCAGCGATTAAAAATTATATTAGCTGTGTAAAAGAAAATTGAAGAACTTCTAAAGTCTGACACACGCTTAAAGAATTCCATGTAATTAAATGTTCTAGATGATTTTTCTTTCTTGTTCCATTGTAACGTTTACAGTCAGACGAGTTCAGACGTTAAAAAAAGTCAGGAAAATATTTTCTTTACTAAAAAACACAAAATTGTAGAATACTCAATGTGTATAGTTGTAACATAATCTATTATTTTCTTGAGGAAAATAAAAGAGGATTTTTTTTTAAATCCTTACGTAATCTTAAGTGTATACTTTACTAGGACAGTAAAGAAAATTGCCTCCTGTTTAGTCGACACACTTACCTATTTATCTCTTGTCTTATCACAATATGTAGGCCGACCACCACTGGTATAATCTAAATATTTTTATTACGTAACAGTTCGTTTCCTTTTTATCACAATTTTTTTGCGTCGTAGCTAAACAATGTGTTGAGATGTGGAGTTTATCTTTTTTTGCACTCCTGGTGTAATTTTACCTACTTTACCAGCAGATCTAGTAGAATATAGGTCAAGCAGTGTTTGAATTACGTCATTTAAAACTACGCAAACAACGAATCTATTTGTCATACATTCGTAATCGCAATAGTATCTATATTATGTATTGAATAATACTTGCTCTCATAAGTGTTGTACCTTCATAAACAAATAACAACATTGTTTGCCTTTCTTTTTAAGAACACGGTCTCTTTTTCTAATGTTCCTGGCAACCAGAAACTCCGACGTGATACGGTTACAAGTTATTAGTATAGGTGGGCCAAGAATTCGTTAACATTTGAATTTAACATCCCGCGCAAACATGGTACGACAGTTTTTGGACCCGTGTTACTGGAATTTGCTTGCTACAATCGTAACACAAGGTTTCAACAAGATGGAGCCACTTGTCACACATCCAATGAAGAGAACACACAGGGCCGGCGGTTATAGATACGTTTCCGGGAAAGCTGATTTGCAGCCAAGGCGACATTCCATGGCCACCCAGAAGTCCAGATCTATCCCCAGCAGACTTCTTTTTAAGGGATTAATTGAAGAATCGTGTTTACATCAATAAACCAAATACACTACGTCAACTACAAGAAAATATCAGCGAAAAAATGTCGGCGACTCGCGATCTGTTTGCCGACGAGTATTCGAAAATTTCGGTACTAGTTTAGAAGAGTGCAAACGTCGAAACGGTGGTCTAGCTTAGCTTAATTAGCTTTCTTGTAAATAAACAATTTTTATAACATATCAAATGGTTTTTTATATACGATTTTTTCAAATGTTGACTAATTCGTGGCCCACCCTTTACTTTTGTTATGGACGAACTTAACAATAATGCTGTCATAATTAAATTTTAAAACCCTTGTGGAGCTCAAAAAATATAAAACCTTTGCATTACGGATACATACCAAACATTTTAATTACATTAATTAAAGATTACTTTTAAACTTTAAAAACTTAATTTTATAAAGTTTAAAAATAATCCAATCAAAAGCACGGCAACCTAAAAGTAAAAAAATTAGACGCATTTAAAAACGACATTGGCTTGTCTTGGCTAATGATAAACACGCATTGTTTTTGTTTACTAGTTAATTTTGAAAAGTCACATGGATGACTAACGTTTTGTATTATTTTTTCATGAACAAACAAATAATAAACTACTTTGATAATATGAATAAGCTACTATTATATAATCTTTACCGTACGTCCTTTTTAGTGTAACAAGCCGGGATTCGTTTATTTCGTACGGTTCTGCGCAAAAGATAAGAGTTTTATTAAATCTCTCCATAACTTTCTTTGTGAGTAAGTAAAGGGCAGGACAGGCCCAAGTTATTATTATGTGCATCATCGTATGAAGAATTATTAACTTTTTTAAATTTAATAATAGTGTAATCTGTGTGTATATGTTGGTTTTTATTAAAATTGTATGTATCAATGTGGAATGAGAACTTAGTGAATTACACAATTCCTTTAATATAAAGTAACACGTCAGAAGGGAAGTCAAAATCCTAAATCGCAATTCTGCTCACTATTTTTTTATGTTAAACAATATTATCTCAGTCTAAAATTAGTCAGGGCCACACCTCCACTGACATGATCAAGGCTATAAAAATATACAGAGCAGATACTTACTTTCGAAATTTAATTTATTTCACGTTAGTACATAGTAAATTTAACCGGCATAATATTCTATTTATTAACCTAACAAGGCAAAGAAATCTAGAAAGAACATTGAAACCTCAGATACAGTCGTAAATTACGATACTCGATCAAATAACGCATCATGCTTATGTCGGCAATTTGCACTATTAATTTCCTTATGTATTGCGAATTGGTTAGCCTGGTAGTATTGGGTACTTTCGCAACTGTGGCGCGGCATCACACCATGTCGCACCACCGGCTCAGCGTACCTTATTTGTGCACTGTGCACTTCGCTACTCTGTCCTGGCCCTGTGCTGTGAGCACTGAGCAAACGTGACCGATAGAGTATACTTATCAACGTACAAAGCACACGTACGATCGTGTGAGTAGTATGTATTACTGATATTTTGTATAGCGTATCGGTGGTTTGTTGAGTTAAGACTGTTTACGTCACGCGACGTCAGGCCATCAACGACGCCACTTGGACGTTCTCGCATATCGGCCCACCCACTTCCACATCACGCCAGTCACTCAGTTTACTGGTAAAGTCGATGCGAGCAATACGTGTTGAATTTTTGCCTCTGTTCGGAATTGTGTACGATAATTGCAACTGGTCGTATATTGTTTACAATTTACAAAAAAAAAAAAAACATTTTGTGCCTTAGAAAGTCATTAGTGAGAAATTACCGTATCAAGAATATTATACTAAGGTAAGATTACGTACAAGTTTTCTTAAAATTGATTTCATAATACTGCTTATAATTTAAAAAGTTTATAATTGAAATAAATATTAATTGATATCTGATCATTATCGGCTCGATTCTTCTACGCTTTTTACTTGAATCTTTACATGATTTAGTTACGCTTCTTTGTAATAAAGATAAAATAATAGTAACAACGTAAGTGAGTAAATTTTTATACGTCTTTTTTGTTTTTAAGTTTTTTAAATATAAATTATCCTTGTGCAAGTGATTTTTAGTGCTGTAAGTGCTCTACGCATGGACTACACATACACATAGGCCTTCATGCTATTACAATGCACGTGTTTTCACTTTTAACTTTCTTTAGCAGTTAAGAGGATGAACAATAAATAATTTTATATTTAACATAATTTGAAGTAAGCCTCAGATATTTCACATTAGTTGAATCTTGTTATAGCTTACGATCCTATCTCGAAACGCCAGAAAGCCAGTAAAATTAGAACGAAGAAGGTACATTGAATTATTGATACTTGCTTTGTAATTCGTTTGACATCAGATAGCATATGTCTACTTGGTGTAAATTTTCCTCCGACAACAATGACTCATTATAGTTATATGTAAAAACGTTATTATTCAATTGTATGAATACATTTATAGTTTGTCTCAATTGATCACTATATACTTATCAAATAAGTTTACGTATGGTTAAGTACTCAAGAAACAGTAATTTGTCTTAGATTTTAGTAGGTAATCCAGGAAGTGCTTAACTTTTTTGTCATTGCTTGGACTAGATTTTGTTACTTTTAATTATCTAGAACCTGTTCAGTAGAGTTGATCTTTATCATGCCACTCTCAATTTTGAAACTAGTTTTACGGTTTTACTTCTTTTACTAATATATATTTTAAAGGAGCACGTAGGTAGTGCAAAAAAATGAGGTCAATAATATAATTAAATAGAAGAGTAGTTTTGCTGTACATTTCTTACTAGGTATGTTTCTTTATCTAAATGCGGTTTCTCGTTTAACCTTTAGGCATGTATAATAATATCGACCACTTGCTACAGTGCTAATTAAATGCATTGTCGATAAAGGAATATAGGTATTCAAAAGTATGTATAACAAATCTATCATGTCATGTTAAATCTGTCGATAATTAAATTATCACTTGATATTTTCTCTATCGGTAGTCATGATTCCAGCAGTGGCTATAATGTCTTTAACTTTTATCATTCATTAAATTAAAAGCAATAACTCCTAATAAAACGAATTTTGTAAGTAATTATTTCCGTAAATAAGTTCAATGAAACTTAGTAGCAGGGGCTCTTTATCTGCTCGGCTCGAATTTATTTTATTGTTTTAAAGGGTATGTTGGTTACTCGTTTCTTACAATGTTCTCATTAGCGGTAAGAGGCAAATCAAAAAAAATCTACTTATATGTAGTTCGCGTGTAAACATCGTGAATGTCACTATCGTAGTAATGTTGTATTGTCTTATCACTATACTAGTTCCAATATATCATAACCCTATTATTGCTTGTCAAATATTTTTAAAGTTAAAATGCAGAATATACCTTTATTTTATTTCTATTTATATTAGGTGACCCTAAGCAAGAAGGTTATTATCTTATCTTATCTTCTTACGTAGAATAAATTACTTATTGCTGTCTCTTTGTTCTTTACTGTGTTCGTTATCCTGTCAAATGAACACGCGCAATGATGTTAAAACACGTGAAAGACTTAGGTTACGCGCTGCTGACCGATAGATAGTAGAGCAAGAGCCCGTGAGTGCCAGACCTTCGTCATTTTATAAAAGCTGAAAGTTCTTCTATGTGTGTCCCTAGTACAGGTAAGAATGATCCCCAAACATGAAGCTGAGGCTGCGGTGGCTTTGGCAGATAACAGGCAACAAAGGTATGTAAAATTCCATCTCAAATTCGTCATAATATAAAACTTGATTTTTTTATATTTGATTCATAATAATATCAAAACTCGCGTTGCTCATTGCCAGACAGTTAGTATGGTTCCAACCCTCTGCCGGACACCCCTAAACTATTATAATTTATAATTATACTTACGTTATATTATAAAACCTAAATTTAATATATAATTTTTTGGGAGCCTATTAAACTATGTTTATATAGTAGCCGGACAGTTTCGAAGGTTCTATCATCTTGCCAGACGCATTCAAAGTGAGCAATAATCGGGAGAGCAAGGAGCGAATACAGTAACTAAACGTTATATTATAAAACCTAAGTTTCATATATAATTTTTTGGGAGCCTATTAAACTATGTTTACATAGTAGCCGGACAGTTTCGAAGGTTCTATCATCTTGCCAGACGCATTCAAAGTGAGCAGTAATCGGGAGAGCAAGGAGCGAATACAGTAACTAAGCGTTATATTATAAAACCTAAATTTTATATATAATTTTTTGGGAGCCTATTAAACTATGTTTATATAGTAGCCGGACAGTTTCGAAGGTTCTCTCATCTTGCCAGACGCATTCAAAGTGAGCAATAATCGGGAGAGCAAGGAGCGAATACAGTAACTAAACGTTATATTATAAAACCTAAGTTTTATATATAATTTTTTGGGAGCCTATTAAACTATGTTTACATAGTAGCCGGACAGTTTCGAAGGTTCTATCATCTTGCCAGGCGCATTCAAAGTGAGCAGTAATCAGGAGAGCAAGGAGCGTATACAGTAACTAGTGCGAATGAAACAGAGCGCTTAGTCTATTGCGGGATTTCACTGCGCACCCATTGTTATTAATTTCAAATTTTGCAGTTTATTTTTTTCTTAATCCAGAAATTTCATTAATTAATTTTTACAATTTCAATAACAAATATTTAAAATAATACTAAGTAAAATGTTTCTCATACAATGTCAATCATATCGAAAATCTAATAATTTAATTGATATTATTTTTCATTTTTAAGAAGTTTATTATTGTCAATGCTATTAAAATTATAAAGCCAATGAAACAAAGTAAATCAAATATTAGTGTTTATTATACCAAAGGACACATTTTTTTAAGATAAGAAATTTACAGAGAAATTAATTTATTTTAATTGAATCTAAATATTTTCATCATTTTCATCGTTATCGCGCGGTCACTAAATCGGTCCACACGTTAGCAGTTTAAACGTCGTAAGTGCTGCGAGTACAATTCGGACCGCCTTTGAATGCGTCTGGCAAGATGATAGAACCTTCGAAACTGTCCGGCTACTATGTAAACATGGTTTAATAGGCTCCCAAAAAATTATATATAAAATTTAGGTTTTATAATATAACGTTTAGTTACTGTATTCGCTCCTTGCTCTCCCGATTACTGCTCACTTTGAATGCGTCTGGCAAGATGATAGAACCTTCGAAACTATCCGGCTACTATGTAAACATAGTTTAATAGGCTCCCAAAAAATTATATATGAAACTTAGGTTTTATAATATAACGTTTAGTTACTGTATTTGCACCTTGCTCTCCCGATTATTGCTCACTTTGAATGCGTCTGGCAAGATGAGAGAACCTTCGAAACTGTCCGGCTACTATATAAACATAGTTTAATAGGCTCCCAAAAAATTATATATAAAATTTAGGTTTTATAATATAACGCTTAGTTACTGTATTCGCTCCTTGCTCTCCCGATTACTGCTCACTTTGAATGCGTCTGGCAAGATGATAGAACCTTCGAAACTGTCCGGCTACTATGTAAACATAGTTTAATAGGCTCCCAAAAAATTATATATGAAACTTAGGTTTTATAATATAACGTTTAGTTACTGTATTCGCTCCTTGCTCTCCCGATTATTGCTCACTTTGAATGCGTCTGGCAAGATGATAGAACCTTCGGAACTGTCCGGCTACTATATAAACATAGTTTAATAGGCTCCCAAAAAATTATATATTAAATTTAGGTTTTATAATATAACGTAAGTATAATTATAAATTATAATAGTTTAGGGGTGTCCGGCAGAGGGTTGGAACCATACTAACTGTCTGGCAATGAGCAACGCGAGTTTTGATATTATTATGAATCAAATATAAAAAAATCAAGTTTTATATTATGACGAATTTGAGATGGAATTTTACATACCTTTGTTGCCTGTTATCTGCCAAAGCCACCGCTGCCTCAGCTTCATGTTTGGGGATCATTCTTACCTGTACTAGGGACACACATAGAAGAACTTTCAGCTTTTATAAAATGACGAAGGTCTGGCACTCACGGGCTCTTGGACCATAGGGTTTCAGTATACACTTGTTTATTTACTCGGATTTATTTTACAATATTGTTCGTGGAAAGACCTAAGTTTTACACTTTCCCTCAATGTTAATTACATTTGGTAATCACAGACAATGTATATTTCCCTATCACGCTGATTACCATATTAATTTAATGATGCTAAATTATTAATGTTGTTTTTACAGTATTTACGCAGTCAAACACAAAAGTAGTACAAATAATATCATTAATAACAGTGTTTGTTGTTGTCATTATAAATTCCTTGAACAGTGACACAAATGTTAGCGAATATTGTATTAAAACAAACAATAGATATAAAGCTGTACTCAATTCTGTTTAAAGCGAAAAAAAGTGTCTGGTAACCTGATAAGTTCATTTTAATTAAGTAGAATACAAGTAGAGTAGAACGTATAATACGTTGTTCGTATATATTAGTAGCGAGACAAAATTAGTAATTAATGAATAAGAAATTCATGTATCGAATAATGATGAGGATTGATTAGAGGTTAAAAAGGACCTTGCCACGATAGCGGGTTTTTATACCGTTACGATTTATAAATAAATATTAGCGGTTTGGTTTTAAAATATACAATATTTTGAAAACAAGTTTATTGCATTTTATTTTGAAATGTATGCCGGGTTTCGACGAATAATTTATGTGATTAATACATTTTTGGTTGAAATATTCTGTTTATTTGAATATACATATAGATGATAAGTACATTACAATAAAATCATGCAGTTCCAACAAAAAATGGCAGATACGGTGATCCAAAACCCTTCAGAGAGGGTTTTTACTCAAGGTATTATAAAACCGGTAACTTAAGGATTATAATCACATAGTAGTCCAGTTACCAAAGATATCTGTGTAGATATTGAACTTGGAAGCCCTTGGTACAGAAATATTTTGAACCAGCTGTCACTCAGATCTCCTTGGACATTTGCCACCACCATTCATACAATAGTTAGATGCTATACGTAAAGATAAATACTTCGGGTTTCTATCTGTACCGCTAAACTGATTCTCTGAATGGTAAGAGAATGAATTTCATGAGTTCTTAAAGTTAGAAACATTTATGAATTTTTTCTGACCTTAAGCTCTCAGGAAGTCCAATTATCGAGGAAGGCTATAGGGGAATAGAAACTAGCGGAGCATTAATGAGAAATGTTGTAAGAACGGACAAAAACAACTTTTTGAGAACCAAAGATAAAATTGCGTGGGTCAGCTAGTCTATGATTATCACAAATTCAATATTTTTTTTACAAAAGCACACAAGTACATAGTAAATTCTTATTCTTAACAAGGAAATACTCACTACATAAGGTTTATATTATCTACGTATCTTCCTCTAGGTGATTTTCCGTATTTCTATCATAGGACTTCAAGGTCTTGGTTACGAGTAGACTAGTAATACATATCAATATATTACCGGATCTAGCAGTCAGTCAGCCGTATAAAGTCCATTTAGATAGTTAATCTGAGCGATAATGAGTAACCTCCTGCAACAACAACGTGTAGACCATAAAATCATTAAGAGATTAATATGTTTTACCCAGTATTCTTTAAAGCACCTTTGTCATCGTAATATAATGTTGAGTTATATAGGTTACAATTCACTTGCCGTGGTTATTTCCGAAAATTAGTCATTGTCGCTAGACATTGGGGCCAGAGTCCTCGCATCGCGTCATTTTACACTATTCAACACGTTGTTTAATGAGCAAGATGTGATCCCGTGTTTTTTATTGCAAATATTGATGAAATTTAATTTTGTCACTTACACTTTGTCACTTTTTGTTTATTTTGAATTTCTAATCCACAGCAATTAAATTAAATTCACTGTAACTTTATAAGATTATCAACGGTATAACAATTTCAATAATTGAAGAACATCAAACGACGACCTCAATAGGCAACTCAAACACGCATTCGAAACTCGCATCTTGATTCGATCACGCAGCAATACACTACATCCTGTGTATATAGCCTAATTTACTAGTTCATCAAACAGCGAATGAACTCTTATCAATGATGTTATAGGTATGAACATTCGTACTTGTAGTCACAGACACAGATGTTGCCTATATTCGTAGTTCAATTTATTATGGGCGAAATAGGGCATGAATGTACTCATACGTCTCGTACGTATGTCTCGAAACTATTTAAATGTGTTATGAGTACTGACTAAAGATAGCGCTTGGTAGATATAAGTTCGTTGTCGTTCACAATCATTTTGAATGCTGACATTCTTATGTGGAAGGTGAATATTAAGAATGCCTTTTAGTTATGTTAACAAGGTGCATCAGGTCTAACGAACCTGAGTATCTAGTTTTAAGCTTTTTTAAATTTACTACAAATCACTGAAATGTATACTTACATAACATGCATCTATTTAGCACCTGGCATTTGCATAAGTGTATAATATATGCTTAGTTTAATACTGTCTGTAATACTTTTAACACACAATATTATTTTGTGATGAAAAACATAAGACTTCTAACAATGAAGACTAATTTTACAATACATTTCTAAGTTACAAAATATCCAACAATCCGTTTATCCAATGTTGATATTGACTAAGTATTAATAATGTATGTTTTTCTTGTTACAGGAACTCTAATGTTTTGATCTCATACCCCAAGATGGGGTAATTTATAAGACTAATTAAACTTAGTGTTGTGATAACTGTTTCTTCGATTATTATTAATCAGTCTGACGAGGAAGTGATATAAATAACAAGCGCCATGTATTCTATGAACTATATTGGCAAGTTTATTGCTAACTTTCGGGAGTTTTACAATGAAATCAACGGTGCAACGCTGACAGGCGCCATTGATGTCGTTGTGGTCGAGCAGCCAGATGGTAGCTTCACCTGTTCGCCCTTCCACGTCCGCTTCGGAAAACTCGGTGTTTTGAGATCAAGATTCAAAGTGGTAAGTCTTAATTATTATAACTTATTATTATAATTGACAATCGTTAATTAATGATAAATTAAAGGACAATTATCAATTACATATTTTTAATTTCTCTCGCTGGACTATTCAAATGACTGCACATATGTGCCAACTGCCGAAATATTTATAAAAATCCGAAAGTCCAGAGAATGTGAATGAATTTTGATGTTCACTATACGTACGTGATATAAGAATTCATTGTTTACTCTAATGTGAGTCTGATTCATAACCTGCCTCATGAGGGTAATTATGTATTAAAACATTAGATCTACCTTACCACATTAACATGGTAGGTTAAAATTAACGTTCAAGTATTAATATTATCATCCCTTCTAATATTATAAAGTTTGGTTGTTCCGGTTTTACGCGAAAACTACTCAACCGATCATCATAAAATTTTGTACACATGTTCTCGGAGGTATTAGAAGTAACATAGGATACTTTTTATTTAAAAAAATAAATAAATTTATTTGAAATGATCCGTTACGAAACTTAATGTGGCAGACCAAATTCCACGTGAGCTAAACTAGCTAGCGTGTGCAAAAGCTAGTAATATATATTATATTGAAAGGTGTTTCAATAACTAACTTGGCTATTGCTTGCTAATACGTAACGTAGTATGTGTTATCGCATAAAGTTTAAAAACTTGTTTGACCTTCGATACAGTTACAGCAACTTACCATCTCCCAAGTTTGCGGAGACAGCCACACCTTTGCATGGTCAGTTCGTTCATGGCACGTAACGAATATTTTTGCAACATGTCGTTGTTTATTACTATCTCATTTACATTTACGTAAGGCTTGGATGTTATTTATTCGATAGCGTGACGACATATTACCGAGGCAATAATAATCAAGTGTATTTAATAGAAAAAGTATAGAGAAGTTAACATTCCATGGTACAATAACTATCAAATCTGTTAGTCATCTTTTAATTTTCTTCCTAACGGAATAAGCACACATAATAGATATTATATTATGTTACAATTTTAATATCAATGTTAGAATAAAATTTCATATATTTTTGTTTAGTAAGTACATGCTAGCATACAGAAATTCACGGATTCTAGGAAATATAATTTTTGATTGTGCAATAATTTGGGCAATGGTATCAGGCAATTCTGTAATTGAATATGTAACGGTAGTTGTAAAATTATACTCCTAATAATTAACTATTTGGTAAATTAAAGAAAAGCATTAGCAGTGGCGTATTATAGCCCTATTATATTCTATTAGCTGATTTAAAACTAATTAAAGAATCATTAGGATTCTACGTAAATATTAAAAAATATAGTAATGAAAATTATAATTCGTCTACCTCATTTCACTAATGCTACAGTGGTCAAAAACAACGAAAAAAGTGAAAACTAACAATGTTTAAACAGTTTATTATTAGACACAATTACTTAATTGTGTGTTCACGAACTCAGTTGCCAGAGTATCTACAATAACTAACGCATATTTTATTCAACCTACAAAATTTATTTTGGTTGTGCGGTATGACGAGACGGAACAATTCGTCGACATTCTTTTTTAATACTCGCAGCTTACACTCTATGCACGGTATTTGAATTAATACTCGTATACTTCTACGGTTTACGGATGTTACGTTAAAACATTTAAATACTGTGATTAACATAATTAACGTACTACATTCCCACTATAATTAAATAAATAAGTTTCAAATCACTTATTAATAATGCTCATTGCATTGTAAATCATGATTGATTTTCAATATTTATTCGAAAAAAAAGATTAAAAGAATTCATAAGCTGTTATATTTTTAGGTGCATGAATGAAGGTACATTGCCAAAATGGGTGAAGGAATCTACATCGTATTGGGTGAAAATTGGAGTAATGCCAAAGTGGGAGACAACTCTTACCAAGTGTTTAAAGATTGGCACACATATTTTTCTTTATCCATCCACTTGTTATTTGAAATTAATTCCTATGGCCTGAACTATCATTTGACGATTACAAATACTTTTAATTAAAACGAGGTCGAAAATATTTCTATAAAATATCGGGTACCGAGGTCTTATACATATGTATTTTCAATTGCGACGGCTCCTAATGTTGCCTCTCGGTAGACGCACTTTAGAAAGGTGGATATTTATGTGTTTAATATAAAAAAAAATCCAATACAGTTCCAGATGTAGAAAGCAGTTGAATTTTTATTCGATATTTAAGCTGTCTCTACTAAAAACGGATGATGCTAAAAGTCGAACAATCAGTCCAGTGAATGACTGTTCTAACCCTGGATATTCTATGTTCATTTCATAAATGTTTGTAAAATCCATATACATAGTGCGGGAGTTGTCTGTAAAGAAAAACAATACCACACGAACAAAAAACAAATGAATTATTATTATTTAAATGTGTTACATTTTATTTTCTCATGTGAGCGATGCGATTTACTTATTAAGAAACCAAAAATGATGCTCAACAGGTGGACTTGGAACTGAATGGCGAGCCACTTAACATTCATATGAAACTGGGAGAATCAGGAGAAGCTTTCTTCGTAGAAGAGGTTGGCGAGGATGAGGCAGAATGTTCGGCACATCTGGCTACTTCGCCAATCCCCGCCGCAAGGTTTGACGAGTTATACGAACCGAGACGAAGAAACTCGCTTTCCGCCGTCGAACCAGATCATGGACAAGCCTCAGACTACACTAAAAGAAGGTAGGTTTTTATGTCATTTTTTGTCGAATTACATTGTTTATACTGTTGGCAATAGCGGTTCTGTTAATAATATTTCTAATAATGAAAATACAAATTTGTTCATGGCACATCACGTGTTATCGAAAACGTTAGTTACTATTTTAATTCTATTTTCTACAGATACACAGCAGATGGACAGTCAATGCAGAAACCAGACCTAAGTAAAATAACTAAGAAACCTACCAAAGAAGACAATATCAATAATGACCATGAAGCATTATTTGAAATGGACGGTTTAGACGAGACCACAGATAAAACGGACGGAAGAGCACCTAGAACTTTCGCCGCGACACAGCTCGGTGGAGCCGAGAGCGAAGCGCATCAAGTTGTGCAAAAGATCAGCGCACACAATGACTTCCGGCCTATCGACGCCACACCTTCTAACCTAGACGAATTAAAACAAAACGGTAACGGAAAGAAAAAGAAGAAAACGAGGAAAACCACTTCAAAGAAGCACCAAAGAAAGTCATCAACTAGTTCTGTTTCGAGTCAATCCGATCGCGCGGGCTCCGAGCAACGCGCCACACAGCCAACTGCCATTCCAAACGTTACTGATATCAACTTCTTCAGCGACACTGAAGTGAATCCTACTTCACTAAGGTATTTTAATATTGCTACATTTATGATTTTCCCCATATAACAACTCTATATATGCTCAAATACAAACTTCCATTTGCATTCGTATAACATAAACGTCTGTCGTCTTAGAGATTACAAGAAAACATGTGTGGCATATGAAATGTGTTATGTGGCCGTGTGTTGAACCGATCACCTGGTTACAGTGAAGAGATGTCCAACCTCAACTTGACCGGTGACAACCGCATCCCGTTGGCGTTGTCGGACACAGCGTTTGAGGTGCACGCTGCCTCCAGACACGCGTAATAATACTACTAAATAACATTCACTAAGCCACGCTTGCCTATACACACTACTTAATTATTTGTATCAGTAGATTTCTGAGTAAACGGCCCTACGTCGAGTCATTTTAATTGTAGCTTTTCTAAAAGTCATATGCAATCACGCTTTTCGTAAAGTAGTTATTAATTATTTATCGCACTGCTGACATTAAAATTTGGAGAATTATCGTATAATTTCAATTAATTGAATTTACCACAGTAGATTTATTACTATAATAAGTAGTTAAATAGTTTATATACCTATTGCTAAATGTTCCCTCTATAAACAAGGCTTTCAATACGTTCCATTAGATTCGGTGTATGTAAATCCTAATCTACATTATGTTTATCGCTTTAAGTATGAGTCGAAACGTGTCCTGCGTTTTTGTTTTGTGACTCAAACATTATCTAGTAAAATAAATCACACAATTTCCTATATTATTCGTCATTTGGATTTAATTCAAATAATATTATTTTATACGTTGACCTCGTTACATACTAAGTTTATTCTGAGGACGTATACCGAATTGATGTTGATCATTAATTCATATTTTAAAATGCAAATGTTGTCTAGCATTCTAAGTAACTATTTTGAAAACGATTTTACTTTCAAACCAGATAATAAATAGTCCATCCTTATTTCACACCGGACTTTTATATCAGTAAAACAATAAAGGCTTTGATAACAGAAGGGGTTCACGTGGAGGCACACCTGTTCAATCAGACACTGAAGTGGAGTTAGCGGGACGTGCAACGGGCGATAAATCATCGCAATCCTGGCGCTGGGGCGAACTGCCTGAGCCTCCGGTCCGTGGGTCGGAGACGCCGGCCTCCCCCGACTCGCCCGGCTCACCTGTGTTACCAGTTTCGCCCGGATCGCCCGCATCTCCCACCGAACCTCTGAGCTCAGACGAGGAGCGGCCCAGTCGGCGTGGTGTGCTGAGTGGAATGTTTCGATTTATGTCTCCGCGTGACGCCACCGACGCCCCGGTAGAGGGCGTCTACCTCGATGATCTGGACCGGGGCCAGGTCGACCCTGATCTCTATTTCCCGAAGCATCACGCCGAACGCCATCGTTCGGGTAAGTCTCTATAAAAAAGAGTTGGAAAAAAGCCCATTTCGTAAATTACAACTAAAGATAAAAAAATAAGAAACATAAAAAAACATAAGGAAACATTATTTATTCTGCACTGGAATATTACTTATTAGATGATAGTATTGCCTTTCAATAATCAACTCATTGAGTCTTACAACCTTATAATCATGTAAGAAGATTGCAGTTATTAATAACTAACTAAATAACTATATTATGCCATATCATACCTATACAGGAGCTACCGCAATAGCCCATTCTGCGACGGGACCTACCGAAGAGGAGTATGAATCTGGCAACGGACCGTCCCTTCCACAGTCACCAGCGTCCTTGGAACCGCCTACGTTAGATTCCGACGACGACGAAAAACTTTTAGCCAAGTGAGTATTTTCACTTAAAATAACTAGATAATAATGATAATGATAACCTGACACACCTCACTCACGGCCGTCTCGTACTATACAGTAGAGTCACGCTGATTTCAGCATGGACGGGCCAGTTCGACTCGGGCAGTACTACTGTCTCACAGAAGACGAACCTAAATCGGTAGCATTCGTGCTGTAGTCCTTCGCATCATATTGATCCAGGGGTGACATACGTTTTATCTGTCATGCCTTTTACGTGTTTGAGCGGGACGTGAAAAAACATCTCGCTAGGCCGTCATAGTGTGGGTCACCATATTACATTGTCTACATTCACAATGAGTGTGCTGGCCATAACTCTTGGATTCTGTTCATGCTTTTCATCAGACAGAGTCGAGTCACATCGGCAGGCTCCTATAGTAAAAAAAAATAAAATATCTCAGCAGAGCTTATACTAGGGTGAATATGGGTGATATTTATAAAGACATACACCTCATAGATAAATTACACTCAGACACAAGAAACGATCGCGTTCACCACACAAATATTTATCTTAAGTGGGAATCGAACCCACGACTTCTGGCTTACTAGTCAGCATCAGTAACCACTAAACCGATAGGGTAATATTCGTGCAACCGTTTATAAGTAACGTGCTTCCATATCGAACGTTAGAGGTCAGGTGGGAGTATACGTGCAAGAGGAGCGCGTGACCCGCGCGCTGTCGTTCGAGGAGTTCTGCTCTCGCGGCGGCGCGCTGGCGGCGGAAGGTCGGCTCGTGGTGCGGCTGGGCGGCCGCCCCATGCCGTGGCGCAGCGCCGGCCCGCTGCTGCTGTCGCTCCTCGCCTACAGGAGGCCGCTGCCTAATGTGAGACTTCTGTAACTACCTGAACTAACTAAATGATTCAAAATAATAATATTCTCGTTACTCGAGTCTGTCGTTCGCAACAGTAATTTACGACAGATTGCTGAAATGTCATTACAATGAATACAACTAATAATTGAAGAGAAGTGTATTCCGTTAACACGATTTTAAAATACATAAGGTTTCCTCTAAATTTGTTTATTATAGACTAGGTAAACTGTGTAGAGGACGAGTCAAAAGCGTTACTTTCCTAAACCTAAAATACATCATGATACAATTATATTGTGGTCTGAATAACATTTATGTTACAAATATAAAAAAGAAATAAAATTGATTTAAACGTTAAACAATGTTTTATCTATACGACCGACCATAGATCTGTAACTTGGGTGGCCAAAGTGAGGTGACGTTTATTTTCATTTTTTTGCAGCGAGTGTTAGAATCTCTAGAGAAAAGTTCAGAGAAAGATGAATCGTCACTTCCGACACCTGACAGCGCGGTGAAGCCGCGGAGCTACTCGTGGTGGAGCTGGCGGCGATCCAAGGCGGAGGCGGAGCGGTGAGTCACCCACAACTAGCTTTGACTATATTCTTCGTGTATACTACACACGCCAAACGCTCACTGTACACGTGCATGACTAAAACCTAAATATAGTGTCACCCACATAGATTCAACCTTAAAAAAGCTATCTTTGTAAATGAGTACAAAAATAGGAATTTTCCGTTAGCTAATGCTACTTCCAAAATAGTCTTATGGAATTTGCTCAAACATTTGAATGCTCACTGTTTTTGCCATGGCGACGAACAAAAGTAACTTTACAATTTCTTGTCACAGCTGTATAACACAACTGACAGGTCTTGTATCACTTTTTTAATAATACTTAAGATTTTGATAACTGATTTTAGCTAGAGTATCTTATGAAAGTGCTTTTTAAGGAACTAAAAAATAATTCTAGTAGTAAAAGTAAACTTAAATTGGGGTAAAAACGTTGTACCACAATTACACATATTAATTCATATCTTTATACGAGGTAATGGTAAATCACCTTTTTAGACTTTCAAACTTTTAAGTCTCTTCGAACATTCTCGTTTCCTATATATTCTTTTTAATATAATCATTGCCATAAAAAGTCATACCGCCCTTAATTTAAAAAAAAAGTCGTTATTGATTTTCATCATCTTTTTAGTTCTGAAACGTCACCCCCAAAAGACGACATCGCAAAGTCCGTAGAGAGGACTCATATTGAAGATGCCGTAGAACCTAATATAAGTGAAATACAAGAACAGACACCCATCGAAGAAGAGACGAATGTTGAGCCATCCATCAATATAGATATTGATCCTGTGCAGCTTATAGAAAATGTTCAAGAACCTTTGCCTGAAATCAAGGGAGCACAGGATTTGAGTGAGTAATTCCTACTAATAGTTGAAAATATAATAGCATTACGTAAAATTAGTGTTCCTGTCAATCTACGTATATATGTATATATGTTAAGTTGGTTTATGTCTGCTCTAAAAGACATGAAGTTCTGCACCAATGCAAATAGTTCTAAAATGTTGATACGATATTCAACCAGCTTTGAAAATTATGCTCATCCATTTATCGCTTTATTTTTTTCCTCATTTCTCATCAATACAAGCAAAACGTGGCAGGTTACAGTAACTTATTAATAAACGTTTTTTTATAGTCGACCACACTAGCCATGACCACAGTTCATCCGATTCAGACCAAGATGGTCAAATTAAGAGGCATTCGCGAAGATATTCGTCCTTTAGAAAGACCCTACGGTTATCATCAGAGCAAATCGTAAGTATTATATCGAACGTCTTTTGTTTTTGTCTTTATTACAAATTTGGCTCTTGAACGAATATCTGCAACATTGTATTTTTATCTTTGAACGTCAATAACAAGGCAAAATTTGGTTAAAAAGTAGCTAATTATTTTTGAATTGAATAAACAAAAAATGTTGTAAAATATAATTGAAGGGTGTTTTTAGTTGCTGTTACAGTGTGTATTTATTTATTTTATATTCTCTCAGAAAAACCTAAATCTTCGCGAGGGAATGAACGAGATGGTGTTTAGTGTAACAACGGCGTATCAAGGCACAACAAGATGCAAGTGTAACGTATTCAGATGGCGCTACGACGATAAGATAGTCATCTCAGACATCGATGGAACAATCACCAAGTAGGACACACATTTGTACACCACTATTGTTCTAACGGACATATAACGTCATACTTTATTAAATTTTAATGTGTTATTGTGTAGATCTGATGTTTTGGGACATATTTTCCCATTGGTGGGAAAAGACTGGGCGCAGTCAGGCGTCGCTCAACTATTCACGAAGATCAAGAATAACGGGTACCAGCTTCTTTATCTATCTGCTCGGGCCATCGGACAGGCGAGGGTAAGTTCAAAAAAGCAATCCATATACAATTTAAGTATGTAAACAAAAGAGAACAAAATTATTAAACTTTGTTGGGAGATAGCTGCTAAGATAATACCCTCTTTTAAAGAATAAAATTTTAGCTACTTAAAGATCTGTGCACACTTAATATTAAAGATTTATGTAAAGTAATTCATTACCCCATCTAGTAAGACAGACTCATAAGTCTAACAAAGACGCTTCTAAATTTTTATTAATTTAATAATGTGATATTATTCAGTTGACTTTAATTAAATAATGAATTAAACATGTAACACAGCATTTTCAGTTAGTTTCACTCATATATAAGTTGTTGTTCTATACCTCGAGAATGATATTTTAAAAGTACTAAATTAGTATTATTACTTTTTTAAGTTTAATAATTTATTATAACTATAGTTAATTAATAGGTTATTTATAAGTGTCACTGACTTCAATTTGGACTACATTATAATAAAAATAGGATGCATCATTATTAATTGTATTCTTCCTCTCTCAATTTTTGCACCATTAGGAAAGGATTGTTTTCTTCTAATTTAAAAGGGATCAAAGTATGCCACCTCAAGTATTAAAAGTATTATCTAAATTAATTTGTAAATAATGGAAACATAAATACAAGTGAATTAAGAACTTCTTCTATTTATAATAAATGAAAATGTTAAATTGGTCGATGACACAGGTAACTCGCGAGTACCTGCGCTCCATCAGGCAGGGCGAGGTGTGCCTGCCCGACGGCCCGCTGCTGCTCAACCCCACATCACTGTTGCGCGCCTTCCATCGCGAAGTCATCGAGAAGAAACCGGAGGAGTTTAAAATACAGTGTCTGGCCGATATTAAGGCGTTGTTCCCGCAAGGCTCGAATCCTTTCTACGCTGGATATGGCAATAGAGTTAATGTACGTATCTAATGAGCTTCTTTAGTGAACGAAACTCAATTAACACCCTGTGGCATTCACATTGTCGGAGTTCCAAAATGTATCTAAAAGCTTCTACACACTAAAGCCGCCGAAGGCGACTGCTTTACCCGATAATAAAAGCAATATAGAACAGTATAGTGAAAAAGATACAAAACTAGACCGAAGTTATTTTTTTTTCAAAACACTGCCGCTCTGACATAATATCCTGTGTCACGAAGAACTACAAACATCCACAAAATGGACACAAAGAACACTCAGACTCGGAACAACAATTTTTGTGAGTAACACAAAGTGTTGTTCCATGTGGAGTTTGAACCCACAACACTCGGCGTAGTAGAAAACGGCATGGGTACCGCTTAAACTATTACGCTATCCGTGCAGCCGTCATCCATGATTCCACTCGTAACTTTTTGAAACCACCACAGTTACACCACCGACCGATGGCTTTGGTGTAAAGCGACCTTAAGATACTTATCAAGTGTAAATGTTTTTGCCCAAAAGACTAAAAAATTACAGTTAAAGAGTAAATTCTCCCTTCTTTCATACACAACTGTAGAAAAGGTTGTACGTTCTAAGCATCAAAGAGCCCATGATAATGAGCAGTAACTGCTTACCAGGTATATTGATTCATTTTATATTATATTTACAGGATGTATGCGCTTACCAGGCAGTCGGCATTCCGATCGTGAGAATTTTCACTATTAATTACAAGGGCGAACTGAAGCATGAACTGACTCAGACATTCCAATCCACGTGAGTATCGGCACACATTGTTAAGCTTTCAGTTATATCACCCTGTCTTACATAATCGCGTCACTAACACCATTTATTGAGGATTATTATTTTTATTTCAGTTACAACGTGCAAAGTGACATGGTCGATGATTTCTTCCCGAAACGTGATGTAGTTAAAAGCTAGTGGCAGGTTTAGGTGTAAAATTTAGAGTTTCATTTTATTCGAGATTACCGAGCACGCGATATTGAACCGGTAAGACGCATAGAATGACTTGTAAGGCTTAATCACGATTGAGGCTACAGACTCATACATTTCGAATATTAAAAAAAATCATGTAACCAAAATTTGTAACGTCATTTCGTATGTGATTACTAAAATTATACTTACAAAAACTTATAATCATCGACATGTCATCTGTCTTACTCTTTATTGGTGTTTGTCTTTCCGGCTTATTATAATGTATTGTTAGTTTTGAATGTTTGTACTGGTCTACCATATTTTCCTTCGCTTCTTGGTTCATAAAACTTTACTAAATATAGTATACAATTTCAATTTATCCTCTTATCTACTCTAAATTCATTATTCAGACATAATTTTTATCGGAATTCACGTTCATATGAAGCTACTAAATGTGTGTAATAGTCTTGTCAAGTCTTTTACAAGGTGTAATAGTTTTTGAGAATAGGAGTAATAGCTCAACTGTAAAGTGCTCTAAAACAAAATTAAGCGTCGTGGGTTCGACACCCACATATGTAATTTATTACATTTATAGACTATTGCGCAAAGTGTAGGTATATAGTAAAAATCGTCGAAGACAGTTAATTTTACGTTGCGACATTTTCCAGCAGACGCATATCATAACTGCAATCATTTCGTTTTACTGGCATTTATTTTCTTATGTCGCGTGTCGGGTCGTATAAGTCGATTGGGTATTTACTAATATGCACGTAAGTTCAAACAATAATAATATCCTCTTAGATATATTTGAATTAAAAATATTGATGGCTGTGAAACTACATGAAGAAAGATGTATAATATAGGTAATGACTAGAATGCTGCCCTTGCTATTGATAGATTGTACCTATTGTAAAAATTTATATGCAAACATTCTAGTCAATAATAATAAGTTTTTTTAAAACTTAAACTTCAAACAAAAATATATTTTGTAATGCCTTTAAAAATAATTACTCGATGTCCTTACTGGAACGTAATTGTACAAGAGCTTGAAATGAAGTTTAATGTCTTCGGCAGGTACTTGCACATGTCGGTGTTGGTGGACCAGGTGTTCCCGCCGGCGCAGTGCGAGCCGAGCGCGGAGTTCTCGCAGACGGTGTACTGGCGCGACCCGCTGCCGCTCGTGGAGCTGCCCGCCGCCCCGCCGCCTCTCCCCAGGCACTAGGATCTCGTAACTCACATTATACTACTGCGTCCTTTTTGTGTAGTGTATAAAGTGCGCTTCATCGTGTGACGATTTTAATACAATGGTTAATAAAGTTACTTGCACGCAAAATAAACGCACTCCGTGAGTTCCGTACTCGCGTATTCTTAGTTTGAACTAGCGTACACCGTTACGAACGTGGCGAATTCGGCCTCGCTCGCTCCGAAGTGAATTATGACTTTATCTTAGTATTTCAATTTATTAAATGTAGACTGTTTTAGAGCTAGAGCGTTTAGTTTCGTATGTCGTTAGTATGTAGAGAATACCAAAAACAGAAAGGCTTAGCTTGTAGTATCTCGTATATGTCACGTAAGTTTGAATGTCGTCTCGTGATTTGTTTAGCTGAATTTTTCGGAAAATCCTTCCAGTTGAGTGTGGGACTTTGAAAGTGATTAAATATTATTATTCACAATTCATTCTTTACGAAGACTGTATACAAAGATGGTAAAATGGTTTGCAGATTTAGGTTACAAAGAAATCAATTTGAATTTTGGTTTCGTCGATTGTGTAAGCTGTGATGTCGTCGACTGATAATGATGCTTTATTTTTATACTGTGATTACTTATTTGTATGTGCTAAGTTATATTTGTGTTAGAGCAATATACATTCGTAAAATACAGAAGCTTGGCTTCTGTTAGCTATATTTTTTCGTAATCAACACATCCTTGATGATTTTGAAACACTGATTTGTTATAAATACCTAGTTAATTTTATGTCTAATTAGAATTTGGTATATTTTTTTAACTTAATTTATTGTTGTTTCTGTGATTTTTTTCAATAAATATTTTCAGAAATAACTAACTAATAATGTTGTTTTCATAAATATCAAGTGTCTTAGTTTATAATGGAAAAACTCAGCTGCTAAGTGCCGTGGCATATTTCTTCCTCTCTCTTGGACTTCTCCAGTGGTCGGATTTAGAGTCATTGTTAGTAGGTATATAGTTTTTATCTCATGGATTTTATTTGCACATATCACCCATGGTAAACCAATGTCCTAGAATAAATATCTGTCTCATCCACTAAACAGGTTTCTTTTTTCTTCTTTACCCATTAGGTTGGGTATGAAATGATTTGTGTAAAAGATACATAAAATGAGATGTACAATATATGTATGTTTTTTTTTTTTTTCAATGCAGTAGAATTTTTATTTGATTGAATAACCTCGTAAAGTCGGTTAATAAAAGTTCTTTAGTTAGACTTAGTTAACACATTATCAAACCATATTAGGACTTACAATTTTCTTTCGTACAGTTTTCTTAATTGAAAGAATTATGAACTTTAAGACTGACTGTAAAATGAAGACTCGGTTTGCGAAAACTGTTTATTTACTTAAAGGTAAAAAGACATGGTAATCTTGGTTTTCGTCCAAGCTTATCATTTTGACTAGTCATCATTATCATATCAGCCGAAAGACGTCCACTGCTGGACATAAGGCTCCACGACCTTTAACATGTCGTTGGACCACTTTATAGGGGACCTACCCACGCTTCATCTTTCGGTACGTGGTCGCCACTCCAGGAATTTTTGGTCTTTTAGGTCTGGCAATTCTAATTTTGACTAGTATATGGAAGATAAGTAAAGTTTTAACGTGTAAATAATATCTTACCGCGCCGGCCTTCCCTCTCTTCTTTAACAAATGAAGATCTTGTACCAATGAGACACGGTACTGTGAAGAACGGTCAGATGAAAACATCGTATAGCATATTATCGCTAACGAAGCCAACAGTTGATTAAGCAACATTGACGATGACAAAACCGACGAGAGTTATTCGTATTTTAGTATATTTGAAGCTTTTTGGGTCACATAGACGCTAACGTATTTGTACAAATTACTTTAAGGACGAAGTTATATAGGGTCGATGTCTCGTATTTACAATGCTTTAGCGAAGTCTTACTGTCGAAAGTAAAATGCCTTAGTTAATCCAAAATGTGCAACTATTAATGAATATTAATTGAATGAATTTAGGTGCATTTATTGACGTAGAAACTTTCTATGCTTATTTATGTACAATTAAAGATAAATTTTTCAATACTAATAAGTGTTTTATTTTTCCTTCAACTAAATACATAGTATTACAAATACACATTTGGCAGGCCTATTGATTTAATATTATTAATCTTAATTGCTAAAGATCGAGGGTTCGATTGCCATCCTGGTTTGTTCATCATTCGTTCTGTCTGGGTGTAATTTATTTATAATATATATGCATTTAGAAATAGGCTCGGTCAACTCTGTTCTACAAAATTTTGATGGAGTGTTTTTTTACTCAACAGAGATAATTATAATGAAAAAAAACAAGAACGGTGATATAATTCTTGTTTTTATGATACCAATAAAAACTTAAGTTTAGAAACTTTTTTAATGTTAAAAAAATTCCATGTTAAAAACGTGGTTATAATTATAAATTATACAATAGCTTAAATTAGCTTTATCACAGCTTTTTTACTTTATATTTTCATCATCTTTGTTATAGAAAAGATAATAAAAATATAAATATTTACTAATAATTTCGTGTGCCTTACTGGCAACACTACAAGAAAAATGTCTGGCGCCACTTGCACGTCGTTAATCTTGTGATTTTCTGATAAACTAATTTTGATTTGTCCTGCATAAAACGTGCAATCGAACACTTCGTTCCTCCGTTGTAGTATTTTGGTAAAGTCAAATGTTATTTTGTGAGATATAAACTCTAACTGTGAGAAAATGACTACGTTATATTTATTGTTTTACAGTGAGTTCCAACAGCCGAGTTAAATCTATGAGGAGCAAACTTCATTACTACACTACGCCACGGAAAGTGTAGAGTGTAGACACGTTGAACTACAACGACGTAGCTTTGAAAGCATTAGATATTTGAAAGTCTATATACGTATGTCTCACTTACACGAGGGACAAAAGCAATACCTTCGCTATGATTAGACAAAGATAATACAAATATATATTACGACAGCGGACCAATGTTGAACACCCTCTGAAAATTTACCCATAAAAACCAAGAAAAAAGTTTACAACTTCAGTACAAAAGTTAATAAAAGTTTTAGATATTGTATTTATAATTGAATGGAATAAGCATGACTTATAAAAGAGCTAGACAATTTTTTGTTTAAATAGTTGTATAAAAAATAAAATGAAACAGTTTTCAGACTTTTTTTGTAAGTTTAAATGAAAAATTTACTTTCATGATACAATTTTATTTATACATATGTATAAATAATGACTAATTGGTATAAATGTAAAACAGTATCGTATGAAGCCAGAAATTTCACATAGGTACGTACTAATGTATATCACCTTCACGAAACTTCACGACTACAATTAATTTGCTACTTGTTAATTTACAATTAAAATGAGCTTGAAGATTAAATAATCCAATATTAGTTCTTACCCTGCTTTATTATTATTGTCAAACTTATTAAGGTACTTATACAAATTATTTAATAACAAACTCTTTCATTAATTTGATAAAAAGTGTTAACGGAACACTGTTCATAAATTATTATTAAGTTTTTATTTCACAATTATTTCAATTGTTATTTCAAATTATAGTGTTATTTGGCTTAATATCAATATATAATCACTTGTGAAAATACACTATATGTATATATTTACTTGTTAAAAGTATTTCTGTCTGGTTTATGATAGTTTTGTGACATAAAAACGCATTCATTTGCTACGCATTTACCCATTTTAATGATTGTTGTTATGACCTATCACTACGTTAACCTCAGTTGGTGTCACATTGAACACTAAGCTGACGTGGCCAAGATCAAGTTTTCGATTGATTTTGATTGCAACGGCCCTTGCATGAGCGAAGCCCCGGCCTTGATGACGTTTTTTTGACTAATATAATGATTTCTGATATGTTTATAAAACGTATACAACAGGTATTTAAAAGTTTGTAGAATTTTTGCCATTCTGATCTCAAGCTCCATAGCAGGACAGATTGTACAAAGAAAGTAAAAATCAGAATGGTGAGTGGGACAGTGAACAAGTAGGTTGTTAGTACGGTTTGCATCTAAATATTGTAGTTCAGTAAGGAGGATAATTCGGATAAAAGAGCTAAGAATATAGAGAAGTTACTGCCCGCATCTGCTTGTTTGGTAACTTTGGCAGCCATTTCAAAAGAGAGTAATGCTAATAATTATATTTGTGTAAATGGAAAATGAATTGAATGTTATTGATAAGAAAACAGTCAAGCTTATTGAGCAAACCTACATTAAAGTTAAAATAGCACATATCATCATAGACAATGATTATCCTCTTGAACACGTAGTTAGCGGGCCAGTAACACTTCCAACAATATGTAATTAGTTTTAAAACTATCATTCTAATGTAACAAGTATGTTCAAAATAAAAACAATATTAAGTAATAAAAATATGGTATAATAAGTAATATAGTTTTTACAACTAAACACTATGTTTCATCTTCTTCCATGGCATCTTGTTCTTCATCATCATCATCATTTTCCACTTCTTCATCACTAGGTAGGTCAATATCTTTGTGGAATCCTTTCCCTTTAGTCCAGTGGCACTTGATAACAACTTTAAACTCTGCCATTTGTATGCCCAAAAGTTTCAATACACTTGCTTGTTCTGGAGTTAATGGTGTTCCTTCTTTGCAAACCTAAAGGACATTAATTTATTATATTAATACAATAAATGTAGGACAATGGAGACCCGACTATCCAGACTATCATCTACGATCAAATGACTACACTGAACTTGATATACTAGTATGTTCGCAAATGCAAACCAACTACAACCACATACAGTATTCAATATTTTTAAACGAGGCTAAATTATACAAGGTTATCACATATTGAACCGTCAGTAATTCAGAAACCAGTTTTTATATATGTCGAAACATAAAATCAATGTGAACCCGAAATTTAGACCAGAAAGCAACATTATGGTCATGTATTTTCGTAGGTACATTAGTCAAGTCTCAAAAAACATAGATTTTGGTTAACAAGTTTAATCAGCTTTTATTACTTTGAAGAAACACATGTAAGGTACAAGATGTCTTGCTTTCATAGATCTAATTAACCAGATTTTGGATTATGCGAATGACTTACGAAAATAATCATTAAAGTTGATTGAGTCTACTGTAATCTATTGTAGTCTCTTATAGTCGCCCTAGGACAAATCTCGTAGTTAAAAAATCATTTAAAATTCAATTTTAATCTACTCTAGATTTTACAAATGCCATAAAACTTAGAGTTGCTAACTCCTAGAGCCTGTTGCTCTTTTGGTTAACAACTCTAACTTCTTAGATCTATCTACGATCTCTAGATCATGCCTCAAGGGTTCGATTTGCACCCAAGATAAATTATTTAATTTTCACAATAATTTAATTTTGTTCTCTGACTTGCCATACTGATTTGCAATCTTTAAATCTGCAATCTCCAGTGAAAATTGTCTCAACAATCATTAAGTACAAATTCATTCATGATATGGATTTGTTTGATTAATGCAAAATCTTGCCGAAACATATCTACTTACTAAAGTTACTTACTCAAAGGAAATTTCTTTAACCAAAAACGTCCCTATGAGATAAAACACTCTTTATATATGTGAGTGGTCAATCAGCACCAGTTATGTTTGAGCACTGTCAACAATATCTACAGTGATCAAATTACTGCTTACCTGGTGCCTCAACATACTGCATACTGAAGATAATATCAAACCTCACAATACAGGATATATTTATATTCAACTTATTAAGAAATCTTAGTTAACCCATAGTATTACTACCTAATAATTTAGCGACATAGACTAACAATGAGCATTAACTACAAACTACATAGATTTTCTTTAATTGCTTATGTATGAACTTTGTTTTGTAACATTTTGTATATGATAAGTAAGTAGAAAAAAAACCTTAGGACTTTTTACTATTACAAGTGGTTGAAGTGGTCTCATTTAAACCAATGAGCAATGAGCTACTTTTCACAAAATTTTGTTATCATAATTAATATACTACCAAGTTGACTGTTTGTAGTACTTGAATAAAGTATAAGTACTACAAGTACTATAAATAAATGTTCTAGTATATTTTATATATAGCAATAGCAAAACTGTGATTGCATATAAAAATCATTGGCCAACAGTCAAATTTAATTAATTTATATTATATAGCTTACTAAAAAAAAGTAAAAACACACCTGATATTCCTTTATAAGATTTACTACACCTCGCTCTAGTGATGTTGGTAATCCAAGCCTCCGTAGATGAGGTTCTATTGTATGAGAAAAATCTTTAAGGGGACCTTGTGGCAATATTACATCTTTTGTTGCCAAAAAGCCTGCACGAGCATATTCTGCATCATGAAAGTCTTTAAACCACTGTATAACATCCGGCACATCTTTATTTGTCATAAGCAATCCACATTGCCCCTTTAACCTCTTTGATAGCTGAAAATGCAGTAATAAGACACAAAACATTATAGTTTTAGGTGATTTCACAACTTTGGTAACTTTTTATAGTTCTAAAGTTAATCACAATGTTTTCAATAACTAATAGGTGTGATAAAAGCAATTGTCAAAATGGTTTTGGCTTTGAGCCTGACAAGTAATTAGCTGCATCATCATCATTATCATCATCATCATCATCATCATCATTATCATCATCATCATCATTATCATCATCATCAACATCATCATCATCAACATCATCTTCATCAACAACCACTAATAGTTGACTGCTGGTCTGATACCTCTCCATAGCAAAGAGGTTGGCAGTGATGTTGTCATGCATAATGTGTCCCTCTTGTGACACCCATTAGATGAGCAGGGGTGGTGATATTTTATATTTTTAATCCGTCACCACATAGAGTAAGTAATTTAAGATAATAATTAGCTAAATATATGGTCCAGACCAAACTGGCCAAACTGAGGGATTGGCATTCTTTGAGTGATGCCTTGGTTCAGCAGTATACAGGGATAGGTTTATTATGATTGATACAAATTATGCAAGACAATACTTGTCTTGTCTCTCAATTTTTAACAGTATATATATAGCATTAGCATATTATGAGTAGGTATGCTGGTAAAATTTGTTCACTTTATTAAACATAAATTTACACTTACTAGGTTTAATTGATCTTCCACTTCATCACTTTTACTCCTCCCAAGAGCTACAGCCATAACTTTATTTTTCCCAAAAAAAAATCTGGAATCCTTCCATTCATTACGAAGATCTTTTAATTTTGTGTTTCGCATGTTGTCCACCGTGAATAAGAAAATATGTTCATATTTCGACAATGAATTTCGTATTTCTTCAATTATTTTCTGTTTAAGCAACAATCCCTTCTTGTTCGTTTTCGTCAGAGAAACTTTAAAAAAATAACATGTTCATGAGTCTCTAACCTTGCCATAGGTGCCCCGTGACGTTTCCCAAACACTATTTATTGTATTTTTTGTTCTAAAACATAGTTTTGGTACGAAAATACAAAATACCTTTCAATAAAGCCTTACCTTTTTTATCTCTTTTGGACTTCGGCATTGTGTTTTTTAAAATACGTTGATTTACTCACACTATTTACCGAACCGGCTTCCACTTACTTTTTAATTTCTACAAATAATACAAATAGTTACAGATTTCCAGATTTCAGATTTTGTAAACGGTGCAACCATATAACCTCAATCTATTAACAACATTCAACATGAGGGTGACATGTGACACTTGGCACTGACATATTATACATTCGGACTTGCCAGTCGCCAACCACGGCAGTTTTTTTTCGCATATAAACTACTAAAAATCTCGTCTGTTGGTTTTTAGACTGCATAAATATATATTAAGCCTCTAAAATTTTTGAAATAAGCAATGAATTAATATAAATTTAAGAATACATTTTTCATTGAAAAATGTTCTTAAATAAACAAAATATTGATTTAATTAAAAAACTATTTTGGCAAACAAAAAAAAAACTACGCGTATAAGCTAATTTTAACAATTGTGACAAATTTTCTTTCTTTATATTAAACTATTCAGTAAAGTTATTTGAATGGTAAGTGACACATCTGTCTGTTACACTTTGTCACCTCAAAAGATTGTGAACTTATGTTGTAGACAAAGAGTAAATAGGCCTTTGACGCGGACTGTAATATCATTTCTTTGTTCTCTATTAAAATCGTAAAATGTTCTAATTCAAACCTCGTACGTTATACATATTGACGAACCTAGTCGTGTTTTTTCAATCTTATACAAGACACCATAAATTTCGTTTTTTAGAGAAATCTCGTTATTTTAATTTTTACTCCTTATTTTTTAGATAAGTGAAGTGCAATTGGAAAATCTTATATCCAGAAGTGGACTCCGGTGGGCTTACATTGATGATGATTTTTTGAATTCCTAGTTCCATTTATTTAGGTTAGGAATGGAAATTAGAATTGATAAACTGTTGAACACTATCAAGAAAGTTTTCTTGATGGTATTTAATATTTTTAGGCTTTTATTGTAAATGTTCATTTAACAGCTACTAAAAATCTGCATCTAAATTTATGCCTACTATAGATTTTTAATGAGTACTTGCTTATAAACTAACCCGAGCACGAGTACGTCATTTTTTATCGACCGATATCACAATTTCAATCGAACTTTGATGTTCTAATTGCTTAATTTTTTTATTTTAAAGAAAACCATTCAAAGAACTAAGTCACTATGTACATCAACTAAAACATAAGGATCTCCAAATAATATTTAGAGTTAAATGGAGCTATACTAAATAAAAATGCATATTCTCAAAGTGTAAAATAGCGTGTCACTTTAAAATTACCCGCTAGACTCATAACTTCCTGTTAACTTGCCGAAGGATCTAAGACGCATATTTCTACATTTTGAATATCTCTGCTATCTTTTACTTAATGCGAAGGAGGAAAAGAGCACGCGCTATATTTAATGCTACATTCGTGAACATGAATTGCCTAGCATCGTGATTCGTTTCCTCTATAGTAATTCAAGATGGCCGAATCGTAATGTGAACCCTGTTCCGTTTTTGTTTCCCCTCTGGCCCCGCTGCCGTCAGTGTAGTATATCGTTCACCGCAAGACAAAAACCGATATTGTGTTGTAATTTGCTGGTGTAATTACTTTTTTCCCCTTCTAACAAGTAAGTGAACTAAATTTATATTAAGTGAATGTAATTCCGTGTTCACCTTAAAGTGTCTGTCTTCAGAAACGTTTTTTCACAAATCTGTGACTGTGACGCATAGTAGGAGTGTCCCTTGCAGCAGCCATTTTGCCTGAACCGGCGACACGATTTCGCGGCGCGGTTAGCTTTAATATTATAAATCATTGTTCTAGGCTTTTATGTTCTAATCTAGGCGTTTTACAGTCTATAAGTTAAACATTTTTACTTAAATAAATCTAAGAGTTCACAGACAACAGAGTTAGTCGCGTAAGTTAGCTTTTTGGCTCTTATTACATTTTCTTCTTGTGACTAAATTTTAATTTTGGAATAAGATACAGAATTATGTATTTTCATGGTTGAATACTGTGGTTTTGGTGAGTTAAAAGTTAAGTGGATCGCAAGGAATGCGTGGGCTTGTCGAACGTTGGCGTTATTCATAGAGGTAACTAGCCATCGAATTAGTGCGTCGTAATTTCACCGTGCGTAGTCATGCCGTTATCTTGGTAAATTCAATGACTATGTAATGTCAAAGCTACTCTTACCGTATGTAGGTACCTAGTTTATTTAAATTACTAGACGGACGATTCCTTTCACCGCCTTGTCTGTGTAATAAAATTTCTAAATTTCTTTGTGTGTATTTGTAAATGATTTCATATAATTTGTGGATAAGTATTTTATCTAATGGTAATGTTGCTACCTTCGACTGTTAAAACGCCTTTCAGATGGGCACGTGCGTGACATTGAGTTTACGGCACAATGCTCTTATTACAAAGTGTTGGGTAGTGACACGTTCTAATAAAACGACATTAAGTTTAGAGAATAATTTTGATTAATTATTACTATTATTTTTGCCTTGCTTGGTCTTCAATCATTAGTTTTTGTTCCAGATGAGTGTTAGCTTCCACAATGTGAATATATAGTACATGCCTATGTTGTTTGCCTTGTATTAGTAGTCACAAACTACTGCCATGATTCAATTCGTAAGTTAACTATTGCAGAGAATATAAAGATTTTAATTTTTAACAATATATTAGAAATTCCTATGTTAGTGTATAATGCTACTAGATTTTTCAACATGGACAATATAGATGAAGTCTAAAAAGGCAAAATAAAGGTACTTGACATGGAATTTGAACACTATTATCACTCTATACAAATTCTCTCTAACTAAGAAGTATTCAGTATTTGTAGGAAATTCTATTTTAATAGACAACTAAAATAAAGAAGCAATTTGCAGATGTACAATAACGTATATCAAATTTTTCAATAAGTAATAATGTATGGTCTTCCATAACTTTTGTTAAGGCACAAGTTAGAATCATCTGTCTATATTTTGGGTTGTCTACTATTAATTGTCTATTTTGGAAACTATTGTTCAACTCGACAAACAAACAAATGTTCTGGTACTTCACGCTTTTACTTTGTTGCGTGTATGTAATATGTTTGTACAAAATTTAAATTATATGCATTTTCAAAATTAAAATATTCTAATTAGTTATTTTACTTACAAAATATTAATTTAAGACCATGCCTGTGAGATAGCATTTTGTGTAGAAATGAAAATAAATCTATTATTTTAATAAGATTTTATAAAATATTATTTTCTCAGGGTATCGGAAGCTATCCTTAGTGTCAAAACAACTTCAGTAACATAGTGTTGGGTTATGAAAAATGCAACATAATGATAAAGTTGCTGACATTAACTGTAGTCATTTATTCATGTTAAATTTTTGCTTGCACAGTAAAATATAAAATGCTTTCAAAACATTTATATCCTGCATGTGTAGTAAGAGGGTTATACACATATATATATTTAGGAAGGAGTATGTTCCTCAGCACATTAAGCAATGAAATTTTGCTCCTACATATTTTGCTATCTTTCATGTAAAAGGGGGTAAGAAGGTAAAACAAGGAGGATATGTATAGAAAAAAAATAGTAACGAATATAAAAAATATGCATGTACATATTAACAGCAAATACTGACAGCATCAGTACTAAGATTAAAAAATTGGTCATGTCTAAATCCTACATTTATAAATCTGATGCTCAATGCAAAGCATAGTGACTGGAGTGTGTAAAAAGTTATAGGTAGATAAGGGTAGCGTGAGGTAGGCGCCGGCCCGACGGGCGCGGTGCACGGGGGTGTAGTAAGGGTGAGGGGTGTGTGCAATCGTCGCGCTAGTCGTATTTCGTCTGGAGTGTTTATCCCGCGTCGGCGGATCAATACTGTTGGCGCAGTGGCGGTGACCAAGCGGCCGGCGCGGCGACACGGCGCGTGCCTAGGCTGTTAGTTGCTCGAGTCTGTGTGATGCTGTCAAACCGAACGGACGCCGCGTAGATGTCGCGTTTGGCGTGAGAGTCGCTCTTAGAGCTACTTTGAAATTTCATACTGCGCTAGTGCGCTTGTGAGCCTCTACCTAAGGTGCGACATTTATCCATGATGACTAATACCCAATAAGCGATTCGCTTCGGTGAAAGTGACGCCCAACGATTAGTCTTTCTGATCAACTTGAGCTAACAATGAATCGTCTTTGGTAGTCGATTCAAATAGTTTACTTGGGATTCATTGTTCATTGCAGGGGCATCAGTGAAATAGTCCTCTCTCATCGTCTACGATGTCCGTCGACAAAGAGGAACTGGTGCAACGCGCCAAGCTGGCGGAGCAAGCTGAACGATATGACGACATGGCGGCCGCGATGAAGGAAGTTACGGAAACCGGAGTGGAGTTAAGCAACGAGGAAAGAAACCTGCTTTCCGTTGCTTACAAAAATGTGGTAGGCGCTCGACGATCGTCATGGCGCGTCATCTCCTCCATTGAACAGAAAACCGAAGGTTCGGAAAGAAAACAACAGATGGCAAAAGAATATAGGGTTAAGGTAGAAAAGGAGCTCAGAGAAATCTGCTACGACGTTTTGGTGAGATTTCTTTTTTTTTCAATTTCTAGGTGACTGGGGAAATATAAGTCGTTTCTTCTATCCAGTTAATAGCTGTTAACTTATCGCGGTATTAATTCTAAACTAAGTAGGAATTGTCGGTTGCCGCCATCCGGACGGATGACGTCATGATATTTGCGTCTTGCCAATTTGAGGGGTGATGCAAGCGACTAGTGTCTGTGGTCATTTCCTTCAGTCATTACGTTTTTGTTAATAATGGACGTTATAATGTAGTATGGCACGTGAGAGCATGCAGGGCGCGGTGCGCTCTTTTCGCGCATGGGGAGAGGGTGGGGTGACGTATTGCGCCGCGTCATTGCGCGCGCTGCTATCCCGTTTTCGTTCGTTGCCCTGTCTTTAATCGTAGTAGTATTCTAGATTTTTTCATTTTCATTTAATGTCGATGGTTTATATTAACAAATTTATTTATCAAATATTCAATTCGAAACATTAAACTGTATTTCCAGTTTTTAGTTGCTATGTACAGTAATCATTAATCATTTTTATTATTTGTTTTAGGGTTTACTCGACAAGCACCTTATTCCTAAAGCTAGTAATCCAGAAAGTAAAGTATTTTACCTTAAAATGAAGGGTGATTACTACAGGTACCTCGCGGAAGTGGCCACAGGAGAAACCAGAACTTGTAAGTGTCTTAATTGTATGATTTTAAAACATCCAAATGTATTTGTATTATTACTAGAATTCAATTAAACTGTATAAACGATTTCAGTTAGCTAACTTCACTTTACACATTACAGCTGTTGTAGAGGATTCACAGAAAGCTTACCAAGACGCTTTCGAAATCAGCAAGGCGAAAATGCAGCCCACACACCCAATTCGGCTGGGTCTGGCGTTAAATTTCTCCGTCTTCTATTATGAGATATTAAATTCTCCAGACAAAGCGTGTCAGCTCGCCAAACAGGTCATTATTTGTGTCAGTTACGCATAGGCTCTGTGCTGGCTGGCACGAGAGGAAAATGCAGGCTAGGCATATTAATTTACTCGCTTGTCCCCAGCCGTCGTGGAGGACTCCCAGAAGGCCTACCAAGAAGCATTCGACATTGCTAAAGCCAAAATGCAACCGACTCACCCCATCAGACTCGGTCTTGCGCTCAACTTTTCCGTATTCTATTACGAGATAATCAACTCCCCTGCGCGAGCGTGCCACTTAGCTAAACAGGTTTTTTAATAAAGACAAAAGTTTGTGTGATATGATTAAAGTATTACTAAACTAACTGACACTTATTTCTAAGTGTTTTGAAATCGCAGTTTGCATGTAGATAAAGTTATATCATTAGAATAATTCGGTAGTCTTAAATTCACTAATATTAGCATGGCCATGTGTAACCAATTAACCATTTTAATCCTCGATCCAGCCAGCATCAGAGTGTTTATTAGAATTCAATATTACAAAAAAGTTAATCATCTCTTGAAGAGTATGACTTATTCAAAATCGTTTATTTTATTTTTATGGAATGAACATAAACTTTAATCGATTGTACTATATTTACAGGCATTCGATGACGCGATCGCCGAATTAGACACACTGAATGAAGACTCGTATAAAGACTCGACACTGATCATGCAGCTCCTGCGAGACAATCTGACGCTGTGGACGTCAGACACGCAGGGCGACGGTGACGAGCCCGCCGAGGGAGGCGACAACTAATCGCGCCGCGCTCACCCCAGCACACGCATTTGTTCTCATTGGTGTTTTATAAGAAAACGAGTAACATTCGAGAACGCCGCGCGGCGCGGGTCCACCGCCGCTGATGCGAGCCGTCGCTTGTAAAAAATGTTAAAAATGTCGTTCGCAGCGGACCTTCACGTTCCGTCTAAAATTAAATGTTATGTGTCATCTTTGACGGTTTTGTATTTCTGTATTTATACTGGATTACAGATATCGAGCTGACCCGATGAATATAAATATTTATAACTTAAGTTATTAAAATTACGGTTTCTTAAGTTAAAAGTGTTTTCCTTTCTTATAGACTAAAACTAAACAGCCCGGTCGGCCCCAATATAACATTCCTTTCGCCGCATGTCCGCAGTGAAATGGAGATAATGACGGTGAATGTTTTAAAATTATGCTATTAATTATTTTAGAATTTGTCAACGTATAACATCCAAAATTGAACCAATGAAGTTTAGATTTTCGTAAAATATAAATCCACCTGTATAATGGCTGTATTTAATTAGGGCACAAAAAACTCGTTAGTGTCGTATGGTTTTTGTGATGTTCTCTTAAATTTAAATATAACCAAAGGTAAAATCTTTTATTCTTGACATTAACCATTTTATTGTGCCCCTCACTGATTAATAAAATAGCATTCTGAATTTTCAGGCATTTATTAGCAAAATAGTTTTTGTGATGGCCAATATTGTAACATTTCTGCTGCATTTTATCAGCCATTAATTAATCTATTATATTTTTCATGTTTTCACCAATAAACTTTTGTATTAAATACAATTTTTAGTTTTAGAACCAATATTTGAATAAATCACTACCTATAAACCCCAAATAAAAAGAACATTACTAGTAACTGAGCTATTAGCTTTTAAATGGCTAGTATAGTGGGAATAGGTACTGACCTTTTAGTTATCTACCTTAGTTGTTAACCAGATATAGGTAATTTGCAATTGACCATTTACTGTCTTTAAACTACTGCCTAATAGTCGAGTTCACAGTTTTTTTGTTACGTAGTTGTGAAATACGCATTTATTCGTTTCGTTTGGTAGTGTCTTTGTACATATATGGACATAAATCATATAAGATGACCAGATTTTCGGTGGCATATCCTAGCAAAACTTATTCTAGCTGCTTGTAGCTTCTCAATGGTAAATATAATCATCTTTTACTTACCGATTACATGTGGTCCAAAGCATTAGGAACAACAAATCCAATGGAAAAGTTACAAGTACCTACCTACTACATACCCATGTAAGTAATTGCGTAATAATGCGTATTTGCGCAGTAACATCAACCTAGTCTTGAAATTGCAATGTAAAGCAGCCAGGCTACAGCTTTGTTAAATTGTACGGCAAGAATACCTACTAAGACCTCTACCGAACCTAAGACATTGAAATTTTAAAATTGAAAGGCAGCTGTTCTTTCATCAGGTACCTATACAATCGTGGAAAAGGAGGATATACCTATATAATCTAACGCTAAGTGAATAAGTGTTAATCCAAAAGTAATTTTGAAGCAGATGTGTCCACACGACTATTTACTTTGATGATAATTTGAGGAAAAGTACCATCGTAATGATACCAATATAAAAATGTAAGTATATTGGGTAACATTAATTATAGACGAGTAGATTTTATATTAAGCCGTTCGTGCAAATGTAAGGACCAGCACTGGAAGTTATTTGAATGTGTTCATTCTTACTCGTGAAGATTCTATCTACTTAATTATAGAAAACTGTTTTAGCACTGTCCAGGTTCTGCTTTGGTTATAAGTAATTTTAAAATGTCAAGTTGCGTAATCACAGGAAGGATCAAGAAAAGGATCAAAGAAATTTTGTCTGAAAACAAATTGTAGGCGGTGGGTTGGATTTTGTTGACGATGTGGCAAATCCCTTCGGATCTCCAGCTCCTTGGAGTGCAGGGGTCGGGAGTATGTGGTGTTCCCACTAAAAACCACCCTGGCCTCTGGCAGTTGATGTGATATAACTCACATTAGGATCACTTTGGGTCTGGGGATCCTAACAAGCGAGTTGTTCACCACACTCAGGATTTGAGCGGGCAGTGCAAAGCAGTGTCTGTCAAGAACCTACAACGGCATTGGACCTGAGATATTTGTTGATGGCCTCAAGCGTTGTGAGAAATGCTTCTATTTAAGGTATTCATATACAGACTGACTGGTGAGATACCTTCAATATTTGAGGACGTGATAGTATGCGAACATATATCATGAAATAAAATAACATAAAAACGAAATATTAAATAACTTCTTAGTAAACTTCGTACACAGTACACCGAGAGCCCAGTATTTAACTGCGGAATACTTGGACACCGCACGGACTTATTTTTTAGAGACATTTCGATAAAAAATAAGCACCTATTTTTTTTATATCAAGTTAACGAGAATCGAGTACCGAGTACTCTCCATAAGTATTGAAGGTATCTCACCAGTCACAGTGTATAATATAATAATTAAATCACTGCCACAGACCAATTCATGGTAAAATTCATTTCGTCACAGGAGCCAATCCGTTTCATTAATAAACTACCTAAAATCGGTTCAATCGAGGCCATAATCAAATAGAAATAACTAATTTTCGCAGCAGAATTCCAATATGATGTCGGCTAATTATAAGAATAGGTAGGGAACTAAATGATGATAAGTTCGAGTTCTGTGATAAAATCTATGAAGGCAAACAAGTGGACAAGTAACTTGGATCTTTTCTCTGCATAATATGTATTTGTGAAAAATATGATTACAAGAATTCTCTCAGTCAATCTAGTTTTCATAGTACAAGTTTTGCTAGTTTGAGGCTAAACGACGTCTGGGGTGTCCAAAAATAATAAATTAGTTACTAACGCAACCCATAGATACCTACAACTTAAAAGAGTTACAAATGTTCGGATACACTTTCGAGTCCTCTCCATAAATATTCGGTGAAAATTGCTTTATACTGATTTTCTGTGAGACTGGTGGCGCTCCGGTCGCTCTATTCATTTGCAACAACGCATGGCGTGTGACTTGGCCGTCACCGTAGATACAAATTTTGAAAATGCTTAAAATTAGTTGCTAATTAGTCGAAATTTGTCGCCAGATATCAAAATTTGTTGATCACCGATTCAGAAGTTATACAAGTTTAAAGGTGGCTAAGCTGGTGTTAGTCTTTCCAGGTTGGATGTTTTATAAACAAACTAACACTTTTTGACTCCATAGTATATTTTACACTGCACTGCTATACTACTGCTACACGTTACTCGTAAAAATCTTGTCACACAAACTCCTTGGCATCTATTTACTTTATATTCGTAATATCTGCTTCTTAATAACAATCGTTAGTATTACTGTAATTAAACTAAACTCGTTGGTTATCCACAAATATGTGATATTTCTGTTTGCTCTTACATTGTTTTTAACCAATGGCTACCGTAAACCATTATAACGAAATAGATTCTAGGTACTTTTCTTGTCTCTTGGAAAAATGTCTGAAGTATGTTAATATGACTGAATATAAGCTTAAAATACTCCAACTAAACATACGTAGCATTAACAAAAAATTCGATTATTTACAGATTTTAATTTTCAATATAAAAGCAGAAGTCGATATTATTGTTTTAGCCAAATGCTGGTTGAATACATTAAATAATTTGTTTATATTTACTGGTTATCATTCGTACTCAATTAGTTCAGTACTAATTAGACAATTCTTATTTTTGAAGCTCGGTTCATTCAGCCGATGCATTTCAGAACTTATATATACCACTACAAGGGCGGCGGTCGGTCGGTCCAAAAAAAAATTACACTCCTGCAGTCTCATGTAGTTCTTAATAGTTCCAACAATCGAAAATGATGATGTGAGTTATTTTGACCTGAATGCAGACCTCATTCTCAATAACTGCATTCGATATATTTTCAATCTTTGGAAGTATGATCATATCTGCTTTGCGTTCCCAGCTAAAATGGTTATATATTTGTATACTGTGCAATCAGCGAGCCGTTACCTCTCTATTTTCATTTGAACTCACCATCTTTACCTACTTACCTTACTCTGTATTTCCATTACCTGTGATCTAACGACGATAAAATTTTATAAATAAAGAAATATGAGTTGTCCTGAATGGATATCCCTCCGCACGACATATCCATTTCATGTCAAGATAACCTTTTACTTTGTAGAGGAACTGGTGTCATGTCCCTGCAACACAAAGAGAACATCTTCCGACCAAGTAGGCGGAACTGGCGGGCCAGGGCCCAACGGTTGATGTTGGAAAGTGAAAAGCAAAAGTTTGTATGGATGTTTGTTACTCTTTCACGAAAAACTCCTGAACGGATTTGTATGAAACTTACAGTAATATAGGATATACATCGGTATAACATATAGGCTACAATTTGTAATGATTTTATATAATTTTGGTCGTAATATAACGATACATGTCCATTAAGTCGGAAAAAATTCTGGCCTCTGAGAGTTATCTTGGCGTACGCTGCCTAAACCATTGAAGTTACACAAAGATGATGTACCGTAAGATTGTTTGTATGTTAAAACAAAAATATTTATTTAAAATGATCTGTTAAGAAACTTAATGCGGCAAATCCATTTCCACGCGAGCGAAACCGCGGGCAAAAACTAGTATCTATTATGACCTACCTGCAAATTTTTGAATGTTGGAAAATGTAGTTCCTATAGAACAAAGCGGCCAAAAAGTAACCCAATATTTTTAAATAGTGTTTGTGTCAGTTTAGTATGCAGTAGATCCATTAATATATATATATTTCTGGGGTGGCCAATTACGGTTAGAGGGGGAGTCAAGCGTTGCTTCACAGTCTGCCGTTATCCCGCTATTATTTGCGGACGTATTACGGTGTCTACCTACTACATTCAATTAATTCGAAATACTTTAATTGTTCTGCAGAACAGTTCATAGAGTGCACATGCCTTTCAAATTTGTAAGTGCTGAAAGTTACAAATAATGTTAAATACTAGATGCTGGCGACGCAAACGTAAGAATAAGGCTTCCCTTTTCTTTAGGTACTCTATTTTTTATGTAATTGATGAGTGTTTCACTCTTCATTTTCATTGAATTTTTATTTCGAATCAAAAACGTTTAAACAATATTGTTTTTATAAAAAAAAATATTGAAATTCTCTATCTCCTAATTAAACCTTCATTTGGGTAAATAAAACACTACTAAGAATACTGTTGGTATTTGTGAAGTTTAGTATAAAAACAGTAAAAAATAAATGCATGTTTTAGGTCAATAATACTATCCTACCACATGAAATATTTGTCATCGTACATCTAAATAGTAAGTATTATTTATTACCTCTAGCTTACTCTTATTTTTGGTATTCTTAATAAAATAGTTGAATTTTGCTTTTAAGTTTATTACGTGGAAAAAAACCTAAATTGACTTACCGTTAATTGAGATTTTTGAACATTAATAACGCACAGGTTATATTACTGCAGTTTAAAATATAGAAACTGATATGAAAGTCGGTAATAGCGACAGCTTTTTGTTTTTAATCTTCGCTAAGGACTAATAATTATCAAAAGACAACGTTCATTACATGCAGAGTTTAGGCACATAGTGATATTTTGTTACAAAATTAGATAAAAAAATAGAACTTTAAGCACTTGGTACTTAGACATATTTGATGTTATGATTGCTACAGTTGATCTTATTAATGAATAATTATTATTGGTGATCTATCAATGATCTTGCTAATATGTATAATTTACAGTCTTTATGTATCTTAAACACTATCTGCTTGGATGTAAGATCCAAAGGAAAAGGACTTTCTCACTCGAGGCAGCAAAATTATACTTAGTAGGGGTCGCACCAAAGTTGAAACAATGTAAATACTGCTGGTAGCTAAATTTACAAAAGCCATATCATTGGTGAGAGCTAAAGACGTTTGGTTCCCTTGACTTATTTTAGAGTATACACTATAGGCTGTTGCTATTGATCGAGGTGAACACAGCACCATATACACTACTATAAGCCATAGTGACAGTCTCAGCGATGAAATGGATTCTAAACATTCTATCTGAGATAATAAGCTCTTTAATCTTAATTTAAGAATAACCAACAAACCAGCCACGCTCATTACAATTATTGGTAAAAATAAGTTTAGCACTGCGAGAATAGAGTACATGTAAAGGCGTTGACTAGTGTCAACGATTGTGCACTTCACAATATTGTGATCTAAGTGCACTGTAGTGGCTAACACAAACTCTGGAATACTTAAAGATACTGATAAAATCCAAATAAAAATTGTGGGCTGGATCACTGAGATTCTCTTACTCGACACTCTATAGTCTAGATTCATAGTCCGAGGTGGAGTCGAGGAGTCGCTGCTAGTCACTAAACTATGACGTGATGATCTTATCTCTTCATCTTCGTCTTGTTCGCTCCTTTTAATATGTTTTGTTAACGTTTTTTCTTCAAAATTGACAGTGGCGAGTGAATGCAACGCAATAGTGGCCACTAAATAACACGACACTGTTGAGGCAAACACACTTAATCCTCGGTAAGCTACGCAACTCTGATTACCGAAGACCCACGTTCTTGCATTAAAAGACCACAGTTCTGGACATATTGATGCTCCGAGAACAAAGTCGGCTACGGCCAATTGTAATATAATCGTCAGTAAACCTGAAAATAAACAGTTTAAACATTGATTTGATAATTTACACAATAAATAATTTAGAGCATCACAATCGGCTTAACTTTTAAAAATTCAATTTAACCTTATACAGGATCTTTAATAAAAAAGAGACCCAATCTAAGTTTTTTTTTATGATAAACGCGTTGCATTTATAACTGACACTGCGCATATTTGTATATGTTAAGAAATTGAATACATGTTCCAAAACCTGTCATAGTTGTTTGTTTACCACTTCGCGACGTTTTGAAGAGCGCGGCTAGAACGGAGCAGTTAGCGAGGGCAGCAGCACCAGCAATGCATGCGACGTACGCGGCGGTCACTAGCGGCGGGAGGAGCGGCTCAGGCGAGTGCGCGAGCTCCGACATGGCGTCGGTCGTCCGGGACTGTATCGGGATCAATGACTCGCAGGCGCTGCGTCACCCGCGTTCTCCGCCGTCCCTCGTTTTATTTTTTTTTCAGTAGTGATTCACCGATGTCGGAACATGTGGAACACACAAGGGCCCGCGAAAATGCTAAAGACTCGAGGTATTTATTAAAGTTACTTCGATAAACAATTTCACGTTTAGTGTGCATCTAACTTGTCCACACAACGGTATTTACTTGACACGTTGTCGTAGTCGCCTGTCGGGTGTAATAAACTGAATATAAGGGCTGCCTGTGTTTGTGCGTGCTTTGGTTCATTAATATTCTGCGTTCGCAAACTACTACCGGCGCCCGCATTGACGACTCGGTTAGTTATAAGTCAGGAATTGTGCTAAAATTACTTCACTAGTCATAAGTGTTCTTCTGGTAAATTTCTTTAGTAGAATTTAAAACAAATCAAATACAGTAGCTATTGTCTGGTAGTTTACCTGACTCAGGATGGGTGAAATGAGTGACTATTTGAATTACACTCAAATAATTATATATTTGGTCCTTTTTTAAGAACTATGTTGTTACGACTTGTAGAGTAAATGGGACAACTCAATGCACACTTGTAGACAAAACCATTGTTTTACCGATTTTTCTTTATTTATTTTTTACACGTCACATAAATATATAAGTTACAAGAAAATGTCGTGCACTATGGCGATCTTAACTCAAAATTGAGTTTTTGTCTAGCAAACCCTGAGTGAGTATGATAATAGCAGAGAAACCTAAGGGCACAGTCATGTGTACTTAGGAATCGGTAGAAAAACGGATACATTGTACATGTAAATACACACATACAATAATACATAAATCATACAGACATACAAATATGCATCGTGGGTTCGCCATAGTGTGAGTCACGGTACTGCATTTTCTGCATTCCCAATGAGTCTGGTGACGAGCACTCTTGGATTTTCCTCATGCTTTCCATCAGGCAAAGTAGAGTCACATACCAGCCGAATATACATATGATATATTAGAGGTCTCATAATTATAAGGACATAATAATCCCTGGTTAATAATCCTGGTTAATAGGATAATAATCCCTGGTTTTTTTCCTGACCACATTCAGAGAAGGCCTGTTGTGTATTGCACGCAGTAAGGTATTCCACAACCGAAGGGTTTACTCCTAAGAATAAAGTGCTCGAAGCGGTCACAAAGATGTAAAAAATAATTGTGATTATATAAAGTTGAATAGAGTAAGGAAAGTATGAGGTGATCTCGACAGCACCAAGTAGATAACTAATTCAATAGTTGCCGGAGATCCGAAACGTTTTCGAACTTTTTCAGACCAAATATGAAGCGGATCAATTAAGCCTTCTGCCGCGTTTTTTAATTACGGACACGAGTCTATCTATAGTTAATAGAATTGTATTAACCCTGTAAGTTTACAACCACTCTAATATCTTCATCGGGCGTTTCGTCAATCATTTTTTTTCGATAGTCTTTTTCCGATCTCTTTGGAATCTTCGCTTTTCGGTATAGTTATCACTGATTAATTCCAAATTTACGGGAGCTTCGTGCTAAAAATCTCTTAAAATTTTACACTCATCTTTCATAGTTGACAAACGTATTAGATTTACTCGCTTAAGAATTTAATCTTTCCAACCCACCCAATTTCACCCAAAAAAAGAAGAATTTCCTGTACATAATTTAGAAGTTGCCAGTACTATCAAAGAGTGCTCAGAATAAGGTGCTCGTGGGCTCGTGGCTGAGTGGTGTGGATAGATGAACATTCTCTCCATCCATGCTTCGGATGGCACCTTTAGTCATCTAACATGAATTTTGCTAACAGTTCCATAATTACACAATAATTTCCGTTATGTGAATTACCAAATTCTTCACCTTTTCTTCTAATTGCGAAACCTCTTAAACACGGTGTTTCACCAGTGCTACCGAGCGTGTGTAGTAATTATATCACTAAAAGTAAACGCAATAAATAGTAGAGGTGTCAATCAATTTAATTTCTACAACAGATACTAGTTTTATGATGAGTAGAGTTTTCATACTGAGCTACTCTGCACGTTTCCAGTCATTGAAGAGTCATTCTCTAACTTAGAACTATATTTCAACTATACGTATACTAAAGGGTTAATTGTACTCCGTTCTTTTATAGAAGATTTGTTGGAAATAGACCAAGCTGATTATCATATATTTTCTCCTTTTTAGAGAAATTTCAAATACTGGTTTGATCGAAACTGTACCTCGTGATAATCTTCTAAGAGGTATCGTTAGTTTCTAAAATATTACTTATGTTTGCGTTATGTCATTACTTGTACTTGAAGTCGATTCAGAGTACAAACTCATCTTCAATTGCTATAAGACTTATTGATAAAATTATACTTTGTTTAATTAAAAATATACTTAGTGTTTGTCCTGCCTCTTGCGTATAATTTAAACTTGAATGCGCCTACCTCGCGCATGCATATAATTGAATATATATTATTTGTGTCGCATAGTACATGTCGATTGTGTAATTGGACAAATTGGACATTTAGATACACATTTTTTTTTCGGTATTCTGTAATAATTAATTAATTGTTGAATCAAAATTGGCAATAGAAAATCATAATATATTTAAAAAATCATATTTACAAAATGCATCACAAAGCGTTTACTTAGTAATTTTTCATACGCAGACGATAGAGTATTCAGTACATTTAAAGGTGGACTTCGTTTTTCTCTAAGTATTTTTAATAAAAAAAAAGAACTATTCTGTTGCCCAGACACTAGCCAACTCAGCCTATTGGTAAATCCGCCATTGTCTAGTCCATTTTAGTACCTTTACCATACAACACATGATCGAATTGTTACTGCTATTACTTAAATTAAAAATAGGAGAATAGGCTACAAGAAGTCTTATGGAAGATGCATATACTAAGCCAAATACCTTTTTTTTTTGTAGTGAATCAGTGGATTGTTCTTAGTTACAGGGCAGTCAGTCCTCTCAAATATACTGACAGCAAGTTCAACTTTCGAATTCGGTTCGCTCTCAGGGTTACGGAGGTCCGATGCCAGTTGCTCCGTGGAAAAACTGATATTCAGGTAAAACTGGTTGAAGGAGTAGCCGATCTCAAATAATCTTGGGAATAATAAAAACTAGGAAGAGGAAGATGAAGTTAGTGGCAATTGTGTGGTTATTTGTTACATAAGTTAAAGACATTCGTGATCGATCTCAGAGTGCTCCCCTATAATTCTGGATTGCTGCAAGAGCTGCCAACACACTTATAACTTTTGGGTTGCCCACGTTCTTGAGCGGCAGTAGTCACATATTTATGAGGTGAGTGGCCTGCTGACTCGTTTACTCCCTGTACAATAAAAAAACTATATTGGGCTGGATAAGTTGGTTGAGTAATCTTACTCGGTGAAAAGCAACGAAATGATACAATGTAGTTCAATACCAAATATGTACTGTATTGGGCATCAAGACAAAGTACTAAGCAGTGGTTAGTTAAAGATCCAGTTAGTTAGAGAATGCTATGCCTGACAATTTTACTAAAATTGTGGCCCTTAGATACTAGTATAGGTTTTTATATAACTAACGTAACCGATTTTTTTCTAATTTGTAAGGTATAGCGATAAAGCAATATTGTTATATTTAAAAGGTAACACATACTGAAACTCATGTTATGCGGCCTGACCGTTGAACTAGCATAAATTTTCAAAAAAATTAAATATTTACATTAATTATGATTTATGATAATCAGTGAAACTATGATCAGTAGATCATTGAAATCTTATCGTTATTTATCTTGGGTACGTATCTGTTCTTGAATGTCATCCGTTAGCGTTTTCGCTTTGTCAAAAAAATTACCAAGTTTAATATACATTATAATCTTTCTTGGAAAGTGTCTGTTACTCTAACGTGATCAATCTAAAATGGTGTGCTACAAGCATGTACTACTTTCCTAATTGTAGACACCTACATGAGAAGTGTCCCTGTTTTTTTAACATATGCTATAATAATATGACGTAATGCATATGTATGAAAGAAATATTATTTGCACGGCGCGTTAATACTTGAAGCTCTATATACAGTAGCAGAGAAAAACAGAAATATTCGTATAGCCTACTAGGCCTCTGTTTGACCGGTAAAGAAACAAGTTTGCTCTAGAGTTCAGAAATAAACTGAAGTACAAAATGAAAACGTAAAATAAAGACGAAATGATTATGGTTAAATAAGAACAAAGAGGGGTTTGTTTCTGATGCCTTATTTATTTTTATGCCACGACCGAACATGTGTTCGATCTCCGTCAAGAATTTAATTTATAAACATTTAAATTACCTGTATTTATCAGTAACGCTATGCGTACTCTCTGCTAGGTACTACTCTTTGCTATTTATTATCTTGATTAAAAAAAAATATCAACAGCTAATTGAATCCTGAACAGTAGTGTTTTGGCTTCTCGACAAAGACAGGTTTTATAGTTACAGGTGTCACCCTGACCTGCTCAAGGTTAGAGTTCCCAAGCTATCCGTTTAAGCAATGAACCTTTCGTTTCAACGCTTTTCTTTATTACAAATTTTTCTCGATAAATATTTTCCTATTTTCTTTATTTTTAGTATTGATGTATATACATGTATGAGCGAACAACGCACATGTCATTTGCACTTCGGGCCGGCGTGTAAAACTTGTCTAATATATATGGTCTTTGCTCAATCATAATTTATGTATATACAAAACATTAAAAAAATTGCAGTATATTAGCATAGTGTAAAATAAAGTCGTTACCTAGTTTAATGCGCTTGGATCTTTCACACTGCGCAACGGATTTTAATACGGTTTTCATCAATAGAGAGAGTGATTTAAGAGAATGGTTTATAAATGTATCTCTAATAGTAATAATACTCTTACACTTACACCATATTAGTATTTAACACATTAACCGCCACATTGACACATATTAGACGTCGACTGCCTCGGTGGCGCAATGGTGCGTGGTGGTGGTATGCGACTGTTGTGCTTGAGCTCTCGGGTTCGATGCCCGGGTCGGACCAAATGTTTGCATTTTTACAAATATTTATTTCTAAGCTTGGATGTTTTCTATGTATAACATGTATGTATTTATAAAAAAAAAAGTATATTTGTATTTATATCAGTTGCCTAGTAGCCTTAGTACGAGCTTTGCTTTATTTGGGACTAGATGATGATGTGATGGTATGATAGAAGGTCGCCCTCAAGGAGCACCAACCATCCCGTTGTTGGCACTCCTTGAGGGAGACCTTCGTTCAGCAGTGGACGGCGATAGGTTGATTGATGATGTTATGCGTTTTCTTTAAAATTTGAATAAGATCTTACGAGTATTTTTTAAGTTATCTGTATACGTATTCAATAGAAAACATCATCAATATAGTCGACATGGATGATCCTTTCTATTTTTTACTTGTCAATGTAAAATGAACAAATATATTTTACATCATTTTTTTTCAAAATAAAAATGATGTGAAATACGATGGTTAAAAAGAGTATCGTAATATTTCTAGTTGGTCTCTTTCTATTATGGTGGTACTATATCGGTGGTGGTACTATAATTCTGATGGAGTAATTTGGTGACATACATGGAACTCTTAAATAAATGATAGCAAATTTGTCATGTTTGGTGGTCTTAAGTATATACGAGTACTGTACCTTCAAAAAGAATACGCAGTTATGTTATTTGTTATTATTAGAGTCGGTGTCAACCCAGAAAACACGACTATATCTTGCAAAAAGAAACGAAAATACTTAAATTATAAAATCAATGACTTAAAAACGCGACTATACACCCCGCCCAACTGCCCGCACACTTCGACTCTACCGCACTGTTGTACAGCGTCTGTTTACGTAATTGTGTTGTACCAATTATAATTTAAACGAGTATATCTATTTTAATAATTGTAGACAAAAGAATGTGTGTTTCACTTTAGAGTGCATTTTTTTAGAACACTCTTTTTGAAATCAGTTTGTATTTGTGTAAATTTTGTTTTTGACGCTAAAGTGAGTCTTACACACTTCGTCATATGCGGCTAAATACGACAAACAACGAAAAACATAAATTTAAATTAATTGTGATGACGACATTACAAAATTTACCTACTATGCTCTGACTACACCTGTAGGCCACAAGATATAATTTTATATTCATAAAGTACATACGTAAAAATATTTTATCTAAAATATTATTAGAATTTTGATATTGTAGCCTATTCTGAAAAGTAACAGTATTTTTTATAGGTATTATTTGTTTCGTCAGTTGCAATCTTGTTTGTATTACTCATGTTAATTGCCTTCGACCTGGCCGTCGGAGGACCGTTATCTTTACCTATTGACTTTATCACATATAAAACAAAATTTTCGATTATAAATATGATTGACTGAAAATAGTTTTATTTTAACTATAATTACATTCACTGCTATTACTCATATTCGTAGTGTAATGAATATGTAGCCTTCCAAAGTTGAAGATTTTATTCGCAATAAACAAAATTATTAAATATAGTTCCCGAAAGTGGTTTCTAAGAATAAAAAATCTTTCTGTTATATTCTCTTTTATTTCTATAGAACGGGTTACTATAATAATAGTTGGATAATCAAAGGTTTTTGTTATTTCAACGAAATTTTAAATGGAAAATTCCCTGCCATATAAATAACGCTCCCGTCGATAAGCAATAATTTCATTTTTGTGGTATTTGTTGATAACAAGTCATAGCTCTAGCTGACTTTAAACTCTAAACTTTAGAAGGTTCTGCAATCTTTTATCCAGTTAGTTTATTACTAAATGTACAACCAAGCGTATGTCAGCATGCTAGCAACCTTCGATCGATTGAGACGAGCCATACATGCTGAATATTTTTGTGAGCTCTAAATAAATGGTTTTAGAACATAAATTTTTGAAAAGAATATTTCGATCAAATGACATTTTATATAATACTAACCTGCTTTGCTACACTGTGCTGTGGCACTTTGTGGTTGCATTAATAAGAAATAAAGAACAGAATTGACGAGAAAAATATCGTCATATCATAATTTGAGCTTAATTGGTGAAGAACTTTTTAAGTTCTTGAAGAATACACAATGAAATTTAACAATTAATATGTACATACAGACTATATAGTATCAGGCATAAGCTGTTCTTATGAAATTTCTTGCCCGTAGATTTTTTGCCAGCTATAAAATTATACGAACGCTGTCTGTTAAACGACGGTCTGTATGTTGTGTGTACCTAAAACAATAACATGAACAGGTTGACTTTTACTGATAAAGAAAATACAGGTCTTCTTTTAGATATAAGATAAATTATCATACGATATGTAACTTGAATAAACTCTATTTATATTTAAGCACGTACAAATTTTACCTACACGTAGTAATATTTTGTGTACCAATTATACTGATATATATAGGATTTATGAAAACTTTTCTTAGGATAAACTGTTATTTTTAATAATTTGTTAGTCAATATAGTACTAAAAAAATATTGACAGAAAATGAGTAGATGCTTAGAGTTATTTTTAGTAAAAGATTATTATATTTCTATACCGACAAATTCAATAATTGTCAAAGTACCTGAGTGAGGAGTTTAGTATTTCTTTCAAGATGTAAATCTTATCGTTTCAGATATTCTGAGTGTTTGTAATTCTTGATTTCGTAAAATAGCTAAGCTAGCATCCTTGTAAATATTTTTGTAGCAAGTTCTATTGTATGCTGTCGTAAGACGTAAACTAACAATTTACAATCAATAACGCAGTAATATTATAATAACGAATAAATATGTATTTTGAAAACTAATTGTATATTGGTAATTACATTATTCGATAATTGGAATTCTAGACAAGGGACGCGTGCAGCAAGCCAAACGTTACGAGCGATATGACCGCGTCTGTTTGTCGATATCATTCGTTTGTTATGATTAGCGGAAGCCGATGACTGTTTGCGAGGTCGAGTGATGGATGACTCGCGACAATGCTCCTCGAGGGACGCGTGTGGGCGGTGTCTTGACAGCCAAAATCTGCACTTTCCTTCAACTTTCTCTCGGAGGTGCGAAAGGTGTTCAGTTCATTCGGGGGCTCGCAATGCTTATTCGGTAGCTGGCGCCTCATAAGTGTACGCGTTCTAATCGCGCGCAACAACGGTTGACTCGGTCCCTTATGCCTTACACGGTATAACGCTCGTATCTCAGATATTCAAATCACCTGCATGCGACGGCTTAAACTAACTTTATAAGCAGTGTGTCGGGTCTACAGAAGTAACTTATCGCGTGTTTGCTGGAATGTGAGACGGTCATGGCGTTCAGGAGTGACATTGTGACTGTAGCGGTGTTGTGCGTGCTACGGTGCGGTGCGCCTGCGCGATTTCCCGTGAGTAAGCTTCACCATGAGGGCGGGCGGCCGTTTCATGTCGTGCATATTGATTTACACTCCCCTTCGCGTTGCTTTGTACACAGATATAGCAATATGTTCAATTTGTCTTATAATCCCTTACAAACGAGAAACATACTTTATATTTGTGTTTGAGGTACATTAATGGTGTTCGCTACAGTAATCTATAGTATAAAATACGTTTTTTTTCATATAAATATAATACGTTTTATAAAGTAGGTTATTAGCTGTGACATGCAAAAAATATCATAGGTTGCATTTAATTATTGTTTTGTATCATTCATTCAATGTCATCATCGATTGTCCAAAACTAAAAGTTCTAGGAAATTAGTTAAAACAATGTGTCACCATTTTCATACCTCATATCCAAGTAATTGAATTTCTTTTACATTTTTAAAATTATAATAAAATAAAACTATTAAAAAGAGTTATACGTTAATAAAAGTAAGAAAATAATAATAAAGAAAAATGTAAATAAATTACAGTTTGAAGTGTAGCTATGAAGGTTTCCTTTTGATGAATGAGACGTGAAATGGTTTTTTAAATATTTTTTTATCAACACACAGAATATGTTATCTGAGTAACATAGCGGACTATGTCTTGTATATGTTTAATATCCTTCAAATTGTTATACAATATCAAACAGTTATTAGTAGTAGTACATAGTTGAATCAAGTGTGTATAAAGTGAAAAAGTCGAAAATTACAGTATCTTACAGAAAAAATTGCATCTTTAAGATGCTAGTAGTATCCTATCACAAATAGAAAATAATTTATGTAAGTTCAAAAGGAGTATTGTTTTCTCTTCAACGACTAACTCTGCTATTGACTTTTTCAAAGCATAATCGTTTTTAAAGCATAGTAGATTAAGGACGATACTTCTTAAATTTCTGAATATTAAAGTCTGCAGCTGCATAATGTTACGTAATATCGGTCGCGTCGCATGGTTCGGTCGATTCGACAACTTTTTGTGTTTTTTCCACTAGTACTAATAACCTTTAACAGTTTTTTTTGTGTATACCAAATATTTTTAAATGTGTAGGCGTTTTTAGGTTATTTTACATATAGTGTTCATTGTATGTATGTATTTATATATGTATTAATCAGTGTGTTATTATATTAATTATGTATTCATCATCATCAACAGCCTCTAATAATCCACTCCTGGACACAGGCCTCTCCTTGGAAAGGAAGTTTTAGAATACTATACGCAGACCAGTTGGGATAGAGTTTCTTTCAAGTTTAGTTCTCTTTGCAGTGCTGTCGTCTTGCGTAATTTACTCCGTAATATGAATAGGAGTGGTGACACTCTGTATTCTTAATCCGTCTCCACACAGATATCCATCACCATACGGATTGATTTCTGACATTTTAAAAGAGAATTATACATTAACATTTTCAAAAAATCCAACATTTAAATGTTACTATAATAAACTGAACTTACGCTGCTTTCTCATTTGAAATGTGTAATTCCGTTTAGATCAAAATTACGTTGTCAGTTCATCAGATTTTTACAACGACAAAATGAAAAGAAATGTTACTTGAAAAATGTAAATACTGAAATCTGTTATCGAGAAATTTGATTTGTGAAATTCCACAGGTCGCAAAACACTTGGTTGTACTCAAAGCATTTTATGTATTCCATTACAACGTTGTAATCGTTTCTATTGCTGTCTTGTTTTAAACATAAATTTCAAAAAATCGATGACTAAAAATGTTGGAACAAACCGTTAACGTTAGCTAGACATCACTTGAATTTAATTTTGGGCGTATCTTTTTTTCAATGTTATTATTCACTGTGATGTAAAAATAAAACTTAAAATATTGTCAACGACAATTAGGTTTTGATTTATGTGGAAATTGGATAATAACTCTTATCACAGTTACAGTAAGAAATCTTTACCTTAATCCGAAGGTCCCAGCACATGGCCTTGATTTATACGTACCGCTCGTAGGCAATGCGGTTCAATAAGATTGATTAATGGATTGCAATTCTTCATGGTATGATAAAAGAAACCTTATATTGCTTTATAGGATACGAGTTTTCTTTTAAAAATATAGCTTTTATTTATCATATATTCAGATTATTTATACCAAGGAAGGTTATAAGTCAAAGAGGCTCATTTGTTCAGATTTTTCAACGAAACAATATTCATGTAATATAACCTTATTTTCGTGTTCAATGACTCAAATGTAGGATAATATTGGTATATTTTACTTAAAACACAGAATATGTACATACATATTAATATTAAGTATATTATGTTCCTATTTTCTATTAATTCGAAAATTCTCGTTTATGCGTAAAGATTTAAAATAAATAATATATTTGACTGACGGGTTAGTTTACCTTACCATGTTATATGTACGTTTTAATGAATTGCTACTTAACTACAATGCACATTTTTTCGAACCGACTGTAACTTTCACTAAATTGTAGTACATGAAAACGATTTTATGTTACAATTGATTTTGTCAATTATATTACGTAACAGTGGTGCAGGTCTTTCGCGTACTGGATCACGTAGTAAGTTACACAACGATAACGTCAAGTGGTGTTTTTCAATCGGTTTTTGATGATTCATAGCAACGATTTATTGTGGTCGATCGGCGCGGGACGTGTCTGCAGCCTCCGTGTAATTGAGATCGATACAGTAACTTTCATCATCGGCCACATACCGACGTAACGCTCACTATTGAATGTTAAAATTAAAGTAATCACCAACCTCACTGCACCACTTTACTTGTACACATCCGCTAACGATTCATTGAATCTCGCAGTGTCTCGCATAGAGGAAAAACAAATAAGTTTTACTTTCCCCTTTACTTTGCTCGCATTCGCTAATATCGAGCCTACACTTAGCTGACTCATGTGGACTTGATTTCGGTTTTACTGTTCCTTCTAAGCTTGACTGACATGTTAAACTCACTTCGCTTTACTTCTCGTGTACATAACGATTAACTACTGACACTACTTACATTTTCATTAAATCATTAAGTCGCTAGAAGACGATCATCCATCAAAGAGAAGCTCAAGAAAAGTGAAGTGAATTTTAAACGTTTAGCAAAAGACATTGAGTACAAAAACTTGAGTGATTAAATTAAAGTTTCTTATAGATTTTGGACAATGAGTCCTTGATGCTGTTATGAGCAACGTTTGTCATTCGTTATTGTTGAGTTTCTAAGAATTAGATGTGTTATTATATAGTATTTAACTTTGCGATATCTAATGACATTATAATCGGTACAGTTATTTTTATTTGCAGGTAGTAAGTGTAGGTAAACAAGAAAATAGAGATCGCTGACCTAGTTGCTTGTTGGTCTTCTAAATTTGTGAGCCGAAAATAAATAATAAGGGCCAAGTTACGTGGGTAAAGTAGGTACCCGTTCTAAAAAGCATAGCGTTATAAGGAGTGTAGACCTTGAATTAGTGACATTTGGAACACGCATGGTAAACGTTTTTATACAAGGACAGTTTTGCTGGCATTATAGTAATTACTTAATACGATTAACAAAAGTGTGACTCGGTCATTAATAAAACCAATAAAACTAGTGTGAGAACGCATAGCTGTGACAATGGTGCGAAAGCGCCCACGATCACGAGACATCGCCTCATGCCGTCTTGTACTGCGACCTACTTATTAGTGCATTTATCAAAGCATATATGAATTCTTTGGATGCTCCTGATACCTACATTGATTGTATTGTTAAAATAAACATTCATAACATGGAGGAAGATGTATAATTTTCGATATTAGATAGTACCAATTGTGACAGAAAATTATTAGTCACAAAGTACCTAAATTAATGTCACTGACATTAATTTAGGTACTAAAGTTTCTGTTTCTGATTTTTTTAAAGTTAAACCTATTTTTACCGTAATCATGTAAATATAAATTTTAATATTTTTCGGGTTATGTACAATCTGCGGTGACATCCTGATCTATTCTATGAAAATGTTTTTTGGTAGTATTTTCAATTTTGTGTATTTCTGTGTGAGAATGTTTTATTTTGTAGCACCAAATAAGTAGGAATTGATAGTATTCTATACATTTTATTTGATAAAATACAATATTTTAAATCAAGCTACGTATTAGTATTGTTCGTACGTCTATAGTTTAGATAATTTTTGTATTTGATTATTCCTTCTGTATGTATTCAGTGTACCTCACCTAATGGGTAGAAAAGGGATGTAGGGGACTACATCCCTATTCTAGCTATTAGAGAGATATGATGGTTTTTACTTTGACTCTGCTCAGGTAATGCCGCTCTGTTTGCGCATTCACCTGATTTGATAAATACAAAACCAATAAAATGGTCCCGATTCACTGTACGTATATGAGTTCTTTACAGACTTGTGTACAGTGGCTCATGAATTAACATTTGCTATACGACTTTCATACTTATCTATCAAGTAAATTATTTATTTATTACGTCATGGGGACATCAAGATCTTACTATAGGTACATCACAAATCATTTATTTAGTAGCACTATACAATTTTGCACCTATCGTAACTTTGTAATTTTGATAGACATTTTCTTTCCTGCGGACAAAAAGGTCATTTGGCATTGATACGTAATACTTAAGTTCTTTGGCACTGCTGCCAGTTCTTTACGTCTCACTGTGATAAAATATGGCTCGGGTCAATGATTCCATTAACCGGTCTCTGTATGCTCAGCGTACAAAGAAAAAACGATTCAAGAAAATTAGGACAATATGAAATATCGTAACTTTGAGGCTAATGCTCTGCACTAAAGACGTCCCCATTCGTTCAATTTCATAATTATATGTTAACCTTCCAGACTTCCAAGTAATATATAAGGTCTTCTAGGTAACATATGACGTGACACAATCGATATCTTATTCCCTTCGAAACATCACCACCACCATTGCATCTCTGCATTAGTGCTGTTCCTAAACTATATTTGAATGACATATAGGTATAGCGATAATTGTGCGTCTAGCAAAGACGTTTATACGTCTAATAGCCGCAAAAATTTAGAAAAAGAATAGTTAATTTTAACTATTCTTTTTCGTTACTATTTAGTACTATTTAGTAGGCCGTTACTATTTAGTAGAAAAGTTTTACTTCTTGGCTTGGAAAGTGCTAAACGTATTTCTCTTAGACTTTGTTATGATCAATTAGTTGAATTCAGTGCGTCTGTTTTCACCTCACCTGATCTGTGATGATAGAAGTATATTTGTATAGAGATTAGACAATGTGTAAAAATGGAAACTGACAAATAGAAATATTTTTTTCTTGGGCAACCGCAAACATAAATGTACATTTTTCTGAAGCTGAAAACTTGAAAAATAACTTTTGGTTTTAAATAAAGTTTTGTTTCGTTTATTGCCCTGATTTGTTACTAGTCTAATCAGTAAAATACATTTATGAATATACAAAACAGAACTAAATTACCGTACGTGATAAAAAGATTAGGTGCATCAGGTACCTATTTCGTTGACTTCAAGTCCACAAATAGCATCTGAACATATTGTCAAAAATACATTATGGTACCATAACATTTAACCTTGTAATATCAAACATTCCTACCTGTGACGACTATATTACAAAATCTTTTTAGTAAAATGAAGATATTTTCCTATTTTTTGGTAATCTTTTAACTAGGCTTTGTGCTACACAAGTAATGTTACTAAAAGTAACTAAAGCTACTTTTAATAGTTATAACTAACAAATAGTTTTCCGAAAAAAGTAACGATTTCAGTTTATATATTTTTATATAGCTTGATAGTCAATTTAAAGCATAGATTTATTATTTTGCGACTTTAGACTCAAGCATCTTTCAAAGTCCTATTTATTCAGATAATAATTTTATGTCAACTCTGAAACAGATACACGACAAAAATTCTGCTGATTAGATTTGCTATTGAATTACATAGTCTACAATTGGGTACAAATCCTGATATACACAACTCAATCTCATATTTACATTTAATTTTATATTTTGTACAAAATTTATCCGCTTTTAAACACACTAAACAATGAAATTTGAAACATGAGAAATTTTGATTCTGTTTGATTTGAGATGGTCAAACCTTCAATAGTCAAAGCATGAAATCATTTTCGAGATAAGCTTAGTTCAGTGCCATTTTGTTCCAGTAGTTGGGGTTGTAAAATTTTACTCCTTAATTTCAATTATTCTTGAAAAATAGTTGCTATTATGAGAAAAAAGTACATCGATACTATGTCAGATCAAGTATTTAGAGCAAGAAATACTCTTTACATTAAATACACATTTGATATCTAACAGAGTGAGTTTTGCAAAGATATTTATATAAAATAAATAAATAGGCAGCCGTTACTTAATTTATAAGTGAGAAATTATTAATCCGTGTGGTAGACATTAAATTCAGAATAATGGAAAGGCATTCATCACATTCGTCCGTTTCAGTAGAGTCCAAATCCACAAATTCAACAGTTCCGGCTCTGCTAAGAAATCGATGCGAATGTCTAGACTACTGCGGTACAATAGACGACAAATAAGCACGTGCTAGAAAGTATTTGTATAGTAACTTGTTAATTTAAGACGGTGCTCAGTTCCTAAAATCAAAAAGTTGTAAATAGAGTAAAAAACAATATAATCTAAAAAGTAATTCTTAAAAGGCCACGTGTTGAGCAAGGAATTTGAACGTAGTCCTTATTTACATAAGTTGTGTTTATAACTTTACACTGTATACATGTTGAAACCAACTAACTTAATTAGTTGTTTAATTAACTGCCTATTCTCTTTATTATACGGCGCCGTTCAACTAGCGGCCTGAATGATATTCAGCCATTAAACTAAACATCTAAGTAAATGACTTATGTAGATCGAAGGCGTTTAAACACTTTCGTAGCCTATTCGTTTACATTTAGTTTCACTTTCTGATTGTAAGCCTACTGTCAATCAGTGTGACAATAATAGATAGATGTGCTCGTTTTAAAAACAAGGATCATTGGCGATTCAAATGCCTTGGAAGTGTAAGTCATGTTAACAAATAATATTTTTATTACTGGCATGTATACTATGCTATTTGACTTCATGATTGCCGAATAACAATATGTTACATTTTAAACTCATTAAATAAATAATTTCTAATCTCAGATATTCAATTTTTTTTTAAATTTTCTTCACATCCTCTTCTATATAGGGTCTAAGCATCAGCCAACCAGTTTAATACATTATAGTAGATGCTACGGTTGACTATCATCCAGGACGTTAGTTGAACGGTGCTGTATAGTTAAGAGTCAAGCCTGTAATTAAACGGTTAATTAAGCTAGTTGGCTGTGACATATACATACAAATATTTTATTAATTTTACGCTATTCTATTATATAAAAAAACGACGTTATGTAGATAGGCTGTATTAATATCGGATGATGGAGGATGTATTAATCTATCTACATAACGTCGTTTTTTTTAAAAGACAACACTTCCACTTTTTTTAATTAATTGTTTATGATTTCATTATCATTTTATTTAGTCATATACAATAGTTTTTTTAAATAACTGAGGTACTTGTAATGACCCAGTTGCCTACTAATTTAAGTTCAACATATTTAACGGACGAGTTACGACTTAACGAGCTTTACAATTCGGTGACGTAACTATACAAGGCCGTGAAGATGCCACACCTTGCCGGCAAATAACATTCTATTAACGCATGTTATGTTATTAATACAACAAACATCTTTTTATAAGGTTTACTAAGTTGTTGTAACAATCTATTCATAAATACCAAGTGTCTGAAAATAGACTTAATTTTAATTTATTCTTTTAAATTGATGTAAAATTACGAACTAGGACAAAATTGTAGCGCCCATTTTTCGTCCGGTTTTTAGGGCACGCCGATATTGGAGCATGCGTGAGTAGTTGTGCGTTGATTCGAAATATTATCAAGCCTTATATGTAAAAAATATACAAAATTGAAACATAAAGAAAATAAATTATAGGTACAAGATACAATCGTAAATAATAATAGAAAGTTATCTAAAGGAATAGGCGCATAATTAGACGACAATAGTGTCTAATTAATGCAGTTGCCAGCAGTATCAAGTGGACAGTGCTGGTATGGCCGCCCAACCTAGAAACTAACCCTCATTTTTTCTAGTCTGAGAAATATGTCATTGCCGCTGATGAAATTACATATCTTTCCATAAAATAAAAATGGTAGTTTTCAAATGCAGAACTATCATGTCTATTTTAAATTTATGTAAGGACGTAAGTTTCTAACAATAGTATAATTGAAATTCTAAATTACGTAATACGAAATAATGAAACACTAATATTATATCAACGTGATTTATGGTGTCATTCAAAAAGTCTCTGATGATATAACGACAAATTTTTCAAAACAATAGGTATTATTTATTTTTAAAGTAATATAATTTTGTTTACAAAATATAATACAATGTGGTAGTTCTAAACATTACCGTCGTCTAGTGGAGGTTTGATATATTTTTAAAGTTGGCGTAGATACAAAAACCTATAAAATTATTGATTCTAGTCTATTGATGAAAATCACATTATAATCAGTTCTGTAGTTTGAAAGGGTACTGTCGCCAGGCAGCGATTTTATTTCATAATACCAATTATTTTTAAGTAAAGGGACTAACGAGTAATCGGGTTGTCCGATGGTAATTGAGTACTGCGTCCCACGGACACCTAACCCTAAACAGTCACAGAGTGTGGTGTCATCCCTTTATCCTTGGACAGGGGTGGCTTAGCATCTGGCAAACTTTCTCACTCGATTAAAAGAAACTATTAAATTACACTTCGAATAAACTCTGTGAACCTGTGCATCACTCTGTCACACCATGGTCACCATCTACCACTAGCATGGCTCTCCAATGGTATGAAATTGTTATTAAGGACTCAATGTCAATAAAAGTTAAGAGTTTGCTGTTACAAAGCTCTTACAAAGTCGTTGTTCTTCTGTCAAAAAAAAATGCACAGATTAATACATATTATTACTATTACATTTAGAAATATTGTCAAACTCACTTGTTTAATTCGTTCAAGGTGTCTTAATTATTACATTAATTTAATCCAAATAAATGGAACTGTTAAATAAGTTTCTTTCTTTATTGGTACATTGAATATACCATGTACCAGCAGTTTGAATAAATATTTAACATAAATTTACATTAGAAGCTATAACGATTTTACTCTATTAAAATCCTTCAAAAATCAAGGCAGCTATTGAATAAATTTAATGTCATTCTCAATTTTTAATGAAATAAAACCGTGTCCTATGCATTTATAATCAGTACTTTGAAGGTATAACACGATTTCCCTCTTATATAAAACTAAATAATGAGTGAAATAGCGAGGGTGGAAAATCTAATACTAGCTAATAAAATGGTAAACTCGTGGTACGAGCGACGCAGGTAACTCCATTACGTAGAACCAATGCGACAAATCGTAATACGTATATGTAGGTAATGCGATATTTTTCGGGATCACATACTCCAAGGATGTATTGAGTTTAGCTTCTATGAACACCTGAGACATTCTGATAATTGGAGGTAAGAGATTTTCAAAATAGGCATATAACGGACATCGACAACTTTGTATGGGCTCCCGGTTTAGACTTGAACTATTTAGCATTGAAATAACAATAACATTTTTCAGTGGTCTCTACTCAACAGGAAGTATAATTGCTGAAATTTAGTATCAAGTCAGTTATATCAAAAGTTGAAATTGAAAAGCAAGAACAAAGTCACATCCACAGTACGAGCGAGTGTGCGCAAAGCGAATCGACGGGTGACACAGTCACCACAGTCACAGTCACAAGTGCCGTTAAGATAGAATACATAATTACATGTAATAATTTTCTTGAACAATCAATACACTATTTACATCTCTCAAGTAAAAAAAACTAAGGATTTTAAAGAGAAGTATTTTAATATCCTTTATAGTTTTTGAATACAATTTCACAAGTTGTTTCGTTTTTGCCCTTCTGTATTTGATTATTTATTTACGTGACAGCACGCACGTTTAGTACTGCCGTAAATGAAATAAAGATCTTACGAAAATCATTTTAATGTTAGTTATTTTGATACAACAAAACAACTATTTGTAATTTATATAATTAACACATCTGCTGTCCACGTTCAGCTCAAGATAGATTGCTGTCTTTTGGAGACTTTGATTCTGATTAATCTTTTTTCACTTTATGAAACCATAAAATTTTAATTTTCATAAAATTGGTGAATATCACTGTTAATGCAACTGAGTAAATACAAAGAAGATGTTGGAGGGTCTTAATCGTGATCCCTGGGGTTGCAATTAATCCATCACCACAAGAAAAGTTATCATATATTATATAAATACATAGTACGTAATTAATACATAACGCAATCTGATGGAATGACTAATTTGCAAATTGTGACTAATGTTTAGCAATAAAATAAGTTATTTAAGGATGTAGATTATAGTAAATGATATGACTGTGACTGCATAGAAATGATATTATTTGTTGCTATAACACTTATAAAATAAGGTTAAAGTCTATAAGTTTAAGGATTTCTTTTGCATTATGACCAATTTGATAGTAATACGAGAAAGTGTAGCAAATAAAAAAATACTTCCACGTAATATTAGAATACGCCCAGTACCTACTTTTCTCATTAAATATAGACCTAAATTTCCTTTTCAATTTACTAAATGGTTACTTTAGCTTTAACTGTGGTTACAATCAAAACTGGTTAGCAAAGGTCGAGATATCAATCAATATAACCTCTTTAGTTTAGTTGAATTGGGATACCATTTATCTTCATAGTTATACAGTTTGCACATCGTATAATTTGTGCAATTTGGTGTTCTATTACAAGTTATTATGCACCACCGTATAACTTTCATAGAGCCTCGTAGCCAGACGCTACGGTACTATTTCGACGATCTACGTTATAGCATTATACAGACAAAACTATTACAAATTCGTTCAGAAAAGTAGAAGGATTTTAAAAGCAAAATTAAATTTGTTTTTACTTGTTATTCTGTGTTAACAACTGTATCAATACACATATATATATCTGATCAACATTTTATTCATGCTTATTACAGGTTTTTTATTATATTTACATATGTTCTAGTCAGTGGAATTAAGATGGTATAGATGAGTGTGTAACCGTCTCAATCTCATTAGACACGCATGGACCTCGTTGAGAACTCATTTTTTTGAATATCAAGGAATAAGAATAAGAATTTTCTAAGCATTGCTTGGTCAATAATTGCCTAAAGAGATGCATAAGTGTTAAAAACCATATTTTGTTTAAAGGATTTACTACCATTGCATGGCTGGTGGACGAACACGGATGGGCTTCAAGACAACTCAGATATCCAGGTCGTATACTTGCCAGCATTGCTGCCTAGAGAAGCACAACTCACAGTGGACAAACCGCACGATGACATTCCTCTACCTTACAGCTTTGACGCCTTCGGACGGTACGTAAACATTGTACTGAGAAACTGGTCCCATTAGGTAATCAATCTGCTCACGTACGTGGCATAGTTGAAGCTGTTATTATATTACATAAAAATTTGGGTCATAGAAATCATTTAGAGTCATGGTATCGCTCAAAACTCTATTGCGCAATATGGGCGGGGCTGTATGCAATTGAGACAATGCTTATTGATGTTTACAAATAAATAATTTTACTGGAATCAGGATATTCTACTTCTAAGTTTAATTTTGATTACTTAATAAAATGTGTTATGTCACCGCCTTTTAGAAATTTCGAGCTGCAGTTAGTACCAAATCGGCGATTGGTGTCTCCAGAGTTTCGGGTTTGGTCGGATCTTGGCCAAGAGTCAACGCTCTCGTCTATTGATGCATCTTGCCACTTTCTACATACTGGATCGAATACAGTGGCAGCCTTCTCAGCTTGTAGAGACCACGCACTTGTAAGCTTTTAAAATATAAACTTAATAAACATATTTCGTCGTCAAAGTCGCTCCAGCTAAAATTTGAAGAAATATGAAATATTTTTGACATACACTTTTATTTACATGTAACATGATTTTTGTTGTTTTTACTTTTTTACTAAATAAGTTAAACACACCTATTTGACAAAATTGTTAAGCTAAATCAATGTTAAAGCAGTAGTCAAAGACAACTATAGTCAACTACTTGAAATAACCAACTTTTCTCACAATATTTATAAAATCTTGTATAAACTATTACTTCCTTATTAAAAGTATCTTTAAATTTAACATTAGAATGATATTACTTTTATGCTCAATAGAATGCACAGTTTCTTCAATAACAAGAGCACAACCTTTGAAGTAATAACGCTGCACAAAAATCCACTTCCAAGATGTGTTCATTTGTATATGTAAATCGTACTATTCCCAGCATGGACTAATTGTTGTTGACAATTCAACGTACGAAGTGCGACCTCTCGCTTCGGGCGCTGGACGTGCCGAAACGGGGAATCGGCGAACAGCGCACGTAATACGTCGCGCACCACCTCCTACTGCACCCGGTGATGACGCTCGTCCACTACGGCCACGCGTTCGGAGACCGCGCGGACAACCACCACCAGGAAAATCTGGACCTGCCAGCTACACTATCGAGATAGCACTATTCTTAGACGAAGCCGCCTACAAAATATTCTACCCTTTTCTGAACTACAGTGAAGCTGATTTACGTGATATGCTGCTAGCCTACATAAATGGTGTAAGTGTTTCTGCAACATGTTTCTATAATACTTCAAAATATAGTTAATTAACTTCTGTAGTGAAAATTACTGTTTTGATGAACCAGCGACTACTACAGTATCGTAGATGTTATTGATGCTGAAAATAAGTTTTAACTTCCATTTAAAATTATTGTCATTTTATTATCCTTTGCATCATTTCATAATTAAATTTATCGCCTTTACTACATGCCTACCTACCAAATGATTAATTGGTTTTATTTTACTATCGAAGTAGAACGTGAAGTGAAGAGAGGTGACTCTTTAATTTCTTTTTTTGTGTGACTAGATGGACATTTATTGTTTTTCTGACGTTCAGTACTATACCCGAGTTCTCATTTTTATTTCTCAGAAAAAAAAAAAATGAATGTCAGCTGTAAAAGTAGTATGAAATTACATGAAACGATTGGAAAAACCGTATTTCCAAAGTTACATTAGGTCCATATCGAATTTGTTTCTTGGTACTGTTGGGAATAAACTTCCGCTTCAAATATCTATTGTCACTAGTTCCTAGTATGGAACTAATGGATTGCAAAAGGTCCACGTGGAACTGGCTACGTAAAGCTGCTGGATATAAACCCTAATAACTCCTGTACCTTGCCAACCACTTGATTGCAATCTTTTTACATACTCTGCACGAATTTGACTTATGTATTTTAATTTAATTTATCTGAGTCGGATGGTGAGATACGTATATAAATGTGTATGCATTACATATTTCACCTAAATTCACATAAATATTTTTAAACATTGATAATTAGAAAGCAGTACTTATTTAGTATGCCAGTCTTATACCGTTTGTCAGCTAAACGATTGTTGGCACTCTTCCCAACGTACGTGAGCGATGTAATATTTTGCGTCATGTTACATAACGCTAGCTAAACCCAAACTAAGCTGAGCTTGTAGACATAAAAATATATATATATATAGGGATCAGTTTTACATTAAATATTATAAACTTAGAATAGACATATTGATACTTATACCGAACGAGATATGAATGATCAATACCTGGCGCAGCATTCATTTCATTCATTATTGGCACCCTAACCAGGTATGCAAAGAGTGTTTAAGGTTGCGTAAGAATGGCCTTCGGTTTGGATACTTTAAATTGTATTTATGGTGGGCCTCAAAGAATAAAATTATATTACATGTTTTACATATAGACACATATTACATAATTTGGAATCCAGACATTCTGTTGAAATTCAAATTTAGACAATCAAAGAGAAAAGTGCCATCAACATTTTTTTATCTATTACGCTCTGGAGTATATAAAAAATAAAAATAATTAAACATAGATATCATCAAATACTTCCTTTTTAGTGATACGATCAGTATTAACTGACTATATGTACGAGTATTATAAAAAACAGCCAGCCCATGAAATAGAATCTTATTCGAAATTTACTAATTTATATGCATGCATATCATATTATCTTTCCTATCTATTATCTATAAGTAATGTTATATATGACTACTCGCGTCCATAACTGTTCCAGGTGCAAGCCTTATACCAACACTCGTCCCTGGGCACACATATTCAACTATCTCTGGTGCGTCTGACGCTACTTCGTGTGCAGCCGGCGACTCTGTCAGCACACGCTGAACGGGGACGTCTTCTTGATTCCTTTTGCGCCTATCAACGCTCACTCAACGTGGAAGACGACGACGATCCCCAACATTGGGACATGGCTCTACTACTCTCTGGGTAACTACAGAAAAACATTGGTAACTGTGGTCGATTTTCAGCTAATTTTGTAATTTAAACAAACTATTAGATAGTTACAGCGAGGAAAAATGATTGTGCAACAAGTTGATGAAAATATATAGGTTTACTTACTCCTACCTATAGCGTGGTAACAATATTATTCGAGTAATTTATAAATAGCTACACAATAAGAAACTGAAAGATGCTTTCAAAAATTGGTTCAGAAATACCTGTTAATAATACTTTTATCAGGACATGACGTGTATCATCTTCTATTAGTATCTATACATTACTAAATAAATCATAACCACACACCATCTCACACAAGGTTGTCTGATTTCAAATTATGTAGAACCTGTGCTATGGTAACCAGACTGTTGATAAACATAAAATACATATATAATACAAATAAATTACACCCAAACATAGAACAAATAATCATGCTCATTAAACAAATATTTGTCCTGGGTGGAAATCGTGCCAATGATCTCCGACATAATAGTAAGGGCCACTAATTACTAGACCACTAGAAGCATGACGCCACTTTTTGTTTAAGTTGTTTACTTTAATATCGTGACAGTGTAAAAAAATCGCCAACATATCAAAATTGTTATTAGTTAAATTAGCTAGCACTTAGCTACTTATACCAAATGTAAGTAAAGTAAAGTAAAGTAAAGATCTGGAGTGGCGACCGCGTACTGGGAAACGCAGCGTCGCAGGGTCCCCACCAGGTAGTTCGATGACCTGGTGAAGGTCGTGGGAAGCTGCTGGATGCGGGCGGCACGGGGTCAGTTGTTGTGGACAACTTTAGGGGAGGCCTATGTCCAGCAGTGGACGTATTGTGGCTGTGATTTGAGGTTGGGTTGGTAAGGTTCTAGGTAGTAGAGCCACGCTGATTTCAGCACGAGCGTGCCGGCTCGACCGGGGCAGTACTACCCTCCCACAGAAGATCAACCTAAAGCGTCAGCATCCGTGTTGTCGTGTTTCGTTGGTGAGTTTGAGACCGGAGGCCCATCGATGCTGGGGTGACAGTTATTATCTGGATGTCGTAATAGCAACGGTTCCCGGATCACTCCTATCTCAGGCGCAGGGTGGCACACCGTGTGGTTTTAGTCGGTCCAATTCCGACACACCACCCCGCCGTAAACCCCGGTGGGGTGACGGCCCGAGGGGGTTTCCACAGGTTAAAAAAAAAAAAAAGGGGGTGACAGTTATCGTGGTAACTGTGTAAACCTTACACTAGCACAATGACTGTCATGCCTTTTACGTCCCCAAGCGGGGTGTGAAAAGGCATCTCACAAGGCCGCCATAGTGTGGGTCATCATACTGCGTTGTAAGCATTTGCAATGAGTATGGTGACCACAATTCTTGGATTCTATTCATTCTATTCATCAGGCAGAGTAAAGTCACTTTGGCAGGCTCTTAAGATAGAAAAAAAAGTTGATGATGATGATGAAGCAACAATGATTTTTATGTACTATGAAATTGGAAACAACCATTCTAGTTTGCTTATATTGCACAGAGTTCTTTGTATAAAGTACAACAAGAGACTGTATTATTTGAGTATGTAAGCGACAGTATGTACCTAAAATGTACCGTCAATTCCTTTATTCATATTTATACTACCTCCTGACTCGTGTCGTGACACTGTGAGACGGACAATATAAGTTTAATAATATTATATTATTTATAACATATAAAAAATCTAACACGTTGTATCTCACAGTACATGCGGTACACATATGTAGTTAATACATACAATACGCAGAGTACTCGTAGATACTAAATTAACAAGCTAACCAATCGTCAACCGCTGTTTATGTACCATGATTTTGTATAATTTTGAAATATGTACATAGATATTTGTTGGATGACTAAATGAGACTGACGATGGAAGTGTTAAATTAGTAGAAGCAGTGTGAATTGTTATGTTTATGAACTTGAATGACATAATGAAATAATTTAAATATACAGAATTAAACAGATTTATGACCTACTAGTCAAATTCCGTTTTAACCAGTAGAAAGGACTTGTAATAAGGAGTGGTCTAATTTTCATAATATAGAATTTCTATATTAAGATTTTAATTTAATTCAATAGTTATATAATTGTTTTAAGTTTCTTTCAAATATTAGTCAACGTATATGAATGTATTTATTTTCGCCAGGTACCTTTTGCAATCATTAGGTTCAAAAAGTACCTGACGAAAATAAAAAAATAACAAATCAGAAAACGAAATAACAAGTGCGCTTCGCGGTTAAAATGATTAAAAAAATCTTTGTACTTATTTACATTTAGGTGAGTAAGTTAGTAAACAAATACACGCGCTGACGACATACGTCAGTGAATATGTGCAAACTAAATTTCCTTACTGTTTGTCATTTAAATACAAAGTTCAATAACACAGTGATGAATACACTTAGGACATATTTAATACATCAGTATGTGTGAACTACATTCTTCATTCCTTTAAATTTGACTAAAACCAAAATGGAAGCGTCTACTCCTTACTAAGGAATTCTTTAAGTTAAAGACGGCTAAAATATGGCGGCTAATGGCCCTATGGCTTGTGTTTTTTCATTTTGTGCCTGAAATGTATGATTTTTTAATTTTAATTTGTATCGTAGTTTTCTTTTTGTTTTTTTTTTAATTATTTTAACAACCTGTCAAAGTAACTTCACTCTGCCTGCTGCAACGCATGAATAAAATTTAAGCTGTCATTTTATCAAATTCCAGTTTAGACTTCTATTCAGAAGAGGGTGGGCATCGCAATGGAGTGACGATGGGCTTGGCGCCTGTTGGTGGCGTGTGCCTACCGGCGCACGCATGCGTGGTCTCGGAGTTCGGCACCTCCGACCTGCTGGGCAGACCATATCCGTCCGCCGGGTTCACCTCCGTCTACATCCTCGCGCATGAGATTGGACACAAGTCGGTTATGAGGCCTTTTATTTATATTATATTATATTTAAAAAAATGATTGAAACAATTACTTTAAAAAATAGATTTGCGACTTTATTGACCTTCAAATTAAATAAAATATATTTTGTTCTGAAAAAGAACTGCAATGTACATAATTTCACTTTTATATAATTTGTGTGTGTAGTTTGTAGCTTTTATGAGAATGTACGAATATATACAATTTTACAGTTATTTTACGTATCTATATCGATTCATGTCGGTTATCGCATGCGGGCTTCTACAGTTGATTCTACTAAATAGAAGTTATCAAGTATGGCAAATTATAATTCGAAAGCAATGTAGTCTAATGCTAACTCGTCTAAATTATAAATATAATAATCAATGTTTTCTTTTGTATTATATATTACTATCTGATATAATAGGTCATACCTTCTTTCTATAAAGAGTCCTATGTCTAGCAGTGGACTGTTAAAGGCTGTTGATGTAACTGTATGTTAAGTTGCGTTTTTAAAGCAATTTTCACGAACGGAGGAATACGAAATTGACACTTAACATTTTAGACATTTTAAATTTTTTATTTATTATAAGAAATGCAGAAAACCAGCAACAGTAGTAGTGGTGTAGACACACATTTAAAATATAGCTAGCTATATAGAATAGATATAAATACATTTGGGAATACAACCACGAAAGTTACATGTTGATATGTCATAGCATGAAAAGTCGATACAATGTGTACAATGACAGTTCAATATGATAAAACATTTAGAAGTAGAGAATTATGGTAGAAATTCAACCACCAGTTGATACCAAGTAATTGCAACTAAGAAAACCACTTGTCTTTTAGCCCCACTACCAACATCAACTATCGATATAACGATCGCTGGCAGGAGCAAACGCCCTGAACCAGCCTCCACACGCCCCTTGCGGGGCGATGTGAAGACCACGAAGAAGTGTCATTTAATATTTTATCTAGAATATAACGAAACCTTTGCCTGTATTAGATTAGCTTATTTACAGTTAATTAAGTTCTGATTCACTAGTCCAAATTTGGATGATGTTGAATACTGTGGGTCAGTAAAATATTAATGTTTCAGCTTGGGCATGCACCACGATGGGACCGGCAATAGCTGTGCTCGTGACGGTTACATAATGTCACCTTCAAGAGGCACTAACGGTGAGGCATCCTGGTCTACGTGCAGTGCGCGAGTCGCAGCCGAGCTACGGTATAGTTACTATATGTTTAATTATTTTTCTACATTTAAAACCTTTTTTGATCGAGGTTCTGAATTGAGCCAATTAATTACATCCGAATGTAATGATCCATCAATGATCAAAGATTTTCATGGATCATTGTGACGCGCCAATGGTTACTAATAACTTGATACATATCATCCAATTTTTTCTGGTGACTGTCAGAGTAAACACTTACAAATAAATGTTGTAGACAAATCTTTCATGTTAATCAAGGACCATATGCAAATAATTTTACATATTCCTGTATTTTACTTTCAGTGTATCAATATTCTTTGGGGAACAAAAAGCTTTTACATTTTAGGACGTTCATATTGCAATCTTAATCTTTTTATTGAAAATTTTTTTTTTTTTTTTCATAATTCATTGACAATATATGATCGTAATTAATGTATTTTATTTATTAAAAATACTATAAAGACATCTCAAAAGATGGACGATACATAAATATATATGTTAGGTAAGTAAATTGTATAGTTGGGCAATTGTAATTTGTATTGGCTTGTTCTTGCATATTCTTGTAGATGGGCAACTTGCTTGTTGGATGGTGCCGAAGAAGGTGATCAAGATATTCCCAGTGAATTACAGCATGAAAGGTTTGGTGGGGCACCTGGCGCTGTTTGGAACGCTAAGAAACAATGTGAGGTAAATTTAATTTCAATTTTAAATGAACTTGTGACTTTCAGTGAAATGTGAGATATGGCAAAAGCAATAAAAAACCGTATCAGAAATTGCTAACAAAAATTCAAAATCTGTTGCAATCCTATTAAATAAATAGCACATCGTGTCCAAAACTACACGATAGATTTAATCCCGGCATAAAGCCCAACTGGAAACCTCGGATATGGAGACGAACTTTGAAAATTTTCACAGACATAAAAAAATAGGTTACACCATGATTGCACATTCTCGTGGTTAAATAAGAAATATTTATAAGTTCAAACACGTTGTATTTGTAAGTGAGTCAGGCAAACTCATATGAGCTAGGAATGATTGAAAAGAATAGTCTCCTTGTGTTATGTATATAACAAGGCCTCTATCCCCCAAGCTTACGCATCTGGTGTCAGGTTCTACTGAGGGATACGGATGCAGTGGCAACACCGGCAGCTGCAGTACCCGAGCATTGTTCCCAATTAGCGTGTCGTACGCCACATCGCGCCGGGTTTTACTACGCCGGACCTGCGCTACCTGGAACCTCCTGCGGACAACACATGGTTAGATTATATACTCAACTTTCAGTTTGTATTTATAATGGATTTTTAAACCACTTCCAAGATTAAAGAGACGGCCAAGAAAGTGAATCGATGGTTGCATGCAAGCCGTCGCTTTTATTTTGGTGTTACTGTAATCCAGGATGCAATAGTTCTTAAGGAAAGTGAAGCTATTAGCTACTTCAATTTTTAAAAGGAGGCTTACGCTGAACGTTATACTCGTTATTTTGAAATTAAGATTAAATTGTGAGTTTTTATTTTAATAATACAAATTGATGTTAATTACTTCAGTGGTGTCAAGGAGGTGAGTGTGTATCGATGGGCAATCTGCCAACAAGCAGTTCAACAGCTAAACCTGGCAGCAATGGCGGTTTAAATAGTGGCAATAACGAAATTGGTGACGGTAATCAAGGTGAAGAGATAAGTTCCTGGGGACCGTGGCGCGAAACTGGCTGTCGATCAGGTTGTACAGATCGAGGCCGAGGTTTTCAAGAGAGACGCCGTGACTGTACCGCTCAGAACAAAGCTTGCCAAGGAACTGGATATGATGTGGTGCTCTGTGATGATACCAAGGTTTCTTTATATAAATTTAATTCACTAATATAGTAGAACTCTAAAATATCTTACTAGATTAATGTTACAGGTTGTAATAACTTGAGGTCTATGTACTAAATTACGTAAAGTGAAGAATTAACTCTTAAAAATTCTATTCAAACAGTTTGCAAAAAAGAAAAATGCCATTACATTCGTAGCACTGCCAAATCAAATTTAAAATACAGATTTTTCTGCGTCAGGCGATTTTTAAGAAAATGGTTAACTAACCTAACATACCATAACATTAATTCTATATTGCTAATTTAACGTTTTATATTGCAATATTTCGTAGGTGTGCAATAAGAAAAGTCGTGTCAATGCTAACGAATTGGCTTCTCGGAAATGTGCGGAGTATGCATCATTATTGCCTGAACTCGATGCTCGTGGTGGTGGATTGCAGGCACCACACGACCCTAGTAAGTAATTGCTTCCTAAGTTTCTCTAGTACTCCTAGACTTATTGTATATTTCTGATCATATTCGAACTGTTACACTTCTCACAGAAATATACTATGGTTAAATATATTCTTTAAATGACTATATGTATGCAGAATAATTTGTATATCACGTTTCTTATTTGATTATACATATATTTAGTTTAACCCTTATCGTTAAAATTGCTAAATTTACAATAGCTATTTATTAATTTTTTGACAGTCATTAGTTGTATTAGAGTTGTGTGCTTATAAAATGTTTGCAGGCGCAAAGCATTATATCTTGTATTGATGCCATTTTATTTTCGTCATTTTTTTCGTCAATAATGGAAAAGCAACTGCTAAAGCAAGGCTTTTCTCACCAGTAATCCTTTATCCATCTGGTGATCTACTTTTAACAATAACTTAAGAACGTAACTGTGGATTTGTAGTACTACAGACTATATACCTATGTAAGCAACACTTTTCAATTGTTCGCTTTTGTTGGCAACTATAACTTATATTAATTTCTAACTTGAATGGATCTTTTAACGCTGAGTTTGTTAGTAATTTAAGTAAGCTAACTGTAATCTTAAAATAAAAAGAACACAGAGCTTTGATTGACTTCATTGTACCATGTTAAATTTAACTAAGATTTTTCATGGTATTCAGTCATCATCTGTAGTTTGAAGTTTACTGAATATGCTAATATTCGGAGAGAGATAGATGACAGCTTAGTTTGATGAGCTTCAAATGTAAATAAGCAATCGTTAATTTGATCTTAATTATAGCCAGATAAAGTCTAATAGCATAACGTACATGATGAAGCTAGCCATAAAATAATAGTGGTTAGCAGCAAAGTGGCTGGAAATATAACGCTGTTCAAGATTCCTCGTGCATGGCGAAATCCACGATTCCCATTGAACGTTCTAAAACTTGACATATTATTTTTATCATCATTAAAAATACGTGCGTTGTCAACAGCACGCATGTGGATGGGTTGCGCGGTGTTCTGTCGACGCGCGTCCGGGGGAGGGTTCTACGCACCGCGGGTGGAGCTCAACGATGTTGGGAAGGATCCTTACTTTCCTGATGGGACTTGGTGTCATAACGATGGAGGACAAGACTTCTATTGCTTACAACACCATTGTTTACCAGAGGCAAGTTTTTTTACAGATATATGTTATTTGGAGTTTGAATGTCTTTCGTATCTTTTTTACGTTTTTAATTTTTTACGTTTCTGTTTTTCTAGTCTTATTAACTGTTATAGATTATATCATTGTAACAAATACATTCGAAATATGGTATTTTATAGAGATATTACCATCAGCCATCATCGTCACCAGTTTCGATTTGTATCATATTAAACATTAGGTACCATAATATATAGACCTAATGAAAAATAAAAGTATGTTAATATAATTTATAAAAGTTGACCTGACCTTACATCTCCCGTATTGAGGCAGCCGCGTAAAATTGTGGTCTCGCCCTTATGCTTGTCTTCTGCATACATTTCATCTTAGCGCTGTGAAAGGACCTAAAAAAATGTATCAATATTCTAACAACACATTTAATCAAATTATAAACAATAATATGCCGGTATCAAAAATTAAGCAAAATGACTTCTTTTTTAAGTCTCAATAGAATAAATACAAGAAATGATGGTGACGTACTGCTAGTCGATTTCGGCCACGGTGACCAGTCTCGACGGAGACCAGCCAACTACACTGGAGAAATTATAGTGTACAAGTGTGTGCGCTCATCACAGATTACCTCCTAATAGATACTGCATTATTGAAAATTTGTTACGATTCGAGTTCACCAAATGCCGGGGTATATACGGGACGCGCGGGACGTATCTAATGCGCTGTGATTGGGTATTTGAAGGCCAAACTCAGAATGCAGCGAACCATAGTGATTGGACAGGGCAAGAACATTGATCGATAAATTTGGTTAGATAACCTGGATATATTTTTTTTATTATTTGAAAATAAATGAAATGATCAATGTTTATTAAATATTTATTTGAAATATTAAAATTTGAATAAAAATAATAATAATATTAGGTATGCACGTTTTACTTTCTTTAAAATAGTGTTGGCACATTTGCTTAAATTTTAGAATATCATGTTTCACTCAATCCCTTAATGTTATTATTGTTGTTTAATATAACCTTTATTGGTAAGTCTTCAAAAAAGTAAAAGTCCTTACCAAAACTGGCAAGTATAGAGTAGGTATAGCGGCATTTAACAGCCTTCTTCGGTTTTTCATAGCATGAAAATTATCTTCTGTGAAATGTCTTGAGCATATCACAGTACTTTTAGTGGGAAACCATTCATTCACTGCGTCGAGTGCGATGAGTTGCGTCGATCCACATTTTTTTTCTTTAAGGGCATTTAGGAAACAATTAACATAGTTATATCACTATTAAACATCACTTCCTTTAAAAAACATCTTTGCTTCAATAAAAAAAGCAAACGATAACCAAACAAATTGACTTCTGAATCACAACACTATCAATACGCGTGCAGTATTAGACAAAGACAACTATTGTAATTTACGTGGTGAGTGAAAGGGACATTTCAAAAAGACATCAACGACTGCTTAAATATTATTGGTTTGTACTATTTGATCACCAGTATAAGTTGAACTCCGGCAAATTTAACACAGTAAACCATTTACAATATATTTTTTAAAACAAAACTATTTTTAAATGCAAATACTTCGGTGTGTCTACGAGTTACAAACTTGGACGATACTGATGTCGTGATTTTTAGCGTAACTTTATAAGCCTTTTAAAGTAACTATGTGTGGCGCACGTTTGTGGCCCTGTATGCGGAATCTATTAGGAGGTGATCTGTGGTGCTCATACAGATGCACTGACTTGTTTCTGACACCCACAATATGATGGGACGGTTATTCAACACGACCGGGAGAGATCAGGCGCAAGAAACAAACAGCTTTACGTGCTCGTCGAGGCAATTAATTAATTAACACCTATCTAATCCTAGGTACCTATATAATAATGGCAGCAATTTTAGACTAGCGACAACTTTAATCACGGAATGATTGGAAACAGCAACCCACGTACACACATTATTGTTATAATTTATGACATGAATCATTTGGTGATACAGTTTATTTACTACTAGTTTTTGCCTATGGCTCTGCTCATGTATATGTTAAGCCCCCAGTACACAATGGCCTGTGATGGGCCACGCTTTGCAATGCACAATTGTAGGCCACGATCACTTGGTGTTCACACAATGGCGTATGGCTCATTGCTGCCTGGCAAACCACTTGCGATGGACGTCGAAGTAATTACGGCTGCGGCTATTTATTTGTATACTGTTTACAAGTATTACAGAAGTGTGTACCGTCACAAAGTTGTTAAAAGGAAATGGCGAAAAAGGCGATGGTGGATGCTGACCATTCATCGAAACAGGACAAGGTACGTAGATTTTTTAATGTGGTACTTAGGATATAATATTAATATTTAGAATGTTAACGTAAACAACATGACTACTTAAGATTGTTTTTACCGTTTTCAGGCAATTCATGGACAATCTGTTAAGCGACCTTGTTGCAGAACCATCAGGGGAATTCGATAACTTTGTTCGTATATCATTTAGTGATTTCGAGTATATATTGCAAAAAATATCACCAATTATTGTATCACGCAACACAACTATCCCGGTCAGCGGCCGGTGACGAACTAAACAATGGCCGATTGTGTAAACACCACAGGCCACGTTACGCCACGATTCCTTTGAAGTGTGCCCAAAAAACCGACAACTCTCCGATTGTGCGCCACGATGGACAACTGTCCGCCATCATATACCATTACCCCCTGTACACAATGGCGATGGCCTGTAGTGGGCACGCATGGGCCATTGTGTACTGGGGGCTTTAGTTATCGTGGTGATTCTTTAAACTGATATATTTTTTTGTATCGCACTGTGTACACGCAAACACTTGTGCCTTACAATATCTCATGTGTAGATAGCTGGTACATTGAGACCGGCTGCTGTGGCCGAAATCGGCTAGGAGTATATCATCATCATAGCTTATTTGTCAACCGACGGAAATAAAAAAATACTAAAGGTTAAGTGAAACTTACCACAATACATAAGAGAAAACTGCATCCAAATCTGTTAAGCCACTTCTGAGCGCGCACAAACACAGTCAAACAGACAAATATTCTAAAAGCTGTTTTATTGAGTTCTGTTAGTTTAATATAAACTCTTTTATTCTTTTTCTTTAGTATCTTTAATGTACGGACATCGATTTCGTATAATTTTATTTTTATAGATACACCCTAGTTAATAGAATAACGAATAAACAATCAGACTATAAGTAATATAATTATGTTTCTAAAATTACATCAACGTTTTAGGATATTAATAGAATTAAATGTGTTCATTCGTGTTCAGTTCAGACATGTTTGCATAAAATGCAAATTAATTGCAAAACGAACCTTGAGTAATTTACGGAAACCGTACAGACTTAATTGATATGAATTACTTTTTATTTGCTATAAAATGTACGTAGAAAGTATTACAGAACGGCAAGTTTACGTTTCAAGTAACATGCAACTGCAAATTAGATTTCTATAACTTCTTTATTCCAATTTAAAGTACTAAAAGAATTAAAAGTTAAATTATTTACTTTTTATTTTGAAAAATACAATTCTAAATATGGGTAAACCAATCATAATAAACATATACTTGGGTTCCTTTTGAATCAGCATCGTTTGTTTCTAAAGTCCCCTAACTCCGGATCTTAGTAGTCTGGTAAATCAATTTTAGGATAAACACATTGATCTTATAATTTACAGCACGTAGGTGGTTCAGTACTAACCAAAAGTTTGTTAACCTAAGTTTTAAGAATAATGTAAGTCTTAACGATATTACAGGGAACCGTTTTGTTATCGAGGTAATTTTTTTTTATGCCTTGTCCTGCGTGCATGACGCCTCTTTATTATATTTCTTTGTATCTTGTTACTCTACTTAGAGGATAGTAAGAGAATGGTCTTTGTATTGCAAGTATCAAATAGCGTAAACTATAACTCCAATGATGATGAATTATACGCCTTATAGTATTTTTAACATATTGCATGAATGAAACAATCAAGATAATGTTATCACAACTATGTACAACCTATTAATTCTGAGGATTTGTCGCTGCTAGATAACATCTCTATCGAATGCATCAACATACGTAGTACGTCAATCTAATTAAAATGTCTATTTGCAATATGACAATTTCTCGTTATAAATGTTTTTTTTTCTGAAATCCCGTATCGTCTCTGATTGGTCTCTAGTATCAGTTATCTAGATTTGTTTATCCAAAGTATGTGATTTAATCTTGTGCCACGGTACTTTTAGTTATTTTGTGAATATAGAATCAAATTGACAGGTTACTGCAAGCCTTATTAACAGGATCTTTTTGATACTTTGCTATAAAATGTGATATTGTTTTGTTGTTCTTGAGAAGACGTGTCTTAAATCTAATGACTTTGACTGCACGGATAGCGAAGTGGTTGCAGTTGCCACGCCGCTCTCTACTGCACAGTGTTGTGAGTTCAAACCCCACACGGGGAAACACTTCGATACACAAATTGTTGTTCTGAGTTTAGGTATTTTTCGTGTCCGTTTCCTGTATGTTTGTAAGGCCCCCCACCACACAAGATATATGACTAATGCGGGCGTTGTCTTTTTAAAAAAAGAATGTCATCACAAACGTTTAATTGCGTTCTATCAAAACAATATTTAATAGTAAGATGCGTTTACAATCGTTCTACTCCATGGAGCAGGTCTACATCCTACGATAGCACCGTTGGCGCATCTCTAGAAACTGTAATCATGATTTTGACCAATCAATCTTCATATTAAATCAATAAATCTTCAAATTAGAATTAATTATTTTGTGTTTTCTAAGTATACTTTGTGCTCAGGAGAGGGTTTGACCAGGCACGGCGTTGATCATGGAAGGGACTTGAAATAACATGACCCGAGTCCCCTTCAGAGTAGGACGTCTGAGACCGGCCGCCGGGGTGGTTTTTAGTGGAAACACCACTTACTCCTTGCTCCTGCGTCTCTAAGAAGCCAGAGATCCGAAGGGATTTTCCACCCCGTCAACAAAAAACAAAAAAGGTGTACTTTGTGCAGTTATTGAGTTTATTGTTTGTAGTCTTTACAGTTTAGTTTCAACGCTGCAGTTTAAACGTCTAGCGCTCTTATCAGACCAGTTACTATGTCATGTGTTGAGGTATCTACTAATTGCCCCCTTTAAACGTTCTATGAGCAGCTCTGTAAAGTTCCGTTACCTTTATAGTGCATTGTGTTGATATGTGTAGATTGTCGTTCCCACATACTCGTATAATGTTACAGTTTGTCAACATTGCTGTTTAACGTAATCATGTGCTTCATTCCTTCTTAACACTAATGTAGATTTGTGTAAACTCTCTCATATTAATTCATATAGCTCGTATTTAAACTTTGCATTTTTGGTTGAATCTATTCACCTTCTTGTTAAGGGAATTAGCGAAATCGGGATTTATTGTCCAGATGAACTGAGAATATATTTTAGATATCTTTTTAACAAATAAATAACCTAGTATTAAAGTAATGTTCATAATAACTAGTTAGCTATTTAGTATAACTTGTTTATTCATTAAGAGTATTAGTGTAATCGCTTTAAGATAGGTTTATCACTATAAAACTCTGTAGTTGTGTAAAGTTGCAAATAAAACTGTAGCTTCGACAGAAATATAAAAACTATTACAATAATTAAATAAAAATAATTGATAAAAATAAACTATACAAGTATTGTAAATGAACTATTGATAGGTTTAAAAAGTATGTAGTTTGCAATTGCAAATGTTAATTAGCAGGTTTATTTTTACATCAATTTTGATGTCGTGAACGTCACATACCAGTACCATTCCATATCATAGTCATTTTAGTTATTGAACAGATTTTTATAGAACGTTTTTAAAAACTTTTTGACTATAAAAGGGACAACATACTGCCACTATTCATTCTGTGAGTGTTGTAAGAGCTGACTGAGGGAACAAACAACACAGGAAAACACCACTGTTAAGAGAAGGAAAACCCTTTTTTTAATGTGTGCAGACCACCAAGGTTTGCGGCGGGGTAGTGTGTCGGAATCGGACCGATTAAAACCATACAGTGTGTCACTCTGCGCCTGGATTGGGAGGGACCCGGGAATACCAAATCGTCTGATTAACGTTGTAAAATCATGTTTTTAAAGACAGGCGCATGTCTGGCAGTGGACAATTACAGGGCGTTGACGTGATGATGATGACAAAGTGCCAAACAGCAGTGAAGTTCATAAGTATAAAATGTTTCGTTCAATGCCCTTTTTTTCAAGGAAATCTTTACAACAATGACGTCTCATCTTTACATTTTACTCATAGAACAAGGACTACAATCATTCTGTGTTCTGTTGTTATACTCTTACAAGGATTTTTTCCCTTCAGATTTTACGATTAAATAACTTTGCTCGATACTTCAAAAAATATACTAACTTACAACGTCTATTCTATATAACTTTTCCGATTGCCCTATTCTTACAATTTACTACCAGGACAAAATCATAATTATGCAACAAGGTTTGTCGTAATTTATCTTTAATAGCCAACATTCATATCTTATGACTATAAAAATATAAGTACTTATGTAATTAGTAATTAGGTCCTAATCTGTAATTTGTCATCAGAGGAAATACATGTCATGTAATGTTAAATAATTAGATTTAGCGTATGATTGTGGTGACAAAAGTAAAGATACCTTTTTGTTGTGTAAAAATCTCCCTGCCACCTCAATGCCGAGGATAAGGTGACGTGGACTCATTAACTGAATCATTGGAGAAGATAAAAATAATTTGCCGTTACCCAGAGGACTCACCTCGATACAGCATGTCAAGGTCAGCCAAAGGATGCCTTTTCTTTTGATGGAGTATTAATCTTTTTTTTTCAAGTAAAGAATCACATAAGATGTTCTAGAACACTAGTTATATGTAATGTCAGTTATTAAATATTGGTATTGGGAAGAGCATGTATCTATAGTTTTCGTTAATCATTTTATTCCAAACTTTACAATATTTTTTCGAAAATTCTTTTAATTTTTCAAATAAAAAAAGTACCTATTGTAAAATCAGAAAGAGATATCTCCTGTTAAAATACCTGGTAACCATCTGTAATAAGAAAGAATAGAAGATAAAAAATAAATACCAGCACTATTTTCATGTTCTAATTATAGTTTTTTATTCCTAACCATGAAATAAATATAAAAGTTAATCTATCCCATATGAAAAAAGAAAAAAGGAATTATGAGAAAAAGGCCTTACCATTAAATCTTTTGCTTTTATTATTAGATAATATTTAGAATATGAATGCGTCAGTTGGCAATAGATTATGCCAAGTCTTTGTTTAACTAACAAATATTATGCCATATTGTAGAGTTTTCCGTGCGTCATATAATCTCAAAGTTATATGCTGATTTATGGTTAAATTATGCCTAATTTGTCATAGTTTATCTAGACGTTTAAATTGTCCCCATGATCAATTATCTATGCTTGTATATTCAGCTAGATGTGACGCATATTTCAATGATGTGACCAGTAAACACAAAGTTTGATTGATCTGTTACGTACCGATACGTACGCACCCGATGTTTTTTAGCAAATGTTACGGGTGAGTTATAAAAGTAAAGTGATTTATTTAATATAAAAAATATAGGTATTAACCAGTACTTTTTTAGTTTTTCAAAAATCATATATTTACATATTACCATAGTGTATTATAATAATTTAAATTCTTCCTTGTGCATTTAATATCTTTGAAATTATTGATATTAGAGTTTATGAAATACATTAGACTTGATTTATCACTAAGTCCTTTATGATATTGACGATAAGTTCTCATACATAGACCTAGACCTAAAATATTTTAAATTACGAGTAACGTAATATATTAAACAATTACAGTATTATGTATCTACACTTCAACATTTTAATTTTTTTAAATTCACTGAAAGTTTATTGAAAAGATAAGATAAATCCTTAAAAAATAATTTTGAAAAAAAAATAAGATTCTAAGTTTTTTATACTCTTTTTATGGAAATTATTCTTATAGAAACAATTTCAGGCCAAAGTTACGGGAATACACATTTTTTTACAAAATATCTATCCATTTACGTGTATTGAAATCAATAAACAAGGTATTCGATCTTGAATTAATTTGCATGTAAATTGCATATTGTTGATAAACGCACGGCAACACGCATGTGCAGTAGAACCTAGTTAAGCCTCAAACGGAAGCGGGCAAGGGCACGTGTTGTACCAAGGTACTTGTTAATGGATGACAGATTGCGTTTAATTGCCGATTATTGTTATATTCTTTTCAGCGTTATGTTCATAAAATCATACTTCCTATTTTTTCACCATAAGAGAAGATGTAGTTACCTATCCTTGATTGCCCGTTATTGTCTAACGGAAGGAAACGTTTCCTATAATTCGATATCAAATATTCTAATAATCTTATAAAAAAATTAAACTACCTTCAAAAATAAAACGAATAGAAACGCCTCACCTAAAAACACTACAAAGAGCATAAAAAAAAATTGATTATTTATTTGTTCCAAAATGAACATCTTCTTCTAACAACTTAAATCAAAAGTTTACTTAATAGCTAGAACTGAACTGCTTCCAATGTAAATGATATTTAATTCTGTAAGTAAATCTTATACAGATATTTTTCCACGTAATGGAGAATGCTACCGAAACTTTTCAGTTGGGTGGTTACGGTGTATAAACTCCTGAGGATCTAGTGAGACTTTATTTGACATCTAATCCATCAGAACGGTGAACGCCTTCGGCGTTTCGATTGATCTGCACTGAATTTTTAATCAATCGCAATGCCGAATGCGCTGGACGTGAAGTCGCGTTAATGTGTAACAAACTCACATTAGACCCTATGAAAATTTTATTTATCGTATCGCAAAGTGCGGTCATCATAACGATCTTACGTGAATAAACTCACATAAGGCCATCAGGACCTAATACGCGACGCGAAGACGCGAAACGATAAGTTCACGCTGCCCTGAGTCGTATCAACATGCTATGTTATATATTACATAATCTTTAGAATATAAAAATAATTTAAAAAATCCTACCACAATTGACGGAGCACCAGAATAGCCTATAGCAGTATTAAAAAACATACAGTCGAATCTCCTCCTTTTAAAGTCGGTTTAAAATGGTAAACTTGAGACAACGGACACGGTAATCCACTGCAACGCGATTCATTAGTAGTAGTCAGATGCCCTAGTGTGTTTATTATTCTTTAAAATTAATTGGTATACTTATTATAATCCTGTTCTCCAGTACCACATTCCTAAAAGCAGAGTACTCTTACCCAATATCAATGTTTCAAATGTTACTTTAAATTGTATAACATTTAGTTACTAAACTTCACCTTAGTATCTCTAAATGCCATTTTTTTCACTCAATTAGTTGAGGTAACTGAAATTTTTTCGCCGAAACTAAAAATTAACCATGTGACGAAGAGATTACGCGGTCACGACGTATGTATAATATAGTTACCAATCATAGTAACAAGTAAGGTATACAAAATACAATCATACAATGTTTACTATGCATTGTTAAATGTATATGATAATAGACTATAAATATATATAACATTATACACGAGTACTAATAAAATTGATATAATTTTCACATTTCAAGGATAATAAAAAGAATAAATAAATTGATTCACATCTGGCGTCAATATGCTACCGCACTTGCTATTAACATATGATATATTATTTTTATTTCTTTTTAAATGTGTGAAGTATAAATTTTTTAAGATCGGATGGTAATAGTTCGAGATGGAAAAATATATTCTTAAATCAGCGTCTAAAGTAATAACCAGAGGTGCTGGTATTTTCGCTGTGGCACATAAAATGAAGTTTGCGTTACTAAATATACATATATGAGCTTTCTATTTGCAACCAAATCAACAAAGCATTTTGTACAAACTAAAAAAAGAAGATAAGGGAGGATTCTTAAATTTCTGCTCGTGCTTCATATTGTTATCATATAATAAGGACAAGGTTATTATTTCATCATGCGTTTGATATTTTAACTTGTGTTAGTGAGAAAATGGGATTACCTCTTAGAAATAGTAAACTAATTCGGAATAGTAAATAGAAATCGCAGTAGCTCATGCATACCCCCTCACTATAAACACGAAACCTAGATTATTCTTAATCATTATTTAAAATGAAACTGCTTTGTTGGACTAGTAGATAGCGTATACGACTACCGTTCCGAAGGCTAGTCTAGATTCGAAGGTGTTATTGAGTTTTTCTGTTTATAGAAATATTTAATGACAGCCTGGAGTTTGGCAGTTGGGGTCTTAGCTCCTGTGTCTCGGAGAGCACGTAAAGCTGTCGGTCCTGCATCTGATCTCTCCCCAGTCATGTCGGATAGCCGTTCCATCGGATTGTGAGAGTGAAGGAATACAGAGTACACCTGGGTATTTAAATATTTCTTGCGTAGTTGGCTGGCCACCGTTAAGATTGGCTACCGTATTCACAATCTGCTAGGAGTTTGAAATAAAATTAATCCCTCAAAATATAACTCAAATATTTTAATCAGTTAGTGTCAGTTTTTATGGTAACCGTATTTTCAACATTTCTTAATCAAATATATATTTTTATGTACAGAACTTCAAGATGACAGCTCAATGGCACATTTGGGAGCTTCCTAACAACGATGTACGAGGTCCCTTCAATGCGCGTGCATTGACGACGTCTGACGACGAATATGCGGCGGCAGCAATACAAAAATATCTTTCCTTGGACGACACTGGAGTGCCTCTCGCCCGATCAGCCTTACCGCCGCAGATACCTGACGAGCCTGAAAGAAACTGGGAAGTCGTTGACTACGTAGACATTGCCGACAAGCAAGCCGCTTGATAGATGCTTGTGTACTGGTTCTCTTCACGGATTACATTTCTATTTTTTTGATCATTAGGAAGTTATTCACTACATAAAAAATTGCATGTTTTGAATCAATTCTATTGTTTAGAAATACCTTCGCTCGCGATTATGTCGTAAAATATAATTAATCTTGTTAATAATTATGTCATAGTTTTAAGAATTATTATCTTGCCAAACCTTGCAATGTTATATTTTTTAATATCTACATAAATCTTACTTGTAATTTGGTGCTACCCGTGCCTTATTACTATATAAATGCATTTACTAGGATTAAGGTGTTGTTACAGTATTATCTGAGTATTATGGATCTTAAGATATGTTAGGATTAGTGTAAGAAATATGATTATTTTTAGCATGTTATAATGTATTACATAAGTATAAAAAGGAAAATCGTCGCAATAGCTCATAAGCTCAAGCTGACAGAACTTATTCAATCTAAGGATGTGTAACTGAATGTACGTAACAGTTTGTATGTAGATATTAGCAAATCAAGTTACCATATTAACCATTTACTATACGACTATGATTTATAATTGTGATAAATGTCATTACATGAATACCAGGTTATGGGTTTCACCCTTTGATTGATTTAGTAATACCGGAACTATTCACCATGATGCTTCGGCAATTTTTATCAGCTGTTTCACTTATACTTACATAGATAAGTTCTGATAACACAGACTGAATGTGTCTTAAAACGTGCTCATGAGTATTTAAGTTACTAGGTGGTTTTACACACCCATTCAGTTTAAGATCACCGCGTCGCACCTGAGAATCTACTGTGCTATCAGGCCAAAACCAGTTAAATTACTTATAACCTTCCTTTTCTTCTCAACCTAATATAAAATGCAAAATTCGAATTTAACTCCTGGTTTCAGTGGTTAGTAGATTTAAAAATATTATGACCATTTACTTTTTAATGTTTTCATTTCAGCCTAAACATAAAAAATTGTTTCTAAATGATTTACACGGCTTAATGATACACGACTAATAATGTACTTCTAAAAAGTGAATTAATAATTCACTTTGCCGTATAATTTGTGTGTATTCCTAAACTATTTTCTTATATAGAAGAGTAATTCACAGATTTGAAATATACTCGTATTATAAACTGTCTGAAACACAAGTATTTCCACATTTCCCAAGCCTTTTGCAAAAGAATTCATAATACATGGTTTGATTTCACTTTTCTCTATTTAATCTTGCACATTTTAGAATAGCATAAATTATTTTTACACAGCCTCAGTAATAATCCTTATCTATACATATAATAAATTAGAAGAATATTATAATAAGACGTAACCAAGATCTGACTGTGTAATCGTGAGTCTGATTCTACAAATATTTTTTTATTATTATAATTACACTATCAATAACTGCACAGAGTTGTAGTTCAGTTTGCTATGAAACTGTAATCTAACCATATTTCTCAAGAAATACCAGTTCTGTTTAATTACGTCACATTAATATGGATATGTAAAAATTCCTTTTCTCTTGCGGAGTCTACCATATATCTCAACAAAACAATCTTTTGTTGCTGTAAAATTTAAACCTTACATAAATATGAAAAATAGGATAGATAGTTGTACTTTAAAGTTATAAATAAAATACTAGTCTCTATTCATAAATAGCAACACTGTAACACTTACACACCTTCCTGAAAATCATAGAGTAAAATGTTTTAGTTTTATTACAGTTTTATGCCACCATAAAACATATTACCTTCCTTACTTCAAGACCTTCGTGTAGTAAACAACATGATAGGCACATTGGCAATTTTATCTTTTATTGAGTTTTTAAATTAACCACTTTATACGGCTTATTCATATCATATTTACCAATGTAAATATTTTAGTTTTGGATTGTACCTGTAGAAATAAATACATACCATTTAAAATTTCAACGTTGCTTAAAACATTATTTATATTAATAAAGATTTATATTACCATTTCTGTTTTTTGTCAATTAAGATTTGTTCACATTTTTATTAACTACATCTAATTATGTATGCAGCACCTAACTTTCGGCTAATAACGCAAGCTATGCATGGCGTAGGTATAGATACAAATTAAAGTAACCATTACGTGTCACTAATACATTGTTCCGATGGACTTTAATGTTCCCATAAATTAGTGTCAAAGTATACGTTACCTGTGATCGAGTGATGTCGGTCTACGCATACAATACGATGTTTTTATTGTAACTCTTCACAAAATATATGGCACTGAAGATAAAGCTAGACATGTGTTTAAAATAAATTTTGCAGGAACTATTAAACTTACGTGGTTTTTTACAGATGCCGTAAGGTATTTCAAATTCAGTGATGTCATCCAAGTTTGACTATTCTTGACTTCAATATTTTTAAAAGAATGATTTAAATTTATTAGTTACGTCGTGATAAAGCTGCTTAACGTATGCTGAAAGACTACGAATATTTCTGAAGAAATTTAGTGTAAATAAAATTGAGACAGGGAAATGGCCTTAACGTCTCAAATAAAGAAACTAAAACTATATTAATGGGTTTTTTATTTTTATAAACAACGATAACGAATGGCAGATTGTCTAAGCGACTAGATATATTTTTAATATGAGCTACGAGTCTACACGATCTCTTCAATTGGGCAACAATAATTCTTTTAGTAAGTTAGTTAAATATTTTTTTTTGTCATATATAAAAATAACTTGCAATAGAATTTTTCTACATCTCATAAAATTATGTATGATGTTTTAAATTGGTAAAATTATTTCATCAAATTCACCAGGTTTGTCGATTGTACCCAGTAGTACAATTTATCTAATATATATAATGAGTTTATGTATTCCTTCCTATAAACATGCACAATATTGTTGTATAACACAATATCCAACAGTCCTAGTTGGTTCTGTGTCAAGACAGTACACCCTTTCTTTTTTTGATTTTTTTTTTTGTTGTCAGGGTGGAAAATCCCTTCGGATCTCCGACTCCTCGGGGACGCAGGAGCCAGGAGTATGTGGTGTTTCCACTAAAAACCACCCCGGCGGCCGTTCTCAGGCGTCCTTCTCTGAAGGGGACCCGGACCATGTTATTTCAGGTCCCCTCCAGAATCAACGCCGCGCCTAGTCAGACCCTATCCTGGGGACGACACAAAGGCAACCCCACCTATCAGTCCGGTTGCTAAGAATAAATACAAACACAGTGACGAACATAGGAGCAACTCAGGGCAAGGATAGAATAAAGTACTGCCTGACTGCATTTTCGTTAGTCTTATTTATCTCTTAGTCCCATTTCATTACATTCCCAAGGATGACACACATGTAACATGACAGAAATCGCCCAAAAAAACTTGATAAAAACTTTTACAATTGCACACATTGCGTCAATATTTAAAATTGTGAAAAGGGTACAAAGATGATACTTAAATAAATATAAACTTTAGTCCACCCTTGGTAGGTACTCCAATGTTCTCAAATATTGCAAGCAAGATATTTCTTCACTAACAGTCGTTAAAATACATCTTGATCTTTATGATGAATGGCTATATCTATATTATAAAATAAATTCGTCTGTTCAAAGTTACTTCGTTGGTATCGTAGCCATCAGTCATAAAGATCCAGGTATACTTTAAGAACTGTAGGAATGAAGTTAAAGGAAATAACAAGTACTAACTTGCCTTCTGTGATATCAAGAATATTATATACCTAACTAAAGGGACATGTTAATCACGACGAAGATGGGTGTTCCTCCTATTAGCCACGTAATGGTAAGAACACCATATTTCATCGTATGGTGCCGCACAAAACAATAGACACAAAAGGTATTGTAAAGACGGATGAACGATTTACACACAATATACGTACATATTTCTTTGTCACTAAAACAATTTATATCCGTTGGCGAAGCACATTAATATTAAAAACACGTAACAATATTAAACGCTCTGTAGAATCGTAAACTAAAGAAGTACAAATTAATTATGTCATGTGTGAAAACTGATTTTAAAATAGATCCCTCTTCTCGGTAAGTTACATTGATAACCATTTAATCACTGTTTCAACAGGGTTAGGGTTAAACTAGATGTCTAGTGGGAGGGAAAACGTTCTGGTGTGTCAGACCACTACCTTACATTAGAGTGCGTACCGTTAGACAGGACTACTAATTGCTGTTAAGTGTGAGGGTTACCAGAGTTCCATAAAAGAGGAACCACAAAGTTTGTGCTGCATACACGTTTGTGTCGTGTGTGATAACAGTGGTGGTGAACACTTTGCAAATTTTATTTTAGATAAAACATGAACCTCATAAACTTTTATAATCACTTAGACATCGCATTCCTTGCGTGTTAACCGTATTTTTGTGTTCTAATTTTAAACATAAGTACTGAATGTTGGAACAGGCAGAAAACATTTGGACCGTTTTATTGATGTCAATAAAACGCAGTCGATAAAATAAAAAAGATTTAAACTAAAAGTGTTTTTTGAATATTAAACTTTAAATTCAGATTAGAAGTCTGGAGAGCTACTTGATTTAATACTCTTTCTACAATGTTAACAACTCATGGCCATGTGAATAAAAAGCAATAAACTAATTTAAATTCACTTGTATTCTTCATTTGACTTGTCTTTGATCCGTGACGTTGTGGTCGTCCACAAAATAAATTTATAGATGTTTAATTTGAATTTAATATTCTACTAACGCAGAAATAAATCTTGGTACTTATAGAATATTTAAGGACTTCCAACTGTCAAATTAGCATCCGAATCACTACAAAAAACGTCAGCCGCCCCATGTACATATATGTACCTCCCTCTATATGGATTAGCACAATAACTTCAAAATAGATTTAAATGCAGCTGTCGTCAATAGACAGAGTGATTCATTAGAAAGGTTTAAGCATATGATTTGTTAAGATTTTGGTTGAAAATCTCACAAAGACTTAAGCTGCCTGAGAATCCAAAATACTTTGAAAACATAACAATATGAGTATATCTTCAACGCCATAAACAGATACGACTCTTCGATGCAAAATAAAACTAATATCAGGGGTTCGCTAGTGTGTAATAAATTAAATTTAGAATTGTTTCTTGACTTCGATCATACACTGAGTACGTTGAAGTCTCAGTGAGCTATGGCCGGTGCTGCAAAGTGGCTGATTACTAACTAAATTAGTAGAGACGTTCTGTTTACGTAAACGTAGATGTGAACCTCTTGCAGCTAAACGTTAAAAAGACGTGAACGGTCATAGCGGACTTAAGTTATCCCTGATGTCCCATTACCATTGTACATTTTTCGATCCAGTTGTATACAATGTTATGTATTAGAGAAATGTAATTGAATTGGTTCCGTAGTTAGTTTCCTATAACGGTATAAAAGGCAATTCAAACTCATTGTACGGTAGTTCACTTAATTGTTGAAACAACTCTCATTAACCAGTTCACGTAACTGCCGCATCAAAAACTTTAATTGGATGGTTTATCTAGGTAAAGTGTGAGGATAAGAAATCACCTTTACTGTAAGCTATTTTACGATAAAAATAATCGACTTTATATTGAAATTTGGTTTCACGCTCTTATTGAATACTACTAGTATAGTACATTATTCCATAGCACGCACATTGGCTTTGATTTCGCTTTTTGCAAATATTAGTATTCATGGATACATACAAATAATAATATATATTTGTATGTATCCATGAATACTAATATTCTTATACGAAAAAATATACGAATACTAATATTCTACGATTACTCCAAAACCGCGGAGGTTATAAAATTTTGAAGCTCAAATCCAAAAACTAGACACTTGCAGCTACAAGTTCCTTTTTGTTATTTCCTGTATGACCTTTTCTCTCGAAGTTACGACCTGTTGAAAACGGCCCAAAAATTTGGAAATTTTTTTTGATCCTTTATTTTTTTCCATTAGTGTATATTCTAATCTAATATAAATAAAATAAGTAAGTATAATATATAGGAAATCCCAGTCTTGTATGTTTTTGTCACATTTCTCAGGTATTTTCCCTAACCTAAAATTCTTACTGTTAGAGTCAGTGGTTTTGTTTTTCTTCAACTTGGGAAATACAAGAATAATAAAGAGCCACAGAGGAAGAACAACATCCAAAGAAAAGAAAAAATCTTTTGTGTACAGGAAACATCTGTTCGGCCTTACGTAGATAACCAATGAGTACAAACTAGAACTATTAAACGGTTTGTAAGTTATAAATCAATTTTGTTAATTATTTTAATAAGTAAAGTTACTTCATACATTTCTTAATAAACTATTTTTTTCACGTGTTTACATAATTCTTGTGACGTAATAGAACTGATTTGTGTAATCTGTTACATTTTTAATAGATCCGATCTTGCTAAGAAAAAAGTCATTATAGTCTTCGTTTTGCATAAGTGGCTGTTTTTTCTCTTGTTTCAAACCTGACGCAATGCAAATCATATATTAAACATATTATTTACATCTGAACTTGAATCTAAACTGACTGAAATATTATACGAGTATAAGTAATATAGATCCGGTACATTTAAAAAAAACCTTATTAACATCATTTGCCCTTTACACTTTGCAAAAGTGTTTGCGTGTTTTAATTCAGAGAAGTAATACTGTTTTTGGAAAATATTTGGTGGAAACGAATTCAGCAAGTTTTGCACATATGATACGAGTTATTAAGCGTCACAACGAATACTACCCCTTAAAACAAGTAAACTATCAGTATGTAACTGAACCCAGGATCAGCATTTAGCAGGCAAGAATTTAAGTATTAAAATTAACCCTTCATATTGTCGTCAGAGATATTTTATGACAGGCTAGCGCAAAGCTCTCCTGGGTACAGGGACGACGTTCGTGGGATGTGGCGGTAGTGTACGCGGATCGTGGATAGCCGGCTTACTACTAATTCAGTGCAAGTACGGATAGAATAGGCATATTTCTGCATTGGATGTTTCTAAGTCTAATGACTATACACTTACATATGAAAAAAAATATATCCGTGTGTCTAGATAGTTTTTTGTATCGCTTCAAGTGCCTCAGGATATTATAACTGGTATTATAAAGTATATAGCTGGTAGCAGTACAGAAGGTTTTAAAATTAGCAAATGTTACATTACGTGTGCATTTAGGTATTAGAATAAATAATAACAAATTATATACCTGTCACATTCTATTGATAATAGAGGAACCTGTCCACACTTCGCCGTAGCACATTCAGATTGCATTGATAAGAAATATGGAACAAAATTGACTCGAAAAATAATCTTTAAATAGTCAATCACATCAACCTATCACCGTCCACTGCTAAACGAAGGTATCCACCAAGGAGCGCCAACCATCCCGGTCTTGGGCAATTCGCATCCATCCGCTGCCAGCCACCTTCTTCAAGTCGTCGGTCATACTTTAAATACTTTTTCTTCTTTTAAATATGAACTCAATCGGTGCAGAATTTTAAGAGTTTTTGAAGCGTACAAAAACCGACTTAGATAGATAGGTTAGATAGATAATCCTCGCATCTGTGATTTGGATTAGATATGATAGAGCTTACCACGGCTCAATAAAAATATACGAGCATCAAATCAACATAAAATTTATAAAAATTAAACTAAAAAATATAGAGTGACTTGTTTAAAGCCACCACTTCCAATGGGTGTGTTGTGACATTCATACTGTTTCACATATTCACACTCGACAATAATTGTCGAGTGTGGTATGTGAAACAGGGGACATGGGCTATTGTCGAGATTTTGGCAATATTTGCCAAAAGTCCAAAAGCCCATGTTCGCTTCAGTGCGGACAGGGGTTTTTGGACTTTGCACACGCATATGCCCATGCTCACCCACACCCACACGCACACGAAGGCGCTCACGCACATACACACGCCCATGTCCTCCCACACACAGACGAACGCGCACACGCACACGCACAAGCACACGCACTCGCACGCCCACGCACTCATACACACACACACACACACACACACACAGACAGAGAGAGAGAGAGAGAGAGAGAAGGAGAGATTGAGGGAAAAATCGCTAAAATTTTTTTTATATAATTTAAGTTTTACGGTAATAAATGCAATATTGTTTTGACATACAATTATAATATTTCCAAATTAAGGTATTCCAAATCAAACTCAAAATAGCATTATTATTTTTATATATTTTTTATTTGTTTTAATTACCATTATATGCTTCTCAACAATACCTATTTTCGTATACAGTAAAATTATTTGTTATTTGTTAAAATGGTACACAATAAAGCATAATTTGCGTGACTACCAATCAGTGTTATGTTTGGTAAAAACAAAAATCTATGACATACTGTGGTCAATCGTGAAGTGGGAAAATTAATGCGCCACAATATTAGGGAAGTAAAGTAAATGACTAATGAATTATTTTACACAATTACATTAGCTTAACAACTTTAATTTTAAGTACTTCGATATCAATATATAGTCTATATACATAAATCCATTTAGTATTTGTCATACTTCTTTATATTTATTGAATAAAATGACACTAATCACGTTTTTTTCTTTTTCCTTACTTTTTTTTCTCTTTCAAATAAAGAATTTGAGTTTCCATTGCCACGTGGTAACTACCGTTACATTTCATGGAAATTTTCATTTCAGACACTATTAAAAACGTTTTCAATTAATTATTTTTTTTATTTTTTTTAATTTTCATTGTAATACACCTTCAAAGAGTTAAGTTAATAATTCAAATAAAATGTACATACTTGATTGTATTTAATTATATTACTTTCTTGTCTCTCAGTAAATTCAAAATTCAACACAAAATATACATTATCGTAGAAAGCCAAAGGTGATAATGATATATTAAAATAATGATTAACCGATTGACTTCTTAATATTTCTTACCGATCTTTATGACACAAAAAGTTATTAATATGCATTATTATAATTGTATGACACAAATAATTATAACTTGATGTAATTTAATTTATGAATTCACTCACTTCATGACAAATAAATTTTTTTTTTCTATATTAAGAGCCTGCCAACGTGACTCTACTCTGCCTGATGGAAATCATGAATAGTATCCAAGAGTTGTGGACACCATACTCATTGCAAATACGGTTACACTATGGCGGCCTTGTGAGATGCTTTTTCCCACCCCGCTTGGGGACGTAAAAGGCATGACAGTCATCGTGACAGTGTAAGGCTTAGACAGTTACCACGATAACTGTCACCCCTACATCAATGCGTCTCACACTCACCAGCGAAACACGACAACACGGATGCTGGCGCTTTAGATTGGTCTTCTGTGGGAGGGTAGTACTGCCCCGGTCGAGCCGGCCCGCTCGTGCTGAAATCAGTGTGGCTCTACTACCTAGTAAATTTCTCAAGTTAAGTATTGATGTCGAAATTTTTATGTGACGTATATTTTTCTTAAAGTATAACGTTACGAAAATCCTATATGAGTAGATGTGTGTATTATATTTACATTACATTCATTATAGTTATCAAAATTCAATGTCAATTATGTCAATGTCAATAAAATGTCAAAATTATAGTTATTACTAGAACTTAACAAATACATAAATATCCAGTCCTCGACCTACTTAAATTGCTAAATTAGGAGTAAGGATTTGGATACAAATTTTCCTTAAATGAATTCTTCTTAATATTCTGACACATATATATTTGAATATTACCACCGTAATAAACGTTAGTATTATACAAACGAATATAGGAATTAAAGGAGACTACATATAAATATAATATTATATCTATGGTTATTGGATTTGTTGCTGCAATGGTTGTTGGTTAAGTGACCACAATATAATCTATCCAGGTGACATTTTATGTTTTAAAAATTTTATAGTATCATTAAATATAAGATTTAAGCGAAGAATACTGTTAATTTTGAGTGTGATATTTTCAGACACAAGGCAAGGTCTTTGAGGCGATGATTCGGCATATAGTTAATTGCTAAAATTAGGTTTTGGTGCTGCAAGAATGTTTTATGATCTTCATAAAGAGTATACGTTAAAAAGTACACGGAGTGGGTAAACAAATTAACGACACGGATAATGTGATTTATTTTGTGTGCGTTGTGTTATTAAAGCTCTTTAAGAATAACTAGCAGATAACCCTAAATATTGTAAGAAGCGTAGTGAGTATTCTTGTTCGTTTAAATGTCTGGGGTAGTTTTAAGCTATTCTTCATTATCAACCGATTCCACCAGAGACCTACTATGACCTCACACAAAACCGATGTTGAGTAATTCTTTCCTTCTATTCATTGATGTTTCAACGATAGTATTTCACTAAATGTGACAGGTATTGATACAAGAAGGCAACGAAATATAGACGATAATGCAAATATAGACTGATTTGACTCTTCAATTACTGATATAGGCGGCGGTAACTAAATCAGGTGACCTGATTTACGCCGCACGTAATTAAATCTTATGCACCTGACGTATGGCTTGCCAAATATTATTATCGATTTGCTTATTTATAAAAAATAAAACAATTAGAGTAAAGTAAGTTACGTTTAGAGATTATGTTTATAATTTAAAAAAAAACAGTAACTTGAAAGGTTTCCTTTGCGTTTATACACTCTTTGCGTATGCAAAAAGAGCCTACACAATGACAAAATTTACGGCCCATTTTTTCCAATTCGTCAAATTACACTGAAATCTTAGATCCTAAAATCCTTTACTGCTAACTAGTCAACAATTAAGTTGTTTCAAGTACACACATAGTGATATGTGTAACTTATAAGTACCTAGACTAAAACATCGAAACGATGGTGATACTAAAAGCTTTGGTGCTTTAGGCAGTGAGACTGAAAAAGGGGACTAGAATATGGTCAACTTAAGTCTTGTTAAAATACAATTGCACGTTGGTTTGTAACGGATTTTGAAAGATTAAAATTAAAAATAAAAATCACTCATCAACTGAGATATTTACTCTACTGAAATAACACCTTATTAACACTGTTTCTGATGATTAGTAATTTTACAGAGATTCTTCGGCAAAAAAATTCATCAAGTGTAACCTTGGTACCACCAATAAAAAAAAACACATGAAACAAGAATAACAAAGCTTTCGGCCTTATTTGTATAACTACTTATTTATGTTTCATTATCACCTAGGTACTAAATAAATATAATTAACAAACATCAGTTCGTTAGGCAATAACCTACATTTTTAAGGAGATCTTCAAAAACTTTATCTAACTTCTAACTAAAAATAACTTATTATTGAAACTTGAGAGACTGGGAATACGCGACCTTTCACTGCAGATATTCAGGGACTATTTAAGTAACAGGACGCAGTGCATAAAAATTAAAAATCAGGGGAGCATCATTAGTCCTACACTATTCTTAATTTACGTAAATCAGCTGTGTGACCTCCTAGTAGCAAATAGCCTGATGGCAAAATTACGGCATTCGTTGATGATACCACGAGAATCCTTATTGGAAACACTTGCCATAAAGTGTTTGGTGTAGCACAAACGGGGCTTAACATGGTCATACGTAGGCTTAATGATAACCAACTTACATTGAACACAGATAAAACTAAAGTAATCTGTTAACTATGAGTAAATCGACCCAGCCTCCGGACTCTTATCACCTGATCGTCCATTCATATTCCTACTCAAGCTCTATCCCATACTCTTGCCCTAAACTAGTACGTGCAGATATTATTAGGTATCTGGGTGTGACTCATGAAAACAACTTGAATTTCACTGCTTACATAGACTCACTGATATCACAGATTAGAAAACACATATTCGTATTTAAGAATTTTCGTCATGTGGCGGGAATCCGGGTGGAGTTTCTAAGACCACACTCCTAATGTACTGTGTGTAGGTACTTTCTGTCTACTGTTATTCTCAACAGAAAAACTATACAAATGCTGTAAGTGCTGTCGGTGATACAGTTATTAATACTAAACACTACTCCTTCAACGTCAAGCGACTCCTTTTGTTACTTTAACAAAAAGACGCAAAAACAAAGTATAAGTAGTACAGCATTACAAATACAAATATTCTTTTACTAACGATGTTTGTTTCATAGGCGGGCCTATGCAACAAACTAAATAAACAATTAAATTTCCACTCTCTAGCTAGCACCTCTCTCGAGAAAATGTTAACAAATTGGTTATTAACTAAAAACTACTAAGATATGGAACAGCTCTTTTATACTGAAAATAATCCACCATAACTCACCACAAACACACACACACATACACATTTCTATAATTTCTTAAATTGAATTATATAAACTGAAATTTCTCAATCCATGTTAATTAAATTTTAATAATTTATGTACAGTACTACACTACAACACTAGATCTGTTAGCTTTAACGTTACTTGTTATGTTATCAAAGTTGTGTCAGAGACGTAAACCGGGCTTTTCATACAAGTTATTTTATAACTTAGCAAGGAATATTTAAAGAATACTGGTTGTAACACCTAGTTTGATTTGTTAACATGCTAGCATAATATTAGTGATTGTTGTTAAATTTTAAGTTAACATTGTAATTATGAATCAATAAATAATTATTATTATTCTCTTTATTTCGTGATATACACATATTTGTTACATTTTTAAATATATATAAAAAACAAAAAATACACATTTAAAAATATAAAAAATAGTAGTAGACCACCGACATCGGGTACAGGGACCAAGACACCGGTGGTTAGGGCTCCAAAGACAGGAACCTCCTCACAATACGGGCCGTGTCAAGGAGGACTGCCTTCTGCATCAGACCCTTGATCCAACCTTCTAACGTGAGCCTCTTAAGGTGTTGGTCGAGGCTCTTCGCTATCAATCCATGAGCAGATATGATTATCGGAACAATAATCACCGAATCCACATTCCACATGTCGGCAAATCCAAAAAATCCAAATCCACATTCCATTATTATTATTACTTTGTTAATCTCCCAGAACGGGGTAAAATTTTCTGATTCCACGGGCCATAGCCAAGTGTAATCAGAGTTTAAGTGATGGTGTAAGTGGATGAAACTGAAGATGTGGTGAGAAATTTCCGAGTAAGTCTACAAGTGTTTAATAAAACTGCTTTCTGAAGCAGGTGTAAAGCATGTTGTGGCATTTCTAAAATATCTAAACTACGTTGAAGGCTTTTAGGTATTATTCCTGTTGAAGATATTACTATGGGGACTATATGGATATTGACTGCTTGCCACTGCCTTTTCAATTCTATTGCCAGATCTTGATACTTGTTAAGTTTTTCAGCTATTGAAGATTGAACATTATGGGTGTTTGGCACTGCTATATCTATAAGATATATAGTTTTATTTACTTTGTCGTGAAGTGTGATGTCTGGTCTATTGAAATGAATAGTCTGATATGATAGTTCTGTCCCAGTATATTTTGAGGTTATTGTTTTCTAGTACTGACTCCGGCTTGTATTTGTAATAGGGGATCTTTTTGTCTATAAAGTGATGTTTGTGGGCAAGATGTTGGTGAACTATAGCAGCTACTTGGTCATGTCGATGTTTGTAGTCAGTTTGAACTAGAGATTTACAGGCTGAAGTTATATGTTGAATGGTTTCGGGACAGGCGTGGCAGCGTCTGCAGGAGTCTGAAGGGAGATTTTGTGCGCGTATTATGTGCTTTTGGTAGTTTCGGGTGTCGATGACTTGATCTTGGATTGCAATCATGAATGCTTCTGTCTCAGGAAACAGGTCTCCATTCGTTCGACGTAACTTTGTCGACGTGGGGTTGCTGCAATTCTTGACGATATCTGCCATGTAGAGATTTTCGCTGCCATTCGGCAATCTTTTCTTTTAACTGGACAGTATATTCATTGCATTGTGAGTTTTGGTTTGCTAAATTAAGTGGGGTAAGGCGTCTATCTGCAAATGTAATAATTTCGTGCAGTGTTGAGTGTTGTAATCGTTGCTGAAAGTAATGTTTGAGTGATGTGATTTGTTTGTTATGTAGATTAGAGACATCTATTATGCCTCGTCCACCTTCTTCACGCGGAAGTGTCAAGCGTTGTACGCAAGATCTAGGATGATGTTTTCTGTGAGCTGTTAAGGTTGTGTTTATTGTGCGTTGTAAGTTAGTGAGTTCAGTTTTGGACCATTTTATTATACCGAAAGAGTAGATTAGAACCGGCATTGCATAGCTATTAATTGCTTTAACTAAATTTCGGGAAGTGAGTTGTGAACGGAGTATTATATTAAGCCTATGTTTGAATTTCTGTTTAAGTGTATCTTTTATTTCTTTTTGATGAATTTGTCTACTTTGCTGGAATCCTAAACATTTGTATGAATTGTGAGGTTCTAGAGGTTCAATCGTCTCTCCTGTCTGTAACGTGAAGGCGCTTGAAGTAATTTCCCCATTGATTACTGTAAAGGTTTTGCACTTATCAATTCCAAACTCCATATGAATGTCGTTTGAAAAAGATTGTGTAATGTCTGCTAGATGGTGTAATGACTCTGTGTTGTTTCCGTATAATTTTATGTCATCCATGTACATGAGATGTGTAAGGTTTGTTTTTTTGCGTGATGTAGTGATAGTGTAACCTAGACGAGACTGATTCAACATATGAGAGAGAGGATTGAGAGCTAGGCAAAACCATAACGGGCTTAGTGCATCCCCTTGGAAAATTCCTCGTCGTATCGGGATTTTAGATATTTCTATATTGGGGTATCCTTTGATATTTAATTTCGTAGTCCAGTGTTGCATCGAATTTCGTAAAAAGTCAATTATTTTTGGGTGGATTTTATAGAATTGTAAGACGTGAAGTAACCAGCTGTGTGGAACGGAATCAAAGGCTTTCTGGTAGTCTATGTACATGGTGCTAATATTTTTCTTTTTCGAAATTGCTAGTTTCATAGCCACTGAGTCTATTAATAACTGTTCTTTGCAACCTTGGCTTCTCTTACGGCATCCCTTCTGTTCTTCTGCAAGTATGTTATTTTCGGCGACATGTTGATGAATTATTTCTGCAATGCATGCTGTAAGTATTTTATAAATCGTTTGCAAACATGTAATAGGACGGTATTTAGCTGGATTCTGTAAATCTGTATCTTTTGGTATCATGTAGGTGAGGCCTTCAGTAATATACTTTGGCATTATATCTGGTGTCTGAATGAAAATGTTGATGTGTTTGTGTAGCAAAGGGTGGATAGACGTGAATTTTTTATACCAGTAGTTATGAATGCGATCGGTACCTGGTGCCTTCCAGTTGTGCAGCTTTTTTAATATGTTTACAAATGTTTCTACAGTAATTTGTTCAAAATCCATGGGTGTAATAGCATCTGGTAAGGAAGTGTTTGTCTGAAGCCATTCAGCTTGTGAATTATGAAGAACAGATTTTGACCAAATATTAGACCAAAAGCTATGTAGTTCATCAACCGGTGCCATTACTGGATTTTGTGTGTTTTTATTTGTGTATTGTGTTGTGTTTGAGGTTAATTGTCTGTAAAACTGTTTTTCATTGTTAGTGAACTGGCTGTTTTAAGTTTTCCTAAGTGTACAATTAATATATCTTTTTAATCTACTCGTAGCTGCATTGAGTTTTTGTTTGAGAGTATCGAGGAACTGTTCATTATTTAAATTAGGTTCTTCATGATGTGAATGAATTTGGTGTTTATCTTTAATTTTTTCAACAAATCTTCTAACTCTTTCACTGCTATTGCCTCTAATATATTCTGTCATCCTTCCAATGTCTTTCCTTAAATTTTGTATCTTGTTTTGTAACCTTTTCTGCCAAGGCGGTATTTTTACTTGGTTTTGAATGACAGTTGTAATATTATCTTTAATTTTAGATCCATTACAGATAGCAGCCGTGTAGGCAGCGCAGTAAATAATGGTCTGAGTCAGTAAAAATTCTTGATCAAGTGATACATGGTTAGGTAGTATTTCGGTGTCAATGAAATGGTCTATTTTCATTAGTTTTGTAGATGTTTTCTGTTTTGGTATGTATGGTCGAGTCGTTGGGTCCCTGTATCTGAACTTAAGTATTGCAGTTTTAAATATTTCTTCAATTTTATTAGGCTCTAAAACTGAATTGAGTTGCAATTGACAATTTCGAGTTAACAGTGGTTCGGTGAGTGAATCAGTCGGTGGGCTGTGTATTTCTGGTAGTAATTCAGCTCTTGATGTCTTGCATTGTGTTTGTGTGGTACAGTCTTCCTGATTAATATTTTGTAGATTAATGGTACTTGATATCTCGTTACGTATTTCTTCCTGTCGTTGATCACTAATCAATTTGTTGTTTAATATTACCCGGAGTTGATCAGATATCCTCTGTTCGCTAACTTCTGACAAATTAGGGTGTTCTGCAATAACTGCTTGGTAAAGTGGTTTACGATAGGCTGTCCGATTTGATCCTAATTGTGTAATTTTATAGTAATTTTTGAGTATTGATTCGTTATATTCTGTTGTCCATCTTCTTCTCTGTGTTTGTATAGTTGCACTAAGTGTCATTTGTGTATTTTGTGTTAGTTGTAGGTAAGTGGATACTTCATCTTTTATACTGTCTAATGTCTGCTGAGAGAGAAGATTGTTTCTGATTATAGCTCGGCATTGGTCTCCTAATTTTTGTTTAGATGCCTGCATTTGTGGATATTTTTGTGTGAATTCGTGGTGCAAGTGATTAAGATATACTTTACTAGTGTTTAATTTTGTAGCTATGAGATACGTACGCCAGATGAATTCGTTAATTTCTTGTGACCATCTCTTTCGCGTACGGTTTGTGTCTGAAGTGGGTGTAGGCGTAATGGCATGTGCCCGCTGCACAACATCCTCAGACAAAGCAGATTCAGTAATTGATGGCATTGAAGATGCAAATGATAATGGGGATGAAGAAGGTGATTCGAGTGAATGAAATGATGATGGAGTCAATGAAATATCGCTTAATTTATCAGAGTCCTTATGAATAGCTGTAGTCGTTTGACGAGTTTTTCTGCCCACCCGGAGATTCTTCGCACCCCTGGGCTCAGTCTCAGTCTGGCTGTCGTCATCGCCATGACTAGTACTGGGCCCGCCGGGCACTTGGGGCCGTTTCGTACTGCTTCTTGTTAAGACCATGTTTCTTCTTCTAGGTTTGGGACTGTTAGTTAGAAAGGGTTAAGCCAAGATGTTTTTAGCTATTTGTAATATTTTTTTAGTTTTTGTGCCTCCTGTAACAGGGTATAGTCGAGTTCTTAGTGACGATATAATAAGTTCATGCCTTTCCGTAAGCCCCCCCACCACGTCAAGGTGGTCCCCCGGGGGGGTTATTATTATTATTATTATCAGTTCATTTATTTAATATTTCAAAATTAATGCACTTTTATACACCGATGGATTTAATGCCAAGGAGATTCTTCACTAATCGACCTTGGGTGGGGTAGAAATCTTGTAAGAGAGTTACGCAGAGGTTACATAATCAATGAAAATATACACTGCATACATATAAGCGATATACGATACACGTGTCTATAATACACTTAAATATAAGTATACACATATGCACAAATTTACATTATATTCGTTCTTTACTTACCATTGTTCCAACAAAAAGCAATGTGGCAAAAAAGTTGTTAATCTTTCTGAGAGTTTTTCCCTGTTCAATGGTCCTACAATTATTAGAAATCCTACGTAATCTTTTATTAACAGATAATATAAAAGATTAAGAACTTTTGTATTTTGTACTGATCGAATATTTAAAGAATACAAATGTACATATCATACAAGATAATTTACAAGTCAGAACAACACTGATTCAAACCAAATAAATAAATCAATGTAACGATTGGCAATCATTTTGGCCTTTTCCATATAACCTAAACATAATGAGAAATGACATATTAATCAATTGGTTCAATACGATACGATTTGGTCCTATTATTTTCTATTTAGTTTGACATATACATATGTACATACACTCAAGTTTGACGTACATAAGGTAGGTACGTTAATGTATTTATTCAAATAATATTGTTAAAATGGTCTCATTTACAATACATATTACATTTAATGAATAAACTAAATAATACTTACAGAAATAGTGTCCATAAATTCAAACGTAAAATAAACAGTGTATAGAGTCAACGAACAAGATATACGCTGGTCGTTTACATCGATACGTAAGTTCATAATGGGACAGTGCCGGTGCTCGCATCGCTAACTAGTATATAGGTTATCAATCAGGTCATTTCGTTGTATAAATCAATACAAGATATAACTTTCCTGTAGATAATCATGCTCTTGCAAGATTCAACAAAAATACTCTATATGTGTAGTGTAATCATCAATGACGTCACTCGGTTAACCGCAAGTGATGCACCTAGGTCTTCTTTATAGTACAATTTACCTATATGTCTAAATGATTAGTAAATATAAAACCCCTGCAGTACTTTAAATTGTAAGTACTTCTTTGAAGAGCACCAAGAATTTTGTGGTTGACACTCGTACATCTAAAACAGGTATATACAATAATAATACAATATATATCTTTATTGTACACCAGATTAAATTTATAAGTGACTTAAGCTAAAAAAGTACAAGTGGCGGCCTTATCGCCTATTGGCAATCTCTTACAGGCAACCATGGTATGGTATATAAATAGTTAACTAGGGACGGAAAGTATTTATAAGTAACAATGTCTTAAATCTAGGTTTAAGAAAGGATTTACAAATTCTTGTCCTTTCTTTCTGCGTTCTTAATCCTTTCTTCTTATTTCTTTCTGCGTTCGCAAGCGTGTCTTAATAAGCCTGTAATTATCTAAGAATTTTAACATAATGTATATTATTAGAATTGGAATGGTATAACCTTCAGCATCACCCTTATTCATACCATGACTGTGTTAAAAGTCGCTTTACGAAACAAACTACCGAGGACAATATCAAGCAAAAAGAAAAAAACTTAAAACAAGCTCTATATCAATGTGTAGGCTAAACCCTCCTTTCTAAGGAGGGTCCTATGTCCAGTAATGGACTATTAAAAGGTGATATGACAGCTTCAAGATTACTTTTCAAATTTTTGTCTTTTAAATATATTTAAACTACTTTACAACGACTACTGTTTGCAATAAGTATCCTCTTGGGACTAGATGGTATATAAGCAATTTAGAGCTTAATTAATAACTGACACTATTTCAGTTCCTTAGGTGACACTAACCTTAAAAGCAAAAAACCTGTTAAGAAAATAAAACTACGATTAGACGTCTAACGACGATCTTTTTTGAAATGGATAATCGAATTCTAGGTGTCTAAACTATTATATTATAAATTATAAAACCAATATTCCTTACCTCCACTTTTCATCTTTAATTTAGCTATGCCGATTCTTGGACATAGATTGTTGAGGAATTCTTCTTGCAATTTACCATTTGTTCGTCACAATTTATGAAATTAAATTGATTAGCAGCTTGGTTATCTATTTTGTAGCAATTCAGGATTCATTTCTTTTTCAGTACTAATTACCAGTTGCGTCGCCCCAAATCGCATTTTGCCGTCATAGAGAAATAATACGAAATTAATATTAAAGTACTTAAATCTCTGTTTCTTGTTAGGTTGGACAAAAGTAGATGTAATTGCATTTTTTTTCATTAATTTATGGACCATAATTAATAAATAATATTAGACTATGTATGCATACGTATGTTTATTTTCTTACCACAACCGTAACATTAATTAGAAGAAGAAATGAAACTCTCAGATATATTAACAGATATTTTACAATACAAACATTTCTAACAAAGAATGTCTTCACGGCAAATGACTATACTCTTCTGTATTAATATTCTTTGACTCTCTCGGTGGTGCAGTGGTAGCGAATGCGGCTGCTGTGCTTAAGGTCTTGGGTTCAATTCCTGGGTCGTACCAAATGTATGATGTGTAAATATTTCTTTCGGATAAGTATTCTATTTATTCTATCCATTAATCTAGTTTTTATAGTGCAAGTTCTGATTAGTTTGAAAATAAATGGCGTTTGTGTTAGATGTCTGATAATATTGTATCATTAGGCCAGGGAGGTTGATGTATAACCATATCTTATTGAACTTAATAAATTCTGTAACAAGTACCAAAAAATAACAGGTCTAAAAAGACACATTTAAAACTAGGAAACATGAAAAAAATATAAACAACATTAAACTAGATGTTTCTGGTTCACGTTTTAAGGAACGTCAATAGCGATCCAATTTGCGTGTTTTATTCCTTTACAAATTATACAAAGATCTCTATCTAATATCAAACCATAACTGTTTACCATAAGCACTTATTTCAGTGAACGCTCTAAATTTGTCATAGGCGTTTTCACTTTTTGACTGACCTCTTGTTCTTTTGGTCAGTGACCTTGACTGGTGAACAAGTAATTGTATGATGCCCAAGCATTTGTTCTATGTCTGAATACTATTTATCTATAATATGTATGTATTCAAATCATCAGTATAGTTAACATAGTACTGCTTCCACTTAGTTTGTAATCGTCAATTAGTTCCCAGGATATAATAAAAGTTGTAACACGTTAGTTGCTCATCTTCAAGTATTTGTATCGCTGCTACGACAATTTGTAGCAACACAGAATCGTAGACGTGGGCGAAAATACATTTATGGTATCGTGGTCGTTTTGCGATTGCATCGCCACTGCATCGTTGTTTGTGTCGCACATAGTGTCAAAGAAACAAAAAATGATGCCCATAATTTTTTAAAATAAATTCACCTACATTGGTGGGTTTCAAGTAAATTAATCAGAAAGTAAAATAAAAGACTTAAATTTTATAGTAAACATTAAATGCAGCACATACGAGTACTTATAGGTCGAAGTAAGGAGCTCTACGTGAGAAAACTTCAACGGTCTTCATTTAATGATTTGTATGTAATTGATTTCTGTGTAGCGTTTAGTGTAGGTAAGTGTAGAGTCTAGTAAGTAATTTTATTTAACTTACTATTTTACTCACTAGATTCTACACTATGCTCGCTTAGTTTGTATTTAATCAATGTTTACAGACTTAAAAAAAAGAGACCTCTGTGGTTTGTTTCGGCATTACTTCCTAGAGTGAGTCTTAGAAAATATCGACACCTTGTAGCTGTAATGTCCGACGTGTAAAATATCTGCAAAAGATTTACTTGTGGAAAAAAAAAGTTTATCGATTAACATACAAATTATAAGCACTATAAAGAGACAACAAATAAATACCTACCTATACAGAGACAGTAAATAACGTTTTGCTTTATTTTTGTAAATATTTGACACTAAAGAATAAATTTCATCGTTTAATTGCATTGAATTCATCATATTACCAAAGAGCGTAACAAGAATATCCACCAATGAAATGTAACTCACATTACTATTATTTATTTTACAGGTGCATCATGTTTTAATACTTCTATACAATGCTTATTCGGTAAACAGCCAGAAAGGTCTCAAATGTTACGTACTCTACTAATACTTTTTATTTAAATAATGTAGGTTTTATTTTTGTACTGACATAAATTAGTTGTTGGTTTTTTATTTAATTAAAAGATTAGTTTTATTTGATTGATTACTTTTGTAAAAACGTCTAGCGACATATTAATAATATATGTGATATTAATTTATTTTATAACCTTTCCTAAATGATATGAAAACTTCCATAAAGATCAAGTAGATACCTTTACTCGTACCTAATCCAAATTATGCAGCTCCTAAACAGGCGATTTGTTTCTTCGTTTTAAATTTATATAATAGCCAAAGTTAGTAAAAACCGACTATGTATAAGAATATGCGTTGTATTATTAAGATGTGAGAACGGATTTGTTGAGTAAATAGTATAATTAAGAATAGTGAGTAGAAAGCCACCTGGCCGGAGGGGCGGAGCGCGGCGTGTAGTGCGACGCGCGCGCAGTGGGCCGGCGGAGCGCGCGCGTGCCAGTGCCTCCCGTCCCGCGGCGTCGACGGTGCCAGTCCCGCGCCCGCACCCGCGCCCGCGACCGCCTCAGCTCAACCGACGTTGGCCTTTCTATAAAGCTAAGCCGCCGCGACACTCGCACGCAGTCAGCACCCGACCACGTTCACCCGTACACTTAGCAAACACGCGCAAACATCAGCCTTGCGATTTTGCAACCAGTCATCACCGCTGATAAGCATCATAGCACAAAATGGCAGACTGTGACTGGGGATACACCTGTGAGAACGGTAAGTGGCCTCGTCAATGATAAACTGCAGCGCTGTAAACCGGTTTGTTTACATCGAAGCACGTGACACCTCATGTAAATAACATGCCAAAAAACTTAAAATTCTGTAGGATAACTTATTTTTTCCAAGAAATGTGTTTTACATACTGCTTGACGTATTAGGTACATACAATGTTTAAATTATTTTAAATATGAATCAGATGCCCAAGGAATAAGTATTTATTTATTATAGAAAATTATGATATGAATATTTACATTTAACTTAGTAATGTGAAGCTCATAAGACAGCAGTATTTCATTGTTGATACCGCTTGATAAGAGTTACAAGATTTTACTTCCGTTTTGCACTTGTTGGAGATGGCATCAAGGTAGCATGCAGAAGTAAATAACATTTCTCTATAAGGAAAGATAATATGAGAAACAACTAACCGACATCTTTATTGTTGAAGTTTCAGCATTTCTTATCTAAACAAATTTCATTCATTTTTTTACCACCTGTTGATTAGGATATTTGCTTTATTACAACTGTAAGAATATGAATGAGTAAGTAGGTACCTATGAATGTTATATTTATTACGTTACTTGAATAACTGACGTTTTTCAATTACTTATATTTTTAAATTGTCATTAGTGCAGGCAGGTATCTCATTAAAAAAACAAGCTGATTTGTTGATTTTAATGAATTATTTACACACGCGTAATTAGTACTCGCTACCAATATTAAAAATATTTGTAATACATAGTGAAAACAAAAAATACTTTTACGTAGAACCGACAATAATAGTGCCAAGAGTTACCGGCGTGTTGCGTGAGACGATCACTGCTGGCCTACTTAATTCTGTTCGCAAGCCGGTTCACAAATGAAACTTTTTTATCCAACACTTGAACGAAATTGCCATTTTTGATTCTTAAAATTTTAAACCAGTTGGCCTCCAAAAACGCAAAAGTTCACAAACACATCGATTAATCAATGACTGTACTGATACTAAGAGGAAAAAAATTTTATAATCACTTTTGACAAACAACTGACCTAAAAGACATGCCTATGTGATGCGTGCTGACGTTACAAAAACGTCCATTCCAGGGAACTTAACAAGTTGGAGAATATCAGTACCTTTCCATAAAGACAAGGACCTTTATCACTTTTTATCGAAATGTATTACATCCAAATTTGATAATAGGGATAGATCACTACATTTTTTAAAGGTACTTGTACGAAAATGTTTTCTAGTACAACATTATTTCCATTACCAGAATATTTCCTTAAATTTAATTTGTCACCTCTTTTGGGTTTTAAACTTACAAGTTTTCAGAAAAATTACTTTTTGTATGTAAAAAAGAACTCAATTTTAACCTAAATTTTTACAAACTAGACATAATATTTAATTTGTTTGTCATCATTCGATGTCGATATCTTTTTTTTTTAATTCTATAACTATTTACAGCAGTATTTACAGTATTTTAAACAAGTACAAAAAAGTCTGTTATACAAATGTTTGATATTTAGTAAATTGTAAATGTAAATACATACACGATCTGCTGAAATTTTAAGAATCTAGTTCTACTCGCCTGAAAATCATTTTAGCTTCATGCAACTACATTGTCGACAAAATATTTTGTAGTCGCGTGATTTTAAATAGTCAATCACCTTCGTTCTCTTCATTTTTTTATTTTCCTTATTGTTATAGTTTATAACTTTTTCCAACACCAAGTAACTTAAAAGTTTAATTATTATGTTTCTGTACTTAAATATTCCAAAGTGTGTTTCAGAAACATACATACCCAAATCGACAGAAAACAGTCGCTATCTTTCTTTAAATTTTAGATATATATGCTATATTCCATAGCAGGGATTGTGACCAATATTAAAATTATTGAACAGAAAAATGGAACTAAAACAAATATTTTTAATTTAAGTAAATGTAGTAAGTTAGGAAAAGAATCAATGTGAGGAACACAAAATCGAAGCGAACGTTTAGACAAATATCGTCACTGTCACATAATTGTTTGCATTATTATATTCTTTTACTGATTCTTCCTTTTACCGGAAATGTAAAATTACCAGGAAGTATTTATTTATCTCTGTTTGTTTTCTTTTAATAATTGTGAAATATACATAAACACAACAATTCCGAAATTGATATGCGTCTAATTGTTGTTAGCTACAAAAATTGGCCTTTCCATATTAGGTTGCTGTCGGTGGATACTTCAGCGTGTAAGTAAGAGGCATTCAAGAAATATATTTAGCAAACACATTCGTGTCTTTGAGGAGATTAATTCTAACCGTTAGAAAAGAACTGAAATATAACCACATCTAGTAAATGATTTAGTTTATCCGGCATTCTGTTCCATAAATACGGGTGTATTTATTTTATACCTAGTGATAATTTCTAAAAAACTCGATGTCATGGGTGCTATTCTCATCCAGAGTAAATGATTGAGTATATTTAAGTATAAATAATTTAACAAAAAACTTCGTTAATTTGGAGTCAGACAACCGTGTGTGAGAACTGTCAAGTTATACGGTAGTTTTAACCATCGAGTTAATATATTTTTGAAGCTAAAACTTTGTAAAAGAGTTAAATCTCTTTTCTTTTAATACTTGTGACTAATATGTATATGACAGTGTAAAGCTTTGAATACCTCTCAAGACGACTCACTCATCTTATCGGTTTCGTTACAGATAATTTTTGCAAAGAATATATTACTTTCAAAACAATTTTGTAAGTTATTCTAAAAAAATTCAATTGTCTGTAGTTATCATTGTGCTGTACGTTTTCTTTTATATTTCAAAATTCAACAAAATAAAAATATTGCGGTATTGTATCTGTCATTGTCAGTACATTTACCTGTGTCAGTTTCCTTACAAGAACAGTTCTAAACACGTCATACATATAACATTCTGCATAAGCAGTAATTGCGGATGACTAAGCTGGTTTTTCTATATAGATCACCTTTAATGGGACTTGTTTTTTGGTTATTTTGACATGGCTGCCTGGTTTTAGATTGTGTAACCAGCAGGTATATATTTAAAACATTATTGCATAATTAGAGTAAACTAATGAATTTTTTTAAGACATAATATGATACAATATAGTTCAGTTTATTTTTTAAATTTTGGTTTTGTTTAACGAAAAGTGCTAATTTTAAGTTCTGGTTTGCCATTGAATTGAAAATTCCAATATTCTCTCGCGATAATTAAAAACTTGGTCATTATATTAACGATTGTAGGTAGTTTTGTATTGAAAACGGATTATTCACTTATGAGTTTACCTTTTCGAGAGTAAATGAGGTTAAATTTGGACAACGTAATAAATATATGTTTCATTAAAAAATCTGTCCTAATAAAAAGTGCTACCATCTTTGTATTTGATATGATGTGAGCGTGTCCAAGTACTACACAAATGTTAGATTGAAAAATAATTTTGTTTTTTAAAGGATACCTTTAAATGCTATTAATGTGCATTAGTCAAAATTAAACGCGCCAAACGCGATCCAGTCTCTTATTTACACAAGAGGCAATTGCGCTGCGAACTAGTTATATTGTCTTAGAGAAGAGGTCCTTAGAGGTTAAATATATCACCAAAACCACACAAAATCTCTGAATTTAAGACTTTTGTTTCGATATAGCAATATAATTCAGAAGAACTGTTAATTACACTAATAGATCATCTGTGAAACTTATGAACATTGAGTAGGAACATTAAAAATCCATTAAACTTATTTTTTAATCGTTACCAATAAAAGTAATCATTAACCGGTGTTAACACACCTTTAAGTGCCTGCTTGGGCAGTCACATGGTCGTAACGAGAAGACGTGTTTTACCCGTCGAACACTTATCTATAAAACTACCGCCTGTCGACGTTCATTATGCACCAGCATGGAGGTGTGCATTGTTTTCATAAGATTATTATTTTTGGGATATTAAAAAATCTATTACTACAAAAATAATAACATGCAGCACAAAAACAGCTGAGTAGAAGCAAATTAAATTAACTTCAACTCCTTTTTAATTTAATTTAAAAATATTATATTAACAATATTAATTTAATTATTAATTAAATCTGTAAGTGTATACCTAAACGAAAAAAGTATGATTTAATCGAGGGAAAGTCGTTCGAACTCGGGTCTTTCCCTCGATCAAATAAGAACTCGAAGTGTTTACGTAATTTAGTGTAAATAAGCAAATAAGTCACAGGAAATTTTATGAATAATTAAGAAATCATAATATAACCTTTCGTTTAAAGTATGTAAATCTAATTTAACCCGTCTGACCAACGTGGCACAGTAGGCCAAAACCTTCTTTCTAAGGCCCCGTAGCTAAGTGGACTGGCACTGCTGGATACGATGAAGGCCGTTGATGAAATCTTTTTTATTATTTAGTTGTTTTGCCTAAAATTGTTAATCTTTTGAACTCACTTTCTTAATCTCACTCCTGGTGACAAAGATTATCATGACGCTACAATCATTTGTTTGGGATCAGATGTTATAAACGAGACTGGAGTTGCGACAATTGATATTGAGCAATAATTAAGCGTAGAGAAATTTTTGGAAGTACGATATGAAACGTCAAACCATCGTGATAATTTAACCCAATAGAAGCAAAAACACAATGTCAAAAGTTACATTGTACATTTAAATGAGTCAATATGCTTAAAATTTAAAAAATAGCATCTCATTACATATAGAAATTTTAAGATTATTCATGGAACTTTGCATTAATATACAATAGGTTGTCCTCAATTCATAAGTTATTTTTTTGTTTAAAAAACTAACGTAAAAACGCCTAGCAAAACGTCATAACTAACTGTAAATAATTCAAAAAGTCCAGTAAAAGTAAGGACGAGAGAAAATCGTTTACCTCTAATCAATTGTAGACATTGGCACATCATAATATACGATGAATAATACATTTAATATACAATTACGCACTCCATCCATCTCATCTGTGTGAATGACCATTTTGTATTCGTGTCTAGCTAAGTAATTGCTGAAGATACACACACATAAATATGTACCTCCTTTGAACAACCTAACAAATTTTCAAAGACAATTTTCTTATACTCACCATATTAGAACATATCACAAGTTAAAGAGACTTTATTACTACTTCTCTAATATTCCAATGATCTCTTTATTTAGTTTATTTGAAGACTAAATATTATATCGCACATTAACCCTATCATTAATATGAGTACAGACATAAGACGTGACTTGTGACAAGATTAGATAAAACAATAATGAGACAAAATATAAAAGTTGAATTTAACTTGTGCACAGCACAGCACAGTTTAGTTCCAATTGTCAGTAGTCGTGTTACCATCTTTTCATATTATTTTATGAAAAATATACTTCTGATTAAATCAAAATTCATGTGTTTACATAATAATGATGTTATGAAACTTAACCTTAAGTAGCCAACCCTTTTTAACACGCTTTTAAAAGCTTCATCTTATTTCTTTGTTTGTTTTTAGTCGACTTTTGTAAGCGTGTTTTTCAGATTTTAAACTACATTTTTATATTTTTTTTGAATCTACATATTATAGTTTTGAGAGGTGAAACCCACTGATTCAGTTACAAAACGACAGTTCATAAAACATTTTTTATCCAAAATAAAAATATGATATGAATCGAATGAATATATTGTGAATAACCGTTGAGAGTACTGTGCACAGCAATAAGAAGAGTTTGACGATTTTTACTTTTGCTGTATGTGGTCTTAGTTAAATGAATAGACCGGTTAGAATGTATTAAAATCGAAAATTAATAAATTTGATTGAGCTCGCAAACTTAACGTCTTTAATGTTACCTATGATATTCACAAATTTAAGAGATCGATGACAACACAATCTAAATTTTTCAGTTACAAAACGCTGAAAAGTTCCTGACGACTTTTTTTTTTTAATTAAGTTACAATTGCGGATCCGGTAGATGATTTACCAATGGATGGGTCTAGCTTGTACATTTTTAAATTGTAAATATTCAAATTGGGAAAACTTAAGTGCTGAATCCGCTTTTAATCTATGCCGCTTTTATTTATTTATATTTTTATTTTATTTATATTGTTTAATTTTCGTTAAGAGCAAAATGTGTATATTACTTAAGTAGTCTATTATTTAATAGATATGTAACATCAACAAACTTTGATTATTTAATGATGTCGGTCTATGTTAATCTATGATAATATGTGTCAAATATAGGCGATATTAAGTCAATAACCTTTATATCATCTGATCAAATTCAGTTATATTATATATCGTGATATTTGTATATATAATCGATACATTAATGAAATGTTGAACGCTGTGTATCAATTAATTATAATAACATTTAGAAAAAGAAAGAATATAGACCGAGACGACCGAAAAACGAGCACCACCTATCTCAAAATAGGAAATCTACCTCATTCGGGTCATGTCAAAGAAGATTTGTAAAGATCGCAAAACTAGACTTTCGTCAAAGTGAGTTTATTAGAAAATACAGCTTGGATGTTATGTTTTATTCTGGGATTCCTGTGGCTAATCATTGTCCGATCAAGAGTTAAGTGTACTTTGTTCAGTTTTACAATCGCACAAGATCATATACTTCTTCTTTTTACAAGTCACAACATTACTTAATAAATGACATTTAGGAATAAAATTATGAAATCGGAATTATTTTTGCAGAAAAAGTTATACTTTTTCACAAAAATAATTGCGACCTCGAACCTCTAAATCACTGAAAACATCTGCGTATATTGTGTGATTGTATAAACGACCATATACATATGATGGCAGCAACCACGACAGACTTGCTATCAATTATTAAAGAATTCCATTGTAACCAATTTCATCACAACTTCACCAAAATAGAAAAAGACCACCTTGAAATACTACTATGCTCTTCTTAACCATCATGTGCGGTTTTTTGTTGTTTGTTTTTTATCACATTCATCGAAAAGTAAAATATAGAAAGAAAGAAAACATCATCAATGTCGGCTACTATGATGCTTTTATGTTTAATACACATTAATATGGATATCTTAAAAACTACTCCTCAGATCTCATTAACATTTAACCGTGGCACCATAAAAAATCAAAATTATGAGATAACACTAGAAAATTACATTCGAATGGAGAATCTCTTCCTTTTCCGAAGTCGGTAAAAAATACGAGTTACGTTCTATTGACACACTGAGACAGTGACGACTAAATGAACACAAGTGAACAAATGAAAGAATGGATGTAGTTGAAGTTGGATAACGTGTAGCTAATGTCAAGTTAAAAGAGTTTAGACTCGTCATTATCGAACAATAATAGGATGGATGGACTGGAGGCGTAGCAAACCGGACAAATGACGTTAAACAACTAGCTACAGCCAACATCCTTTTCACGCCAGTTGCGTAAAAAAGAAAAAAAGTTAAGTACCTCTAATTCGTAGGTACGTGATAAATCATAATTTGTTATTACAAACTGTACTCTTTTTTTTTCTTAAAATTAAGGTTGGCGTTTTTGCATGTCCGTATAAAGGTTTTCGGTCACTGACGACCTCGACCGTGTCGCTCCGTTACGGAAATGAAGGTTAATCGTTCAAACTAGAAAAATATAATATCATTCAATTGGTAACGACTCGATATAGGAAATAATTATAATCTCTTAGCAAGTAGATAATACAAATATCTCAATATTAACAATAGAATTAATGTAATCATTAGCATTTTATTATTAATTATATGTAAATAGATATTGTGAGCGGACATGTAGTAACATAGCGTAGTAACAGACATTCGATTTCCGATACAAACGCAAGTGGCAGAATTATCCGTAATCTGTTGCAATGTAGGTAATACCACCATGACCGGATAACGCAAATTTAGTGCGTATAGGATTTCAGATATAATTACATAAATTTTTGATGCATATCCATTTCTAACTGTAGTAACCTGTAGCGTCTGCCACCATTATTGCTGTGAGCTCACCGATTTTCTATAGAATTTGGACTGATAAGAGTGCATAAAGCGCTAGGTTATTCGCTAGAAACATGGTCCCACGATTTTTTTATTATACAGAGACAGAATACAACAAAAAATATAAATAAGTATGACTAACACCGTGGTCTCGAAGTTAGCGGGCGCGGAGCTGCGACGGTGCAGCAATGTAGATTCGTCGCCGCTCCCCGCGCCGCTGCACAGTTCGAGACCAGTTCCATATAAATCTATACATTAGCAAGCGCCGCTACCCACGCCGCTCCGCCTCCATTGACTTCGTATCCACGGCCTTATAGTAAGGCTTATGAGCCTAAGCCAACTTGGTGATCGCCAACTTTATGTGGCATTTGTAACATATACATTTATTGCTAGAAAACTAGCTTACCGAGCGGTTAAATTTACAAACGCATCCTTTTATCTTCAAGAGTAAAGTGGAAAACTAAATCGCCAATGCATTAGCAAATTAATAATATGCTATGCCATCAAATAGCCCACTAGTTAAACTATTACTGCTTTGTTTAAACGGTTTTGTTGAGTGTTAATTACACAAAACAAAAAATTAAATGTATTGAAAAACGTAACAATAACGTCTTTTTGTGTTAATATGTTATAAAGTAACGTCAGTTTTACCAGAAATTAATACTTAATAGCTTTGGTATAGCTACTCTTGTGTAAAATTTACTTTGACAATAGAACGATTATGGATTAAAGATATCTTGGGCTCTTTCTGTGATACCTGAAATCACCTGGTTTGGACTCTCACGTTCTCCTTAAACACCACATGATCCCTACTCCTCCAACATAGTGGAAACACCACATACTCCTTCCTCCTGCGTCCTCCAGTAATCGGCGATCTGTACTGATGACTGACAACGCGTATGCTAAATTTTCTAATGATTGTTTTAAAATTTAATACACCAAAGCCTCAAATAAAAACTTTCTTTCACAGTTATAATGTTACTTAGGTTTCAATAGAAAAGTAATCGAATTTGTGAAAACAACTAGCATCAATTATTTATGTACGATTTTAAAAATGGACAAAAAAATCTATTCGAGATAAGTGTAGACAAGGTCGCTGTTGCACGCAACATGGCGACTGACGTCCACTTCTGACATCGACACTAGAAACGATCTTGTGTTTGCCAGTTTATTGATTATTGTTTATTAAAAGTTTTTTAAATAACATATATAAACGCAACTCTTAATAGCATTATTGTTAGTAGAAAATCCACGCAACCTCGTCTGCGTAGACTATTGCTCATAGCATGATGCTATACAGTGTGAAGAAATTTGTTTACCATTAAAAAGGTTTGATGTCGCGGACTTTTTTTAGAATCTTTAAAAAGGACCAATTCTATCATAATTTTTTTACGAAACTTACCGTTTACACAGGCACGCGATGGAAGCTCTCAAAAGGAACGGTCTGTTCGTCGTAGCGAGATTAAATATATAATAGCTGCTAAATATTGATCCGGCATGATAGAAAAGAAAACATACAAAATTCACAAAAAGAACGAAAATAAGTACATGAAAATATACATTTGTAATTTATTATTAAAAGCTAATGGTACCGAAAAGATTAGGTACAGTATTTATATCTGTGTACATTGGATTTGCACGTGATAACTCAGTACAAAGCACTTATTTATTTATCCAGTTTGAGGTAGTTCCACGAGTGGCTTTATGATATTTACTATCGTAATTTCTGTAAATATAGCAAGTTCACAGTCATTGAAAATTTCAATTAGCATATTAGCAGTTACAGCTCTGAACGAACAGTGAATCAATACTATCTAAAACTCTTGACATTATACCTTGTGTATAAGGCTATATATAAGGTCAAGTATATATTATATATATATGTATACATGATACGGGCGGCACGGTACCGGCTGTTGAGAAGAATCTTGGGGGAGGCCTACGTCTACCAGCAATGGATATCTTTTGGCTGAAATGATGATGATGATGTGTATATATTATATAACTGGCAAAGAGTTGCAGTTATACGGTTATCATATTTTATAAACAATCACCAAACGCATCGTCAATAACGAAATACTGTCGACCCCCGGTAATTCGACAAACGTTTTGCAGGGCAGTGTCGGACTATTGAATTTGTCGGATTATAGAGTACTGCCTAAGACTCCCTATAGCCCGGATTTTTTTACAAAAGAGTACCTTGTAATCCGACAAATTACAGACAAATGATAAAATTCTATATGTTGTCTTCTGGGCTTGTGACGACATTACTAGGTATGTATATGTAATACACTATGAATAAACGCTAAGCTGCACCGCTATCACACGTAGTCAAGTTCAAACTAAGCAATCGGAATTGAAACAATACCTACGCGTCGAGCACAAGTTGTAACCTGTTCAATCATGCACGATGTACATTAGCGAAAATTGTTTGATTGATGTCGGATTACAGCGGGGTCCGGATTAGACAGGGGCCGGATTACCGAGGGTCCACTGTAGTTACACGCCACTGATACTTAGCAACAAAGTGTTCAAAGCAATCATTAGTACAATATCGTCTCGTCGGGAACAGGGAAGCGTACTTTTATAAATATACACTATATGTGTAAGTTTACGTTAAATTTACGTACTCGTACGCATAAATGACTATAATTTACTTATATAATTTCATCAATATACTGTTTTTTCTCAAAATGTTTAGTTTACTACGCTTTTATATTTTAAATTCTACCTTATATTCTTACACATAAAACTTATTAATCTAATATCTTAAGATATCAAATACGTAAAAACCTGTAATGTTCAAAATGAAATCAGTTCAAATGCTTTGGACTCGACTGGAAACTTTAATTTATTTTGAAGTGGTTAATATCTTTCGTCATTAGATTACAATCTGACACTAACTGTCAACCTCAGGCTTGATATAACATACACACACAAGAACAGCCAAAAGGTCAAAGATTCTTCTAATATACAACTATTTATGTCATTTAGTTATTAGTAACATATATTATTATAATCGGGGCCAATAACTCTACGATGGCCTTTATCTTTTGCATACAATAATATGGAAATAACTTGATTTAGTATCGTTCTATGAATTTTCTAAACGTTAAAAAAGAGCTTTTCTTCTGAAATGAATTTAAACTATTCCTTATAGACTAACAATACAGCCGTTTACCAACACAATAATACCTATACTACAACACCGATATGCTATATCATCATTGACGGTTTAATCGTGATTTTCAGTAATCATCTTCACAAAGAGATATTCCATGCTATAAAACATATTTTTCCTAATTTAGTAGTAACAAATTATAAAAATAATTAGTTTGTAAATGAAGACCTTTATGTTAAAGGTCTTCTTAAGGCTAACTGACTGGCAGGATACAACTGTAAACACAAAAGAGGGGCATTTAGTGGTCAAAACTCGCGAAAAGTGCCAATTTGTTAGACTACTGAAAATCATACAAAGTAGGGGGAGACTGCACTCTTTTATGCACTTATTATATTATGCTTTAATAGAGTTAACTTAATAACTGCATCCATGAACTTTTTCTATTTAAACTGCCTCTCCCCTAGTGCAAAGTTTTTTTAGAATACGATTTACTTCCAAACCTATTTGTCCACTCCTCACTGAATGGACTCACTTCAACGTTCGTGTTAATGTTTGATAATAACATGTAATTGGCAGTGAAGAAGGATGTGTGTTATCACTCTCCAACGTTATCATTGAGCACATAAATAGCCCCATTTTCCCAATATAGATAAATGTCGTCCGTACTGCGATCCCCTCAATTGACCCACACTCGGATGAATACATTCACACAACATAAATAGAAGTACGAATGGGTTAGTGTTGAAATATTATTATGATATCAATATTGTTCTTGGCGATTATTATTGACACTTGCGTATCCATTCCTGCAGCGAAATCAATTGGTTAACAATCTCTATACGTATCTACACAATCTCATGACCACAGTCATCAAATTGAACTAAATTAGCTTTTGAAGATTTTAAAAGAGAATCTTCCCATCTGACGCTAGTTTTAGCCGCCCAAATACTTAAATATAGGTGGAATTTAAAAGATCGAGTTTTTGGTTCATTATAAAGATAATGACTAAACATTTCTTATGTACCAATGTCGTCGTCTACAAGTGCTATACCACAATATAAATTATACCAGCCATTACTTCTGATAATGTAAGTTTCTATTATCTAATAACATTATGTAAGGTCCCGTTGAACTTTTACTCATGTCGTTTTACTTACGCGTACTCTCGCTTCGAAATATTTTTCTTATTTAATTTTAACCTGTCATGTGTTCTGTAAAGACATTGGAAAACATTGTCATTCGAACTCTCTAAACTTGTGATTTCGTTGCCCAATTGGTACGGAACTAACGCGTGGGAAACATCATCAGTCATCACACGTCATTTAAAATACTGCCATTTTAAAAAGTCCAAACTTTTTTAAAACGTTACTCACACATACTAGTACAGTCTTGGTATTAGCCAATAACATTATGCAAATGTTTATGTTATTGTACTTACTACTATAGAAGTGTCCATCAAATGTCGCGGAAAGTCCACAGCCGGGTTTACTATTTTATCAAAATGTTAACTTGAACACTCTGTGACTGACGGACCTGGAAGAAGTGATGTTCACAGATAAGATAAGGCAACAGGTGTTAAAAAAATTGTCAAGAACTCCATAACAGTGTATAGCTATGACAAAATGACAAGGTCGTCAAATTTAAATTTACCAGGAAATACGATGTATTAATTTACGTTATCATTAGTAATTTTAACATATTTGCACAAATATTTTATGGCCTACTGAAACTTTCGCCTACTGCTACTCAACACAATAAGTTACAAATCCGACATGATCTACAGACTGCACCCACAAACGGTATTACTGCCAATCCAACTAATATATTATTTAAAATTCTAAAAATCAACCATTTACAAATATCACATAATGAACACTAAGAAAACTTTAGAAAGTGTTGTCGTGCATTTTTTTTTAATGTATGACGCACGTAAACGTTTTACGGTCTGCATCGCGGGTTGCCATCGTGGCGCTTTGTCGCACTGTTCTGTAAAAAAATTATCAAAGTTCAAAGAAACCAGTACAGTATTGCTTGTTTAATGTAGTTCGTCTTGAAATGGAATCTATAATTATGTCGTCAAGTGATACTTAAAATGATTGAATGTAAGTAAAGTCGAGAGATTTAAGAAATAACTAATGCTCATTTCTAAAAAGTCCTAACACTATCTGTGGTGATTGTTCTTTTACTTAACTCATTGAAACACTTAATTTATGTTAATATGTTTTTATGTAAATATATAGTTACACTGAACACTAACATAAAAGCAAGTTGCATAAATTAAACAAACACTCTTGGATGAAAATTCGATGTAACAATTCGCAAGTTATTCTGAAATTAACGATATTTAATATGCTTAATACAATAACGCGTAACTATTTTGTGTAATATGTTAAATAATATAATATATTATTGCCTCGGTGGCGTAGTATTTGTATATGCGACTGCTTTTGAAGTCTCGGGTTCGATTCGCGGGCCGGACCAAATGTTTGTATGATCTTTAAATATTCCTTTCGGAGTTTCAGTGTTTTCTATGAATAATATATGTGTATTTACAAAAAAGTATACATATATTTATATCAGTTGTGTCGTAGCTGTGGTACAAGCTCTGTTTATTTTTTCGACTAGACGGCGTTGTGTGTCGGATGTCCGAAATGTTACTATATAATTATTGCTATATAATCTATTTGTCTTTTTAGGCATGTCAAATTACTATATATTAGAACACAAATATGTGGTGAATTGTTTTTCATATTAGGCGTCCACGCGCCGCTGGCACGAAATGACCTAACTGACGTGACGATTGACGCGCTCGCCGCACCGACCTGTGACGCTGGGTCTGGGTACTGTGGACTTCATTTTGAATTTGTGGGTGTACACCCGAGATTTTCTCTCGTCGATAATGATAAACTTTGCTTATTACTCATTAGTAAGCACTCAAGATTTCAGTCGACGCTACTACGATACGAATAAACTTTTAAAACCACGTCACAACTTTGTTTGTTTTTATTTTCTAGAAGTCTTGTTTTGTTGCGTTTAATGCTGTCTTATTAACCAAATTTGATTGTGATTTAGATTCGGAAATAAATAATATATTAAAAGAAAGTTTAGATAAGAAGGAAATATAATGGTAGGTAAAGGATATTACTTATCCGGATGGATTCGGAAGTGTAAGCAATAGGTCCCATATCCGTAACTGGAATGGACTATTGACTAAATATTCAAGCACTCTGACCCCGACATTTTTGTGGTAAATAAATAAAAAATTAAAGTCTGAATACAAAACTTCTAATCAAGCATTTTAGTTTCTGTTCATTCGGATCAATATATGTATACAGTAAACGTACATAATTAACATATTACATTTATTTATTACAGATTGTATTGTATTCCGCAGAATTATAGTATTTGTACTTACAAAAATAACGTTATAATTCTACTGAAAAGTAAGTTAAGACATTTCCTTCATATTTTATACAGTGCTTAACTGTAATTGAACAGTCATTCTTATCTATAGAAATAATATTTGTAATTAAAGTCGTAAGTTTATATGTATACCTATTTACAATTCAAATTAAGTTAATATAAGCTTAAAGCGAGGTCCACTTTAAGGTCAAGTTATTCAAATACATTATAATTATTTGTACTTAATAACTTTAGAAATTAGCTAGCAGATTCCGTAAAAACCATATTTTGACAACTTCAAAGAATAGCAGATAATTATAGTATGCTTAGATACTAAATGAAATTGTGTTGTCAAGTCAACAACGGGTAAGTAAAGAAAAGTGCACGAGTGCGTGCAGTGTTATGTATTTATTATCCTGAACTGACGAGTGCTTAAAAACCACAAAGATAAATGTTGCTGCAGCGCTAGACGTAGTTTTAGTTTATACTGATATCGTAAACCCTTTTTTACCGTTTTGTTAAAAAAAATACTTATCTATTTTTAATCTTTCCGAACAGTTAGTACCATTCTGACTCTAAAAGTAAAAACTATTGTTTTTCTATATAAATTTTAGTTTTGGAATGAACATAGTGTACGTACTTTTATGCCGGACGTAAGTAATTTCTGTTAAAACTTTAGATCACTATTTACATATATTTTACTTACAAAATTTTATATATTTATCCATAATCCTATTTTGATTCTCAAAAATTTTATTTTTATATTTTATTTAACCTTTTTTAATCTTTTATGTACTTTTGTATATTATTTTTAAGAGGTGTACATTTTTGAATTTCATTTTATTTTACTATTGAATTAACATATATATAATATAATCTACCTTTATTTTATATTTTTTAGTTTTATTTAAAATTAAACTAAACTAAATTAACAAATGTATGACAAATAGTATCACAAAGTTATGGGTAAATAATAATATGTGAATAGTATGTTGCTTAATAGTGTAGAACACTTTTTGTTCTATCAGCAATAGGTACAGCAGTGCATGCGTTGAAAGTTGAAAGTTTTCGTAGTGTTTTTTTAAAAATAGGGTTATATTATTGAAGTTTTAGTAGTCCCATTTTTTTCTAGTAATAGATATGCCTATGTTAATCAGGGATAATGTAGCATTCCAATGACGATTTTTTTTAAATCGGTCTAATAGTTTTTCAGTTTATTGAAAACAAACAAAAAGATAAATCTTTCTTCCTTATAACATTAGTATAGATATAGATATAGATATAGAAGTATAGATCATATTTTTTTTCAAAATGGGGTGTTTTTGGCTGTTGTCGTTTCTGACCTAATATCGTTATTCCGTGATACAAAGTTTTTTTTTTGTTCCTGAAATGAGTCTAAAAGAGAGTTTATGTAATGAAGATTTACTCTTTTACAGCTTTCTAGTAGTTCGGTACTTGTGAGCATTGCGTTCTTTTGTTAATGTCCAGATATTATAAATATAACTTAAATCATTTAAATAAATGTATCACCGCTCTTGCATCAAAGTGACATACTTTTACAATGACATGAAGTCGTACATCTTAGAGTTATATGTGTTAGATGTGACTTCTTCATTACACGCGATGTTAATACCGACATTTTCTTTCCTTTCTTAGTCAAATGTTCTGTTGTTTAAACTGTTGATCATTAAGTGAATTAGTAGGTATAACCCAAGTTTGAATAACGTCTCTTATACGCAGAATCATTAAGCCTTACGAAATAAAATATAAATAAGAGTTCGTACCCAATAGACAAATTGTGATCAAAAGTATTTCATTTTATCCACATATGAATAGAGTTTCTTCAAAACAATTATTTATACAGAACAGAATGTTTAATTTTTATTGTCTTATTTTGGAAATACTTTATAAACCTATTTTGTATTTCCTACTTTGTTGTAGTTAGGTACATTCTTTTAGCAACTTAGTGTTTTATTGCTAAGGTTGCGCAAACACTTTTACTGTTTACCTTGCATTTTTTTGACTTTACAAATATATTTTGATACTTTATACTGATATAATAATAAATGAAGATTGAAGGACCTCTTAGAAGTTTTTTTCTGAATTTTTAAAATTTAACACAAAATATCACAGTTATAAGATCACTACTTATGGAGCAATATAGTTGTGTTCTATAATTTTAAAAAGTTAATAAAAAGACTTAAATAAAACAAGGGCGTTTTACTATTTCCCATTAGAAACATTTGACATAAACGGCTTCGGTGGCTATAACGTCGAATTGGTCGAAGTAGTAAATATACATAAATAAAGTGGTAAAATGCACATGAATATACATAAATGTACTCATACATACCAAGTGTGGACAGGTGAACGGGTGGACGGTCGGACATGGTGAAACTATGAGAGATTTGATTTACCCATTTTGGCTACGAAACATATTATTTAGGTTCCCCTTAGGTTGGACAGAATAAACTCAAAAATGTTCTTTAAATTCTAATTGATTGTATATTGCAGGCCCGGCAACATGGATCGAGAAGTTCCCAGAAGCCCGCGGTGCCCGGCAGAGCCCCGTAGACATCGATACATCGCGCATCAGCAGCGGTGGGAGCGCACCCCCTCTCAATATGAAGTACTCTGTCAACCATCCCCGCTCTGTTGTCAACCCAGGATACTGTTGGCGCGTTGATGAAAATGGATACCACTCGGGTACGATGCAACTTCATAAATATCTATAACTATTAAATTTATGTTTTTGCCATTTATATAGACTTAAACTCCTTTCTTTCCAACAGTGGACTATTAAAGGTTGTTGATAATGATGATGTAAATAAAGTATGCTTAGATGCAAAAGAAAATTTACGTATACCTATACAGTATGTAGAATATGAATAGAAAAGTCTAAACCTATAAGATATAATGCAAGTTCAAGGACCACAATGTTTGCTAAGCAATGCTTATTATGCTCAGCAAATGACTAACTCTGACAATGGCTTCATTTTATTAAAGTACCCAGATCCACTAATTTACAAGAAAAGTATTATAAAAACATTGCTTATGATAAGATATATTTAAAATTAGAGGATAATTTTGATAGAAATGAGTCAGATAATAATGTCCCCCTTGAGAGAACAATAGTGGTCAGAGAAAGCATTGTTCAAAACGAACAATAGACATGTATGACAATGACCTCAACTGTATTCGGGCGAACGAATAACAGATCAAACTGTATCTCCGCGTTTGCTGAACCAATTTTGACATTAGAATACAGACATAGATGTTGGCTTTTTGAAGTCTTTGAATAACACTAACGGTGGATATTAATGCTTTTTTCCTTTGCATTCTTAATTATTTATATATTGGGGCTTCGTCTGAACTGGGCTAGATTGCTAATTATTAATTTTATTTACATTCTAATTACCTTAACCTTTGCCTTAACACAGAATACATAATATATAATGAAATTTAGGTATAATTACAATATGTGGCGAAAATAACAAACTGCTTTAAGCTATTTGCGGTATTTAAGTTTCCAAAATGATAAGAGGTGTAGTTTGTAGAAAGTAATCGGAAGAAAAAACGACATATGTCCCATATGAGTGCTTGTTGCGTGTTTGTTGTGGACGGGCTTGGTGGTCTTGTGTTTAGTGATTTTAACTACTCAACAAGAGTTCGTGAGATGGATTCCTACCCAGACCAAAGAACCTTGTGAAAAGCCTGACAATGTAGTATGTTCGGTTGTAATTTAATAAACAACAATAACAAAGCCACAGTCAATAATTCACTTTTTGTAAACGTAATTATTATATATTTATAATGTAGTATTTAATTTTATAAAATTTCTGCGTTTTAGCCCAAACCGACGATGTAGCACATCAAAATTACTCGTTAATGAAAGTTACATAGACTGTTTTATCTTCAGTTTCGTTTTTTGTAATTATAATTAATAGTAACAATTTTATAACAAATGCAAAAAAAACAAGCAAGTAAGACAAATTTAACAATGATTTATCAAAGTCGGTTGAATAGTTACTAGGAGTGAACATAAGGAAACACTTAATATTGGGTAAAAAAAGAACAGATACACTGTCATTGCTTCAATTTGGTTGCGAAGCAATTACCGTTACATTTTATAGTAAAATTAAACCAACATAATAAAGGAGTATTGTACGAGTACACGTTTTGTTTTGTGTGACGCCATATCGTTACTAATTGCAAACTGATATTAAGTACTGTTTTATTTACTGAATTGGTCATGATCTAGCTTTGTTCAAACAAACTATTTAAGAGAACAAACACAAGGTGATTTGTCGAACATGTGGTTCTTTTCATGCAGAAGAGTACATAATGTAAGTATTCAAATACATCTGAATTTTGCTACTCATTCGTCAAAGTTTGGATATCCTTCAAGTCTAAATATTTTATCTGTTAAAAAGTTTTTTTTTAATCACAGTTATTATATGTTACGGTGTAATAATATATAAATATGTTTATATTTGGGTTTCTCTATTGCCTATAGTCTCGTCAAGTTATAATTTTTAGTCAAAAGCTTGCTTGCATCAAGCTCGGGCATCGATTCCCCAACGTCTTGTCTGTTTTTTCCGAAACTGTTTTCATAAGATTAGTCATCGAAGTAAATAACAATATTGCCGCAAAAAATGTGTCGAGTAGCTTTTAGACAAAAAGGTGTAACAATAAGTAAATTTTGTAAAAACATGATCGCTCTTTACGTTCGAGGTTATCGCCAACTAAAATGAAATGCTAATTTACGATGTTTAAGTATAAGTACCATTTAAATGTATGCTCAAATAAAGTAATCAACCACTTATATCTATTGACTGACCAACTGACTGCTATATGAACGTTTGATAAACGGAAGTTGAAACTCCTCGTGCTAAGTGAGGGCCAATTTGTATTTGCATCGAAACGACATATCCCTCACAATGAGTCATCGGCTTACTCGTTCCTGTCTCACGCAATTTGCTAGCAAAAAGACGGGTGCTCGCAAATTTTGGACTGACATTTGAATAGGGTTGAACCCGTGACGATTATTGGGGAAATCGGACTGACGTCACCTTTTAGTCCCCTGAGTTTACATTTTCGTAATGAATATTTATTTTGTTGTTTCTGATTTAAATTTAAACATATAATAAAATTGTATGAGGTCGGTGTCTGTACATTAACAATATTGAAGAAAAACTAATGAGTCTTCATTAAAGTCAAAACAACAGTTTTTAGAATTTGTGTCTGTTTGTCTGTTTATCTGTTTATCTGTGTGTTGATGCACGGTATCCTCAGAAGTAACTTAACTGATTTAGATGCGATTTTAACTTATGTATTGTGGTAAACTTGAATTATAATGAAGTCTTTGTTTTATTTCAACCGGTTAATAAATAAGGAAGTGATATCAGTTTAAAGAATATGAAACGTCAAAAAAGTGACCGACGTTGATGTCTTGCGATTGTTATTTTAAGTTGTCTCCATGATATAGACGACTATAGGCTAAAATTAAATACCGCAAAAGATAAATTTTATAATAATTAAATTCTATTTTCATACATACTCATGTAGTGTACGTCATAACTTCACCTAAACATTACAATTTCTATTTTTCTTTTAACTAAGAAAAAACGTTATTCTGTCTTAAATGTATGAGTGCTGTGGACTTTATTTATTTATTTTTTTATATTCATTGTCAGATATCAATAGAAACAAAAGAAAAATGAGTTATAACTAATGTAAACATCGGTCTTATGGCTTACGGCGATCTCTTACAGACAAACTTTATACGGATATTAGCATTTACAAACTTGGATAGTTTGTAGCCCACAAAAACTTTGTTGTAGATCTACTGAAGACATACTTTTCCAATAAGGGTGACGATTCACCCTTAATTTGGAACTGTTTGCCCAGCACACGCCGATAAAGCGTACAATTGTTGGCTTTTTCTCCATTTTGATGTATAAATGTTATTTTACATTGGAATACATTACTTTTCTTAATTAACTATAACCTATGCCACTTAGGAATCGTCTAACTTTCTATCAATGAAAGATTTTTTGTAAATGAGTCTCAATTAGTCGTTGCGAACGCACGTATGTCAAAGACGCATAACGCCTATCGGTAACGTTGTTTATCTATAGTAAATAAAATTATAAAAAAATACACATAGTAGAACATAGAGCCACCTCCTTTTCCTTAAAGCCGGTTAAAAATAAATAATATATATGCGAAAGTTTCTGTCCAGCTATCGATTACATCTTGAAGCTTAAATCACAGAACCAATACAGATGAAAAAAATTATCGAGATAGTTCGGGTAATGGAAAAGAATACAGGATAGTAAGAAAAATACTGGATACGGGCCGGAAGTTTGAGAACCGGCTAAGATAAATTTCGTATAATTTAGAACAATTTTTAGGGGGTTAAAAAGGTTCCCTCCCTTTACATCTTTAAATATTTATTTCAATTTGAAATATTATATTCTTTTCATGAATATCACTTTTAACAAAATAAAAGTAATTAAATCTTTCGCATCATACTATGTTCTGAATACGTGACGATTGCGGGCGTATTTTGAGACAATTACCAACAATGACTTAAGTTCTTAATTATAGATTAACAAGATCAAAAATCTAGCCAGCAATCTAGTTCAAGTGTTTAACAAGAAAATGTTATTTTACAGAACTCCGAGGTGGTCCGCTCGGTAAAGATGTATACAAACTGGAACAGTGGCATTGCCATTGGGGAGCCAAGAACGGCGAAGGTTCGGAGCACACTGTTGACGGCCGCGCTTTCTCTGGAGAGCTTCATTTCGTCCACTGGAACACTTCAAAATACAACAGCTTCTCAGAAGCAGCAGGACAACCTGATGGTCTGGCAGTGCTAGGCGTACTTTTAATGGTGAGATCAATATTTTCATTGTAATATGCTGTTCTATTATGATGTTTTTATATGGTGACGGATGAGTACGGAAAGTCACCCACCTATATTTATACCGTGAGCGTTGTAAGAACCCATTAAGGGAGCTAACTAAACACGAAAACAGCTCTGCAAAGAGAAGGAAAACTTAACACGTACCCTATACAAACCCGTCTGACCAGCGTGGTGTAGTAAATCAAAATCTCCTTTCAAAGGAGAGGCCTACGTGCAGCAGTCACATATTTAAGGATGTTGATGATGCTCACCTAATCGGCAATTAATGTTCAGAGAGGAAGAAAGTTAATTAAAATAAGAATGAGTATATTACTATTACTTGAAATAAATTCAAAATTTGATTCAAAAATCGTCAGATAATTTACGAGAAATGATTATTATAACAAGCAGCACTTAGTGTGGCGATACTAGTATTTACTTTCTCTCTGAGTGACGCTGTTGAACGCATTTCAACGACGACTATAAGACCATCTCAAGATTTCTTCTAACTACAATTCACGTTGGTTGTTCGTAATTAAAATTTTTTATTCGAGATACAAATTTCGACTGCAATCATTAAAAAAGATTTACCTACTCTAACTGTACACACCGATACAATCTATAGACAATATTGATTTAATTTATTTCTCTAATAACTTTTCAAATTAGCATCAATCAAGTATAATCATGTAAACGTTATTTTACCTACGGTTTATTTAGCTCGAACTGTTTACCATTTGTACCAGAGTTTATAAATAAGTGCGTTAACACTTTATTATGGACCGTTTTCCAGAAACACTCACCATAATAACTTGCGAGTGAGTAATATTCGCAGCTTTTATAAAAGTATTTTTTTCATCCCTCAGGCACAGTACATTTTTCTAGGAAACGTGATCGAATTGTATAAAGCGGCTAGGGTTCTACTTTTTGTTTGTTGATGGGACGGAAAAGCCCTTCGAATCTCTGCTCCTTGGAAATACAGGTGCCGGAAGTAAGTGGTGATTCCACTAAAACCACCCCAACGGCCGGATTCAGGCGCCCTACTCCGGGAAGCCCCGGATATATTATTTTAAGTCCTCCTCGACACAACGCCTAATATGACCCTTTACCGAGTGAAGCGACTTTCCCCCTAAATCGTGGCGTGGCGGCCCGATTATATTTTTTTCCAATCAGACCACCATCCAATCTCCTTTTTTTTTCTTTTTACGCGTGGAAACCCCCACGGTCACTCACCCCACCGGGGTTTGCGGCGAAATCAGACCAACTAAAGCCACATGGTGTGCCACTATGCGCTTGGAATAAGAGGGATTTGGTAGCTGCTGTTATTAAACCATCCGAATCCTTGAAACAAACCCTTTACCAACCCATCTGGGTAGCGTAGTATAGTAAGCCAAAATTTGCGTTCGAAGGAAAGGCTGTCCTGTTATGTCCAGCTGTGGACTATTAGACTATATTGAAAGTTGTTGAAGTCATACGAATTTTTTAACTTGTGTTTGATCCTTTACTCATACAACCACATGAGTAATAATAATGAACCAAAGTTTACTGAATTGAATGTAAATTATTCCATTTCTATTGAACTGAATCAGATAATGACTCGTATATAATCACGCTGTCAATCCAAACTATTATATTTAATTCATAATAAGTAAGCACTACATTTGCTTCTTTTCGGACAAAGGTCAAGTTACAAACATTCAAACCAGCCAGTCAGCCGTCTTAACAAAGCGACGGTAACATGCAATGTTGTGTAAGTTATCAAATTAAATTAGCGTACTTATGTAGGTAGGTAATATTTCGCCAGATAGGAAAACATACACAGCAAAAATAAGTATTTCCTTCCTTATACATTAAAGCTTTTACTCTTCAAGCCTTTGGGCTTTATCCTCAATTCTGTTCGCCGATGCTGTCTTTGACGACAACAAAGATACATAATATTTTTAGATACACAATTTATGTATGTATATTATATCAAATAAAGAGGAATTCTTTACCCAAACATAAGTATCTATGAAATAGAAATTTCGCTTTTAATAGCAGTCTATCATTTTATAGCTTTTGTAATGGACGTAACGTTTATTCATTTGATTTGAGTGAGTTGAGCGTATATTAACGTACAATTATCCGTGAAACAGACAAATAATTGTCCCATGTGAGGATCGAACTATCACAATAAGACAAACAAAGACAGTGAGATTACAACATAACAGTAAAAGTAGTAAACCTGTCAATTTAATTTGTTCTATTCCTTTTACATTTTAAATGTGACTACGATGCGTACTCGTAAGTAAAGCGATTAAGTTAACATGCAGCAGCAAAAGGCGATTACTTCATTGAAGCCTAACAAAAAAATCCTTTTAGATGCATTATCCATGTTCTGTTATACGGTGCATACCTACTGCATTAGAGGCATTTGAATAAGTTACGAGTTCAGTGTCCATTTTGTCGGCCCCATTATAATCACAATCCAAATAAGTTTGTATGACTACATCGATTGTATATAATGTGTTCAATATAAATCAATGATCAATGTAAAGTCGGCAATCAAAATATGATAAGTTACATTTGAATATTTCACATATATAAATACATACATAGTTACTAATCAACAAAATCACTAGACAACATCGGCATCGGTAAATTATTATAAAGAAGTCTTGTGCCAAACCTATGGGTTGTCTGGATGATTTTATACTCCAGTTTTAATTAAAGATAAACAATAAATATATTACATAAATTCATTTATAAAATGTTTATTGATGAGATAACAGAATGAACACAAATATATACGATGATAAATGTCAGGAAAAAAGTCGCAGTAGTCGCATTAATTTATGTGCATACCTACCACCCACCACTTCTTTTGTTTGCTGTACTATGTAGATGGCAGATACTTTTAATTCATTTCACATTAAAAACGTTAAGTCTCTTCTCTCTCCAGGCTGGCTCTAAGAATGAAGAATTGGATAAAGTTATTCGGCTGCTACCGTTCGTTACACATAAGAACGACAAAGTGACACTATCGGATCCACTGGACCCACTGAAGCTGCTTCCACCACCAAAGGGTTATTGGACATACCCTGGTTCACTTACCACTCCACCATGCACTGAATCCGTCACTTGGATTTTATTCAAGCAGCCAATCCAAGTTTCTGCTGACCAGGTTAGTATATTTAAAAACCTTATAGATATACCAAGGGAACACGTGTAGGTTTTTAACTAAAAGACTTCAGTGTATAATATCAGCAAGAACTTTGGGCACTTCAACATGATGCACGGTCATCGTCTGCGTCTCCTATTAGCGTCAAAAAATTTTAGTGCCCAAAAAAGGTTATAGTAAACCAACATTTACAAACAGATATATGCTTTCGCGGAATTTTTTTAAGAATTTCAAAGGGGTACTATTAAAAACGAGTAGTTCTTTTTCCTTCATACAATTTGCGGAACTTTAACCGTTTACGCAGCGCACACAATGGAAGTTTTGAAAGGAACAATTCGCCCTGTTTTTGCAACATTTTTCATTGACACTCCTTTTGCTACTTACCTTTTGGTCGAATCGTAATGATATATAGCCTATAGACATCCTCGAAAACTGTGCTACCTAATACTAAGCGAATATTTGAAATTGAATCATAAGCTCCTGAGATTAACGTGTTATAACAGACAAATTCTTTAGCTACATAATATTATAGTACCTATAGATATACCAAATATATAATAATGGTAAACTTACTAAAACTATCATATCTTTATAAGATAAGTTATATCTCTAGTTGTCCCATTGGTTAATTAAAAATCCTTAAGGGCAATATAAAAACTATTGAAAATTATAATCGGTTCAATCGGAATTGTCAATAATAGGGATATTAGCTTAATAATATGGATTCATTTTTATGGTTCAATGTATTTAGATCCAAATATTTACGTATAAGTTATAAGCGGGTCACCCACACTACTTTAAACAATTGCTCATGGAATAAGTAGGTGTAGGAAGTTACTTTACTAATATTATATTTAATTGCTGTACAGTTAAGATCACTGGCAGCGTTACCAGAAACTAGTCATAATGATGACTATCTAACTATGTTAACAACTTAATCTAAGTTTATTTATACTTATGACTAAAAAAGTCTCTGTATTAGAAAGAGACGTTTGTCGTCATTTATATCGTTAAATGTCTGTCCTGTTATTTCAGAGATCTCTCTCGTTTTAATTTAAAGTGGCAGACGATTTGGCATATTAATTAATTTGAAACTTACGAGTTACCGTACTGTTTTAAAACATTTAGGCTCAGTAATCTAAACCTCATGATCGTGAATTTCACACATACATACCCTTGTATAATGCTTTTAATGTATGCATGTGTACATTTTTATTTTCTTTTATCTGTAATATAAACACACTATACAAAGGTCTTGCTAGAGTCTAGACCTATCTCTGTCATTGAATTAAGGTGGAATAATACTTCAATTACTTTAAAGGTATTAACTCTAAATAATTACTTCCTTCTGTTCCTAATTACAACTGCAATAAATAGTAACGGGTAACAAGAACATTTGTCATTAATTATACGACTGATTGGATTTCAGTTGGCTTCGATGCGGAAACTGAAGTGCGGTGAAGCGTCGTGCGGCGTGGAGGCCATGGAGCTGCTGTACAACTACAGGCCGACACTGCCGCTCGGCAACCGTGATCTGCGCGACTTCGGCGGTAACTAACAGCAGTTCGCGTGAACGTCACAACGCTCACTACCCACTATTGTACAATAACCACAAGCGGTTTTAATATTCTTCTTCAGATATTGAAGAGCGAACAGCTTAGTTGTTTTGAAAAAGTTGCTCCGACAAGCTACTCAATCAGATGACAACTCGTTATATTAGATACCGAATAAGCATTATTTAGGAACTGTGCCTAAATCTGTACTACGTTTTATTACAAATCATGAATAAGAAAAGAATCTCGTCGTTGTCGTATAATAATAGATATATGTATTTAATTATAGTCTTAGCAAAGAAATCTCATCAGAAATATGTATTTTTAAACAACGAAATAAGAAGCTTCGTCATAGATAGGTAGTTCGCATTGAGATATACGTTCCATATTTAATATAATGATTGTAAAAAGCTTGTGAAGACATTAAACAAGTGCCTATAATTGTATCGTATACTTACTTATCTTATAATTATTAAATGGATTATTAACTTTTATTTTAATTATGATTGTTCTTAAATTTATACTGTATTTAAAAATATATTACCTATGCTACATAGCGTTATTTCTAAAATAATATTTTGTTTTCTTATAAATCTTTGGTGTTATAATATTATGTATTACAACAATTGGCCTCAAAAATGTCAACAACTAATATTGGGTGAATTATATTTCATGAATATTATACACATTAAAAAACGTTTTATTTTAATGAAATAGAATACTGAGCCTTATCACGCTCCTACGCGACATGACATGTTATGAAATGTTCAGACTTTACCAATTACAACTAAATTTACATAGACAATAAGAATGAACACATTTTTGAGGACAATAATTATGATAAGGTAAAAAAAAATGTTCTTTTTATTAAATTCTTAGTCTTGGAGTTACCAACAAAATTTTAGCAATAAGTATATCGGTATATGGGTCATCGGAATTTATGTACACAGGACTGTTCTGTTCATTCTGTTTACTATGGAAGGAAGTAAACTACACGAATAAGGTTTTAACAAATAATATACAAAATCAGTACAGCTTACATTGCTTTACCAGTACAAGGCTACCATGCTGTTAATAACAGCCCATTTTTGTAATAGAACAAATTGTAAGAAAATGCTACTGCACACTTGGCTTCCTTTACTAATTAAGTAATATTTATGGTCCAAATGAACAACATACAATAAAGTTTTGCCACTGATCTCTATCTTTTGACTCTGCCGTCGACTAGTAAACTTATGTATAAGCTTAAAAATAGTCAACAGAAGTCAAAGCAGTGTCATGACTGAACAATTATAAGTACATATTAAGTAAGTTAAGTACTGTATGTACCTTAAAACAAGAGTGCCTCAAAATGTACGTGTCTTAGTTATGTTAACTGAGACGGTATACAATACATTTATGTATTTATGTTATGTAAATAAGGTGTTGTTGATGAAGCTTAAAGCAGTATACACAATAAACTTAGTTTTATACAACATTTCGTTTTATTCAATCGTTTAAAATTTAAAAAAATTAATCAATGCAACAGTTCACCTAGAGTATGAAACAAATGTTAAGTCAGCATGGAGTTTAACACATTCAATATACAAAATATGACATCAAATAAGGAAATCTCTCCGAAAGTTAGTTTGGTGTTGCTGGAAAGTAAGATCTTATGGGACTTTACTTTTGAATTTGCCTTCAAGTTGAAATGCAATGAAATGTAGGAATCGCTTTGCATAAATATAAGATAGGGAAATAAATTTTAGTTCGCAGAAGTTACAGAATGATTTAACGACTTTTATGAACCTGCAATGTATTTTGATTTAAGAACTGTACGAGTCACACCCTGCTGTTTTCGAGGAGTTTTCGGTCTTATAGCACATTCACTGCTCATTGAAAATTCTTATTTTTTGAGAACGGTGAAAATACTAATGATGCTTGTGAATTTTCGGCTCGAAGTCTTTTTCTGTCGACCACAAACCATAACTTTTATAAAATTAATAATCTCAAGACTTGAGATATAACACTATGACATAAATTGAAAAACTTTTTTTTATAAAAATCAATATAATGGAACTACAACGTTTTTATTCAATGGATGCAAAAAAATTTATCGATCTAGTAACATTAATCTGATTGTTAATGCAATTGATCCAATTACTGCAATTCTTCAATTGCTATGTAGTCAACAGACGATAGTATAATTTATGATAACGACTAATTGTGTAGTAATATTAATATTATATAAAATTTATAGTAAGAAAGGCACAAACTGACGGTGATAGAAAACAGTAAACAATTAGAGTAATTACGATTATAAATATGTAGGTATACATATGCAAGTAGCACCATAATTGTCAATGTTTCTTCATCATTTTGTATTACAATTTACTGAAATTTGTTAGTCTAAAATTCAAAACCTGTCATGAAAATCAATTAATTATGCGAATACCGTTATTTTCTACACTAGGTACAAACACATTTTACATTTCATATATCTATATTTTTGGTTTAAGAATTTGTATACAACACAAAATCTATCTAAATTATAAAAACATTTCGATGTATTTTCATTAATGTATTCACTAAAAATCTCATTACAACAATATTATTAATCTACTTATGCCTAGTAAAGAAGTACTAAGTATTATTTTTAATCATAGTAGTCTCGCATTAAATCATATTAAAAAAATGTTAAAAAAAATATATTGTACATTATACTGTTACATTTAATCAAAATCAATATTTACTTGTCACTTAAATATGGGTTATACCAATATTCCTGGTTTCTACATATTTTTACGGTTCCCGTTTACGATGAGTATTTTTCAAGTAGCCATTTAATGGAGGTAAGCAAATATGCTATACTTAATATACTCGTATTACTGATTGTAGACAAACTGTAATGAGGTAAGTATATGTATTGCACGGAGGCAGGATTAAAACGTTTCAACGTCTCTGCTGAAGATTAACGCCGCCTTAAAACTCAGCATTATACAGCACTACAAAATACTCGAACACTTGCAAAATTCTTGCGTCATATTTGACTAACACTGAATAAGTCATGCCTTTGACCAGTTACCTAACACAAGTTTGGACATTCCAATCGAAGTTTTCATTAAATTTTACTTTATAGTTATAGATGCAAGTATTTTATTATCAATAACATTACACTGTTTTTTTTGAACTATCAAAATATCCTTGAACAAAAAAATGAAACATTTTATGTAAGATTTAACATAGTGTTAACATAACCTGAATTATTTCGTTTCAAAATTCTTGTACTTTTAGCACAGCAATCATTTATTTAAACTTCTCGTTTTGTCAATCTTCAATGATCTACGACTAACAACAGAAACTCGTATAAATATACCTACGGTTTTATATATAACAGCACAAAATCACAGAATATACAAAATTGTTCGATAAGGACTTCATACAAAATACGACAAATGACATAGATAAATGTGATGTAGGAAATACAAAAGAAAATGTTTTATACCATATTTATTATAACTATCTATTCTAGTTTACCGTTTTGTTGCAGAATTGTTTGCGGCAACTTAAACAATGAATCATTCGAAAGTTTTTCGTTTCGCGTTATTTTTCCTTTAGATTGCTAGACTATAAAGTTGTTCTACTTTAATCACAATCAACTAAACTAGAACAGCAAAATATTCTATAATATAGTTTTCTCTTACTGTCACTGTAAACTTTTCTAGTTTCGGTATCAGTAATGTTCCTATAGTGTATAACATGGAAAGTGAAGTGGCATATTTTCCTAGCATAACAACTAAGATGACATCCCAAGGTAGTACACGGACATCATTAAGAGGTAGTAGAGCCACGCTGATTTCAGCACGAACGGGCCGGCTCGACCAGGACAGTACTACCCTCCCACAGAAGATCAACCTAAAACGACAACATTCGTGCCGTCGTGTTTCGTTGGTGAGTGCGAGACCGGAGGCCCATTGATGCAGAGGTGACAGTAGTCGTGGTAAGTATGTGCAATGCAATGCCATGATGACTGTCATGCCTGTTACGTCGTCCCCAAGCGAGGCGTAAAAAAGCATCTTACTAGGCAGCCATAGTGTGGGTCAATATACTGCATTGTCTGCATTCGCAATGAGTATGGCGACCACAACTCTTGGATTCTATTCATGCTTTCCATTAAGCAGAGTAGAGTCACTTGGGCAGGCTCTTAAAATGAAAAAAAAATCTAAAGCAACAAGTTTTGGATAAGAATCTTTGTATACAGTATGTTATGGCCCAGTATTATATAGTTTGATTGGGATTATAAAGAGCTCTTATACATGATAAGGAATGGTATACTTTGGATAGATTTCTTTTGAATGGCAACTTTAACTTAATAACAAAGCGTAAACTAAACAGTTTCCTTTACTGATGGTAATTGTAACTCTAAAAATAGTTACAATTTAAATAGTGGCAAGGGTTAAATTAAAAATTTAAATTATTGGTGGGATATACTACCGGTAATAGAACGAGCTAAAACTTAATCAGATCGTCAGTGGCGTTGTCATGGCCCGTGTCAGTACTGTTACTGGTAATCTCAGTATCCGTTTTTTGTACATCTAGGTTTTTTGGTGAAACTTTTCTTCTGGGTTTCACTGGCGCTTCATCTAAAATGCCGGTGAGGCCTAATTGATGTCCTTGTTCTGAAAAGTATCTTGCTTCACGATTAGCTTCAACTCTTCTGCTGGCAGGCGATAGTTTCGTTCTGACAGGGGGACTAGGTGCCGCTCTGGAGTATGGCGGTCGGTTGTCAAATATCGTCCCATCTATGGGATTCAAACTGCCCGGTAAAAGGGCAGATGTTTTACTCCTCTCCAAAGAGTAGACTTCATTACATATTTTGTTCCGTTGATCTATGCTAGTACTACTATCATCTGTGTAAAAGGTAGCTTTGTTTGTATGCTCCATACGTAACAGTCTGTCAGCCTGAACATCTGATTTGCTTCTTTCTAATGTAAAAGCGCCATTTGTGTGTAAATGGCAACTAAATGAGCTGGTATTGACGGTGCAGGCAGGGGCCGTGGAAAATGGCACAGATGGTGCCCATAGACAAGCACCTTCATTTCTTGGTACTAACAATAAGGGGTCCTGAAACAAATAATTTTTAGATAAAATATTTTCATTTTAAATGTACCTACTAAAACGTTAGCATTAATATTCATTTTGTATTTATTTAAATTATCTAAATCGCTTCAACTCAAAAGTGCTATATTTGCACAACCATTATTGATAGAAATTAACGCAAATGCTATATCGTTTTACAGTGATTATAAGTATTCATCTAGAAAATATTTGTAAATTGTACTATAATTGAACTGGTGCAGAACACGTTATAATCTAAAAGACGAAACTATTTAATGTCAATAGATAATAATAAGCATACGTAACAGATAATGATTATGCATTACACACTGTTTAAAAAAAACCGATTAGGTTTTTTCTGGCTTTTCCAAATTCTAGATACATAAAAGATGACTGGTAATAATGGTTTATATAGTTTAAAAGTAATAATCAAGTTGAATTTGTCAAAGTTTTAATCATTATAAAAAATCACTTCATGCTAGCAAGTGCTTACAAAAATATTTTGTTAGAGAAAATTGTCTATTCTCTTCAGAAAAAGTTCTTTATGTTGATGACATTCAAGCGAATTCATCTCATAAGCGGGCCTGACTGAAGCCAATTATTGGAAAGAGGAGTCCCCTTCTGCTGGAAATCCTTTTATTCGCATTAGACAAATTTAATGACACTGAGTAATTATAAATATCCCAGAGACTTGTGACCGATGAAAATAGTCAACTTTCAGACTATCACAGAATTTTTGTTTTCACAAGATTCTCACATAACACTGCTTTGATGGGAAAAGGTAGGTATACCAAAAACATAATATGTCATATTTACTAAGCTTCACATTATGGTCATACATTATTGTAAAAAAGTGTGTTTGGTTATTCTTAGAGATAAGTTCACCACTTGCTGATGAAGTTCCGGATTGACTATTGTGATCTTATCTGTCAGTTAGCTATAGATTTCGGTTTCGTAAGTCTTTGACAGCAACAAATATGTCAGCGAAACATACATTTCAGCAATCTTTATCTATCAAATAATTTTATAAGACAGATACCTATCTGAAACTCTATTAGGAGCAGGTGAAACCGGCTCTACGCCTACTGAATGCCGTCTACCAGCATTTACTAAACTTGTATAGGTACATCCTATAGTTTTTTTAAGTACTTTCGTAAATTTGCAATATTGGATACCTAAACCGTAAAATGTATATGAAATGACTTTTATCAGTATTTAACTGTCTCTAAATAGACAATTGCACTGTAATAATCACGATTAATATATTATATCATGTTACAGTTCCTGACATAAAATAAAATTAAACTACAAAAGAAAGTCACTGAAAAAAAAAAAATTTAAGTACTGAGTTGTTCTTTGATAATTTTTGGTCACAACTTTCCCTACGAAGCAATATATTTTAAAATTCATTTCAATGCTACCTATGCTCTGCGATTTCACTCGCTTGATTATTTCTTTTTTCGTGTTTCTAACTTTAAAAATGATGGACTTCTATACAACCGTTAATCCCTTATTTTACCCCTTGTTGGTAGACTTTCTAAAAAATATTTCTATTTGTGTGCGTAAAACATGAAAGCGTCAACTGCCAAAATTTGGATATAGTAACCCCAGTGGTTTAGGGTATATATTGATGAACCACACAGTCAGTCAAGGCAAATACATACTTTTCCTGTAACGGCGTATATTTTAGACTGCAATGCATGAAGTTTGTTGCGCAAATATTCATAAGAGCTCTCTCGTAACTTCATCACCCATTGCACCACATTATCCTCGGCACGTGCAGCGAATATATGGCGTTTCTCTGGTTCATCTCTGAAACGGTAATAAACAAAATAAGAAAAACGGTAACTGCAACAATAGAAAAGAATCGTCTTAACGTTCGTGAAGGTTTTTTCATTGCATAATAGTAATTGATGCTTGCCATTGGGACATATTTAAGGCAAAGTAATTACTTACCTGAATAGTTAGCTTTTCTGTTACACAGGGAGGAAATGAGTAGACGGAATCTAATGGAAAGTGACTACCACTGTCCATGAGCACCTGCAAGTTAGGAGTTACCGGCGCATTGCCAACCTTAGCCTTTTTCCTTTATGTTTTGAAAATATATTTACATTATCATTATCAACAACATTTAATAGTCCTCAGCAATTGCATTGATCACAACTTTTCTTTAAAAAGGTTTGGTATATGGTCAAGGCCTGGCCAGGCAGGTTGATATAAGGTTTGCATCAAGTTTTCTTTAGCCTTGTTTGTCCAAATTCATCAAGTTTTCTTTCTCTTGTAGCACTGTACTCCAACATAGTTAGCTCCCTTAGTTGGCTCTTACAACACAAACAGGATGAACAGTAGACTGAAGTGTCACCTTCACAGATTCTTAATCTATTACCACAGATAAAAATATAAATGCAAATAAAATAACTACAACATTCAAATTTTAATAATAACAAACATGAGCCATTCTTTTATCTCTTCATTCACATATGTCATGTCATTTCATATATCTCACATAAATGGCCTATGTGTTCAGATTATGGGGCTTAATATGAGTCCCATGACAGACAGCACACTGGACTCATAATTACAAAAGTATATTAATAGTTATCTGTACAGCTCTTCTTGGCAAATAAAACATTTTAATAAAAAATTTGATGGTTACCTAGAAATTATCAATAAAATGATTTAAAAACAAACAAACCAGGCCAAAACAACAACTTACATAAATGATATTGAAAATGAGAACGGAATGCTTTGTCCATGTTCCATTTGTATTGAAGAGTTTTCTAAAACAAACATCCCTGCAGGATTTTTTGTGTCAAATTTCCCCATTTCACTTATTTTGAAATAAAATAAATAATTGTTTACTAGACGAAACCATCTCTCTTTAAACACTGTAAAAAAACGTAAAACCAAACTAAGTGTGTAGGTATTTATTGTTGAAAATATAAAAGGATAACAGAATGACAATCATTATCCTGTTACTAAATTAATATTCTGTATTATAATGTGGTGTTAAATCTGACTAAGTTATAATTGTGAATACCTGAACACAAACGGAACAATAGTAACAATTTCATGCACATACTTATAAACACAATTTGTTTGGCAAGTATAGTGGTTAAATGCACACTTTATTCACTTACGCCAACTAATTTACTTATTGTAAATTGGTAAATTGTATGTGTTTTACTAGTAGTATGTAGTTTAAATTTTTTGACAAGGTAAAAAAAATCTTTCTGAAAAAAAATACTTACAGGTAAAAATACTACCATGGAAAACACTGTTGAGGATGGTACTTTACTTAGAAAAAATATGTATGTATAATAAGATATTTGCATGATCGATAGTTGTGAATACAAAATTAGGTGGTTAACCATAATTCAAAAATCTCTATAAGTATATGGAGGCAAATTCTATTATCACTAATTAAAACTCAAACAGGCTAAAAATTAATGAACCAAGTCTAATCATATTAAAATTTATGAATCACAAAAATCTAATTAGATTAAAGACTTAGGCAAAAAATATGGGAGGTACTAGAAATAAATGTTTATTATTTACAAAGAAATTCTTTAAGGATGAAAGGAACATAATATAGTATGTTACTGTGTCATTTTAAATTTCTTAGTAGAGTAGGATGTGCATGATAAGAACTAATGATGTATATTGGTATATATAAAATAATAACCTGCTGGATTACGATAACTGCCATTGGTAATCTTCTTATAATTTAGTCTTCCTTCTATTACACAAGGTCGATCGCTCAGTAGAGCGAGTTCACGAATATTGCATTTCATTGGTACATACAAAATAAACAACCAAATGATTAATCTGTATTGACTTTATCTTAATACAAGAAAGTCAATAGTTAGCTAATTATTATATTTCATTCTAGATAAAAAAAAAAACTCATTCTACGATTACAGTCACAGAATATTTCAAAACAAAATAGATTTTAATTGAAATTTTGGCTTACAGGTAACAGCTACTCTATTTTATTAATGTACAATGACACTGACATTAGAGGAACTAGTTATTGACAGTATGCACTAACACTAGTAACAATCAGTATTGCGGTTTAAAAATATCAGCTGTCTTATCACAGCATGATTTTTCAATCAATAGAATTAGAAATTAGAAATTGAAAAGAATAATAATAATAGTAATTGGGATCTGTCTCACGAGATTGCCGATATGTGGAATGTGGATTCGGTGATCATTGTTCCGATAATCATATCTGTTCACGGATTGATAGCCAAGAGCCTCGACCAACACCTTAAGAGGCTCACGTTAGGTTGGATCAAGGGTCTGATGCAGAAGGCAGTCTTCCTTGACACGGCCCGTATTGTGAGGAGGTTCCTGTCTCTGGAGCCCTAACCACCGGTATCTTGGTCCCTGTACCCGATGTCGGTGGTCTACTATTTTTTATATTTTTAAATATGTATTTTTTATATATTTAAAAATGTAATCAATATGTATATTAAATGTAATAAAGAGAATAGTAATTGATTAAGCTCTAAATTTAATGTGAAAACGTGAATAAATAGTTGTCTATTTTTCTGTCGTGCATTCCACCAATGGTATGTCTTTTATTTGGCATAAAATGTATTGGCTTTTATTTACCCGTCTTTGTGTAGCTTTTGTCTAGTGTATATTAATATTTACATGATATTCGTATTGTTCTTTTAAAATAATACCATTATCCTTTTATGTAATGCCAAGGAAGAATCTCAACTTATCTTCAACACAAAGGAAAAATCTTTTAACACAAGATGAAGGAACACTATATTTTTCTCATGTGGATATTACCACAAAATTAACAAAAAAACCAATGTATATGCACTTATAATTATTTATTATTCATAGACAACTTTAATAATTTACTGCAGTGCTGAACATATAACACTCCTTAGAAAGGTATACTAAGTAGATATACTAAGCTAAAAAGCTTAGTATATCCACGCTGTTATACGGATTTATTTTAACTTTTCTTCTCATTGCAGTACATGTCGGCTCTCACAACATCTACAGCACGAATAAGGATGGTGACACCACATTCTGAATTTTGAATTGTACTGTTTTGTGGTTGTTCGAATAGTTGGTTGTAATCGACCAAGGAGCAAGAACAATACTTTGTATTAACTACGTGGATAATAGCAACTCATCTGGAAACTACTAAATAATTCACAAGTCAATAACTACGTGATCTCAAGTGTCATGGTGTGCCAACCAGTCTTGTTGACCTTACATTTTTACTTTAATTACACTACATACATTGCTGGACTGAATGTCAGCTGTCCCCAATTGTGGGTGCGGCAGGGCCACGCGAACGGCGCTTGTCAGCGGCGCAGGAAGTCGCAGAACGATCTCAGTCCTCCATAAGCGCAAGACTGGGGCTGATAGGTGAGGCCATTTGTTACCATAGCAGAAGCCGGGGGTGGCACGAAGCGTGTGCGTCCTTTTGGGGTCGGAAAGGAAATGTTAGTTTCCACTGAGGGGGGTCTGTATGCAAGCTGTAGATAGCCAGATGTACATCGAGTTCCAGGGAGTTCCTTTCTAGGGTTCACCTTGTTTCCAGATTACTAGTACCTTAGGCACCATGCAGTTTTTGATTGATTTGAGTCCGACAATACCACCAGTTGGTGGTATTCGAGGGGATCGTCGCACAGAATAAAAAGGTGTTATTCGACATAAGACAATAACGACATACTATAACACACATTACTTGAAGACAACTAATGTTAATGATAAAGAACATTAAATTAACAAGGCAGCAGTATAATTATTCGTTTATTTTTAACTTTTAGTACAAAATAAAACTAGTACACAGGGATACATCTCAAACCTAGCATTTGCATGTTGAATAGTCCGAGGTTTACGACGATAAGTCTTCTCATTTGTACTATTTTAGACACTATAACGTCACACAGATTAGCTCATTATTCCCCATCAAAAAATAAAATTAATCATAACTGAATAATGTAATCACTCTTCGAGTTCATTCGATCAAAATAGATGTTTTATTGCCGACATTACACTATATTACCATTGATATCTACATCAGATTAGATTTTAAGCTTACTTATTAATTTACAAATACATAATTTTGAGGTTTGGAGCGGCATTGATGAATTTTTCAGGCACAATCAAACCAGTGCACTCCAATGTTCAAAATACACGACACAACACTTCGAATTATATCCAGTAGTCCCCTCTAGTAGTCTACTGGGTTGGCAACTGGGAATTTCTTCTCAATCGTTACCTTGTGATAGATTTGTCCAACTGTTCGTTTCCGATTCGTGTCAGAGGGAACTAGTCACTTTTTTCTCAATTGTCATCCGTGAAACCGGGGAGGGGAGTGACAATTACCACAATTCCAAATTGTTCTCTATTAAAACCGATATTGTACCATTTACCACCCATATAGATGTAAACAAGAATTTGCAACCCAACACGTTTCAGCAGTTCCTCAAATATATAATACAATGGTTGCTTCGTATGAAAATAGAAGACTGCTACTCTTTACTCAAATATCATCTTTTAAGGGGGTATTCTGGTCTAGGGACATGAATTTTAGGTAATTTTTGAAGTGCTGTAAAAAAAGCACTCTTTTTATACATTATTTATTAACATTAGAAGAATACAAAAAAATATTAAAAAGTCAAAAAAATACAAAATTTCGGTAATTATCAGTTGACAAAGTGGGGAATCTCAAAAATTTGGTGCGTTATCATACCCACGATTTTAACCCTCCTAGCAATTTGAAACAAAAAAAAAGATTATCAATCTATAATAACGTCGCAATGTCTGGAACTACGGAAAAATGGAAATTTCTTTTTACAAAATGGCGACTGCCTAAAGAAAAAAGCCTTGTACCACTTTTTTTGACTTTCTTATTTTTTTAAAATAGTAAAAATGAAAATTTGCGGATAGGCGTAGTTGCGGACATATACTCTCTAATAGACAGACAGTCTCTAAAGAAGACTTTCTTAAAATTTTAAGTAAATCGGTTTGGTAGAACCTGTGAAATCATGGGTATAGTATTAAAAAAAACAGTTTTGACAGTTAGCCGGAGAATCCATAATGTCTTTTGTTCGATTAGTTATACCGGTTTGGATGCCAGCTCAGCAAAACAAGACATAGGTACTGTCTCCAAAATAATTGGAATTTTCTTGTAGACATATTCTTAAATAGTTAAACTTTGAAAATATGAAAAAAATAAAATCTTTTTTTTATTTCTAGACCAGAATACCCCCTTAAACATGTCAAATGATCACTGTACTGTTATAGAAATTAAGCTGCTAGAGTAAATAACACGAGATCCGACAAAATTGAAGATGTGGAAGTTTCTCCCATATATGAAAACCTCTTAATGGCAGATTATTACAATAATAACATAAAAATCGTATTGCTTGATTCCAAAAATCAAGAGAAATACATTTTTACAGCGATAGGACCGTTAAAGTGCCCAGCTTCATTCAATTATACATGGATCATAGGAAGTACTAGTTATCATACAAAAATGTTGCCTCTCGTGTATAATTTAAAGATATAGACAAGAATCCACATACGTCCCAAGTCCTGGACGGAATACCAAAAACTGTAAAACAGACTAAAAAACAACAGCAATGATCGCCATCACGAAAGTTCCCATCCGTAACAGTAGACGGATGTTACTACCACTTCAATAAAGTTGTTTAGTGTTTACACTAAACAACTTTATCAGATCCTTTAGGACACGAACTTAAAATTACGAAGGCTGATAATCCAACAAAAATCTGCGAAGTGGCATTGAGTCCGGTGCTCCATGTACATGGAAGCCAACATCGCACAACTAACTATTTAAAGAGCTGGCACAACAAATTGAATCGGGCAGTAGAAAAAAGAAGCGGAATAACATACACTTCCTCAACGTTACGTGAAAGGATTCATCATTTTACACAGTCCGAAATATGATGACTGAAAACAAAATGAAATATGTAAAAGAAAAGCAGAAGTAAAGTATACTCAAAGATCGTTTCGATCGATCAATCAGTTGATCGAAAGTATTCGTTTACGGGGATATGTCTGTTGGACATACTAAGGCATTAAATAATATGTCTAAAATTTATTCAAGTCCAGTTGTATGGAACAACAATTATTCTGCGATAAATAAAGAAATACGATTAGCACTGTGATTGATTTAAATAGTAGGTACCAGCCAATTATAACGTAGTAGAAAAATTAGAAGATATACCCTAAACTTCGGAACGGACCCTGGAATCAAGGGTGACTATTGCGAAAAAATTATCATTTGTCGTCTGTAGCATGAATCGAAAGCGAACAGTTGTGACAATTTGTCAATCAAGATGAAAATTCCCAATTGTCAATCCGACGGTCGATGCTAGAAGAAAATATTGGAAACAGTTTCACTTTTCAAGCTCATATCACGTATCACTTGCTACCAGTGTCGTACATGTATTCAAAACATAACTGAAATTTCGCATTTACAGAATGTAATATTCATCGATCTCAAATTATAGAAACTGCTCAAGTATTAAACTATTCGATATCGTTTCATTATAGCCGACTGCCTGTTCGACCAGAAACCGCTGCTAAAACTAGTGTTTACATTAGACTAGAGCAGTTTAAGTTGAAACCAGTCCGGCCCCTTTAAATTGGGATGCTAATAGCATTGTGGCCCGGCAAAACAGACGGTTAGCAATAACGAGACGAAAACGAGGCATTATAATCATACAATTTTCATGTTTCGACTAAACCTTACCTAACTATAAAAACTACACCGTGCACAGTGAGAACATATACTGTACAAAAATAACTTACAAATAGAACCGACTTAATCACGAGTTTTTCTTACTGGGTGTCGCCATTAAACGTAAAAATTAAAACGGATACCGTGGCACTAAATTTAATTGTGGTTAATTTTGTTCAGTAATCAGTCTGTAACAAGACAGCGAAGTAAATTAGTTAAAGTTTATCTTACAGTTAAACATATTTTACAGGCAATTATTAACTTTTCATTCGTACGTATAATACATACGGTTCATAAAGTTTATAATACTGGTAATACGAATTTACGTTCTCAAAGAACGTACATTTAAGCTTTTGTTCAAATTGAAAGTTATACCCATTCTTCCAAGTCACTGGGCACTACAAAACAATGCAGGCAAGAGTACTTCACATAACTTTAATGTAAAATACATTAAAGTTCAGGTCCCACTATTGAGAATAAAAAAACCTTAACAATTATAGGATAATCATTAATACTATGGCAGTGAATTCAATTAAGAAAGTTACCTATATGTTTGCTATCTTATAGTAGCATTATCATACAAAGACAACTGCATCCTCATTTTTGGTGAAATAAATGATCAAGGCATATTTCCAAACAAAATATAATATAGTACAATGTGTACAAAATAAGCATTTCAGGGCGATTTTAGGCGGGATTTATCATCGTATATTGATTGAAAAACAATATGTATATATATACTTCTCTAAGCTCCATCGTTATTGCACCATTATAAGTAAATATAACATCCGTAATAGCATCATCAGTTGAGTAACTAGAGAAATAAGTCGGTTCCTAAATCCTTACACAATTACATATTTATTCAAATTACAAATCCTTTACAAATTTTAATTAAGTGCTAAATCGACGGAAACAAAAAATGATTATCAAAAGTGAATTTCAACAATGAATTCTGTAATTACATAACATAACAAATTGCTTATTTCTGTTATATCTTATTCCTAAGAGGCGGATAATCGTCATGAGCGAAAAAAGTTTATTCCTAAGATATTGTGGCTCATCATCTACATCAATTTAAAGCAACTGTATACCCCAAAAAACGTAAATATGTTCCTGAACATAATTCAACAAATAGTAGTAAAAAAGGTCATGTTTTCACTTGAATAATTTGAGTTGGCAATGCAATTTTTTTAGTTTGACGAATGTTATGCAACAAAGTAATACTTTAAATGTTATAAATTTATTGGTCAAAATTATTGGGATGTATAAATAGTTATATTTAAAAATTCAAGCATAATCAAAATAAGAAATGTTATAAGATTTAATAAAATAAAAGTCATATGTCGCTGAACTTAAAAAAAAAATTCTACATAATTAAATATAGTTGTATATGATCCATTCTAGGTATATATAGGTATTATATAATTTTAAATGAAATAAGAACTTAATTTTTATAAAAAATATATGGATTATAACACAAAAAATAGGTCTTTGGTTCGAGTTTTCATTTGAAAGACATTCGCATTCCTTTGCTTAATATTTTATGGATGACATTTTATCTCATGATATAATTTTATAAGAGAATTAATTACCATAACTTGTAAAAGTTGAAATTGTCTTAATTTTTAAACATAATAAATAAATAGATTTATCAATATTTGTACAAATGAGGTCGATAATTTTGTTAATAAATCTTTCTTAAGTTTTTTTTTTTGTTTGAAGCTCAGCGACACAAACTAGAATCATATAGTTGTATTCAAAGAAAGTTTGTATATTTTATATCAGGCATGTGGCCAGAAACTCTTTGGTCCTATGTTTATAGTTAGAACGTGTCTTAATAAAGTATATCTATTTTATGTAACTATGAGTCGAGAGTGGAATAGCTATTAGTACAGATGTCATAATTATTAATTTAGGTTTTGCTACTCAAAGACAACAAAACTAGTTTTATTTCGGATTTTATTGTAGGCTGGACTGATGTTTATGTTTATTTGAATGTCCTAAAAACTATCGAGTTCGTCAGAAAATAATTAGTGTGTAGAAAATTTATTCAGACAATACCATCAGAATATTCAAGCACTCATCAGGGTTACAGCAACACCTAAACACTTACATCCTTTTTTGTTTAGTAATAGCAATAATTTGCAGTAATTAAAATAATTATTTCAAAGGCTTATAATTTATAAAATAATATATCAAAATATAGAGAATAGTGACAGAAGCATATGCAATAATTAGATTTGCTGTAACGCTGACGAAACTTATGTACATTTAAAGATTAATTGGCGTTGTTTTAATACACATCTAGCATCACATTATGGCTGTCATAATAGATTACATTACTATATCACCCTGATTTTTATATAAGTTTAGGTTTAATAGCTTTAGATCAAAATATTATCGAAGGAGATTAACCACAATATTTCACATACGGACAGTAGAAATAGCTGAGATAACGCAAGTGCAAGTTACTTTGAGTCTCGTGTCTGAAATCGCTTAGGTGGTAATTGAAATGCCTTGTAGTCAAAAGTCAATCTTACACCCAAAAATGACATGTAGCGCCACAATAAATAATGAAAATTGTAAAGGTTACGAAACTGTTTTGACTTCAGATTACAAAACAAAAGGCTGATTGGCAAATACAAATCAAAAAGCGAACACAATCTCGTGGCAGTGCTTAACAGACCATCTTACTACTTGCACGTCACTAGTGTTTCTTTATCTTATACTAAAAGTGCAATCTTGCATTTTTAAACATTATAAAAGTTGTTCCCAAAAACAAAATATAAATTTTGTGTGTTTTTACTGTTTAGTTTACCCGATAATAATACGGTTATATTGTCATACAAAACCTCGACAGCATTTTGACAGTATTGCCAGTTTTTAATATTTTTTCTCATCAATTAGAAAAATTACTTATTAGTCCAGACGTTAGGGACCTGCGTTTGCTAACACGTTTCAAATCCGATCATGACGTGCTTCACATAATATTTGAATAACATAATTTCTAATACATGATTTTAAACAAATAACGTATACGGCAAATCATTATTATGGATATAACAACTATAAACTAGATCAGTTAAAATTTCTCTAGTTAGTTAGTGATTTCAATCCGAAGAACACAAATCGCATTGCTTTAGGTACATCACTGCTATCACAATCTGTTAAATCTTGAAAATTTTAATAACAATAAGATACCGGGTGAAGCTCAGTTCGCAAGTGCTTGCCGTGCTCACTTTGGAATATGAACAAAATATATTAGGCATATTTAACAAATACTTTCTGTAAAGCAATTTGTGCTGAGTTTTATTATTTCATAATTTTGTAGGTTACCGCTTAAACACTAGACAATATTTAAAAGAAAATAGTGAAAAGTAAAATTATTGGTTTTTTTAATGTAACTGTGATAATAATAAAAAAATACCTATATTTATTTTTTATTCAATGTTAAATTACCTACTTTTATTATGTAATTTTTAATAAAACAGGGAGTTTCACGTGCTGCTGGTATCATTACATGTACACAGTGCTACGTGTTTACAGTGCCAGCACAAGTTACCTACACAAAAATAATAGACACTGTCATACATTTGTTGTACAACGTTCCATCGGTATTTTGTTTAGCCATCTGAAGTGTTGATACTAGACTATTTCCTTTGCAAACTGTGCGGTATCATTTCACAATTAAATGTTCATGCGTTGATTTAAGAACTAGTTTGCGGACAGTACAAGTAGATTATAAATAAAATTAATTTATAAATCGGTTAATTAAGTATAGACACTATTAAAGAAAAACATTTATGAGATTTAAACTTTATAAACAAATGTGAATACAAGTAATATTGTCCTTGGTAAGTTTTGTTACTTTCATTTGATTTCGTATGAAGTATTTATCAATTTATTACTAGATACTACTCTCATTAAAGATAAAAATGGACATCTCATCTTGTGCAGTCGTTCATTCTAATAATATTCTGGACACCGAAATTTACTAGAAACAGGCACAAACGATTTATTGCAGTCTGCCGCCAATTTTTATCAGTCTGTTTCCCCGTCTATCTAGTATGTTTACTCTTTTTGTGTCATAATGTACTAACGGTATGTTTTAATTTTTACAGATCATCACCCACCCTTGCGTTATCTGAGTATTTCTGTATCCGTGAATAATACGTATTGCTGTTTAAGAATTAACAACCTCTACTTTGAGACATTCGTATCTTAAACAACAGCTGTTAAGAGATTGATTATTATAAATAGACACGGTTCAACGTTGCGCCTATGTGTCTTCCCTCATAATATTTATAGTATAAAATAAATGTGGGACAAAACACAGACACATATACTTTAATATTTTTTTGCTTTACTTTGAAATAGTGCAACGAGAACCTTATCTTATATAATCCTGTATAAAAATAGCGTGTCAATTTATATTAGACAATATCCATTTTATTGTACCCTAAATACTTCTTAAATATTTGAAATGTATTAAAATTTCAGTGAAGCTTTTAGATAGCCAGTTAGTAATTGGCTTTATTAGCATTAATATTGATTGTCTGTACAACCTAACGAACTATCGAACATAGTCATATTATTCTAAATTTAGTCAATAGTTAAGTTACTGTAATTACAGTTAATAAAAAAATTAACATTAATGGTGATTTCTTTATCACAACGCGATTAACGATATCACTTCAAGATGAAGTTATTTTCATTCATTACAGCATTTGCGCCATGGTGTACTTGAAAATTTCTAATGCAAGTATTTTTCCGATTCATTACCTAAGAAAATTCAAATGATCTATTCTATACAAACTCGATACGCGTATAAGTACTATATCCAAAATCGACGAACGCTCAAAGAAATGATTAACATTATTCAGACAAGAGCTTTCCGTAACATCGACAAACAAAACACATAAAACAACAAACATTCATCAAACGACCGGCGTAAGAATGATCCGCTGCATCGTCACCGAATCGTGTATTTCAGACTCTAAGACCTAAATGAACACATGAAATACATCTGACACGGCGTTAACTCCCGTGGACGCCGAGCGAAACGGCGACATTAAACTACATTTAAATAATTACACATCTTAAACGTAAAATAAACTCAATAATATACATAATTACATTATATATTCGAAAAAAAATAACAAAAATCGACAGTCAACATCCCGAGGAGGTCGGGGCCGTCAGACTCCGGTTAGCGTCGCACGTCGGCAGTGCTACACGGCGGGCAGCCTATCGCGCTTGCGCCGGCGCTAGGGCGGCGCGCGTCACATGGGCGGGCGCTCCCAGTCCACGGCGGGCGCCGCGCCGCCCCACGCGCCCCAGCGCTCGCGGCGGAAGAAGCGCTTCTTGAAGTGAGCGGCGGGCGGCGAGCCGGCCGCGCGCGGCGCGCCGCCCCCGGCCGCCGAGCCCGCCTCGCCGTGACCGATGCCCGAGTCGGGCGACGTGTTGCACGCCTCGTCGGAGCGGCGCCGCTTATCTTCCATAGCCGTGGACGCGAACGATATGATCTGGTCGAACCGGAACGCTATCCGGTCCTGCCACTTGCTCTCGTCCACCTCCTCGCCGCCCTCGCCCTCTGTAACGGAGCGGGTGGTGAGTCGATCGGGCGGCGCGGGGCGCGCGCGAGTCCCGGGAGGCGCGGGCGCGTGCGCGTTACCTGGCAGGCGCGCGCCGTCGGGCAGCTCGTCCACCAGCGGCGTGGACGTGTTGGAGTGCGGGTCGGCGGGCGGCGACCGTCGCTTGCCGTCGTCCGCCTCGCCCGCCGCGCTGCGCCCGCGCCAGTACTCCGACGCGAGCACGCGCGCCTGTAGGCAAGCCGCTAAACCTGCACGATACCGTGTCACACGTTACATATCACACTCTTACGACGATATGATGGAACCCTACTTAAACGTCTTTTTTGTTTTAGAACATATTTTAACATAATTTAAAAAATGGCTCTTGATGCAACCGCAAAATAGGTTCCTTTGTTAAAACGAAATTTCTAAAAACAAGAAATTACAAATATTTTCGTATTTAAAAAATGTTAAAAATCTCAGATTTCTTTAGTTGAGCTATGGTGACTTAACAAACATCATATACTTTGTTGAACTAAAATAGCATTACTTGCCGCCATCATTCTACGCGGCAAAACTTTCATTAACTACCACTTGGCCAATTGACATTCCACCGCTGTACGTTTCTCAAGATTTTTTTTGCCTAGTCCAATTAATCTGTTAAACAAATTGTTGCCTACCCTATTATCGAACCAATACCAGTAAGACCTTCGAACCTACAAGAAAAAGAATACTTTTGCCTTAAATGTCGACAACGTGCTTGTGACTTTTCGAGTCGGTGTCCATGTACGACGATAGCCATTTTCCACCAGGTGACACGTCTACTTATTTGACCTCTGTGTCAAAAAAAATAAGATTGCCTTAACATTTCTGACAGACTACCGTCATTTTACTTCTTTCAATTTCTGTCTTAATACATACTGATTCATTATTATTATAAACTCTTAAGATAGCCCTTATGCAGCACAAAAATAAATAACAAAGGCATTGCCGCACCGTAGTAATACCATACAACATTCACTAAGCAAATAGATAAAACATCTTGCTATTTCAAAATCAGACTGCTCACGAATGTTTCTAATTCAACTCTGCAGCTTATTGCAGTGCAAAAATCTAGTAAACAATGCTTTAGAATCTTGTAAGACCCAGTAATTCAAACTCGACTACTTCTACCGTTATAGTGGTTGTCACCTGTTTTACATTTGGAGAACCTTGATCGTGATCTTAATAAATTTAATATTTTCCTCATTATTCTTTTCGCTCGCTTATTTTGGTAAAAGTTAAAAAAAACTACATTTTTTTAAAAATATCGTCGTCATAATTGGTTAGTATCATCGACAATAGCACTATATTTTGGGATATTGCTGCAGCAACACTTACCCTTTCGCTTGACTTATCGTAACAATATTTACACAGAACTGCAGTTTGTCAATTACTATCAAGACAATAATACATGTACTATTTTATATATATACTTATATAGATACTAAATTAAAGTTGTACAAACTGTAGACTTAAACTCCATGACGGCCGAACATATGTTATTTTATGAAAGCTAGTTGTCTAGTGGCTAAACCATAGCCAATTATGAGTTTAATATTCATAATTCGACATTAATCATAAAATCTTGCCTTCAAGCGGTTGGTTAGCGACGGCCGGCTCATGATAGCGCGCGCTCATGTTGACGGCTGCGTTTATTATGCTCTGGTTCGAGATTTCGAGCGTGCGCTCGATTTCACCGTTGACGAGGTCGCCTATAGTACGCGCGCCCGGGGTCGCGAGTCGCTCTTGAGATAAGTGACGCCGGAGCGCCAACTTCGCTGGAGACACCTGAAAAACCAGAAACGGCACATAATAAAGTAATCGGTGGGGTAGAGTCAAGGGATCGGCGGATCGGCGGATCGGCGGATCGAGCGACGAGGCCGAGGTTCACTCACCTGCGTGTAGTCGGGGAGCGAGGCGGCGGACGCGGAGGGTGCGACGTGGTGGCGCAGGTCGGGCGGACGCGGCTCGGCGCGGCGCTCGTAGGGCGGGTAGCGCTCGCGCCGAAGGTCGCGCGACGCGCGGTAGGGGCCCGGCGGGGCGGCGGCCGGCGGCGCACCGCGTGTAAACGCGTGCGGTGCGCCGCTCTGTCGCACGAAGCCGTTAGTGTAAGCGTGAGCCGGTGCCGTGGGTCGCGTCGTCGCTTTCCGCTGCTCCTGGTCCTCGTTCAGTACGGATGTTATAATGCTCTTCAGCCTGTCCTCGAAGTTGATCACCTTCGGTGATTCCTGCACTTTAGATACCACATTGAGAGGTTTCTGGTGTTTAACGGGCGATTGACGGTGAGCTAGCCCCGCCGGCGGTTGTGTCGGCCGCTGCGGCTGTGTCCGATGTATTGGTGCAGAAGCTTTTGGATGTCGATGATGATCGACGTGCCTATCGGGATCTCGAGGATACCCGTTCACTATTACATTAGGCTTTATTATTTTGCCAGCTTCGATTTGACGTCCCGTCTCGAGTATCTTTTGCGCAAGAAGTTCGGGATTCTGTTCCTCTATTTTTCCAATTTCAGGAACATCTGGCCACTCTTGCGACCGTGACCTATGTTCCCTAGATTTCCTAGGCTTATTGTTAACTGTGTGAGGTTTGACTGTAGCTACAGGTACAGTCGGTTGTGTAACCTTTTGCTCACTCGCTCTCTCCATTTGAATAATTTCATTTTGTAGGTGACCTACCTGTGCGTGCAACCTTTTACGATGTGCTAACGTAGCTGATATTTCCTTTAAAATGCAATCATGAGCTATGCTCTGAGTGATCTCGACATCTGGGGGTATATGACCTAACTGACGATACTTTTCCGTGATTTCAAAAGTTCTTTGTTTGACAAGCATTGCTTGCTCAGCTTCTATATTATTTACCTAAAAATTAAATAAATAATATATCCGTTCTTGAATAGGCTCCTGTCTTACTTATCTGGTACATTTTAATTAACAAATTAATAGTAGAATATTAGTGATAAAAAGTAATTTCAGTTGAACAAGACATATTTGCGTTACATAGAATTCTATAGGTAAATCAACACTATACCACACTAAAAAAGGGGATTATTGCAATGAAGTCATCAGTTAATTTGTATTAGTTTAAGTTAACTTAGATATCTTTATCTTATTATCTGTACAAAACTTTGCAAAAAGGGATTGCTTTGACGACACCGACGCTTGTTGTTGTGTGTCATGTATGTATTTGTACAATTGTATACACACTTAAAATGTACGTTTCCGACATATACGATACAAAAATTGTAAAGCAGGCAATGTAAACATAAAAAAAATAAAGTATACCTGAGCTTGCAATTTACTAGCTTTGCTTTGTAGCTCTTTGTGTCTTCCCACAATTTCCTTCGCTTTGGCCAGCAAATCCACCGTATTATTAGCGTGAATACCCAGCTCGCTCATTCGTGATTTTAACAGAGCAACACTATCGCTGATGAGCACGCTGATCTGTTTATCTAACTGAGACGCCCGCGACTTCAGTTTCTGGTTCCTTTCCTGTATTAGATTATTTAGTTAAATATGATATTGACAAATATCAGCTTACAGTCTGTTTAACAAGAACGTGACCGTCATTATTCAAAAAATATAACTTCTAGTGGTATTCAGCATTGTCGATAGTAGTGTTTTGTTTATTTTTACAATGAGTGAAAAATATTTGAAACGATACGAAGCAGTATTTCTTGTTCACCACTCTAAAGGACCGAAGCTAAAATATAAATCAGCTGCAAAATATATATAAAAGTCTGAAAATTTCGTTAAGAAATGAGTAAAACGATTTTTAGAGGTTGGGAACGTGAACGATTTGCCGGAGAGGGGATCAGACCGCATAACATCTGAACAGGAGCATAAAGCGATCATTCGACTCTTTCAAGATACTCCAGGTCTTACACTTCATACTGCTTAATTGAAACTGTGTAAGAAGGGAATAGATATATCTTTAAATACAATCGGTCTACTTAAAAAAAACCTTTGTTATCTGAAAAACACGTTGAAAAACGACTCAATTGGGCAAAAGAAAATTTAGATCGAGATTGGAGCAATGTTATTTTCACAGATAAATCTTCTTTCTGGACATGGTCTTCTCTGTCGAAAGCTTGGACAAGTAAGCATAATAGGTTCTCTTGTGGTTCTTCTCGTAGACTCCTTTGGGAGGGGTCTCAAGTGACTTTACCAGGTCTATGGCCTGTCAAAAGTGGTCCTCCGCGCCGCCTGCGACTTCAGGCGGGTTTATTTGTTGGGCCCTTGGGCCTGTTGGCCGTCTTTAGCGAGGTCAACCTTTACGGATGGGTTCCATTGAGCGACCAGCATTCCATAGACCAGGGGGTGGAGACCCCGAGGAGCGCCCGTCAGCTAGCACCAAGTAGGGCGTAGGGGATAGTCCTGTAGGGATTGCTATGGAGACGAGGTCTCGCGGCAGGCCATTTCTGTGCCGCGGTCGCCGATGGTAAGGCGTGAGCTCGCACAGGAGGCGGGCTTGCGAGCCATCGGCACGTACGAATAGGTTTGAACTCAGGCGTCTCACGAAGTCATCCCGGCTCTTTATGTGCAAGAAATCCGAACTAAAGGTGTAGCGCCATGTGCGGCAGTAGCAGCTTCTCGATCTCGTGATGGGACGATAGCTTCCCGGGAAGAGGATATTCTTCCCCGGCTTGGGCAGCATGATGACTGCCAAGTCGCCATGTGGTTGGCCGGTGCGAAGGACGCTGTTGAAGACGCGTCAGCGTCGCGACCGCTCGCGGAGGTAGATGACGCAAGGCTTCATTGGTCACGCGGTCGGGGCCGGGCGCTTTATGGAGAGGTGTTCGGCGAATCATTCGCTGGATATGACCAGGGGAGAAGATGATGGGGTCCTCGGTCGGGGCTATCGGCTGCTCAAAGTATAGTTGGAGCTTCCTCTCAACCTCTGCTACGTGCTGCACGTTGTGGGCAGGATTCAGGCGGAACTTCGGTATGGTAACGTGGGGTGCCGTCACCAACCAACAGGGGTCTAATCGGAGCAGGTTTCCCGGCACAGGCGGTGTATGCCCGACCAGTCTTCACTAGCTCGCTTGATGATGCTATGCCAGGACTCTGCCGCGCTCGTTCTCACTGCGACAGAAACCTCCGCAGCCAAAGTATTGAGCTGGAACTTCATGGTTGGGCATCGGGAGCGCTGCCATTGCCGGCGCAGTTTCCTCTTCCTCTCAATCATCGTCAATAAGTAGGCGGGGGGCTGGAAGGGCTTCCTTGCGGCGGTGGTGTCAAGTTTCGACACTCGAAGTGCTGTCTGTAAGACCACATTGAGATCCGTTGTAAGTTTCGATGTAAGTCGAGATGAGGTGGTCGTCGAGGATGTCAAGATAAACAGCCGCGTCAATGCCGCGGATGACTGCTAAATCTATGACGTCCGGTGTGTGGGCTACGCAGTACGGGTAATGCTTTGGAACCTCTGGTCCTGGAATGTGGACATTGGAGTTTCACGTCGTGTTTCGCATTGAAGTCACCGGCGATTATAGTGGACAGCGGGGACTCCAGCAAGGCGTCATCCATGTCAGCCCCTGCGAGGCGTTGCCCCAGTGACCTGTAGATCGGAAACACACGGGTGGGCTAGCTGCTGATGCAAACCTCTACGCCCAGGGCGTACGCAGACTGCAATGTGGGTACTGGTAGCACTTGGTGAATGACCTACCTCTTGACCAGGACTGCTAATCCCCTGTAAGCAGCGTTGGTCCTTCCGGTAGACATGGTATCGGCTCATTTTAACTTTGTATACTGGTCTTAGGTGAGTCTCGCTGAGTGGGACTATATCCACTTACTGTTTTCAGTTTCAAGAACCTGGTCTTTTCCCGTGGACTCACGTATGACGTCCATGGCCACCTTGAGGCTGCGTTCCGCGGGGAGGGAGTATGAAAAACAGGAAATCTTCTCCTTAGTCTCCAGTGAGTAAAAGTACCGTTGGATGGTGCGATATTCCTGTTTCGACTTCGGGATAAAACGGACTAACTTCCCAAATGGGCGCCCATTTGATGTGTATCCAAGTAGCTTCTTTAGCTCCCGAAAGTGAATCGACCAATTTGGAAGTGTTTCGACCACTAGGGATGGGTAGCAGGTAGTCGGCTGTTTTTTTCCAGCAGCAGCATCAGCAGCGGTAGTTGTGGTAGTTGCGGTGGAGGTAGAGGCAGTGGCAGCGGTAGTGGCCGCACAGGAGGTGACGCCAGAGGGCGTAGCGGAGCAGCAGATGCAGCAGGTGCAGCAAGGCGAGCAGCAGTAGTGGGGGCGGTAGAGGTTGGTGTACCAACAATCGTGGCGTAGGTGGGCCCCACGACTTCCATGGGCGAGCTTTTTGTAGATGCTGGTAAGTCAAAAGGGGGCGTCGTGAAGAGTGCTCGCCTTTCCTTCATTTGCGGTAGAGATGGGAAGCGGTCGTTTGTGAATACTGTCTGTGGTCCAGGTAAGAGTGACGGAAGGGCTGATGCCTTTTTTGGTCTTTGCGGTATCGGACGTGGCGACTCCATAAATGGAGATACAGATGTAAGTGGTGTGGCGTCGGATGCAGAGGCAGTTGCTGCCTCAGGTCGTCGCTGCGGATGTGGCAGCTGACATAGCAGGCGTGGGCCCATTTATGTTTTCATTCGACGGAACGGGTGTAGGGGGTGTGTTTGGTCGCGAGAGCGTGGGGCAGGTGAGAAATTCCTCCCCAGCTCCCGGCATCGGCGTCGTCAAAGCAGTAGTCGGCGCACTCAATTGGACACTTGGCCCAGTGAACGAGGGCCGCGACGGCTGCGTGTGGCCGCCGCATAATAGGTTACTTCAACGTACCATAAAACACCCTGTAAAAGTGCATGTGTGAAATGCTTCTGCCAAAGTGGATTTGGTTGTCTTCTTGTGTTTACCGGTATTTAAAATGCTGAAAGAATGTGCAAAATTTATCACAAATGCTTTTTGTGTTTTTTGTTTTTTATGTCAGACACAACAACCTGGGTACTTCAAGAAGATAATGATCCAAAACATCGCAGTAAATTGAGCAGTGAGTGGAAACGGCAAAATAACGTCACTACCGTGGCGTGGCCGGTAATGTCTCCAGATGCGAATCCAATAGAAAATGTGTAGTCCTACATTAAAATGCAATTAAGAGGAAGGCCAGTGTCCACGGAGAAGCAACTGTGTTATCAAATTAGGAAGATATGGCGGTCTTTATCATCGAAGTACGCGGTAAATCTAGTCAAAGTACGGAAAATAGGTGTGAAGGTATAATAAATAATGACGGCGATTGGATAAATTATAGAGTGACTGCGCAAAACCTAGCATTATGTACTTCGATAAAATATTTCATAAAAAAAACTGATTTATTTTTTCTGAATAATGGCGGTCACGTTCCTGTTAAACAGACTGTATCTAGCTAACAGTAAACAAGAAGAATAGCATAAGAGTAAAGTCCTACGGTAGGTCCCGAATAAAAAGAAGCAGATAAAGGGATTAAGTCCTTCGGTCACATTCAAATCGAATGATTGGAAACCAGTTTTTAAATTACTAATTGTTAATTTTTCTTACATGAAATCTGGTTTCCAACAGAGAAGTTGTTTTGTTTTAGAAAATGTTTCCCATTGGAAACGGCTGGAAAAATATCCCTTACACTAAGTTTATTTTATTCTAATGTAAGATCACAATTTTATAACACATAGTGCAGTTTTCCCTCTTCAGGAAATTATTTATTAGAGATTTGTAATTGGAAGTTTCCAAACAAGATTCAACATTAATTGTTGGAATACAGTTTCATTATCAATAGCTTTTAACAGTCCACTGCTGGACATAGGCCTTTCCTTGGCAAGGAGGTTTTGGCCTATTATACCACACTGGCTAGACGGGTTGGTTTAGGGTTTACTTCAAGTTTTCCCACTCGCTGTCGCGATGTCGTCTTGCATATTTTGTTCCCTTTATCGCTTCTTATAGCACCCATGGGAAAAATAGGGGTGACACTGTATTCTTAATCCGTCACCATACGGAATTTATAAAACGGAAATATTTTTTATTTCTGGTCTCCAATCATTAGTTTCTAATGTAGCCGAAGGGCATCATACCTTTTCTTTGTCTATCTGCACCCGAATGTCGTCAGCATATTCTGGAGTATTCATACGCTGGATAAAAGCGAGGTACTGGTCGCGGAACATGTCCAGCAGAAGTTGCAGGCTATAAGGAGTATGTGGGGAGCGAGGTATATCCAATTCGGAGTGGAGGCGGTCCGCCGGTTGTAACTGTACGCCCAGAGCGGATAGGCGTTGTTCCACGCAACCAGGTGGAGGAGCTGTTACCTAAACAATAAAAACAGAGAAATGATACTGACATTCTGAACACTATTTTCAAAGTAGGAATTACTTTTTTGTTCATTAATACAACATTTCGAGAATAAAAATCAATTGCTTTCGAATAAAAGCTACACTTGTAGTTAATAAGGCTAAAAAATAATTGCAACTAATATCAATTATAGATTTTCAATTCATCAAATATAACAAAATTGAGCTTCTCAACTTTTTTAACGTGTTTTAACCTTAACGCCTTACAAAATTAACTTTTTTAATGAACCAAGTCCACTGTGGAGTGTGTATGGGTAAGAATACTTACAGCACCGTTGTGTAGAGTGGAAGCCAGTGTGGTGGAATGCAGTAAGTCAAGACCAGCGATGGCGGCGGGTGTAGCGCGGCGTCTCTTGGCTCGCGCTGCCCGTCTTCGCGCGCCTCCCGCGCTCGCACTCCGTTTGCTCGCTGGCCGACGAGTACGATCTGTAAAGACAATGTCACATCACATTAGCACATCGGCAAGGTTAACAGTCCACCGCTGGACATAAAACTCTCTTCAGAAACGTATTGGCCTACTATACTATGCTGGCCAGATGGGTTGGTATGGGGTTCGTTTCAAGTTTTCTTTCTGTTTCCAGTGATGTTGTCCTCCATAGTTTACTTCCTTAGTCGCCTCTTACGATGCCTACGAGAAGAATAGGGTTGGGGACACTACGTATTCTTAATCTGTCACCAGACGGAGAACAGGTAAAGATAATGTAACACATTAAAAGTCACATACTCGGAGAGCTGCACCAAAAATTTGGTTCGTCAACTCACACTTTCGTGTTTGTTGATTGATTGTTAGCAACAGTTCACTTAACGATTTAACTTAACTTGTTTGGCAATTAGTTTTAGACATTGTAAATTGTGAAATAAGTGCAAAAATTATTTTATTATGTACTTGAGTCTGATGAGGAAGCCCAAGGCGCACCCCATTCGCGTGGTGCCGGTTCCGGTCCAGGTGGTGCATCGTCAGTCCCGCTGGATTCCTCATCGCTTTCGTCACTGGACCGGCGCACAACACGTCGTTTTGCCACTGCAGCGCGCGCCCTCGTTCTTCCGTTCTCACCTCTGTTTCATAATATATTTAGCTATAAACATATCTAATAATTTATATTCTAGCACGGAAGGATGCACATGCATTAGTATATTCACATACTTGTACAATGGTTAAAGATAAAATCATATACATATTACTCAGCCATATAGTCATATCTTTTAATACACAAATGGTATCTGATTTTTTAAAGTTTTATGTTACATACAAAAGATATTTCTAACCATAATACAAATGAGTAAAAATTCTGTTTATTGCTTATTATAGGAGAGAAGTTGAACGAAGTTTTCTGATACGTGAATTGCTGCTTTAACGGCAGAAAAGAAAAGGTTCTCTGCACCGTATTACCACTGGAGATGTAAAGTGGATTCCCCTACGATAATCCAAAGCGAAAAAATCGTGGGTACAACTTCATACAATACAATCTCCGAGCCGAGTAGGAAGAGAGTCAGAGTCACTTGGATATTGCGATGCATCATTACACTTCACATGTGCTATCCGTGCCGTGACATGTACTATCAGATAGCGTGACGACGCCTCGTCTCGACCCTAGCCAGTCTGAACCAATACATAAACCTGGTCATATAAGCCTTTATCCACAGATATCGAACTTTACCTATAGATACCAATGAGCTATCGCCCGTCTACTGACTGGTATCCGGTGCAAAAATCATGTCCGAAAGTTACGAAACAAATCACTAACAGCGAGTTCGTTTTTCCTCTTAACATAAGTGTACTAATCATAAGGATGTTCAATAAATCAAACCCACAAAAATTAAGATGTAGTCCACTCTTGGACACTTCTAGTCTTCAGTTTAAAACTATCATTTTTATACGCGTGTTATATAAATTTGCTAATAAGTACGAGTACTCACCGAACAGGTCTAGACCGAGCCACTTTACCCCGTCGCTCAGGTAGTGATGCAGTACTGTGATTGCTATTGCCGTTGAGTAAGTCTGGCGTTGGCTGTCTAGTTGGCGGTGCACTCAGGTTACGCTTGCTTCCCTCACCTTCCTCACATCCGTTATGGGAGCCCTGAAAATATATCTTTTATAACAAAAAAACCTTGTATAAGGATTTTAATAGAAATTGCACACGTAATATTACACTGAAATGAGTTTCATAATTTCAATTAAAATGTCAATTATTTTCATCTAATTATTATAGTAAATTTGATAGCAATAAAAACGTTTTTAACGCTGAAGTAAAATCTCCCAACGGATGATTATAGAAACCAATTTAATCATTTCTTTGTGGATATGCCATTAACTCCAACAAGTTCTAAGAAACTTGTCCAAGTAAAAACTGGTCTCTGGGAATGTGATAGACATAATGTCCTATTAAGTTTTCAAAATACATATAACTGATAGAACCTTAATGATATAAACAAAATACTTAATCTTTAAAAACAATCTACCACAAATATCTTTTTAAATTTTACCTCCGTTTTAGCAGTTTTTATTAATCATAGTAACTGTTTTTGGATTAAGTTAATAAAGGTTCTTTTAACTTGTAACCATCATGGAGTTGTGATATTATTTTAAATCGGCAATTTATTATTATTAAAACACAAGAGACATGCTAATCTAAGATTAATTTCCAATTTGACATTGTACTTCTAAACAAACTAATGGCTAGGCTACATATTGTTAAATATTCCATCGGTGTTTACTTAAATGTGTCTATTTACATCTAGTTTGTTGATATATTGATAACCATTGACCTAAATAACGTGATATCTTAGCTACTCTAGTATCAATTTAAACCTAACTTATATTTTTACAGACATACAATTGTTAGCAAAAGTTTCTTTTATATTACAGTGTATAATAGATTTTACGTATCTTGGCAACTGATCTAATCAATTTTATTACATTGAGTATTGAGTACATCATTATAATAGTTTAGATTTATAGGCAGTTTCGCGCCTACCGGAATAATGGTTACTGTCAGTTATCCTTAAGAAATAGACACATTTTAGAGCTTTTTTATTAGTTTTATAAGATGTAAAATGCCGTAGTATATTATTTTGATGTATCTATCTCGTACAGTTTAGTCAGCATTTGCCTGTAAGTCTTCATAAACAAAATTTTTACATCACCTTACAAATCTTTGAGATTCTCGGAAAAAAAATGTCGAGAGTAGTTTGGTCGCACAGTGTTCTGTTCATCTTTTCATGATAAGTATTATGTTGATTTTGTCAGGTCAATATTCAAGGGATAGGAGATTTTTTCGTTTAAGCGTTAGTACAGAAATAATGTAGAAAACATTTATAATAAAAAGTTATAGTGATTGGAACAGACCCTTTTGCTGACCTTGAGTTTCGGATTTTTCAGTCTTTGAAAATATCTCTCCAATTTGGTCCTATCTATAATGTGTAAATAGTATGAGACTGGCTTCCCCGTCCACGAGACAGATCCTTTTAGCGGTGACATTTCACTGACATGCATGATAGTTCCGATGTCGCTCAGATTCCTGTCTGTTATTCTGAAGTTCAGTGGGCAGAAACTTTTCGATGATACAATTTTAGCACCGTCTTTCAAATCGGCGAATCTTTCTTTTAACTGATGGTCTACATGGGGCCCGAAAGCAAAATTATTCACAAAAACTATTGTCGCTGCATTTATTTTTTCTCTATGTTCATCCAATAAAAAGTCGCCTTTTATTAATTTATACTCTCCAACTTTCTTGCCGTACCACCTCATCCATGTTCTAAAATATAAATCCATGCTCTGAAAAATTTAAATAAATTATTTTAGCGCCGGTTACGTGTTACTTATTATTAAATGTGTAGTAAAAGTACTAAAAATCTTACCTCAGCATATTTACTAGGAACTTCTGCCTTTTCAACACCAAGACAAACGCGGCAAGGTGTTGCGGCCGCCATTTGTAGCACCACCTGCCCCACGCCAGACCCCAAGTCCACGAACACATCTTCTGCGGTTATGTCAATTTGATCTATCATCTGACAAACTAATTCGTATGATGTTTCGCCATAAACCTAATAAAATTACACATTGATATTAGAATTTTAAAATCAAATTTAGGTCATCATTGATAATGAAAAGACACTCATTGGCTGCTTCACGTAAATTGAAAGTGAAATTGGGAGAAACTAACAAAATATGGCTATGGTTTTACATTTGTTACATTTCATAAGTTTTTCTATACATATTACTTTCATAATAGATTTACAAACGGATTTTATATTTGTATAATACTGAGCATAGATATTTTAAAAAGCAGTCACGTAGGTTCAAATAATCCATGCCATTGTATACGTACGCCATAATCACGTTAGTCAAGGTTGATCACAAGACAAAATAAGTGACCTTCGTGGACAATAGGTACTGATTACGTATTAAATAACTGTTAATACTAACCTCAGGTGAGAAGGGTTCGTACTGATTTAGTTTATCCGGGTCAGATACTGCTTGGTTGTAAGTTTGCTGCAGTATGTGTTTTAGCAAACCTCTTGATGGATACTTGTTTAACCGCTGCGCTGGTAAGGAAGTACCTTTTTCCTGTAATTTAACAAAGGCAATTGATAACTTAAAAATAAACATATAGTACATATGTCTACAAATAAATATTCATGATTTTATTTAAAAAAATATAAATATGCATATAAAAGATACTGCGCCATGTGCGATAATAAAACAGGTTTGGCGTCAATGAAACAAACTCAAACCGACCAATGACATTCCAAGTATTTGAAATATATCCAGTTGTTGAAGGTTGCAGTATAATCAGTTCAATCGAGTGTTGTTTCATTATTTAAAAATAAATATATCGTGCCATTGTAGCTCGTTAATCTAAATTAAATTATAGTACGAAATTTTCTAAATAATGTATTTCATAAAGTGATTTTACTCGTCGATAACACTTTAATAATAGGCCCACTGGTTCAACTGCACAACATTCAATAAAGTATAGGAACAATACTTTACAAATACACTGCTTCCACAGCAATATAAAAAAACTGCATACATATAGTTTTACTGCCTAAATAATGCTAAAAAAAAGTTGGTAACTGCCACGTTGGTCTAGCGGTTAGTGTATGCGACTACGAAACAAGAAGTCTCGCTTCGGGTTTTTCTTACAAGAAATTCTTAACAACCCGTAGTTTGGCAGTTTGGTGGTTATTGACGCCCGTGCCTCGGAGAGCACGTTAAGTCGTCAGTCCCGAATGTCATGAACATCTATGGTATTCTTTATTGGGAAGTCAGTGCCCTCAAATTTATTGACAACTAATTTATCCATCGAATTTAGTTTACCCTCAGGATTACGGTGTACGATGCCAGTCGCTACGTAGAAAAACTGATATTCAGATAAAACCAGTTGAACTAGTAGTCGATCCCAAATAATCTTGGGAATAATAAGGGACAGGAAGCAGGAGATTACAAGAATAAGTCGGTTGTGCAAAAAGCCTTGACATTGCGAACATGGTAAAATGACCGATCGATATAGGCAAATGCGTCATTTGAGAGCAATGTCGATGGCCTTGAGTCTGATTCACGGTTCAAGGTCTAATAAATGTAGCAACTTATGAGTACCTGCCGATTTGAACTTTAATGTAGAGGTCAATAACATTTCACATTTAAACATGTTTGATGTCTATGAACGTTAAAATAGACATAGGTATCAACTGTGCTGCTACGAGCAGATTTGTCTTTAAGTAGTTGATTAATAAAATTATGGCATCATATAATGTTATTGACATTCATTCGTCATACGTATACAATTTATAGACTAAATATACAACGTTAACAAGTTTCGTGAGAATAGGAGGATAAACAGTAAGAGAATTAATTGGCCCTTCAATAAAAAGTATCATCTATCAATACGATTTCTTAATGTCTTCTTCTAAATGACTTTCCATAAGACAGTTCGATAACAGTCGTCATTCTCTGATTACCAAAAGCTTGTCTGTATTTCCTAGGTCTTCTGACTACTATGCTGCTCTCTCCAGCCACTAGTGCTCGCTGACGCTACTACGACTAAGCGTGATATTGAGATCTTTTATCGATTTGACATGATCACGAACTATTTGAAATTATCAAAATCTATTTTCTATAAGACAGGTCCCGGAAGAGAATTCATCATAAAAATGGCAGCCTCCATAATATCATGATACCCCTGCAATTATAAAGATCTGTCTTTGTAGGATCTTAGATTTCTTTTAAATGGAATAAGGGCGCTGTTATAATTAAATATTCCTTGTTCAATTAACAGTATAATAATTTCCCTAATTTTGAGTATTACTTCATGATGGATAAACGTAAGGTAATAATTGTTAGAAACTTGTGGTCAAACTTGTGGCTAGTATTTTCGATGATGTAAAAGTATATATATATTCTATGCGTAATACGTAAATGGGTTCACCGGCGTTATTCTTTATTTTCGAAGGTAGTATCATTATATGTACGTCGTGGCGACATCAGCTGACTTTTCCAAGCATCACGAATTTTTCTTTTACAATTTATCCATAAGAGCTTAAAATTCATGCATGTTAACAAACAAACGGCCATGTGACTTCATAAATATTGATGTAGCTAGCTTATTTACAATCTACTGCCAATACATATTTTATATAGCTATCTATAAACAACGTGGGTTTAGGACGCGTCTTTTGCCAGTGATGCAATCAGTTCTTACAGACCCGCCCGTTTCTCAAACAGTCCATATGGCGCTAAGACATTGCGTCATTGAGTATCTACGTACGGTGAAAATTAGAAAGCGGTAAACGTTAATTTAGCGCAGTGCATGCGGTAACACACATTCACTAACTCATATTTTGTGAAATACGCGATGATAGGTAAAATTGTAGTAATTTTAAAGTTTAGAAAGCCATAAGACCAGAATGGGATTGAAAAGATTTATCTCATATAATCACATTAAAATCAATGTTTGTTAGTTCATATTTTATAAGCTGCCATTACTGATCAACTTATAATCATGAAATTTAAATACCATTTCCAGAAGCATACTTTATATTTTTCGAAAATTAAAATGTTTTCAAGGGATGAAAAACATGTTAACAAATATAATTTTAATATCATAATTGTAAGGAACAGTCCAACCCTCTTTTAACAGATTTTTAATGTGACCTGGTGATTCTGGTTAGAAAATAGAAGTCTAAATATTATTACAATAATACGGGTATGAAAAATAAAGAAACGAAACAGTACAATTTAAGACGCAGGCGCAGCCGAAAAAAAAGGTCATTAACACTACGTGAGACATTCGCGTTCGCTCAATATAGCGGTCAACGCCCCCACAAGTGGCCACTCACTATAACAATGAGTTTTGCTTTGCTGCCGCTCTTAGCCGAACATATCTTACGTAGTGGGAAGGTGCTAGAAAGAGCTCTCTGAGCTACACCAAAATACCTATAACACTATAATAATATGTACTATTTTTATAAACTTATGTTAAAACCCGTGTCAGTTGTGAGGGTAGAAAATAGATTTCATCTGAAGTGTAATTAATTTTTAATCAGGTTTTTTTTTTTTAATAACAAGAATTACGACTCTGTGAGTCTTTTTTTGTTATATATATTTCTTTTTATTTTGAATACACTGAATTGTCAGTGGTTACAAGGCTATTGTGAGATAGTGACATATCGAATATCCATGTGGCTATTAGTGCACTAATGTTAATATGGCCTACTCCTGGCTCAAGTATAAATCAATTCAAGAAAGAAAGAAAACATCACATGAACACGTAAGCGCTTATAAAAAAGCGGGAAAGTGCAAGTTGAGATCGTGCAAGAAAAGTTTCGTATCGTACAAGCCATTGTGACCTTTTTTTAAATAACTTAGCAAAAAAACCAAGAACCGCTTGGATTTTTATACTAATTTTGGAAATATTTTAATCACAACATTTTATATTAAAATACAGTTCTTGAAGGGTAATTTCAATCTAAATAAATTTAAATCTCTCACTTATGACCATCAAATACCTGTATAATTAAAATATTATTGTTATAGAGGTGATCGATATACTTCATATATACTCGTATATTTCTTATTTTTTTGTTAATTTTTAATTTTTTCTTCGTTATTCGTCTTCGTATGATTTGGAGTTTGAGTGTTTGCTATGTACTTATAATATAATATTTACAAAAAAAAGGAATATAAGTAATACATTATATTATATCAATCTAGCTTTCATAATATAAGCTCTGGTTAGCTTGAAGCTAGATGGTGTTGTATGTCAGATATCTGAAATTTTTATTTATAACATTAATCGTAATAAACATCTGTATATTGAACTTTCGAATTCAGAATTTATCTTATTTTTTGTTAGAATTTGAAAATTTATCGTTATGACCTTGTATTTAATGGATTAAGGTTGAATTTTAATTGCTAAGGGACCACAATATGTATGTTTAAATAACTATGTGTATAAAATAAAATTTAAAAAGCTAATATAGGTATATATTAGAAGGTCAGTAGTCTCGAAAGCGTTTACTTAATTGTCACGTCAGTCAAATTTTTTTAAACATTTACAGGTATATCTAAAAACTGGTATATCTACACCTTTTTATTTACTGGTTGGAAAGGTAATTTCTGTAGAAAGTTTTAAGTGTTCTTTTTTAATAGATTTTACATTATAGGTACATATATAATATACATGACATTCAAAAATATAGCTAGAAATATATTTATACATATAACATATATCATGTATTTCAGCTATATTTTCATTCATTACAGTAACGAATTTATTTGCGCCTATAAACCTATAATCTTGTAAAACAAAGTATTATAAAAAACATAATTTAAATTGTAAACTAACAAATGTACTGTTTATAATCTTGGTAATATGTTTAAATAAGCAATATTGTACCATAGGTAACTTGCTTATTAATAAACAGTTGCAATTAGAGTTGTTAAGGTAGTCGCCAAACAGTTTTAGAGTAAGGTTGTTTTTTTTTTTTAATTACAGAACAATGTTGTGTAAATCCCTTACGTTATGCTACGTAGGGAATAATTTACATTCATAAAGTATCATTCCAGTGTTAACTACAAGCTGTACCATAAGACCACGCAACATATAAAGAAATAACAAAAAAAAAACATTGATATTACTTTTGGGCCAGAAATCCTCGCGGATATTCCCACAATATTCTACTAAAATTTTTGTTTATTATTTATTAATGGTTTCGGAACGCTTAAAGGACAGAAAGCAGGTTAAGAAACATTCCTGGAGAAGTAATGATCCAAGAGCCCGTGAGTGCCAGACCTTCGTCATTTTATAAAAGCTGAAAGTTCTTCTATGTGTGTCCCTAGTACAGGTAAGAATGATCCCCAAACATGAAGCTGAGGCAGCGGTGGCTTTGGCAGATAACAGGCAACAAAGGTGTGTAAAATTCCATCTCAAATTCGTCATTTTATAAAACTTGATTTTTTTATATTTGATTCATAATAATATCAAAACTCGCGTTGCTCATTGCCAGACAGTTAGTATGGTTCCAACCCTCTGCCGGACACCCCTAAACTATTATAATTTATAATTATACTTACGTTATATTATAAAACCTAAATTTAATATATAATTTTTTGGGAGCCTATTAAACTATGTTTATATAGTAGCCGGACAGTTTCGAAGGTTCTATCATCTTGCCAGACGCATTCAAAGTGAGCAATAATCGGGAGAGCAAGGAGCGAATACAGTAACTAAACGTTATATTATAAAACCTAAGTTTCATATAAATTTTTTTTGGGAGCTTATTAAACTATGTTTACATAGTAGCCGGACAGTTTCGAAGGTTCTATCATCTTGCCAGACGCATTCAAGGTGAGCAGTAATCGGGAGAGCAAGGAGCAAATACAGTAACTAAACGTTATATTATAAAACCTAAGTTCATATATAATTTTTTGGGAGCCTATTAAACTATGTTTATATAGTAGCCGGACAGTTTCGAAGGTTCTATCATCTTGCCAGGCGCATTCAAAGTGAGCAGTAATCAGGAGAGCAAGGAGCGTATACAGTAACTAGTGCGAATGAAACAGAGCGCTTAGTCTATTGCGGGATTTCACTGCGCACCCATTGTTATTAATTTCAAATTTTGCAGTTTATTTTTTTCTTAATCCAGAAATTTCATTAATTAATTTTTACAATTTCAATAACAAATATTTAAAATAATACTGAGTAAAATTTTTCTCATACAATGTCAATCATGTCGAAAATCTAATAATTTAATTGATATTATTTTTCATTTTTAAGAAGTTTATTATTGTCAATGCTATTAAAATTATAAAGCCAATGAAACAAAGTAATTCAAATATTAGTGTTTATTATACCAAAGGACACATTTTTTTAAGATAAGAAATTTACAGAGAAATTAATTTATTTTAATTAAATCTAAATATTTTCATCATTTTCATCGTTATCGCGCGCTCACTAAATCGGTCCACACGTTAGCAGTTTAAACGTCGTAAGTGCTGCGAGTACAATTCGGACCGCCTTTGAATGCGTCTGGCAAGATGATAGAACCTTCGAAACTGTCCGGCTACTATGTAAACATAGTTTAATAGGCTCCCAAAAAATTATATATAAAATTTAGGTTTTATAATATAACGTTTAGTTACTGTATTCGCTCCTTGCTCTCCCGATTATTGCTCACTTTGAATGCGTCTGGCAAGATGATAGAACCTTCGAAACTGTCCGGCTACTATATAAACATAGTTTAATAGGCTCCCAAAAAATTATATATAAAATTTAGGTTTTATAATATAACGTTTAGTTACTGTATTCGCTCCTTGCTCTCCCGATTACTGCTCACTTTGAATGCGTCTGGCAAGATGATAGAACCTTCGAAACTGTCCGGCTACTATGTAAACATAGTTTAATAGGCTCCCAAAAAATTATATATGAAACTTAGGTTTTATAATATAACGTTTAGTTACTGTATTCGCTCCTTGCTCTCCCGATTACTGCTCACTTTGAATGCGTCTGGCAAGATGATAGAACCTTCGAAACTGTCCGGCTACTATGTAAACATAGTTTAATAGGCTCCCAAAAAATTATATATGAAACTTAGGTTTTATAATATAACGTTTAGTTACTGTATTCGCTCCTTGCTCTCCCGATTACTGCTTACTTTGAATGCGTCTGGCAAGATGATAGAACCTTCGTAACTGTCCGGCTACTATGTAAACATAGTTTAATAGGCTCCCAAAAAATTATATATGAAACTTAGGTTTTATAATATAACGTAAGTATAATTATAAATTATAATAGTTTAGGGGTGTCCGGCAGAGGGTTGGAACCATACTAACTGTCTGGCAATGAGCAACGCGAGTTTTGATATTATTATGAATCAAATATAAAAAAATCAAGTTTTATAAAATGACGAATTTGAGATGGAATTTTACACACCTTTGTTGCCTGTTATCTGCCAAAGCCACCGCTGCCTCAGCTTCATGTTTGGGGATCATTCTTACCTGTACTAGGGACACACATAGAAGAACTTTCAGCTTTTATAAAATGACGAAGGTCTGGCACTCACGGGCTCTTGCTCTATAATATAAACTTTAAGAGTGAAGTAAGTTTAATCCACATACATATAGATAGGATAGGAGATAGGGTTTAAATAAGATTTTGTTAATTATTTAATCTGTTTGTTTTGAAAACAAGCTAAGCGGTAAAGTTCTCCATGTTCTAGTGAAAATGGTATGTAACGTGTATAAATAGAGTTAGCCTCGCGCGTCGTCTGCGAACATCGATCGTTGCGTCCTCGCCGCCATCTTGGCCCTCGTGTCTCCCTCCTGCAACCCGCGCCCCACTCTCTTGTGTTGCCCCTCACTGCCCCACATTCACAGCACCGTTTCGCACATGTTATACTATTAGGTATGTCCGCTGTTTCTAGCTAGCTGACTCAACATTTGGCCGTAAGAGTTTGCAGCTATACAAAAATAAACATCTTCAAGGAGATAATTGATTTCCGCGTTCAATTTCGCTAGATTTTCGGTATGAATTAAAATGTTCTTCCCTTTATCATCTGTTCGTGTTACTAATTGTGTAGATTACATGGATTATTCCAATTCATTCAACAATAGTGCAAGAATAATAAATAACTAATAAAATACATGTCATATAAATCAATTCTTTTATTTTATTTTGAAATTGGATTTTAGTTTTGATTCAAACTTAAATATACTGTGTAGTTACAGTATTTCATTCACAGAAAGATTGTCAGTGCATTATTTTAATTCATTTTATCAAGTAATGGAACCATCGCATGGAGAGAGCATAGCTTCGATGTCTGACATTCTCTAACATTTATCTTCATTTCACATTAATTGAGGTCAAGGTTTAAGATAGCAACACTTGTGAAAAGTGTGATATTTTACGCTAAGTTGCTATTGTTATTTAATTTCTGCACTTGGTGAAATCTGTTAACACGAGCGGCTAAAAAAATGTTTTTTTTTTAAACAAGCTGATTAATATTATTGTCATTGTTAGAAAAAGAAAAACAAAGGTGGTTATTAATTAACTGAAGCCTAAACATGTTTTTAGTTATTGTGTGTTTTTTTAGTTATTGTAATAATTAAATTTGTTAAAACGATGTATTGAATCATACATACATATAATATAAAAGTATGACTCTGTCTCTGACTTGACAGTTGAACAGTAAAACTGTTGTTGAGATAAATTAAATAATAAACTGGTTCTATATCGAAAATGAATGAGTAAACAAAATACGACTTTACTTTCACCAACGTGTGAATAAATCTTCCACCACTGTGATGTGAATAATGATGTAGATTGTGGGTATTATGATTCTAATTCGAATAAAACCAATAAACAAACGTTAAGAAGTTCACAAAGGCCTTGTATCAAGTTACATGTTTACGATCACGTGTAATTATTCTATATTCGTTGTCACCTTCAAAAGATTGTAAATCAGCAAACTCTTTCAAAAATAGTGATTATATTGACTTTATAACGTTCTCTAATCAAACCACACAGGATAACCATTTGTCCCCTGAAAAAAATATTATTAGTACAAATGTCATGATGCCAAATACCTACTCCGGAAATGTTAAGGCGCAAACATGATTTATTCATGTCGAAGATAAGACGCTTATGTTTACAAATATGTACATGTGCATGCTATTGAATTTCATTTAATAAATTTCGTACTATTTCATTGTAGCCTTTATAGGTAACTTTTAACTTTGGACATTTTGTTATGTATTTGTATGAAAAGGCGATGAAGCTGCTTGTTTGAATCGGAAAATTGCTGTTTAACTAGTCTGAACAGTCTATATAGGCCTGACCTCGTTGGTCTAGCGGTTAGTGTATGCGATTTCCAATCAATAGATCTTGTTTTCGATGCCCAGATCGAGCTAAAAAGTATTATTGAGTTTTACAACAGTCTGTAGTTTGCAAGCTTAACCCCCGTGCCTTGGAGAGCATGTAAAGCGGTCAGTTTCGCGCCTGATGCCTCTGGTCACGTGGGACAGCCGTCCCATCGGATTGTGAGAATGAGGGAATAGAGGGCACCTGTGTTTGCGCACACACTTTAGCATCATAATAGCTCCTGCGTAGCCGAAATCGGCTAGGAGTTTCATTATCACCATCCTTATCACCTAGATGTCTACTGTTATATAAATGTCAACGTCAAAAAAGCAACGGTCCTAAAGAAAAATATATACATGACCAAAGAACGAAGAAGTGGTGTGTAACGATTGATAGAACACTAATTAATACGCGTTTTCACCATCAAACCCAACCTAACTAAGAGTCCTCTAACGTAGATAGCCTCTAAATACAAATCTTATCTAATTTCATTTTCAACATGTTAAACTCACCTAAGTTAAGGTAGATATTTTCAAAACCGTATATTTACACAAGTATTTTTCTTTAGGTTCTATGGTAATAATAAGATATTAAAATGATTATTATTATTTAATAATAAAGATATAGTGTAAAATAAAATATTGTTGTTGTATTTTCAAAGATTTAATTACCAAGTTCTGTAATTTCTGGCTGAAAATCCAATATATATCGAACTAAACGGTTTGACAGCTCTTTTTTGGTGAGTCGCCAAGACTTGGAACGACCTGCCTGGGTCTATTTTTCCTGATGACTTGAATTCTGGAGCCTTTAAGAGTAGAGTGAACAGGTATCTTTTGGATGGGCGTGTACCACCTTCGTCTTTATCTACACTTTCCATCAGGTGAGATAGAGGACAAAGGCCTATTCCATTGCAAATGTAAAAAAAAAATCCAATATTTCGGAGTGCCAAATGGAAAACTGTCAAATATTATACCACGCGGCACACCGATCGCTAATCGTGAGGCCATAAAGTAAATATTACACCTATACCTACTTAATATAACATATTAACTCTTGATAAATACAAAATCTTTCGAAAAAGAACACTCTTCTTGGTTTACCTTAATATTGTAACAAAATCTTCATTGTCATATTTTGCAAATAAATCCAGCCAATCACGATAAATTCTCGGTGTATTGAATAAACTAAGATTATTTATCATCTCTAAGAAGAGGTAATTTAACGTGAGCCAAGTTGCTTTGTCACCTTGTTGTGGATTGCTTACGTCCTTGAATTTTAAGAAACACCAAAGCATTTATGTATCCCCTAAGAGTTGGTGAAAACGAAAGTATCACCAAGAATTACTTAATTTCTTTTAGAGGCCTCTAAAATTTAGGGCATGTTGGTGAAAACAAGCATAACAGTCTCATCCTCCTTAATAGTCGGCACAGGTATTCATCATACGAACCGAAACGATAGCCAGGATAGACTTAACTATAAGTTTAAATTTATTTGTTATCTTTATGTATTACGAAACAGTTACAAAAAACAATCCTTCGATCTGCAGAGTTCAATGTCAAGGGTGCTCGTTAATCGACACAGATTGTGTTTATTTTCATATCTGTAGGTAACTTGTTTTACCTGAATGATTTGCTTATTCATAATGATGTAATACAAAATATATTATCTTGTTACTTAACACAAACATTTCACGTAACTGAGGCGTAAGCCAACCGATCCAAAATTGATTTCATGTAAAAAACATATAAGATGTTTTTTTAATGTATTTTATTACATTTTTATGACGTTATATATATATTTATATTATAACTCCACTTGACTAACATATTCATGTGTACATTTTAGAATTAATGCAGAATTTGAATACATGTATCCATCATTTAAAATTCATAAATTTTAAGTTATAGACATTTACCAAAAAACAGCCTGTGGGTGTTTATAATATAAATGATAAATATAATCACGCAGGAGCTCCTAATAGTCGCATGGGTAATTATTGTAATTTTGTTATAACGTATGCTACTTCTTATCTGCCACTTGATTTCGTTTGTTGTAAGCTACAGGACTAATTTCTACGACTTATGAGTGCGCATTAAAAAGTAATACTTAAAGCGTATCTTGTACAAAATAACTTACCAGAGCGACGACGGAGTCGACGGCGCGGTTGAAACGGTCGCATAGGGCTCTCATACTGTCGTAAGAGTGGGTGTCGTAGTCGCATAGGATGTTGTTTTCTAGCGCCGCCTTCATATCTGGTAGATCGTCGCACACCCATCTGTTCAAAATAAATAAAACTTGTTAAGCAATTAAATGCAATATACTCATATATGATAACAGATTAATGACATTAATCAATGTGCTAATGCAAAACAAGTCGAGAAATACGTTTCACTTAAAGTGTAAGTCCCACTCACGTCAGAGATTAATAAATAGTATTTAACGTGGCAGGTTTGCTCTACATGTGTCTATTCTATTTTGCCTATAATATATTTACCAAGTGTTTGCCGCAGTAGGTACTTTGATAAACAAAAGTATTACCATTAAAATATAATATATGTAGGTTTTGTCAATTATTTGTTCATGAAATACTCGTATAATCATATATACTACGGCACTCTATACTTTAAAATGAAATTCATGAAAGCAGGGATCGATTTCAAGGTTACGAGCGGGTGAATGAGCGCGTCCGGGCAAAAAGAGGTCATAGCGAAGGTTCTTTCGCTCCGGGGCGACTTGTTCCTAATCGGTTGAACTACCATCAACTGCAAGACTGTCTTATTATAATTTTAAGAAAGGTATTTTAACTACATAGTGTAATATCACATGTACATAATATAGTATAAATCTCGGCAGTTGTAGTTCAATTAGATTTATATAAATGTAACTATTTTAATTTTCTATTGGTCGTTGTCGTTTGTTTTTGACGAAACTCAGAGAACTTCGAGAGGCAGAAAATGAAAATAATCAAGATAAAGAAAGGTGATAAAATTCACAGAGTGACAGAAGTCAAAGTAGTATATTTGAATGTCTGACAGTGACCGTAGATCAACTAAACATATTTCGCAAGTTGAATGAAGGTAAAAAATGCACACACACGTCTGAATAACTTGTAAACATAAAACTACGTTGGCAATGTGAAATGACAATGGGGCGAAGACTCTTACAGACTTCGAAGAAAAATTTAAAAGCAGTCAATCTCACTATGCAGGACATCAGAGGGAACATTTTCGTTTACTTTGCCTTTCTTTTTATTACCTACATTTCTTTTCATGTACGTTTTTAAAAATATTATACAATATACATCGAAAAATGCTTAATATAAATCATTCTAATAGAGAACCTTTTTTTTTTGAAGTCTGTTCTTAAAGTATTTAGTCCGCCAGTGTACATTTTGTAATCAAAAAAATTTTTTTGATCATCTAATAAAATCAGACAAATGGCGTAGGAAATGGTTAATCATTGAACTAATACATTTAGGATGAACTTAATATATACAAATATTTACAAAATAGGATTGAGCGCAATCTACGACACCTAAAATACTAAGAAGCAACAAGCAAAAAACCAAAATATTGGTATAATAAGTCGGCACTGAGATAGCACCTCTAAGATAACGGCGGCAGGTCAAATTTCACTAAGATGCATTACCTGAAGCCCTCCTAACACAAGTATTTAAATTATCAAGGAGGGGTTAAAAAGAATACTATTTATGTGAATAAAATGCAAAAGTGAGTTTGTTTGTTTCGCTTTCGCGCCCTAACAACTCAACCGGTCATCATTAAAGGGAAGAGCGCATAATACGCCTTAACGTTAATAAAACTACTCACAATTATAAATTGTGTATAGGGTGAAACCATTAAAAATATTTGTTTCAAAGTTTGGGTTTTTGCTATGAATAATAACTATGTTTTAAAAAATATATAATCTCGATTCATGTTTCAGTACTTTACAATTTTAAGTAGAACCTAAAATAGGTATACTTGCAGTTAATGTAATTTTTAATTTTAGGTGCACTTCCTTAAAAAGTGCAGAAAGTTAAAAAATATTAAACTATATGACTCAAAAATTAAAATAGTCAAGCTATCCACATTTAGTACACATTATGTTCAAGTGTCATTGTAGGTGTACACTGAGTCTGCAATAGTATCAAATCTGCTATTATTGCATTCCAAAGTATAAATAATACTAAAATTATTTTTAAAACTATAAATATTGATAATGACAATAAACTGATACTGCCGCATTAACACTCTTTTATTGAATCACGTAGATTCAATGTTTTGTTTGTACAGTTATGTGCCTGTTGAACTACTAGTTAGATTCTGACTGCTGAGTCTTGGCTCTGATTCATACCCACGATAAATAATTAAATGATGAACACTTTTATTTTTTTGGGTACAATTTTCTATAATACGTATTATAAAGGTAATGCTTCCTACATAGTTTTTGATATGAACGGCCGTCTGTGGGGTCATTCACAAAGGTATTGGAATAGGTAATTGGTTTGTTTTCCTCGTTGTGGTTTTTTACTATATTTAACGAATTAACTTTTAAATTTATCGTTGATGTAGAATTGCGTCCCGTGCAATTTAAAACGTAGTGGATTAAAAATATGTAAGCATCACGTTTTGATAGCTATCTCGATGTTAAAGAGAAAGGAAGGGAGCCCACATCTTATTAGTGTGGAACGACCTCAAACTATAAAGTATTGAAGAAAATCTCTAGTTTAATTCAGTATGGTGTAAGTCGTTGATTCGTACGATTTTAACTGGTATAATAAGTACGAATCGCCTCTAATATTTTTTTACGCACGTACGCACGCACTAGGCATTTTCTTATGCAGTAGAGTAGAGGGAGCCAGGTAATCGCTTAAAACACTACGCCATCCGTGTAGTCCTTCTTTCACTTTTCTTTACCGTTAGAAATAATTCTTTGTCTCTCTTACTTAGCATACTATACTTAGTATATATATATTTCATGCCATGACATGACATCATTTACATAAATGAACATAATTATCAAACTTTTCAAATAAATATTCATTAATGAATGCTTATATTATTTTACTGATTTGTGTACACTAATGTAATTGAAGATTTTGTTTTTTTTTTAAAAATAACGTACGAATCACCTACAAGAATTTACTGAAGTGTTGATTCGTACACTAAGAATTTATATTCGCGCGAGTCGCCTACATAAAAAAAATTAAAAGTGGCAATTCGTACTTATTGTACCAGTTCGTACAAATTAACAACTAATCCACAATATGTCCTTGTCTTATCTAATATCTACCTCACAGTATTTTTTCCTTATGTAGGAGTTGATTTTAATAAAGCATTTATATTCAATTTTGTTATATAGTTGTCTTTACAGTTTCAGCTGAACGTTCATCTATATTTTTGAAAGAATATTAAGCATAAATATACGTTTCATTTTAGTTAATTTCAGGTTTCTTTTGCAGATTGGCATACTCTTTTGTGCATACATATTATCTGTCCATATCATACCAAAACAAAAAGGTTAAATTTCTTTAAAAATACAAAAAATTAGTATTAAAAAGTAGGATTTTATTGTAATCACATCATAAAGCAAGTGCGCGAGTCCGACTAGCGAGAACTGAAAACATCTCGGTGGCCGATTCTAAGTTTACCTGTATAATGCTATCCTCTATACATCGATATTCAAAATGAAACAGGGTCAAGTTTTTAATGTTAATTTTAACTTTAGGGTTTACGAAAAATTGAACTCATTACATCATCCAAACTAAGACCTGACTAAATTTATAGCTTAGCGGCAAATTTTGACAAATTAGGGACCAAATTTGAGAGAAAACAGATCTTCGCAAAGTGCCTTAAATACTAAAAAATAAGAGTGGTCGAGCTGGAGAGTAAGAAAGCGCGAAAAATTCAATAACATACAATACAATAATAGATACATACAATTAGCGGCTAAAATTTTGTGTTATTCAAATTAAAATCCATAATGGTGCCCGAGCTAGTGTCAGTCACACCATAATTCTTTTCACTGCATACAAGCAGGTGACAAATGTAGACACGTGTGGCCCACAGGGTGTGGGTGCCCTTTCGAAGGTTAACCTTATTTCTCTACAGCGAGTTTTCATTTCTTTAAATGTGCTCATATAATAACATCTGCTGGGTAGGTACTTTTTGATGACCTGATGGTCATAAAAACAAGCACCGACTACAGATTAACATAATGTCGCCGTAGTAGTATAATATATACGACAATTTTGAAGTCTTATACCCCATTTCAAATATAAAGTTTGTTAACAATACGTTTTACATTTATAAAATCACACCTGTTTTCCCAGAGGGGTAGGTAAAGGCATATTAAACGTCCACTTTTCGTTAGTGTTTTGGTCCCACGTAATAGGTGACAAGCCTATTGCCGCTAATTGGGTTGTTTTGTTTGCCAGAGCCTCATCCGTCGATCAGCAGGTGCATCACTTACAGGTGTGGTTGACTTGGGGCCCTAAGTTCTTGATGGGATCCCTATGCGTAATACGTTTTAAGGTGAATATATTATAATTTAATTAATATCACAATTAAAATTAACTGTACTACAGAGCTGCAGTCTCTTGTCTAAGGCATCACAAGGAGATTTGATAATATTATGTACCTTCTTAATAATATATATACGTAGCATAACATAATGCAGCTAAAGTAGTTTGATTGCTCCATACCTACTTCAGGGAAAGTGACTACATACTTAACTTATATTTTGTTGCTTAATTGACATGTTTAATGTTAATGATAAAATAAATGTTTATTTGAAATAAAAATATATTGTCTAAAGCGTTAAAACCACCATTTGATATACTCTGTGTCTCATATATATTTTATTTGTTTTACATAAATTAATTCAATATATAAAAATATTTTACGATACTAATTATACACGTGCATCATGTTATAATAACAGTAATAACGAACTGAATAGTTTCAAATTCAAGGTTAATTAATCATTTAAATATTTTTTTATTTTTTCAATAACACCTTTCGTTTAGATATAGAGAGAATAACAATTTTCAAGATGATTTTTTTTTTATAGAAATAGAATAAACAAAAAGTTCTCAGGCCATGCAGTTTCGAAAAGTGAGTGAATGAAGTAAACAAAAACATTGATTGACTCGAGTAGTCATGAATAGGCGCGGACTCAACGCTCCCCACCTGCAACCCCCGTTCCACGCGTCTCTTTTGTTTCCCCACATTTCGCCTATGGAAATAGGTCATTGTGCCATTTATTACAAAACGAGGTAGACGTTGAATGTACTACGTAGTAACATCAAATTCTGCATGTAACTGAATAAAAACACATCTTACAACCCGTTTTTATACATATTTATAAGATGACAATAGTGTTTACTGATTTGAATGTCTTACCATTGTAGATAGGAAAGCTGCTTTTTTTGTCCAATTAATGTTGAATAACAACTTAAGGTAGACACCTTAAGTTGTTGTTATGTATACTATTATAAACTATCGAGGACGGACGGCCTAAGACCCGATAAAGTATTTTAGAAAACGGAAGTCGTTTTAAAGCCAATTGAAAATAACAATTAATCAATAGAGTAACGTAAGGAAATGTTGATCTGACAAACGTGCCGAGTGTTATTGTCTTATTGACTTATTTTATTACCTTACTACTTTTCGATATAATCATAATTTCTCAACGTTTACGTTCTAAAAGTGCATGGCTTGCCATTTATTACGTGAGTAGTCTAATTGTGATTGTAAAAGTTCAGAAGTGAGGCTTTCGTTTAGGACGAGTCATTGATTAAACATAACGATGATTTTCTCTTATTTAACATTGATCGATAACTCAAAAACAACAACACGGGTTCCATCCCATTATAGGAAAACAGAATTACTTACTTGTTAGTCAGTATTTCTGACTAGCTACATAAGAGTGGAGGTAAAAAGTTGAAAATAAAAAAGTCTTACATTTATACCCAAGTTATTGAAGAAACCTCGGTGAGCAAGTTAGAATTGCACTTGATAATTTTTTTTTATTAATAGTTGTGGATTATAGTCTAAGAAAATTAATGATTTTTCTGTTATACACGCATAAGGTAAATAACATACACATTTCAGATACCGATTTCTCTGCTATATGGAACTGCACTTCAAGAAACCCTACATCCTTTTTGAACAATTTATGTCTCCCTAAATTGTGTAACATATGGTATCGTACAGTCCTAAAAAATATTTAAATTGACACTCACAATCACATCTATAGTGAAAAAATAACTGTGGCGACGTGCCACGAAGCGCATTGACGGATATTTCTTTAGTTCACTAACACTTATTTTGTTAACGAATCTCATTTTTTTTTCGTTAAGTACCTTAGATACAATCTTTCGCAGTACTTTATTTAGGTGTAAATTCTAAATTTATATTTGAATGGAAGGGTAACACTACTTGTCACGACACAGCTTCATATTAATTATTAGATGTCATAGACATATTATTATGTTGAGTGAGGCGGTGTTATTGATTCTAAAGAGGTAAATTTATCAAGCATAGGCATTAACAATTAATACTTCAAAATCCATTATCTGTGATAGGTAATGAGAACAAATTTTAATATTTTTTTAATAATAGATCGCGAGACGCCGAGTATCTAAGATATATTATGCCTATTTAAATATCTAAATTAAAAAGAACAATCGTTCTTTGTCATTTAAATTTGAAATGAGTTTTACCAAGAAATTAACGAAATTGCTGCCGTATGCATCTGTTCCGTTTATTTACCAACGTGATAGTTGTGTGAATCATGAGTTACGCGTATGTTTGCGAGTACATAATTATGTTGCAGCGTGTTACGCTCGTGGCAACTCGTGTGATTTCTGCAATGAAAGCTTGTAATGGGTAATTGATAAGAGATTTTTTTTCATGTGCACAGTGATCACATAATTATTTCGTGTATCTCTCCCAATCTGATCCCGGGTCCTTTAAGCGAGGCGCGAAAAAGCGTCCTACAAGGCCACCATATTCGCAATGAATACGGCGACCCCTACACTTGGATTGTATTCATGCTTTCCATCAGGCAAAGTAGAGTCGCTTTGATAAGCCCAAAATAAAAAAAAATTACACACACAATTTACACAAATTACCTAATTTCAGATCTCTTGGACTAAAATCATTATGATGAGGCTATGATGATCTCAATCCACTAAAGACAGTTTATGTGAAAAGTTAATAAAATATAATTATGTGAGAACTTACTACATTTATTGAAATTTAAATTTTGTGTATAGATAACCCACTAATTCATAGCAAAACAATCCGAAATTAATTAATTAACACATATCAGACTGAAATGCCATCAGGTGCATGGCTGTGGTTGTAACAGGAATACTTTACATAAAAGACCTTAACTTGTTGCTATATCGACAATAGTTTAGAGTGCATACACCTTCAAAAATGTGTGATACCAGTTACCATAGTAACAAATTCAATTTTTATTATCTTCTGATAACAATAACCTCCTAACTAACATTAATTATTCTAATATTAACACTGACACAGTGATTATTTTAGAAAAAAGTGTTTGTTTGCCATTAAAAACATGTATAAAAATACTTGCTTAAATAAATATCATTTTTTAATGTTGTTTATCTGGTGGTTACCAATCCTTACTGTTGGTCATGGGTCTGATTTCCACCCATAACAAATAATTATGTGATAAGTGTTATCATTTATCTTGTCTCTGAGTGTGATTTATCAGTTAATGTGTACTTAATAACATTTAAGTATGTTATCAGCAGTTTGGTTTTTGATATATAGTATGATATGGAAGGCTCTGTCTTATTGGGGATCAGATGGCACTGTGTGAAGTGTCTAAAGTCATCATTATAGTATTACTAATAATCAATACCTTATAGTTTCTAATATCTCCAAGGCCCCATCGTGTTTGTCCTGAAACAAATAAATTTATTTTATATTAATAGCTCTCCAAGTGGTCTTCTTTGCTAGACTTAGCAATTTAAAAAACGAATTAGAAATATCTATGAAAATTTCAGCTGAAAGCAAATTTCATTTTCAAATTTCTTCTTATTATTTTTAGTATTAAATATTATTTAGTACTAAAAATAATAAGAAGAAGAAGAAGATTTATTGTAAGTAAGTAATAATTTTTATTGAAGCATTTCTAGACATATAAAATGACAACAACAATTAATGGAACAAAGTCAACAAACAACAAATGATAACAAAACTGATTAATTGTTCTATTTTCTTATCAACAATAAAAAAATAAGTAAGCAACTAAAATTTCAACAAGAAACATTTCAGTATTGTATTAGAATGAAAAATTATAGTTTGTATTCATATTGAAAAAAAAATGAATGTACCTAATAAGAATTTTTATTGTCCACAACAGTTGTGTCTAATATTGGATAATTCAGTATGCATTCATTGCTTAAAATTAAAACATTCATTTATAAACAGATAACCCAGGAGGTTTGTATATATCTACATTGACTATGCAGTTATGCATATCAGACAACTTAAACAGAAACTTAGATGAATCGCGTAAAGTGTAAATAAATGTCGATTGATACCTACGCCACAGTGTGTACATATCTAAAAAAAGCCGACACCTTGACAAAACACGAGGTCAATACACTCTACAGTAATACCCATGTGACGTGAAGAAGAGCTTACCTATGATTAGATCTTCGATATACATCAGATATTATTATTTCTAAAAGTATAACTATTCACATAATCATTTAGATATTAATCACACATAGTGAAATTCTTACTCTATAATTCAACTAAACATGAGCATGTACTTAGTGTGAATAGTCACTTGTTGTACAATAGCACTACTAAGCCTACCAAATTATTTAGTTACATCACCAATAAATTTGTGAAACTGCAGGTAAAGTTAATTCTTAATATAATAAACGTACTATTAGAGCTGCAATACCTTTATACACGATATTAAAAAATACGTTTTCCTTACCGAGCCATGACCCGAAGTGAGGGGCCATGTATAAACAACAGGTTCCGCGCCTGCAGGAGAATGCAGGCGTAAATCCAAAGCCATGATAAGAAAACCACTGCATTAAAGCACACACTTTTCACTTAATCACTAAAATAATCACGAAAAATTCTAGTTAATAACATAATTTCACTGCACTTTCACACACACACACTCTGAACAACCGGGCGCCATGTTGAAATTATTTCTAAATTCCAATCATGGCCGACGTTCAGTGTTGTTATTGAAATAATCATATGCATCTGTTGGTATTTACAGATTAGAGAAAAAAAGAAAATAAAACTTAGAATAGACGTTTTATAATTACAAATTCATAAAAAACAAGGAAGCAAAATTATTATTACGAATTCTGAATGCCGATACGCCAAAATAAATTCATAAAATTATGCTGGACATCCTTGACAGATAAACTATAAATAATCTTTTATAAACCTTGTTTTATTGTTCCATGGTTCAATGGTGGTGATTCTTGATATTCACGTGCTGACCAGCTTAAAAAGTTTTAATACAATAAATAATTTATTTTGTAAGAATACATATATTTTTCAGGGATCTAAAATAGTAAATTAAAAAACATACATACATATATAAAATCACGCCTGTTGCCCCGAAGGGGTAGGCAGAGGCATGTTAAACGCCCATTTTTCTCCAGTGTTTTGGTCCTATGCACTATATTAAAAAAATATTCTAAATTATCTTTACATCTAAAGTGGCAAGAATTCTTGATACCCTTTGCGAAACATGTAACGATGAAAACAAATAATGAGATTCAACGATCAAAAATTTTATAGTAAGTTACATATCTCTTATTTAAAAATGAAAATAATAATAATTATTATTATATTGGGATCGATCTATTATTACAGATAGGACTATTGTTGCCAATAAGCCTGATATTGTGGTGATAGATCGATTAGAGCGCCGCGCAATTGTCGATGTCGTATGAGGAACGCCTCATGACGGGAATCTCGTGAAAGTTGAAAAAGAAAAACAATTGAAGTATTTGGATCTGTCTCACGAGATTGCCGACATGTGGAATGTGGATTCGGTGATCATTGTTCCGATAATCATATCTGTTCATGGATTGATAGCGAAGAGCCTCGACCAACACCTTAAGAGGCTCACGTTAGAAGGTTGGATCAAGGGTCTGATGCAGAAGGCAGTCCTCCTTGACACGGCCCGTATTGTAAGGAGGTTCCTGTCTATGGAGCCCTAACCACCGGTATCTTGGTCCCTGTACCCGATGCCGATGTCGGTCTACTATTTTTTATATTTTTAAATAGGTATTTTTTATTTTTTATATATTTAAAAATGTAATCAATATGTATATTTAAATGTAATAAAGAAAATAATAATAATAATTAGAAGTCATTAAAACTCATTTAAAAAGGTTAATTGTTAACTAAAATCCCTACGCTGAGTGTAGACTAAGACGAATTTAACCGATTTTTGTGTCATTACAGATAGTATCCTTCTAAAATATGTAAGTATAAATAAATATGTGATAATACATACCTAATTTAATGTGGGGTATACAACCATGTAATATGAGAGACACGCTCGTGGTTAAATACTAAGAAAGGCACATTATGCCGCCTCGATTCCGATTGTCACGTGATTATCTTTGGTAATCGTTACGTGTAGTTGGAGCCCTCAAAAGACCAACAACAGTCTTACTATGGAAACAAACTGCTATTGAAATGAGTCGATACTATCGTACGTCGTCGTCGATAGTTTCGATACAATAGATAATAATATGTAATAGCTATTGAAGTATAAGAACACTATCGATTGTAGCTTAATCATTGATAGTTTTGCAACATGTCCTTATTTCGATGGGTATATTTGCACTTTTGAATGTTTCAAGTCAATCCTAAAGATAGCGCTAAAAGTTATTAGAATAAGCACAAACTCTGGCCGTTATTGATCACTTTTTGAAGTGAAAACTTCTTTAGGCGCGTTGAGCGTTTTGGTAGAGGGTAAAATCCTCGGTTCGCGTCACCGACATGCTAATGATAATAGTATATCTATAGCTATGGAGAATATGATATTATATATTATATATGAAATTTATTATTATTATATATTATATATGATATTATATATTATATATAGCTATATATGAAACATAAAAAATTTCATATAATTTTTGCATATAGTTTTAATTACTCTCAACTTAATAGTTCCGTTTTCACTTCTATCGGCAGTCCCACGACTGCTACTGTTTTTTTTTAGTTTTACAAAAGTGATAATTGTAAAATCCCAAATTAATGTCATCAAAAGTTTATAAAAATTAAATCTCTTAAAACATTTTTGTAGATTAATTTATAAAATTATTTTGAAGTATGTAAATAGTAGAGCTTTTATATACTGCAGTTTATCAACTGCATTGGTCATCAAATATCAAATTTTTAAACTTGGAACACTTAAGTCCATTTACAACTGCTAATTTTTATCATTTTCATATGCTTCACTAGCGCTACTTCGGCATGTTTTTGAATTACAATGTGCCGCTTACCGCTACACTATTTCTTTCTACTTGTCTTCCATATGAATCGGTTCTTCTTATCTCTACCCTCCATGGTTGGTTAGAATCGAAGTTTACATTACAACACAATTGACAAATACGCACGGAGGCTTACGACGTATTTTTAATAGGTACTGACTACACGACTGTGTGTAGTGTGGATTAAAATTATCATAATATAATATGACACAGTTTCACTTATTTAAGAAATCTTTGTACACAATACTGATTTTAAGTTTCTTTGGAGTATCAGTATATAAATTAGTTCTTAGGGTTTGGTTTTTCCAGATTTTCTTAAACATGTCGGATTCAGAGAATGAAGAAACAGCTATGACTAACTTTACAGAAATACATAGAGAAATAGAGAAATGCAAAAGAAATCCAGAAACATCTGGGATGTTTGTGTCGGGGTGGGATGATGTTGATGAAGGTGTCAATTCTGTATCAGATCCCAAAGGTTTGTATCTAATTTATCTAGACTTATGATGCTAATTTTAACTTATATTATTTCATTTTCACTGTTAAACCTGTTAAATTGCCTACTTAATTTTCCTTCCACGCTGTAAAGGTGAACCTTAGAATCGGTAGATCAGTAGATACACAAACAATAAAAGATTCTTTAAATCTTGGTTGATTTGGAAGACCAACCTAATGTATAATTTGAATTAGATTTAACCAAGTGGTATTATTTGTATTTGATTTACTTTTGTTTGACCACATCATGAAGTAGATATGCGAAGTAGTTATTGTTTTGATTATATCATCAAATTATCATGTATTAATGTATAATACAATAATAAATAAATTACCTAATTATTTAACTATTTTCTGAATCAATTGAATATCTTGAAGTGATCAATTCTATAACTTAATGAGTTACTTCAAATTTATTTGCAGCTAATCCTGTTGATCATGTACTATGGGCTGCAGAGAATGGTAAACTTGAAACTTTGAAGGAAATATTACAGAAACAACCGGGTCTAGTACACGCTCAAGATTCAGATGGATATACACCTCTTCACCGAGCAGCATATAGCAATCATGTCGAGGTAATATCATACTTAATCAGTGTTGGAGCCAAAATACATGCAAAAACTCAATTGGGATGGACACCATTGCATTCAGCTTGTAATTGGAACAATTATGCAGCTGCAGCTAGATTATTGGCTGCTGGTGCTAATCCTGCAGCTGTATCTGATGGAGGTAAGTACAGAAATATTTTTCAATTTATTATCAAATAAAGATCATGTAAATATGAGCACTCACCTAACAATTGTTGCTATTTATCTAAGAAGATTAATAAAGTTAAGTTAGTGTAAAGATGCAATAAAGTTTATATTCCAAAAGAAAGCATAGTAACACAGTAGTTATATGCTACACCAATCAGACAAAGATTAACAATTAATTATTTGAAATTACTTAATCACAGCAATATACTGGTTAACTTGAACACTGCCGGCTAGTTCCACTAGTAAAATAAGATCATTTTAAAAAGAAGCCACATTATGAGTTGAACATAATCTTAGATTTTTATTTCAGACCAAACTCCCATGCATTTAGCAGCAGCAATAAGTCACTGTAAATCAACTTTACTAATTCTGTTCCTGAGAGATGATACTGTGGGACTAGCAAATAAGTTTAATAATTCAAAAGAATCACCAGCAATGTTGGCTCAAGGTCATGGCATATATGGACCTCTTTTTGAAATGTTGTGTCCTTCTGTATCTTATATAAAATCTTTAGCGTTTACTTGTAACCCTTATGTAAGGTATGGATGTTAAAATCATTGCATAATTAAATATTTCTTTTATTTGCTTTTCAGATTACAAAAAATATATTTTACTTAAAAACATGTATACAGAGTTAATTAAACACCATATTAGAAATAGAGACTAGAGAAACAAAAATAATGTTAGTATACAAATTTCGTAAAAATCTATTATCTTTAAGCGGAATAATAGGATATATGCATATGACTCCAAAATGGATAAAATATTTTAATTTGTACACTTGCCTACTAAAAAAACATATCTATGTAATTATTTTTGAAATATATTACAATTTAACAGTGAAATTTAATAATCAAAAAGTGGTTTTTTAAAATTGCCTCGCAAATTTCTAAAACTTAATGCTATAGATGGAACAAAACGTGACGTTAATTTACCCTCGGACGTCTTTTGATCTGCTAACAAATTGTTTACATGGTTTCTCATGAATACATTTCTCTATTGTTTCGCCGTTTTTTTTCATAAAAGTTATCAGTTTTCTGTGTTAAATTATTAAATTTATTTGCATACAAAAAGTTCAGAATAAATAGACAAAATTATGTTACTCCAATAATTAAGTTACATGTTTTCATTTGTATAAGTATATTTTACCTTTATATTACATATGTTGAGAATATTTTCTAGAACTTTTTGTAAAGCAGGTTATATTTTTGTCGAAGTTTGTAACGTCTATGCAGTTAACTAAGTAAAAAATATTCTTATATGTATTTTATCATTTTTTTAATATCCTTATTTGTTAAAATGATTTTCACAACAATAATGATAAGTATTTCTTCTCTTTTCCATGCTGATAAGTTGATTATTTTTAGCTTATTGCTTTATATTTCGGATATGATATATTTATTTTTGGTAATGCAATATCTAGTAGACACGTTTTTAGAAATAAAAAAAATACATGCATATTCTCCATTATGATGGATTAGCTAAAATAACCGTTCCAGTTTAGAAATGTACCCAGCAACTTTTACGGGATGCCGGGTCTAACTTTGATGATACACAAAAAAAAACACTGCAAAACAACACCATATATAACACATTCTCCGTTGGTAAACACGCTAAACGAAATACCTGGTCCCTTGTGAATTACTAATAACTTATTTCTTAGCTCATACCGACATTTACAAATTACTATTCTTTTAAAACCGTTCTGCGTTTAAGGTTCCCATTTCTCTATTATTAATTTATACACACAAACAGGTATTTTATACTACTGACCAAATATTTTGTTTGCATTATATAATTTTATACATAGTGATTTTCTGAACAAAGGACATAATTAAAGACGTGACGAAGCTTTGATTACAGCAATCAAAGAAAATTATATTCAACAAAAAAAAACAGAAAAATATAGACGTAAATAATGCATTTCAGCAAATTTGAATGCAATCGAGATACGAAAAATATTGCCATAACATAGACTGAGACTTGCGCAATTTCTCAATAGAAAATAACAATAATAGTATAATACTAAAGTAAGGTGTTCGTTACTTTTAATCATTCTTTACTATTAGTAGTATAAATGCAAAAGTGTGTCTGTGTTGTTTTCATGGCTATTTTTGGGTTGGGTTTCATGGTTTTTTTCACAATTTGGCTATGCAGATACTTAGTTTTTAAGGTAGGAAAACATAGGTTAGGTTTTAGCTATATTGGTTATGTATTATAAAAAAATACTGTCTATTATACAATAATATAACATGGATTTCTTTTGAAACGTACAAAGTATTACCGATATGCTCGGGACGACATTCTTTCTATTACATGCATAGCACCTGGTACAAGATAAGTTTCTGAATTCAAATTTTTTAAACTAGCAATAAGATTTCTTCTATCAACTTTCTGCAGTTCTGTTAATCCTTGTCTACATTGGGAACTCATGTATGGCAAAACTAAACAACCCAAGCCAAAACATTTACATCTTAAACAATTTTTCCATATTTCAACCAAATCTTCATCTTTAATAAGGGGACAAACAGGTAACAAATTAATTGTATTTAAACATTTCAATCTCTGACGTTCCGTTATAGGATAATCTGCATGCTGAAATGGTGACAAAATAACAGCCCGCCATGCAGAACATATAGCGCTATCAATTTGACCTGAAAGCTTTAATAGTAACGGAATAATCTCTTCAAATAAGCCTGTGCGTAGTAGAAACGGAATTAAACCACGTATAATTTGCGTTGAACCAAATCTGACGAATAACTGTGCAGTAATTTTTAAACCAGCTATATTTCCTTCTACACTTTGTAATAATTGTTCCAGAGCTCTGTTTTTATCATGAGTAAATGTAGCCGCGACCCATGGCATATCAGCGTATTCCAAATTAACAACACTGAATAATTCTATGAGTGATATCCATAAAGCTTCTCTTTCCTTGCTCGTAACTTTAATAGCAGTGTCAGAGTCAATTATACTAATTAGACATTGAAGAGCTCTTAGTTTTTTACATTTATTATTTTCACTTTCATCGTCAAAGGCGATGCGAGATAAATATATAGCTCCCATTTTAGGACAAGTTGCTTTAAGTATATACTTGGCAGTCATTAATTCTTTTACAGTTAAAGCAATGATATCCTTATTATCAGCATAAGATTTTTCAAGAATATTTTCCAAAATTTGAATTCTAATGGAACTAACATTAATGTCATTCTTATCGGCTATTTCGTTTACAGCTCTATTCACATCATGACGATTCATTTTTGATATAAAATCTGGGTGAAAATATAATGTACGAATAAGTTGAACTGGTTCTGTCGAAAGCCGAACAAATTCTTCACATGCCCAATCTATTTTATGCAAAGCATGACGTGTTGAATGACTTGAATGTAGACGTTCCATTTGCCGAACAGCGCGATTTCCAGGTTGCAAAGAAGCCCAACGTTGAGCAAATTGGTAGCATAATTGAGCAGCCGCAACTTGGTCTGCTCCACGAGCACATCCTTGCAGCACGTAAAAAAGACACGCACCTGCCCATTCCATATTAGCAATATATTTGACACATCGATGTGCTGCCCGGAGCAATGGTTCTTCCCGACTGGTAAGTCGCCACGGTTCATGTTTAGTGTCTGAATCCATATCCTCATTTCGTTTTCGCATAGTCATCGTTTGTTTTACAGCATTACTGCAAATCATATCCCTTGCAGTCTGCATGTCAGAATCCAAAGATAGCAAAGCAACAGAAGGAAGCCAACGTTCATATGTTTCTAAAGTTATCTCAGATTTCAGGTTAGCCCACATGTCTTCTCTCATAAATAGATGGAATGGTAACCTAAAATGACCAATCTCTGGAAACAATCCCTTAATAGAAAACAGTTCATATTCATATTGCTTTGGACTGCTCGTTCTTTTGTACTCTTTGAGAAAATGTAGAAGAAAATATTCTTTTGTATTTTTCATTTCACAGGTATATCCAAAAAGTAGACGATATATGCATAAGAATATTTCATAATAATAAGGATTTATAGACACTACACGACTGTGTAATGTAATTTCACCATTTCGCCAAAAATCATTCAATATTTCCTTTAATAAGTCTTTATTATCGATACTCTCCCAAATTACAAAACATCTATTTAAATGAGATTCATTACTATCAATCACAATTTGACGCTGACTTAAATTATCAACATAAATGTGGTATTTTAATTCCCAAGTCGACAACAATGCTATCAACTGAAGTGATAGACCGTCATTTGTTGAAATATTTAACGCACGACAAAGTTCAATCAGTCTTTCAAAGCTTGTGTCTGGGTATTGTAATAAAACGTAAAAAAGTATAATTTTGACATCCCACGTTTCTTCACTATTTTCAGGTAAAGCAATATCTGCTAAATTGATGTTAAACTTTGATTTAAGAATATGATGAGGAGGATATGATACAGAGTTACACAAATTTTTAGTAAGTAAATCGTGATCGAAAAGGAAAGTACGACGAATAGATGGCAATGTAAGATAGCACAGAATATGATGTGGTAAGAATTCATTTTGCCCTTTTAACACTTCAATGACCCATGAATTATCTTCCTCATAAGTTCTTATTGTAAGTAACAGGCTTGTAATTAAAATTTCATCCAGATCTTGAGATGTAATTACTTTGCTTAAAAGTCTTTTAGTAATCTCGGCTACATCTTTAGAGAAAGCTGCTTTAATACATTTTCTATCCACTAGAGTATTCGAAATTAGTCTAAGTAAAGTGAAATCACATTTGCCATAAATATTTGGAGGATCTGTTACAAAATGTTCAGGATACAATTTAGTTCTATAGAAGTTGGCCAAATCATTCATAGCAGTGCTTGATGAGATTGGTAAAAATATGTATTGGAATTTCCATGCTATCGACAAATTCTTGACTATTATATTCGTATGAATGAGAGTATTCAATAAAGATATTTGATTTATCAAGTTGTGTAAATATTGTTCACTGCAAACTATGGCTAAATCAATTAAAACGTTGTAAGACTTCAACAACAAACTAGAATTATCTCCATAATGGAATTGCGATAATATTGCCATAAAATCGTCTACTGAGACATCTTTGGTAGAAAACAATCTTATGAGATATTCAACAAGTTTTCTCACTTGATGACATGTGGAAGTCCTTCGCAGCAGAGCCATGAGAACAGACTGTTGTGATTGACAAGCTTGTGTAAGTTGAGCAACGCTTGCACCGCGCCCCGAACTAGCCGTTTCCCCATCTTGGTTTATCCAACTGCTGACAATGTTTTCACAGAAACCTTCGTTATAAATATCGTTCATGTTTAACAATAAACTGTAAGAATATTTAAAATGATATAGCATTTCCAGATTATTTATTTCAATTACATTCAAAAGCTTTGTTCCTTTAATAAAATCTAAGTAATTCTTTTCTACAGTTAATTCATTTTTGCCTCTCCCAATTATCTGATCGTATTTCGCTACTACTGCCTTTAGCAATAACTTTTTTTCTTTTGTTGGTAAGATATTAAAATATTTTAATGCTAATCTTGTCTCATAATCTTGAAGGCATCTTTCAATATATAGGACATTGCCATAATGTTTATACATAGGCATGATACTTGTTACAATATTCAAATCATGTAGTTCTATTGCTGGGGTACATACTATTTTATGAAGTACTAACATGTAATCTGTACAAGATATAGGCAAATTATATTTCTTTAATATAACTTTTACATTAGCATAATTAATTTCTTTTTGTATCTCAAGTGAAAGTAATCTTTCTGTATCGGCAGCAGTAAAATTTTTTGTAGTGTCTGCAACTGTAGAAGTGGCAAGATCAAGTACAGACACATTCCATGGAACATCTAATACCTTTAGCGCCTGAAGTAAACATTCTAGTTTATTATTGTATGAGTGAAAAGCTTCCAGTAAGACTTTCAGACGACTACCATCAATACCACCCCCACTACTTGCTGCTTCGCTTTCAATGTAAGATGAAAGAATGTCATCCATATCAAGAAAGTGCTGCATGACATAAGGTGGTAAATAGTTCTGTAAAAACATTAACAAATCCTCAGTATAGCAGCGTCTTATCATTATTAATGCAATTTCATTTGGACTTAGAGAACTTAATTCACTCAATAACATATTAATTTTATATTTTTCCTTCAATTCTATAATATAATTAATTCTAGTCTTTAGCAGATCAAGATCATCCATGGAGATGGGCCGCACCGAAATAAATTTAAAGGATGTTTCCAGAATTAAAATAACTTCTTCAACAAACTTAACACCTATTTTGGGCCAATATGTTGATTGTTCTAACATAAACACTCTTATAGTCGCCCATCGAGCAAATGTATCAACGTAAAATGGATTTACTTCTAACAAAGGTGGTATAAAAATTTTTAACCAAATAACAATGGAAGCAATTTTAGCATTATTGCTTATTGAATTTAGAATGACGAGTATGTCATCAGGGGAAATTGTCAACTTTAGTTGTGAGTATTTTAGCCAACATATAGAGGCTATATCAAAATCTTGCTTAGTTAAAAATGTTACACAAAGGCTTATAAGATTTTGTTCAAACAAATTAATATTCTCATAACTGTGGTTACCAGTGAATTGGATGTATTCAAGCAAATCTATTTTTATGGATAAATCAGTAACCATATTATGTAAATCAGAATCATGTGTAGCAAATATTCTCTTTTGAAGTGGGTATAAAATGGATTTATAACTAATATGAAGCTGACACAGCTTTTGTACAGTTTCCATAAGAAAGCTAAAATCATCAATTTTCTCAAATAATGCCTGTAATTGGGGTAGTAAATCAGCAGGCTTTGTAGCATCCGAGATTGACTCTATTAGAATGGTTAATTGGGATTTACAAGTTTCTTTTGAAGTTGTGTGTATATATTCTTCATTATTGCCAGGCAGTGTCTTTGATGTGGATTCAGCGAAGATCGCACAGCAAATATGAATCTGGAATGATATACATATGTATAATGATATTAAAATTTACCTGTGCAAACAACCTCTTTTTCGGGATGTAATATATTTTTCTTGTGTATTTAAATGAACTTGAAAAACAAAACGTTATCTAGGTACTAGCTGTAGCTGTTATAAATATATAGTATAAAAGAAAACCTTATTTATTGGTATTTTTTCGTACCATTATTATTTAAATTGGTTAATTTTGATTATAGGCTTACTGCTAATAAGCTGAAACTTAGTTTGAATACTAAAGAATCTCTAGTTGAAGTATAAAGGTGTTTTTTTGCTTGATTTAAATAGTATTGATAGTAGCTTCTAGAAAAATTAATGTAAGGGCTTGACTCTCATCTGGCAGCAGGAAACAGTAAATTTTGAAGAGGCTGGTGATGTAATGTTGCTATGCTGTAACTTTACTATGTTTCAAAATAGGTATCTATTCAATTTTTCAAGTTTCTTGCTCCCAACCAATCTTCTTCTTCTAACTTCCTAATATTTACTAATAACTAATAATAATAATACATATATATATAAATTGTGGTAAATTATATTATGCTACATGGTATATAATTATAATGTGGTATTAACATGCATGCACCAAGCTTAGAATGATTAAATGCCAAATTTTCTATCAGGTATTTCTAAATCTAATTAGTTCAAAATTTATGAATTGTATATTTTAAAAGTCAAGTCTCACCTTCTCCGTGTTCCACTGAAGATAGTAAAAGACATCATCACATGCTTGGACAGGATAATAGTTTAACTCTATATTTTCAAACTCAAAAACTATTTGATCATCTTGTAAATTGACAATCCACATTTTGGTATTGTTGGCGAAAACTGCTAGGTCGCTCCATATTGCTATATTACACAATTCCATTTTAGAGTGTATCATCTCTAATAAACCAGTTATGGGGCATTCCATCATGATTGTTCCCGATTCTTTAAACAACTTGATACCATTTAAAAAATAAAATTTAGTTTTGAAGATTGTGTGAAGTATTGTGGCCCTTTTAAATTGTAGTTTTATCTCATCACTGCTTTCTTCTAATTGTTCAATTACATTTCTTATATCATAAGGAATTTCAAATGAATCCCCACTTTCACTTAGAAAACAAACCCGATTCTGATATATTGCAATTTGACGTAATTTGAGACTGACGCTGTTCTCGTTAACAATAATCACTTGAGTATTTTTGAAAACATCTATTACCATAATTTTTCCAGACTGAAAAACAAGCCACAGAAAGTGTAGCACTAACTTCTTGTCTGATATTTCTTCTTCATATGTATATATCTCCTCTTCACTTGTATCATCTTGATTATTATTTACTAAATCCACAACAACAACACTTTTCTTGTTTTGAAAGAGGATTAATTTAGGATAAACAAGTTCAGCATCGATGTAAGACACATTAAATGAAGATATTGTTTTAACCTCGGACAAAGTAAATGTCATTTTTAATGAATTAAGAAATAGTTAAAATGTCGAATACAAGTTAAATGAAACAATTAACGGTGGAAGAGAAACCGCTCGTATTTTAAAATTTTGAAACTGACACTACTTTTCAATGTTGCTAACTCTAATATGGTCAAACTTGCCAAAAATCGTCTCAAATTTGCTATTTCATTGCGTTACTTGGATAAAGAAGCTACAAATATTACCTATCAGGAAAACATCATCCACAAATATAAATAATAAACAAGACAGTAAAGACTACCTTTTTACTTGTGGGCCATGCTTCTACTTGATTTAATTTAATATTTAATTTGACCGAATGCGTCCTACTATGTTACAATTGCCGGTTCAAGTCATTTAATAGAGGGTTTTTGATTTTCACAACGATTAACATTTAATATCTCAAAAGTGATAAATCTTAATGATATCTTGAAGAAATGAAGAATCATGCGATAGTTTACATTATTTGTGGCAATTTTAACTGAAATATGAATAAATTATTACTAGTATAAAAATTGTTTAAGTTAGAATTTTTTTATGAATTTTTCAAAAAACAGAATCAAATACTCTTCACTTGTGATATTGCTGGTAATCATAAAAAGATACTGGTAATCACAAGAAACTCATATATTTCATGATTCTCATCTATATATATATAATAATAATAATATAAAAAGAGTTCTTTGGTGGGTGCCATGTCGAAAAGAATTGAAATTAAAGGCAAAATAAAATTATTGATATCATTTCGACCACCACCTCGAGAACCTATGACCAATTTATTTGTTTTATCCAGCTTTGGTACTAATCTTGGAATAAATGCACCACTTACATACAATGTTTGTAATTGTTTCAACGCGAATAATTTTAGCAATGTGAATTTATTTTATGGAAAACAAGCTTTATTTATTCTCTAAATTTTACTTTACTACATAAATATAACTTGGAGTATTATTAAGGTTAGTATTTTAAATAAACATGAGTTCAAAAAACTTGATTGAAAAATTAAGATGTGTTAAAAGTTACTTATATTAAAAGTTAGATAAACTGCTTTATTTCTCGAAGTAACTAATATGAAATAGTTGAGGATGTGAACACAAATTGTATATGTATGTACTAGATCCAAACATTACGTATATCAGGGTTCTTAAGATAATGTTACAATATACAAACAAACATTGTTTGTCTGCCTTTAAATAAATAAATATAGTAGCTGCAAAAGTGTCAGCAACGAGGCATTCTGTGTTAACACGTTGCGATGAACTCTTCAGGTCTTCGCACATCACACTAACGTGATGCCGGCACCACTTAAATTCAAGTCCCAGTAAGGAATTGAAATGTAAACTGTATATTGTGTAACTTTAGAGTGAATTTTTCAACATATAAATTGAAAATATACGACACATGTTCCACGCGTTGTTCCCAATTGACTGTTACCAACCCGTTTGCGTTCATTATCGATGATTCGAGTCAACAAGGTTTTCCTTCATTTCATGTACAGTTACAGAACGGAATTGCCCACTTAATGCCACAAAGACTTGTAGGAGTAACTAAAACATTGACCTCCTAGTGGAGGACTCGTTAACAATAGTTTCAAGTGAAACGGTATTAGATTGGTATAACGTGGGAACATCTTTATAGAGGTAGGTAAAGCTAAATCACATCGAGTTTTAGTTCTTATATTTTATATATTCTCTATAAAAACAGAAAAATCAAATTTAGATTTTCTAGATTGAAATTTCGCTTCACTGAATCGATTCCGTGCTACATATTTCTATTAAAAGATTTCAATGTTCAAGGTGAAAATCATGAATTGAAAAATCAAAATCGATTAATTATTTCAGGTGCATCCCTAGAATGGCCATGTGAAAACTGTCAAAAACGGTGGTTATAGGTTATGTTATTATGTTCTTTGAAGCAACATCGGTAGAACCCTAATATTTTAATTTACTTCTTTTACTATTTGAAACATAAAAAATATTTAAGTATGGATTTATTTGTAATTAACAGGTAACTTTTGTAATTTAGAATTGTAATTCTCTATAAACTTTACACGTTTCGTTCATTGAGATTTTATTCTTTAAATTTCTTTAATTCCAGGTATAGAGATGAAGATGAACACGTTGACATCGTGGATCAAGAAGCTAAACATTTAGAAAATTTAAAAAAGAGAATAGCCGAACGGAAAACTGCCTATATTACGAAAAAAACCGCAGCAGTTATCACCTTAAAACCAACGTCAGAAACATTAGATAGCAATGTTAAGGATCTTGAAACAGATGAAGTACTTACATCAGATCAAAATACCAAAAGCAATAATACACGTCAAATTGAGAAAGAAAATAAAAAAAGCAAACAGTTAGAGTACAAAGTTTTAGGTGTAAATGACTTTGAGAAAAAAATAAAAGTAAGTAATAATTATTTCTTATACCTTGGTTGCAGAGTAATTAGTATTCTCTACTTTAAGTTATCATTACCAATTTATTGCACATTGTGTTTGCAAAAAATAGATATAAACCATCTTTACCATGTTCTATGTTATGTAAACTCAATTTTCTTTTCCTTTTTAAAAAAGACAACACCTGTACTATGAATAAATCCTGTGTTGCGGGGACTTTACAAACACAAGAAACAGACACAAGGTGGATTTGATGTAGGACTTTACAAATTTTTAAAGCAAACACATTAACCTTTTTATAACATTTCACATAGATATTGTCATAGCTAATTTCATTCTTTAATGACTAACAATTATATCCCCAATGAACTAAACATACATCAGCAGTTTTAATTAATCCACTGCTGGACATAAGCCTCTGAACATATAAATGTTACTAAATTCACCAAATAACATTCTAGTATGTACCTACTTATAATACAAGTAAAATCAACAATAAACAATACTATTACTCTTTCATTTTATATAAATGTATTCGTTATCAATAGCTTATGTCAAAATTATTTGCTTCTTCAGGTTGCCAGGGTACTGCCTCATTGGCTATCCCACCCCAGCACTATATCCACCAACTTGAAGAACTTATCATGTCAGATACAAGATCAAGATTGGTTACACAGTACTTTAAAGAGTACACTTTTAAGTGAAGGTGTTACTAACTTATTTCCAGTACAGGAAACAATTATTCCCTTTGTCTTGAATGAACATAAATTAAACAATCCCTTTTGGCCCCAAGATGTCTGTGTATCAGCTCCAACTGGCAGTGGAAAAACACTATCCTTCGTTTTACCCATAGTTCAGGTAAGTTAATTGAAAAATTAATTTTATCTTATTTTTTGCTATAAGGAGGATATATTATCAACATACTGATCTTGTAATGCTAAGTGTAATTACATAACACCTAGACTTGATGCCTATGGACACATACAAATAAACTCACCTTTTGAATTGTAGAGGAACAAGTGTCATTTCCCTCCAACACAACGGAAGAAACCTCCGACCACAGCCACATACAGTGTAGTGGATGTTGAAAAGTTGTATATATGCTAATCAGAGTGAGAATTTCTATATCATGCTACGGGATTAGTAATTACTCTATAATTCTCTCCTCTGTAGTTCAGTGTGTCTTCGGTAAATGGAGCTGTAGTTTATCTTTGATTGCACTGTATATGGAATTCCTCACAGTTTCTGTGATATATCACATTGAGTTGAGGCAGGTTGATTATGTTAAAACAAAGCTCTCGTGCTGAGAAATCTCATACTTAAACATTTTTATTTTTTCCTCTGCACCCTTGGCCAAGTTTAGAGTTTAGGTTGAACCTCCTCCACAATCCAAATATTACGCAACATTAAAATTCTATAGAAAGAGGCTATTATTCTTAGGGCTACAGCTACCCATAACCATCCGTCGACGGGGCACGGACAGATTTTAGTCATGTCAGTCTATGGACTACCCTTGAGCCACAAGCCTCTCTTAAACACTTTAAATATATATTTAATTTTTTTTCCAGATTTTAATGAATGAAATTGGTTGTCATGTAAGAGCTCTAGTAGTTTTACCCGTTCAAGAATTAGCAGCTCAAGTTGCTAAGGTGTTCAAAAAGTATTGTATGAAAACCAGGTTAAGAGTTGCCTTACTAGGTGGATCTACTCCTATACAGCAAGAACAGCAAAATATTGTTTGCCACAGTAAGTTGCTTCATATTTTTAGTTGAAATAATTTGACTTTGACTATTGGACATTGGAAGTTCAAGTTTTGTTTAAACTTATGATCCAAACTTTTTTACACACCTTCAGTTTATACATTTTCAGATGAAATATTTGAAACTATTAGTGAAACCTGTATGATAGTCTTCATTAAGTTCAATTCAAATCAGTAGTGTTAATTTATTAAATGAAGTGTTGTTTCACTACTAGTATGTGAACTGAATATGTGAAATTTAAAATTGTAATATATTATCATACATTTTTTATTATTATTTATAGCTGCATCATTAGGATGGATCAGTCAAGTAGACATAATAGTCTGTACAGCAGGACGACTTGTAGAACATCTCCAAAACACAGAAGGATTTTCATTAAAACACCTAAAATTTTTAGTAATTGATGAGGCTGACAGAATTATGGACCACATTCAAAACGACTGGTTGTACCATCTGGATAGACATATTAAATTAGAAAAAGAATTAATGAGAGGCAAACACTCGAACCTTACATGGAGTAGTTTAGTTGAGCAAAAGTGTCCTCCTCAGAAGCTACTGTTCTCAGCAACATTATCTCAAGACCCAGAGAAATTAGAACAGTGGGGTTTATTTGAACCAAAACTTTTTTCAGCAGTCACAGTCAGTGATTATGATGATGAAGATCAAATAAGACTATATGCCACACCAGATGAATTAGTAGAACAAACCGTTATATGTGAAGCAGAGCATAAACCACTTGTTCTATATCACTTTCTGGTTGATCAGAAATGGAACAAAGTTTTGTGTTTTGCTAATGCTGCTGAGTCAGCACACAGGTTAACTGTACTCCTGAATACTTGGGGATCTGGTAAATTAAAAGTAGCTGAACTCTCTGCAGCTTTAGATAAACCAACAAGAGAAAGTGTATTAAAGAAGTTCACAACATCAGAGATAAATGTGTAAGTTGGATATTCACATTTCATTCCAAATAATTACTTATCATTTACATTGTTTCCATTAATAAGTTATAAGAAGAAAAGAGATCTCTTAAATTTTTTATCTTTGTGTAACTAATAATAATAATAATAATAGTTAAATAATAATGTTAGAGGGTTCAGGGTTAGGCTATCGGTTGCAGAAAGATGATCAAGTTATATCTCACCTTCTTTATATGGATGATTTGAAATTACTGGCCTCCACAAAATTTCAATTGATGGCGTTATTAAGAGTCACTGAAAACTTTAGTAATTCTATCAAAATGGAATTTGTTGTAGACAAGTGTGCAGTCATGTATGTAAAGAAGGGCTCGATTGTAGAATCGGAAGGAATAGAACTTTCAGATTCAACAAAACTCAGATCTCTGTCCACCACCGAAACTTACAAGTATCTAGGTTTTTCACAGTCCTTGGGAATATCAGAATCTGACGTGAAACAAATGTTACAGGAACGCTTCTTTGGCCGCCTAAAAACAGTACTTAAAAGTCTTTTATCAGGCGGTAACAAGGTGCGAGCCTGTAACAGTTGGGTCATGCCGGTTCTGATGTATTCCTTTGGTGTACTTAGATGGACTCAGACCGAATTAGATGCCCTTGACAGGAGAGTCCGTACATTGCTGACTGCATTCCGCATGCACCACCCACGTTCATGGGTTATGAGATTGTATATTCCGCGAAAGTTTGGAGGTCGTGGTCTATTAAATATCAAGACTCTACACAATCACGAGATATACAATCTCAGAGAATATTTTCTGCAGACTAATGTGGGAGTGCATCGTAATGTAGTTGCAGTGGATACTGGTTTTACCCCGCTCGCTCTGGCTAAAGAGAATTGGCGCAAACCTGTAGTACTTAGTACTACTGATCGCAAGGAAGTATGGAAGGGTAAAGAACTTCATGGTCGATTTTATCGGGCCCTACACGGGTCTGATATAGATTTTAAAGCGTCGACGTCTTGGCTACGGTATGGTGATCTCTTCGGAGAAACCGAAGGTTTTGTTTGTACAATTATGGACGAAGTTATCATGACGAATAACTACCGGAAATATATCCTGGAAGATAGTACGGTTGACATTTGTCGGGCGTGCCACCGTCCTCGAGAATCTATTAGGCATATTATTTCTGGTTGTTCTCGTCTTGCTAACGGTGAGTATTTGCACAGGCACAATCAAGTAGCCAGGATTGTACACCAACAACTTGCCCTTAAATACCAACTTGTCAATTTTGAAGTGCCTTACTACAGGTATGTGCCCGACCCAGTTCTCGAGAACGGTCGTGCTACGTTATATTGGGATCGATCTATTATCACAGATAGGACTATTGTTGCCAATAAGCTTGATACTGTGGTGATAGATCGATTAGAGCGCCGCGCAATGATTGTCGATATCGCCGTTCCTCATGACGAGAATCTCGTGAAAGTTGAAAAAGAAAAACAATTGAAGTATTTGGATCTGTCTCACGAGATTGCCGATATGTGGAATGTGGATTCGGTGATCATTGTTCCGATAATCATATCTGTTCACGGATTGATAGCCAAGAGCCTCGACCAACACCTTAAGAATAGAGGCTGACGTTAGAAGGTTGGATCAAGGGTCTGATGCTGAAGGCAGTCCTCCTTGACACGGCCCGTATTGTGAGGAGGTTCCTGTCTCTGGAGCCCTAACCATCGGTATCTTGGTCCCTGTACCCGATGCCGATGTCGGTCTACTATTTTTTATATTTTTAAATATGTATTTTTTATTTTTTATATATTTAAAAATGTAATCAATATGTATATTTAAATGTAATAAAGAAAATAATAATAATAAATATGATTTATTTCTCTCAAAAAGGTACAATGATATTCTTATATGCTTAAATACAACTATTAACTATTACATTTACATTGTTATTACAGTTATTTTGTCTAGTCATGGTACTTTGGGCATGCTGGTTTAATTTAGTTCTTGAGGGTAGGCCTTTTTCTGGAGTCGCTAAAAACTGTAAAATATATTATTTTTTTTATTTAAAAGGCAACGTCCACACTAGGAATAAATCCTGTGTCGCAGGGGACTTTACAAACGCAAGAAACGGACACAAAGATACCCAGATTCAGTATAACAATTTGTAGATCACAAAGTGTTGCCCCACAACACAGCACAATAGAGAGCGGCGTGGCGCCCGCGTAGCCACCCGTACAGTCAACTACCCATTAATTATTCACCATTAATTCCACTTATGGAATTTTTGTTTCTAACATCTAATATCACCATTCTAACATCTTACACTTTAAAATTGATTTATTAATATGTTATGCTATTCATTGAGAAACTATGTTACATCAATCACATTTACTGTTTGTGTATTTCCTATATTATTTATTATCATTGTTACATTTTTTTAAGATTAATCGGAACGGATGCACTAGCTAGAGGTATTGACATTCCAGACTGCAATTATGTTGTTTCTTATGATCCTCCAAGGAACATAAAAACGTATATACACAGAGTGGGACGTACAGGGCGTGCTGGTCGAATTGGTCATGCTGTGTCTATCTTATTGCCAAATCAAGTTAATATATTCAAGGTAAAAAACTGATACTGAACTGTTATAGTAAAACTTATGAAATTCATTCTGATTTTTTTTATACAAAACACTATTACTATTTATTTCAGGAAATTCTTCAATCTGGTGGAAAAGCACAGTTACCTCAAATAGAAATACAACAAAATATTCTCAGTCAACTTTCAGAGAGTTATCAACAGGCAATAAGTGTAACAAAGAAGCATATTCAAGAGGAGATTGGTTCAAAAGTAAAAAGATCTAAAGAAATAAAAAGAAGATTAAAATCAAAACCTCTGAAAAGAAAACATAATGCTTAAATATTATAAATTATACTTTTTAGTCATTGAATTATTATTCACTTCTTACAGTACAAGTGGGAAGTGAGCCTAGCCTGATATTACATATATTTGAATTTACGTTACGTTTCCAGTCGATTTGCACTGTCAACAGTAAAAGACACTTCCTCAGTATTGCATGTCCGCCATCACATGCATGCAAGTTTCTTCATGTTTTTGACATCACTTTTACTGAAGAATAGTGTTGAACTCACAGGGCTATTTAATTTCTCCTTTTATACTTGCTCTGCACCTGAAGCATGGAGCAGGAGCGTCGTAGTACTTTTCTTCGAATAAAGAGACAAGGTTTAATTATAGCGACAGCCTTTGGGAGTGGTAAGCAGGGTAACGGCCCCGGGCCTCGCCCATCATGCAGGGGCAAGCATTCCAAGTAGAAAATTACGTTTATTTCAATTGTACTACTTATAAAACTCATGTCACGTTATTCACATTTTCTTGCGTGGTAGTTATCGTGGTGTTTAGGGTTTGCGTTCGGGGGTTTACCGTATTCCATTTTGTGTCGTATTAACAGGCTTTCAGTATCAACTGTTGTAAGATATGATTTCATGTTTAAGCAACAGTATGCGTAGTGTTGTTTTTTCTTATTTCAAGTATCCAATATATTATTATAAATCAATGACATTGACATTTATAATTTAGCGGTGTCGAATGAATTATAATATCTGTACCTTGTATACTTTAACTGCGCCGATAACGAAGTGATTTAAGCAGTCTCCACGTCGCTTTTTGCTACACTGAGTGTTGAGAATCGACGTACGTTTGTGTATGATTGATATTTTTAATAATTTCGAATATTCACGGGACAGTGTGTTATTGGTATATAAGCTGCTGTAAAAATTCTTAAACAAAATATCCATGTTAAAGTTGTGTGCAAGGAATTGCCATGAGTGATAAGACCGTCATCGTTACGTCTACAACTTTGTAACTTACCTTTTGTTGTTTAATATGTATATGTTACCGTAAAAATCCGAATTATGCTGAATCCTAAAATTTTTCAATAAAACCTAAGATTTACTAACTCTTAAAGTACCACTGTTAACTTGCTAATCTCGGGATTTGTCTCAAGACACGATGAATATTGAAGTCAACATGTAACAAGAACATTGTTATTGGATCATGTAGGTTGGTTCCGATCGAATCAGATTTTTTTTTTTTTTTTTTTTTTTTTTTTATATTTTAGCTGTTGGCCTCAGATGGCCTCTACAACTTTACCCGGATTAGTTACGGTGAGCGCTGAGGGCTCTCAACCGGCCATTTGTTAAGCAACATTGCCCAAGGGCACCCCCTGCGGGGTACGAACCTCGGCTTGGGGTGTTGCTGAAACACTGGGGCGGCCTACTCCCATGTTTTGTTGACGGTTTACGCGGCGCGTGTTCCGCCCCCGCCGTAGGAGACGAAAACGCGGACGGTTTATACTAATTGTGTTCGCTCTGCGTTGAGCGCGTGTAATGTCGTCGTCTAGCTCCCCTAACGCGTGTTTGGGTCGACGTATTTTTGAGATTTTACTCGGTGTGTAGTTTACGGCCGCAACCACTAGAGGGTTGGGGTGAGTCGGAGCAGGGCGATCGAATCAGACGTCGATTTGTGAGATATATAGGGTTACTATTATTTTTTATCTGTGGCGTATAGCACGACACAAAAGAGATGAAATTAAACGAGGGCGCCACCTTCGTTCATGTCACACCGTAGCTAGAATTATTCAAGTTGTGTAACTTCTAATTTATAATTCAAATTTTAATTACTAACCGATCTCCTAAAGATTTTTAACATCTCGTTGAAATTCTGCTGAGAAAGAGAAGTGTGCATGAATTAAATTTAGCTTGATAGACACTTATTTCAAACCTACAAATGTAACGACCGTGATAAATAAAAAGCATTTAAAAGTTTTTATTATGTTAAAAAAAAGAATGCAATAGTGATTTAGCATCCAAATATTGAGAAACTGCGCAGGATTTGGTAAAAAATGGTGTAAAATAAATACTGGATTCAAATAAAAAGATATAATAATAAAAATCATCATCATCATCATCAGCCGGAAGACGTCCACTGCTGAACATAGGCCTCCCCCCTAGAACGCCACGCCATACGACTGGACGCCAACTGCATCCATCGGCTCCCCGCGACCCGCACTATGTCGTCAGTCCATCTAGTGAGGGGCCTACCTACGCTTCGTCTTCCGGTACGCGGTCGCCACTCGAGAACCTTTCTCCCCCAACGGTTGTCGGTTCTACGAGCGATGTGGTCTGCCCATTGCCACTTCAACTTGCTTATTCCGTGAACTATGTCGGTAACCTTAAAATCGGCTTGTCGGCATCTCGAAGCTTCCCGAACGATGCCCATCCGAGTCGGATTCTTCGTGCGACCTCTTTGTCGAAGTTGGACCTACCTAGCTGGACTACTTGTCATAGGTAGACATACTCGTCAACAACTTTGACTGCATCGTTCCCAACAATTACCGGTATAGGTGCGACATGGACGTTAGACATGAAATTCGTCTTGTCCATATTCTTTTTAAGACCAACCTGCTGGGAAACTCTGCTAAGGTCGTTGAGCATAAAAAAAATACGTAAATAAATTAAAACCTAAGTATTCACTGTCTTCAATCAACTTCTGTGTCACGTATTTGTAGCGGTTCTGACATTGATTCATCAGTAGTTTCAACAGAGGACTAGTTGTTACTACCAATTCAGTCAGTGCCTCCAATCTTCTATTTTATGCTGCTTGACTTGTTCCAGTTATTAAATCTGCAAAAAAACTTAAAAAAATTTACATTATATTCTGATAATCATTTTAAAAAATAAATTATAATAACTTTGTTCGCTGACGCTGGCGCTTTATTATTTACGTCGGAATTATTTGTACCACTTTTTTTTCAGAACATAAAAGAAAATGCCTACTCGCATATGTGCCAAAATCAGCTAGAACAAAAGAAAAACAGTATTAATATCATAAAATATACATACAAAATTAAACAAACGTCAACAATCAAACTTAGTAACTTAATTTTAAACTTCCACTCGATGATTAAGTATGAGTGTAAAAAGAAGGTGACTCATTAGCTATCTGACTTGGACTATGATGGCACTGAAAATATAATCTGCACAATGAGTGGACCATAAGTATGTACTTATTACTTATGTCCATTTTGCACTATAATTCGCACACAAATACATGGAGCATATAATTCTCTCGCACTACACTTACACACCAATACAACACAATCATACATATAAATACACACACTCACATACATACACCACTAAAGTTTGCAAAAATTGTCTCTCTTATTAGTTCTTGTGACACTGTTTTGACAGTTGCAGCCACTGAGGTAACTTTTATAGTGTTTAAAGCCGAGGACTGGAGATCTGTCACACAGGTTTCGAACCTAGCTCAGACTCCAGCTCTCAACAAGGTTCTGTTTGTGCTGTATCTTTATTTTAAGAATATCTTTGTACCTTTTGAGAGACATAAATTATATTTATATTTATTATTTATTAGTTGGTGCTACCTAGTCTATCTACTGCATGCAGACGAGGTAGGTCCAACTATATTCAATCAATATTTAATATCTTCTATTTGATCTCGTTGAAAATCAACAAAAATAGATAATATGTATTAGAATACTTAATAAAATAAGTTGAATTTAAATAAAAAACATGTTCATAAATTTGCATTTATTTCATCTTTTTATTTATATTAACACCATTGTGGCTAAATATTGTCTTTATTACACCAGAAATATTTTTTGAAATAACACTTGTCAAAAAGACTAACTCAAGTCAAGATTATTTATTTGTGCTTTTACACAATGATTTAATTATCATAGGTACATAATAACCATTTTAACTATAAGTAAACATAAAAATTACATTCTTTGAGTGTAATGATGGCTTCTCATTATAACCCGTAATATCAGTTATAAGATTATAAATATCTTAAAAGTAGGATAGCAGTTTCCAAGCAAGGTACTGCATGCAAAGTTTCATATTGATCGTTAAAATAAAGAAAAAACTACTTGTTTAAATAACTTTTCTATTTCATCGATGCATGCTCTTTGGTTATGATCTAAATCGATTTCAATTTGACAAGCCAATCTTTACAGCATATTTTGTCTATAGTTTACAATTTTAGTGAAGGAAGCACCACGAAGCAAGTTTTCGATTTGTCGCCTTTATTTTCCGAATAATCATTCAAATGTTTTTTCTTCGCCAATTACACGTGATAAATTGTTAAATATACCTTTATTTGGCTTTTGTAGTTTTTCTGTTGTTATTTTGGAGATTGAACAACAGACAAAATGGCTAGTGTATCCTATCAAATTGCAAATCTTCTCGAGAAGGTAAGCCGGTGTTCCATATAAGATGTGTTTTCCAGTTAGAGACTGATTAGTAAAATTATTTGTATTCAATTTCTTTAGATGACGTCCACCGATAAAGACTTCAGGTTCATGGCTACTAATGATTTAATGACTGAGTTACAAAAGGACAGCATAAAACTTGATGATGATTCTGAAAGGAAAGTTGTAAAAATGCTACTCCGTCTCCTGGAGGATAAGAATGGAGAAGTGCAAAATTTAGCAGTGAAATGGTATGAATTTTAATAAACAAATTAATCTTGTACCTAATATTACATTATTATTGAAAATTAAATTATTTGCAGCCTTGGTCCTCTCGTTAACAAAGTCAAAGAATATCAAGTGGAAGGTATTGTTGATACTCTGTGTGCAAACATGCTATCAGATACAGAGCAACTACGAGATATTAGCAGTATTGGCTTGAAGACTGTTATATCGGAACTTCCTTTAGGCTCTAACACATTGGCTGCAAATGTATGTAAGAAAATAACTGGCAAACTGAGCAGTGCTATTGAAAAGGTATTCTAATTTGAATTAGTTGATATGACTTGGAAAAGTGTTTCTATGTATGTTGTACTTATTGTATATGGTCTGTGTAAAATGTAAAGTTTTGCATTTTTATGAAGTAAATTTTAAGAAAATTAACAGAACATATATTTCATGCAGATAGGAACAAAAGTTATCCATATCTTATTTACACTGGTGACAATTTTATGTTTCAAAGTTTTTGTAAACTTTTAAAAAAAATCTGTAATGGTCCAACAATACAGTTAAATCTATCTTACCAGGCAATCGATACAACAACTCTTTTGAATGATTAATGGATCATAGTCTCATTAAATATATGTGATTGTAAATTAAAACCAAAAATATTATGAAAATAAAACAAATCCCCATGACTTACAAATCTAATGAGATAAGTAAATAAATTCTGTATTGCCGTTTTGCTGTACTGCCGTATTGTTATTTATTGAATAGAAAAAACATTATTTAATTTTCTTTTACAGCAAGAAGATGTATCCGTTCAACTGGAGGCTCTTGATATATTAGCTGATCTGCTAAGTAGGTTTGGTGGTTTGTTGATCTCATTCCATCCTATGTTGCTCAATTCACTACTGCCTCAATTAGCTTCTCCCCGTCAGGTATAAATACATTATTTTTCAATAATTTTCATGGTTATTATAATTTATTATTCCGATTTACTAATACCATAGTTAACAAACTATCATCACATATAATGTTTTCACATAATGTGGTAACACTATACAGCCATATGAAATAAACTAATCGAAGTAGCACAGTATTGTAAATGTTTTTATTTAACCATGGATTACTAGTGTATGCATTTTATAAACATTAATGTTTGATGTTATTTCTTGTACAGGCTGTCCGCAAACGTACCATAGTTGCATTATCCCATTTGGTCATGTCATGCAATGCGGCTCTCTACAATAAACTTATTGATCATCTATTGGAAGGTCTAAGCTCTTCAACATCTTCTAGTGTTAGCCGCACTCACATACAGTGTATTGCTTCTATTTGGTAAGTATAATCTTGTAGATAATAATTGTGTTGTAACTAATTTCAAAATCCAGTAGTACTTATTTAACACACTACATGGCTACTTAGTAATTGTAATACTGCAGAATTAGTTTAGAGACAGATTGATGGATGAAATTTTACATGTACATTTATATTTTAGTCGACAAGCTGGGCACAGATTCGGCGAGCAGTTATGGCGTGTTGCACCGCAAGTTCTAGAATACTCGACGGATAGTGATGAAGAACTTCGTGAGCATTGTTTACAAGCACTTGAAGCTTTTGTACTTAAGTGTCCTAAGGAAGTGCAACCTCATATTCCTACAGTAAGTATCAAATTTAAAGTATTTATTAGCCTTGTATATTACATATTTTCACACAATAATAATATTTTTTTCATAATTATACCAAATTCAACCAGCAGTATTAAGATTGTCAATTAATATAATGTCAATAAAGAGGATTCAATATGATATAATACATTTAATTTATGCAGATAATCGATCTTTGTCTCAAAATGATCACTTATGACCCTAACTACAATTATGAAGATGAAGAGGAGGATGGCTTAGGTGAAGACGAAGAAATGGAAGACGAATCCTTTACACCTGATGCAGATCCCGAGTCTGACTCTGAAGAATACTCTGATGATGATGATATGTCTTGGAAGGTAATTTGTATTCAGTGTATGCTAATGAACCACTTATTTTTAAACCCTATATGACAATCTCATGATTTCCATAATGTGTCTCCAAATTTTGCATATCAATATATAATTTTGTCCTACTCACATAATAGGGTTTGCCATAAGGAAACGAAAAAAAAAAGATTGTAAAATTGAAAGTACATTTTTTGTTCTATTTTTAATGAAATAAGTTTTCCTTAAGCTGAGTTTATTGATGTAGACACGATTCGTCAAATAACCCCATAAAAAGAAGTCTGCTGGGGATAGATCTGGACTTATGGGCGGTCATGGAATATCACCTCTTCTGGAAATCAGCTTTTCCGGAAACATGTCTTTGACCACTGGCAGGGACTCTTTGGATGTGTGACAAGTGGCTCCATCTTGTTGAAACCATGTATTACGATTGTAGCCAACAAATTCCAGTAGCATCTGTCCCAAAAACTCCCGTAACATGTTTGCGCGGCATGTTAGATTCAAATATTAACGAATTCTTGGCCCACCCTTATATTAACATCGACAGACAACAGCTACCAATGATCACACACCTAAATGAGTTGTTTTTGTTGTGAACAAGATGGTGTAATACCATATTTTTAAAATCAAAATTCTTAACGATTTTCTTAATCCGTCCTCAGAAGTTTTTTTTTTAATTGAAAATAAGATAACGACATGTATATGCCGTTCTTACTTATACAGCGTTGGAAGTTTGTAATGTGATGATAGATGACCTATGAACTATGATAAACGTCCTTATTAATAGCAACCTATGCAGTGAAGTACCTAATGATATTGTACAATCATTTTTTAGAAAATTTGACACCAAAAAATAAATAATACTTATTATACTTATCCTTACTGGCATGATGAGTTGGGCTAAGTGTCCCCGCCGGTTCTGACAGTAACTGCAGTAGATCAGTCTAACAGATCTGTCACTTTAAACTAATGACTATATTAACACTAGGTGAGGCGTGCGGCTGCGAAGTGTTTAGAATCAGTTATCTCAACGCGTCATGAACTTCTTGCTGAAATGTATGTCAACGTTTCACCTGCTTTGATTGCCAGATTTAAAGGTATTTTTTAATGTTTTATGAACTGTGTATAAATTATGTACATAGTTAAACACCACACTAATATAATTGTTTATTTATTGTTTGTTTTACAGAACGTGAAGAGAATGTAAAATGCGATATTCTCAGTGCATACACAGCCTTATTGAGAGCAACTCGGCCACCACCATCGTTACAAATGGCTATCCCAATTGACAACTCTCCTCAAGCTTTGTTGATGCAAAGGGTAAGCTTTATCTTTAGACTAATCCCATTTTTTTAATTTCTTCGTTGCCATCAATTAATGTACTTTTTCTTAGCTGATACCTTATTGGTTAGTATTTTTCTATATTGATAAGTGATTGTGAAATCGTTACTATTATACATAGGTCCTTGCATGTATCTTTTGTTTTTATAGACCTATTGGTGTTAGTAGTTTCTATCGAATTACTACTTTTATAAACGATAAGAAATAATATTTACACGAGTATTTTGCGCTGTTTTGATCATCATCTACTGCAGGATATAGGTCTCTTCTTAGAAAACAGGCTTTGGCCTATTATAGTAAACTGGTCAGACGGGTTGGCATAAACTTTGTATCCAGTTTTTCTTCTCTTTGCAGTTATGTTGTCTGATTCAGTTATCCGTCACCACATGGATAATGTATTTAGCCTGACAATATTAATAAATATTTCTGACATCTGACAGACAATGCTATCTAGTTTCAAACTAAGCAAACCTTGTATTATGAAAGCTAAATTGACTGATAGAAAATTTATATACTTTTTTTTTTGTATAAAACACACATATTAAACATGGAAAATATTCCAGCTTACAACGAAGCAAATATTTGTGGATCATACGAAGATTTAGCACGGCAATTCGACCCGAGACCTCAGTATAGCAATCCCATACGCTGCCATTGCGCCACTGAGAAAGTAGTAACATTTAATTGAATGTTAATGCAGGTGTCGGGTGTAGTCCGTGGGGCCCTGCGTGTGATCCGCGGTCGCAGTATTCGTGCTCGCGGTTGTGCGCTGGCGTTGTTGCGCGAACTGCTGGCGGCCGCGCCCGGCTGTCTCGTCGACCACGCCGCCAGGGTCATTCGCGCGCTCACCCCTGCTCTCACGTAAGTTTACACTCTAAAGCTGGTTCCTATATAATACACAACTATATATAAATATGGCACACGCAGGCAGACAAACCGATGTCACCGGGCGCGGGCCCTATCGGAATACCAGCGCTGCAGTCCCTTAGGCTGCAGCAATATGCTGAGATAGGCACCTTTTCTGAGACTGCACAGGGCACAATAATTACTTGTGCCATATCAGAACAAATTATTTTTCTTTCTTTCCTTCTTACTCATAGTGGAGTTTTTTACTTTACTTAAACTTTTATTTTACAGTAGTGTGTAGTATGGCAAGTCAGTGCCCTCAAATACACTAATAACTATTTCAACCTTTGAATTCAGTTCACCATCAGGATTGTGGAGGTCTGACCCCAAACGATCTTAGAAGACTAGAAAGATGAAAATGAGTAGAAAATAGCATAGTTGTTCTATTAAACTGTTATTTAACTATTCACGGAATTCATAATAAAAACGTTTACTTATTCCTTTAATATTAAGATTTAGTCAAGTTATTGTTCTTGTTTTAACTTTATTGAATTAGAAATAGGTTATTATTTAAATGTCCGGTTATATTTTAGGAGCCTCCAACCACTTAATAGTCCGCCCATATTAACTGAAGCTTGACTTGGTTTAGGAAATTTCGTCCTTGTTAAAAAAATGGAACATAGTAGTAGTACATTAAAATTATCCTGAAACATTATATTACATTTAGAAATATACACTTACACCAGAAAAAAACATATTTTGGGGAAAAAAGATTTTTTTTCAATACATTAGGTATATTATTTTAAGCTTCAGTTATTGTAGCTATATTATTTGCAAATAACGTCTTCAAATTTGTCGCATCTTTATAACACATGCATATCAAGCTGTGTGTGTATATTCGTGTAAAATTTGAAGAATTAATAATTGTAATTTTTTACTTATCTATCCTGATTTCGCTAGTTTAATACCTATTTTTCGGGCAGCTACATCTAGTTTTCATGTGGATTCGTTCGTGTTCGTACGAACTCTATTTTGGATTTATAATATTATTTAAGATTTCTATAATGTATGACACAGGGACAAAAGCACAGCATCTTCAATGAAGATCGAGACTCTAGTGTTCGTAGTGTGCCTGGTCCGCGGCCACCCACCGGAGACAATGAGGCCGCACGTGGCGGCGTTGCTGCCCGCAGTGCTGGGCTGTGTGCACGACCCCTTCTACAAAGTCACTGCCGAAGCTCTGCGAGTACTGCAAACCCTAGTCAAAGTTATGCGTCCGTTGGGTATGTTATTCTTCAATTATTTAGTTTCTAGTTTTTAAGATATTTTTCTGTCCCTAAGAGTATTTTATCGGGATAAAATATAGTGTGACTGCTTTTCAGTAAATAGGATTAGAATTCAAAGGAGTATCATTAAAATAAATTAAATGTTTAAGTAATATACTTATATATCACTTTAAAATTAGTAAAAGTATGATTGTATAGGATGTTTTGTTTAATTTATTTTTATAAAGGATAATTTCAAATAATTAAATGTTGAGAAGTTACATGGAGTTAAAAAATTGTGAAAATTGCGTAATTTGTTTTCCATAAGTTCGAAACTCAAGTAGTTTACTCTTAGTTTATAGTTCCAGTAGTTATAGTATAGTTGTGATTCCATAGATTACACTGGGAACATCGAAACGGACGACATTTATGTCGAGCCACCAGCAGAAGAGTTGCAACAGTTCATACCTGCGATATATGAGTGCACTCTAGTTCGCCTCCGTGCCACTGACATGGACCAGGAAGTTAAAGAGCGTGCTATCGCCGCTTGTGGTCAACTACTCTGTCACTTTGGTGATTTTCTACAAGTATGATTTTTTTCTTCTTGCATGTTATAATTGCATAGTATAATCTTATAAATAGTATTAAAGAAAAAAGGAATCTCTTCTGGTGTACACTAGTTATATTGGTTCCAGGGGTATGATTAAATTACAATTACTACATGTATATAAGTAATCCTTTTTATTTTTTTCTTTAATTAATTTGTAGAAAATGTTGTTAATTGTATATTTACTTATTCATTGTAAACATAATTTTGTCTTGTATACAATTTTGTAATACAAAATAGTTTGTTTTTCTCAATAATTAAAAAATACATGGATGAGATAATCCCATATACGAATTAAGTGGTATTTACGAGTAGTGTGTCAATTTCGTATAAAAGATTTTTCTTAATAATCTGGTGCCCCTCCTTTTTTTTTGTGTGCAGATTTCTCCACGGATACCACCGAAAGGTTATGTCGGATTCGAACCGACCAAAAAGTCTCAGGTACCAGTAGTCGGGGAACCAGGTGCTCCCTAGTAAGGAATTCCCTGGAACCTTGACGTACCTCAGGCCACCTACGACTTGCAGATGCTCCCCCTCCCCGTGTTTGAATGTTCCCTTTTCTTTCTATCCCCGAAAGGACGTGCGCAGTTCGGCCTGCTTCTGCTAGGGTGACAGATGGCCTCACCTGTCACCCTCAGGCTTGCGTTTATGATGACCGGAGATTGTTAGACGATCGCCGGCGCCTAAGTCTTCTGCGGTATCTGGTTCGTTACCGGGCCTGGCAGACCGGGCGAGTTCTAAACCTCTCCTGGTCCGGATCTGCCATCTCCTTCTCAAGCTTAACCTGCTCGCAGAAAGAGACGGCGGAGTTCCACGCGCTCTCGCTCCGTATCATGGCCGCAATCATGTTACTGAGCGAGAGAATCCCCACTCCGATGGCTGCCACAGGTTGTGTCTCTCCTCCATCCAAGCCGGGCATTCTACCAGCGTGTGGAGCGCTGTGTCCACGGTTCGGCCATCGCAATGGTGGTACTCCGGCGTTGGCTCCTTGCGGATCCGACACACAAACGAAACACCCTTTCTCAGTGATCATCTGTGTCAGCCGGTATGAGAGGGTCCCGTGATGCCTCTCAAGGTGATCCTCCATAACGAGTCTTATCGCCGAAACGACGGCGTGCCCAGCGCTTGGTTGCCCAAGTCGTTCCTTCCACTCCTCCACGAGGACCTGACGGAGTTCGAATTTCCGATCTTCGATTTCTCGAGTCTCAGGACTTCGACTCAACTCCTGCGCGCCACCTTGCGCCACTGATAAAGAGCGGCAAGGGCTCTCGTCTCCATGTCCCATGGTGGAGTTCCAGCTAGGAGACTCCCCGCCTCAAAGGAGATCGTAAAGTACCCATTTATAATCCAGGAGGCTAGCATTCGCTGCAGTCGTCGCAGTAGCGCGACATTGCTGGCCTTCAGGGCCTTCACCCATACTGGGGTCTCATAAAGGGACATGGACTGCGCAACCCCAGAATAGAGTGCCCTCATGTTCGGCAGCAGACGTGCCAATGCACACGCAGTCCCAACCAACTTTGAGACTAGACTTCAGAAGTGATGTTCGAAGTCCCATCGGCCGTCGAGTACAAGCCCCAGATACCTCATAGAGGGCTCGATGTCGATGCTGAGTGCCTCCTACTATCCGAGGCTGAATCCATCAGGTGGCTTCCTCTGAAGACCATGGAAGAACAAAGCCTTGGATTTGTGCAGAGCCACTTCGAGACCCAGCCGCCAGATTCGCTCCACGGTTTGGGCAAGACCGGCCATATCCTTCAGGATTGCTTACCGGTGCGTTTTGCCGCACGCCGTCACAAGTGTGTCGTCCGCGTAGCACGTGACGGTGACACCATCTAAGAGTGCACCGCGAAGCACCCAGTAGTAATTAAGGTTCTACAGGAGCAGCCCTAAGACCGACCTCTGTGGAACACTAAATGACATTTAACGTCGGCCGAGCCCGGTTTTACTTGAGTAAACCACGACTCTCACCGATAACTATGCCCTTACTATTTGGTGCCCCCCTTTTGATAATCACGTACACAAAAAGATTTTTATACATATCTGTTAATGTTTGAGGAATATAACATTACTTTTTAAACCATATGATTTGCTTTTATAACGATTAGTTTATTTTTTAAATAAATACTAGTAATCTTAGAATCTCGAGTAAGCCTGTACACATTTATTGGACAATTAAAGGTCCTATCTTTATAGTAAAGTGACTTTTCACTTTAAATGTTTCGAATAAATAAATAAATTGAGTAGAATTGATGGAGATTGCTTCTTATGCAGGCTTCGCTTTTAAAATGAACCTCTTACCAATATTCGTTTTATTTTCCAGCACGAGCTGCCTGTTTGTTTACCCATATTTTTGGAGCGTCTACGCAATGAGATTACTCGTTTGACTACAGTCAAGGCTCTAACTAAAGTTGCGTCGTCACCCCTCAGAATTGATCTAAGACCTATTTTGGTGAGTATTCATTGGTCTGCTTATAAGGAAATCTTCTTCTTGTACATTTATTTAGATCAAACGCATCAGGTGATATGAAAAACCATTTAATAGAATGCCAATAGTTCGGTGGGAAACTAAGTTATCCGGGCATTTGTGATATAGAATCTTGCTTCAATACGCGCAAATACAGACTCCTATATAAGTCGTTGTAAGTTTTCCTTGTTTCACTGCCTGAGTGTCTACAAAATACAATCAAATACATTTATTTGCTTGTATACGCCATTCTTAACTTATTTATTCTTTTTTGTTTCAGACGGACGCAGTGCCTATCTTAGGTTCGTTCCTCAGAAAAAATCAGAGAGCATTAAAATTGTCAACTTTAGTATTGCTGGACACTCTTGTACAGAACTATAGTAATGCCATAAGCATAGAGCTTCTAAGTAAGGTATGTTATCATTGTTTCCATACAAGGCGATTTTTTTCCAATCACGTTTCTTTGTAGCCTTTTCTATTCTCTATTTTTAGACGAATTGAAAAATTTATGCGAAATATAATAATAAATTAAGATTAAAAATAGAAGACTACAATAGATTTATCGAAATTAACATTCATTATTGAGCGAGTGACCTATACCTGTAATAATCCCTTATTTTTAATAAATTGGTTTTAGAAAGGACGTGAAGTAGGTAAGTTTGTCGTGGTTTGCGGTGGCGTCGCTTTAATTTCGCCGACATTGCGACGTTGCTGTCTACAGTTCGGCGACTTATGTAAACAATGGTGATCTAATTCGCGATTATTTAATTGTATTTATTTTGTTCTCAATTTGTGTTACTGAATTTTATCCTAGAATTATAAAAAAATTAATCGACTTAAAATTGAACTGTACAATCTGGCATTTAGGTCTTCGTTGAAAGTAGGGAACATCTTGTATACATGATTTGTTGCGAGGATATCAATATTTAAGCCAGGAATGGATATGTATAACAGTATCAAAATTACAGCACAGGAACGAAAACAATCTTATTTTACTTGACTGGTTTATTATTTTAATCCCAAGTGGATTAAAATGGAGGCGTGGCTCCATTAAAAACGTGGATTAACTTTTGTAATATAATCTTTATCTGTTATGAAATTGTTTACTCTTTAAAAATTCAAGATATTACACTGATTGAGTTCACATGTTGACACGGTAGCTTTTGGCGCGTTAAGGAAAAATTATAATAAATTTTTACGATGCCGTCACGAAAAACCGACACTATGAAATTAGCTAGTCAACATTTTAGTCTATTTATTATTAATTATGTATAAATAATTATTTTATGATATTTAAATAAAATTAAATTAACTAGATATTATAAAATTTTCTTTCAATGCATTAAATATATTTTTGAAAGTATGCTTTATTAGTTATTATGCTTATTTTTTCTATTATTAGTGTCGTTTTTTCTACAAACATAGAATAATGCGAAAGAGAAAATTTTTTGAAACATTTTGATCTTGGTACATCAAATAAGTACAACTTCTTATGGTATGTGCGTACACATAAGTGCAGCACACATTTTTTATTTATTTTTTATGTCAATTTTTTTCCTTATTTCACGTTAATACAATCATAAAATTCCTAAGTGAACCGTGACAGGGTACATCTGTATTAGTGTTACATAATCATACGTTCGACAGGTATAAGTGGTTCTGTTGGTTATTTCCTCACTCCCACAATCCGATGGGACGGCTATAAGACACGATCGGGGAGAGATCAAGTGCAGGACCGATAGTTGCACGTACACATACTCATAACAACACTGTTGCAGGTGTTGATGGAGGTGCCGGCGCTGGTGTGCGAGGCGGACCTGCACTGCGCGCAGACCGCCCTTATATTGGTGCGTGGCGCGTGTCTTCGCTGTCCCGCAGCGCTTACACACGAGGCACGAGCTGCACTTACGCCAAACATACTTGCGCTGGCCAAGTCGCCGTTACTACAAGGTACGTTGTCTCTTCAAATCACTAGTAAGCAGTTTTGTATTTATACAAATGGTTTTTTTTAATGATTGCAAATGTTTGTAATATAGGCAAGTAGTAAACAGCAGTAAAATTTTAAAATTAATTAGTCACAAACAGTGACTTTATATACTTTAATATAACCAATACTATGAATAGTCAGGTATTCATCCCGTCCGTTTTTGTTAAGCAAATTCTTGATTCTGGACTTGTCTCCTAATAGGGAATATGTACGTGACACCAAAATGGACAAAATAATTTTATTTGTAAGCTTAATTGCTTAACAAACATATCAATACAGTTATTTTTGAAATTTATCATAATTAAATAGTGAAATTTCACCCCCTAAAAAGTGACTTTTTAACATTCCTACGCATATTTCCAAAACACAATGCTATTGGTGGAATAAAACTTGACGTCAATTTACAATCATCAATCAAGAAATTTTGATAAACTAGTTTATGTTTTCATCAAAGTTTATAAACGAAACAAATGTGTGGGTTATACAAACGATACTTAATTGTTTTCATCGCTTGAAGTCACTACTTCTAATGCTTAATGATCTTCATCACAGGGTAACAAACACGATACACTATATTTTCTCATCGGCTTGCACCACTTATTGCTTATACTGTACACCTTTACATAATGGCATAAAGAAATATATCTTACAACATTAATAATAAATAGTTCCCTTGTCATAAATTAATTTAATTACTTAATTTTTGTGAACTTTGTAGATCAAACATTTCATGACTGACTGGCAGTAATCTGACGTCACAGAATTAGCGCGCCAAGATGGCTGCGTTTAAATCACCCGAAAATGATAGTGATTTTAATATATATCTTTTCAGTTAATTGTTTGTATTTCAGATGTGTTATATTTAATTTTGATAAGATAATGACTAGTAGAAATCCCCTATGTACGATGACGTTCTTTTCATTGCTTTTAGTACTCCCATACCTTACTCAATCGTCGATATCTCCGCTAAGTCGAGCATCGTGGCTTATTGTTTAAAAGGCTATGTCTATTAACGTGCTCTATTTCCCCATCAAAGGCGGTGCATTGAAGGCTATGTTAGGCGTGCTGAGCGCCCTGGTGAAGGCCGACGTAGCGGGATGCTCTCGGCGGGAACTACTGGAACTGTTGGTGGCGCCCGTACATCGCTTACACGAACATAATGCATCTGCACATCATATTAAACAGGTATTTACATAACTAGACACTATAGTTTTAATAAAGATTTGTTGAGACTGGTAATTAGGACATAATGTGAAAATATTAATCAATACTATAGTTTCCACATTGCATATACGAGTATTAGAAGTTATACCACCTCTGCTTGTTAAGTTCACAATGTAATTGTTACGTAGAACCTAAGTCTATAAAAAATATTTTCATGTTTGACTCGCGATTTATGATTGATTATTCAGTGTAACTGTAAATGTGTCATCTTTTGGTTTAATCAGAATGAGAAATGTAAAAGAGAGTAGCTAGTAAAAATAAATTACTGAAGTTGTCTTCACAGGCGTTCCATTCGCTGGCGAAGTGTGTAGCAGCTGTAGTAGTAGAGGGAGGAGAAGATGCACTAGACGTAGTCCGGAGCTTCTTGCGTGACGCCGCACAACCCACTTCTGATGCTCATCACATGTTCGCGTTACTTGCGCTTGCTGAGATCGGTCGCCATTTGTAAGTATATTTTTTATGGAGTATATAAATACTGTAAACTCTAATTTATACTCTCTTTAAATAGAAAATTTGTTATTACATTGCTGTTCCTGTTCAAATATCATTGTGTATTTTACAGAGATTTGAGTTCTATACCAAACTTAAAAGAAGTACTTCTGTGCTCATTTACGCCGTCATCCGAGGAAGTGAAATCTGCAGCTAGCTATGCCCTCGGCTCGGTGGCGGTGGGCAACTTGCCCGAATTTCTACCTTTTATTCTAGGAGAAATCGAAGCACAACCTAAACGACAATACCTACTATTACACTCATTGAGGGAGGTAAGATAAGTTTTGTAATATATTCAGCCATCCAACCTCTGATACGTATGTCTGAAAATGTATGTTGATTTTCTAACATATTTTAATGTATTTTCTTTAAGATAATTTCTTGTGAATCCTGCACTCCTGAGGGTGTAGAGGCACTAAGGCCTTTTATACCCGAGATATGGGTACAACTATCTAAGCACTGTCAATGTGCGGAGGAAGGATCTCGTAATGTGGTGAGTATGATTTACACTAGGGTAAAGAAAGGTATATTGGCGATAAATAATTACAAATCTTATTATTATGGAATTGGACAAATAAACAGAGAGTCAGTTTTATTTATTAGGTTACTTATTTATTCAAGAAAATAAATAGAAAAGATAATTGAAAAAAAACTAACATGAATGGCAATAAATGTCAAAAGAATTAATAAAGTAATTGTAGGTAAATTGGCGACACAGTCCGGTATTTTGGTGATAGTGGGTAGGAAATTTGCTGATATTATGGATATTGCCAATATATTGCCAAATTTTAATTTAAAAATAATTATTCCAAACAACGTTCACATCTGTAATATACTTGTGACTCTATGTCAGTGGCAGAAACGCAAATTTCATGGTATGGCGTCAAGCAATATGAACATTGGATCCATTTAGCTCCATTCCTGTTTTTCACGTCTCTAGAGTACAAGACTTTACATAATCCACATTCCCAATCATCTTCACTTTCGCTTTTTTTTGTTTTTTGTGTGCCCGAAGTTGAAGGCTGTGGCTGGAGGTCTTCTTCAAGTTGTTTATTATTATCATTCAAAGGTGTCAAACATTTCGCACTGGAATCTTTTTTTCTTGACTTCTCTGGGCGTTTGGAAACTTTGGGTGTCACTAAAACGTTATCAACTGTGAGTTTTGGATTACAAATAGAATTTTCAGGTCCTATGTTAGTTGAAGCTGAAGAATTAGAAGCGGTGTAAGTGGAAACTGAAGAAGTAGAAGCAGTATCAGTTAAAGCCGAAGGCCGCAAAGCTTCTTCTGAAATAGCATCTCTGTTTAAAGGACATATGCCTGTTTTGCAAAAAGCATTTTCAATATTATTTTTAGTAAAGGCGCTTACAAATGCTGGATTTAGAATAGAGTGGAAGTGGCTGCGATTTGGAGCATCGCTAGGGTGGTTGGTCATGTATCGATTTATGCTTTCGCGCCAGTAACTCTTAAGTGGCTTAAAAATACCCACGTCTAGTGGCTGCAATAAATGCGTGCAATGAGCAGGGAAAGCGAATAAATAAATTTGGTTGTCTTTTGCTACTTTTAGAACTTCTGCTCCAATATGCGCAGAATGAGAGTCCATCAACAGGACCACAGGGCGTTCAGGTGGTATGGCATTGATAAAAAAAATTAACCATTCTAGAAATAGATCAGAATTGATCCATCCTTTGGGAGACAATTTAATTAAGGCGTTGGGAAGAGCATCATTTTTGAGTGTGTCATTCCACCTGACACCTTTAAATATAATCATAGGAGGAATCCATGTTCCATCTGCACAAATGCATGCCAGCATTGTTTGAGTTTGACCTCGTTCAGCATATGATCTTTTGTAAACATACTTTTTACCAATGCCAGTTACAACTTTGGACGGTTTTACAACATATGACAATCCAGTCTCATCGCAATTCCAAATTAAATTTGGTTTATTTTTAATATTAAGTTTCATAAGAGTTTCGTCTAGTTTCGAAAAGAAATCGTTTATTATTGGTTCATTAGCCATTGAAGCTCTGTAGGCCGAAAGATTCTCTGGCACGCGAAGACACAAGTTGTACCTGCCCTTAAAGCTATTCCACCACCATTTGCTTGCAATGCGATTAGTTGATGGCAAAAAATTCTCGCGACCAGCCACTTCAGCAAGATCATACGCATATTTCCTAATTTGAGAAACTGTCAGTCCGAAACCCAATTCTTGCATGTTTATTATATAATTATAGAGCTTTACTTCTATATCACAAGGCAATGCAAAAGGCCTCCCCATTTTTCTTACAGAATTCTCTTCATTCCTCAGGTAACGTTTCAAAGTACTCCAAGGGACTTCTGCTTCTTTAGCAGCTTTATATATTGTTTTCCCTTCATCTCTCACTAACCTGACAGCTTGTTGAAGTTGCTGCTGACTATATTTTCTATATTTACTTTCTTTTTTCATTGTCAATCTAAAATTAAAAATAAAATAGGCTACTTGATGATATAGTAGATATAATTTGATTAGGTAATTTGGCGATAAAAAAAAATACGATATTTTAAGAAATAAAATATGTTCACGTATACCTCAAAACATAACACATTACACACTGTGTTTAATTTCTCTAGTTTTATTTAAATTATAGGAGCAAATTAAATCTAAAGTTAGCCTCTAAAAAAAGCATTGTAAAAAGTTGGCAAAACACTAAGAAACCGCGGTGGCAACTTAAGGAATAAAAACTTACCTTCACTAAATCTTGATTCCAATATAGCTTTTATCAATAATTTGTTAGTTTATTTATTGGTTTCATATAGTTTTAACACGAAACACTGCTGTAAATCGACTTAATTTTATGCAAATACGTAATCATAACCCAAACTCAACAAACAATAGCGACATTAACACGCGACTGTCTAAAAAGTTTGTTTACTAAACTCAAGGACGCGCTCCGCTAGCAAGTGATATATGTTTATCTTCCTTGTACTCCCGACAACTTGTTATCGCTGTCTCATTCATATGCGCAAATAGGGAGCTGTGTGATATTCAGTTAAAGAAATGTCGCCAAATTACTTATATCACCAACTTATATCCCCTTACCCTATAACAAATTATAGATTTTACATGTAAAATAAAAATATATGTTTAATATTTTTATGATTTTTCAGGTTGCTGAATGCTTAGGAAAGCTATGTTTACTAGAACCTAAAGACTTATTACCACATCTGAAGGAATTTCTGAAATCACCTGAACCGCTTACAAGGACGACTGCTGTCACAGCTGTTAAATTTACTATATCAGATCAGGTTTGTTCAAGTTATATATGTGCACTTAGTCGTATTTATAGATATACATGGTGGATGCATCTGACTGCATTATGGAGAACTTCAAATACCTGTTTTAAATTTTTTTTTATTTTCTCTCCGAGAACACTTTAGTGTAAGATTAAACGATATAAAATCTTCTCGTCGCGAGTGATAAGTAAGGAGAATGAAGTTATGCAGTCTTTAGGAAGATGTATCAAGCCTGGGGTCTTGTTACTGTTCTTTTATTGTTTAATATATACTATAAAACGCTATGACTGAAAGTTTTTCTCTACTCTTGATAATAGCCTCAAGCCATCGACCCCTTACTACGTGGCTGCATGTCAGAGTTGCTAGTTCCCTTGTGTGACCCCGAGCTAGGAGTCAGGCGCGTGGCTCTAGTCGCGTTCAACTCTGCGGCTCACAACAAACCTTCGCTCATTCGAGATCTGTTGCCGCACGTCCTTCCTACTATCTACAGTGAAACCAAAGTTAAGGTAAGATTTACTAAGCATTCAACATCATCATCTCATCATCTCAGCCAAAATACGTCTACTACTGGACATAGACGGGGGGCCCAAGGTTCTCCACAACAGCCGTTTCCTTGCCGCCCGCATCTATTAGCTTCCCGCGACCATCACCAGGTCGTCGGACCACCTTGTGGGGGCCTACCGACGCTGCGTTTCCCAGTACGCGGTTACCACCCCAGAACTTTACGGCCCCATTGGCCATCGTTTCTGCGTGTAATGTGCCCCGCCCACTGCCACTTAAGTTTAGTAATTTTACGGGCAATATCAATGACCTTGGTTCGTTTGTGGATCTCCTCATTCCTGATTCGATCAAGCAAAGAAACTCCGAGTATTACCCTCTCCATCGCTCTTTGGGTGACTTTGAGCCGTTTTATCAAGCTTATAGTGAGCGACCACGTCTCTGTGCCGTAAGGCATTACTGGTAACACACACTGGTCAAAGACTTGTCTTGAGACACTGTGGTATATGTGACGAGAAAACGTTACATAGCTTCCCGAACACTGCACAACCTCTTTTTCGAAGTTGGACCTACCTAACTGGATTGTCTGTCCTAGATGCACATAGTCTTCAACCATTTCGAGGGTAGATTCTCCAATTTTCATTGGACTAGGTGTGACATGGACATTCAACATAATTTTTTGTCTTTTCCATATTCATTTTTAAACCCACTCGTTTAGAGACTCTACTGAGGTCATCAAGCGTTGTGTTAAGATCTGCTACGGTTTCAGCCATGACAACTATATCATCAACAAATCGAAGGTGGGGTAATATACTCGCCATTGATGTTAACGCCAAGTCCATTCCAGTCTAGAAGTTTGAAGACGTTTTCCAGTGCTGCGGTGAACAGTCTCGGAGATATTACATCTCCCTGTCTTACACCTCGCTGTAGTTTAATAGGTTTCGAGCTCTGACCATGTAAACGGACTGACATACTGGCGTTTTCATATAAATAAACATTGTATGCACACAATTATTTAAGGCTAAGGAAAATATACGTTTTAAGAAGTTACTGTACAGTACAGTACCACACTCATTGAATGTAATCAATGCGTCTAGCGATCCACGCTAAGGCGGCCTAGATGTATACTATAAGAGTTGTATTTTATTTATTCTAAAGTATTTAGTTAGGTTTGCTCATGCAAGCTGTAGTTATATCTGCTTGTTTATGGTTCAAAGTTTCCATTTATAGTTTACCAGTAATAGTAACTCATTATACATAATTTTGCTGAAAATTACATTACTTTAGAAACAAAACGTTCTAAATGATACAAATTCTGAATCAAGCTTATCAGCTTCAAATTTTTAATTAGCAATATAAAATTTACTCATTTGTACACTTTTAATCGTCTTAGTATCTTTTTTTAATTTCGCATTTAACTCTCAAATAATCAGTCGATAACAGTCACAAGACCAGCATAAAATGTAGACATTTGAACAACCCTGTCAGGTGCCATTTTTATTACCTGATATTTGGCAGATATTTAACTTATATTTATTAAATACTTGTATTACAAAATAAACTTTAAATTTACAGAAAGAACTGATTCGGGAAGTGGAAATGGGTCCTTTCAAGCACTCAGTTGACGATGGTTTAGACCTGAGGAAGGCGGCTTTTGAATGCATGTATACTCTGCTGGGAACATGTCTTGACCGTCTTGATGTCTTTGAATTTTTGAGACACGTAGAAGATGGACTACGTGACCACTATGATATTAAGATGCTCACATATCTGATGTGTGCACGTTTGGCACAACTATGCCCCGCTGTTGTCTTACAGAGTAAGTTATTTTAAGTTCTTATGGCATCATTGTGGAACTATCTATGCTACTAGATGCTATCTCATGTGCAGTTTCTGACTAATCCTAGTTTTAAGTTGAACAAGATATATTTTTATAATAAATATTATTCAATTGAATTTAATTTAATAAAACATTGTTTTTGTTTCTTTAGGGTTAGAAAGTTTAGTGGAACCCCTCAGAGCGACATGCACGATGAAAGTGAAGGCAAACTCAGTAAAACAAGAGTACGAGAAACAGGACGAGCTTAAGAGATCAGCGCTTAGAGCGGCTGCTGCACTGTTACAGATACCAGAAGCAGGTAAGATAACATCTAACCACCATATAGACATTCTATTGATTTTCAGAGTGCACAACACTTGACACACTTATTTTATATTCTAGCATTAATTTACGTATTTATAGACAAAAGACTTTCCTTTACTTGTGATAAATGGCTATCATATTTATTATCTGGCGAGGCAGCAGCTTCTGCAGCAACTACACTGAAAGACCTAAAAGCACCTTGACTTACATTAAGTTTCAAAATTAAGTTTGACCTTGTTTTAAGGCAAATAGATTAAAAAAATACCAATTCAGTAAATGGTGTTCAAAAGTTCGTCGTGAACGGAGAGGCCTATGCCCAACAATGGACTGCGATAGGCTAGTGATTATGTAACTTCATCGTTACCATGACCTAAACTGATTTTTCTTTTTATCACAGAAAAAAATCCTCACCTAATGGACTTCGTGACCCAAATTAAATCGTTCCCCGACCTACAGCCCATCTTCGAGTCGATCCTCAAGGACTCGGTGTGCGGCAGCGGAGTGGACTCGAACCTGATGGACCAAAGCTAGCTGTCAACGAACAATATCCTTCGCATTTACTTTTACACACAGCGACCGTAGAGGCCTGAGGTTCTATTTTATTTTGAAATATTTTGTTGTTTCGTTTTTGTAAGAATGCATATTATTTTCATTCATGTCAAATGTAAAAATGATTGAAATTGAATAGAAGTTTAGTTAAAATGAAATTTTGATTTCACTTTTTATTGAGGTCTTTTACTAAAGGAATAATTAAGGCGTTTGTTTCAACAGCTTTATTATAAAGTTAAAAAGTACATAACCAAGACATCATCAGCACTGCTTGACGCGATAAACGTCGGAATTTTTCACGATACTCGTAAGGAAACTAAGGACGTAAAAATATTAAAGTAACGTCACGGTCCCCATACATATATTGTGTCGGCGGTTATTACATTCGCATAACTATCGATGATTGGAGCGCAGTTATTTAATGCCTTGAATAATAAAATTGACAGCTAGACATTCTAATAGAATGGTAATGTTATATCGATAGTTATACAGAATAATTTATTTTATTGATATGTATTGTGATATTACAAGCTATGTGGAAAAATCATAGGAAAATGGATAAATACACTATAATGAAGCTAAATCTTTATAGTATCAGTTATTTTCCTTTCCTCTTTGCCGCGGGCGTGGTACTCGCAGGTCGTGGCACATCCTGTCGATTGATAAAAAAATATTTAATGGCGTGATAACCTATAAACAATGAAGGGGACTCTAAAACTAAAATAACAATTATGAAAGGGAATAATTTTCATTAAATTTCGACGTATAGTAGACGAAAAGTAAATAGATGACGACATTCCGACAAGCTATCCTTAAGAAAATAAAGGCACCCTTGCTTCTATCTAAAAGTATAGGTTATTTTAGACTGGTTTGTATAGATTAAATACTTTTATGAGTTACCGGTTTCGCTGGCGATGCACGTGTCAATGTTGAGCTGCTGTTGTTACGTAACGGAGGTCGCGATAATGTGCTAACGCTGCCTATTGCGCTCGCCGGCCTCTCCGGACTCAATTCTTTGCTATTAATTAACAAAAGAAGAAAATAATGATTAAGTATTGTCATTAATAATAATTATATTTCTACATTCGATAATTATTAATCTATATTACTTACCTGTTATCACGAGATAGTTGGCCCTTTCTGCTAAACATATCCGACAAACGCCCGCGTAGGTCGCGCTTACTGCCCACAGCGCTCATATCCGAATCGGATCCCTGCCAATATATAAATAAGAAATTATCAGACTATACTACAAAGACACTACATATAAGTTTTATTAGTCGGGGCTTACTCAAAGATACAACTGGATGCATTGGATTTGCCTTTTAAACAAGAACATGACTTGGGCAGTAGTAGACAGATCAACTGAAAACTAAGTTAAATTTTACTACTTCGGGGCTTTATTTAAATATTATTTCATAGGGTTATTAAACATTGAATATTACGATCATGATTACCTGTGAAACAGTGCCAATAGGTCTAAAATCTACGACTCCCGTTGCGTCTACTTGATCGTCAATAGAACGGGACTTAGTCAATTTCTTTAATTTACCAAATATACTCTTCTTTTTCTTCTTTTCTGTAGAGAGTACTTCACTCTGAACCGACCCTCCCGACAATCGACTGTGCCAAAAAAAAAACAAAATTAATACGTTACACCTATTTTAACAATTTCCAATTATTTAGGGTATGAAGAATTATTGTAAATGTATACCTGTCTAAACTTGCATCCCGTTGCATAGTAAATAGACGGTTGTCATCTCCGTCGAGAGACTGTATCGAGGAAACGCTACCCTCGTCCATGGATTTCCATATTAAGCTCTGTATAAAAGGAAACAATATTAGTATTTCTTTTATTATTCGTTATTTATATAGCAAATAATGTGAATCTGCAAACATATTTAAAGATATAGTTGCTTTTGAAAAGCAATTCACTCCGTTAGGTGACAATACTATGTTAAGCAAGACATGATTAGATCCATGTAATTCCCTCGTTACTCCTACATTTGTACAGAATATCTCGCATGGTTACATTTACAACACTAGCACACCTTCGTTTATCAAAGTCCTTATTCAAAATTTTTAGCATAATGATACCTGTTCTTTGGTAGTTTGTTCAAGCGATATCGACCGTTTCTTGAGTGATGGAGCACGTGAGGGCGTGCGCGATGCCGGTGTCACGGATAACGTGTCACGAGGTTCCGTCGACATGGCGCTAAAACAGATATATTACCGTATTGCGCTCTCTAGATAGTAGTAAACTGTAAATTATCTTATGGTAATCACCTTGGGGTTCGTTATATTGCATTCTAATATAAATTAACCTATTAAATTTTAAGATTGTAAAAAATAAGAGAAAATTAAAAAGCTTTTGAAAAAAATTATCATTAAATTATTTCTCTGCTGTGAAAAATCTGTAAACAGATACACAAATGCTCTACACATTTCACGCACAATATACATTGTGCAATTATATATATATATATGTGTATGTATATACATATATATATGTATTCATGAAACAAAGAGGTAGATTAGATGTAGTGACAGTGGTAAGTTTGAGCCTTACCGTCGTACAGTGGCTTGATGTCTACGCTGCCGTTCTGCAATGCGGGAAGCGCGCAGCTCGTCCGTGAGGCGGCGCAGGCGCGCTGCTGTGGACACCGCTTCAACACCGTTCGTGCTCGTCTCCGGAGTAGCTGAGCGAGATCGAGACTTGGAAGACTGCAATAAAATATCTCATTAACATATAGGCAACGAAAGCACTACCTGTGAGACGTTTACTTTAGCTCCTTTAAATGACTAAGCGCAAACACATATTTAGGTTGTAGAACAGAAGTTAATGGATTTGATGATGAAGTTTCTTTATAATAACTATATGTAGCTATTAACAACATTTTTAGGCTAAACAATCCAATTGAATGTATTTTTCAAAATATCTATTCGTATATTAAATGACAATTAACAAATTATTAGTTTGGACAGGGTTTTGTAAATATTTTGTTAAGATCTTTGAGCCGCAGTATGAGTGAGATAAAAAGATAGAAATAGAAACAAGATAATATTACTCTATTCCTTCGAGGAGGTGTAGGTGTTACTAAGTTCTTTTCAGGTTTCACAGGAACTTCAGTACGGAACAATTCTGGACTCTGTTTCATTAGATCGTCAATAGTCTCCAGCAGTTGAGTTATAATTCTGTCATCCTCCTGAAAACAAATTAATTAATTTAATACTTAATATGTTGAGCAAAACAATTCAGTGAAATTAATCTTTATAAATCAGACCTGTTGAGCTCGTTTAAGAGAACCCACAAGAAGTTTGTTCTGGTCGCGATCTCGATCGTGTCGCTCCTTGTCACGACGCAGTTTTTCATTTGCTGTGCGCAATTTGGCATGTGCATCACGTAACTCTAACAAATCACATTGTAGTTCTGTCACCTAAAACAACAATAATCGTTAGGCATCTGAATTAGTGGTCTGATGAGGCCCAGTACATATTTCTCAATAATTCTGGTGTTGGTAAGTTTCTGTCTCTGGAACCCTAACTACCAGTAACTTTATTTCTGTGCGTCGGGTAGGGGAACTATTTTGATATTCTTAAATAGGTGTATAATTTCTTTTTCAGGTGTATTTAAAGTCTATATTTAGGTTTATAGGAAAACAGAACAATAATTTCATCTTTTTAGTTAGTTCATGGTTTCATCTTTAGCGTAAGGTTAATTTAATATACCTTTTTCTTAGCCTCCTCAGTTTCCTCTTCAGTCGTTCTCTTTAATTGTTCTATTCTTCTCTTCATGTCTAACCTTTCCTTTTCTCTTTCACGTTCAATCTATAAATAACAAAGTTGTGTTACGTTTATTTCATTCCAATCTTTGTTACAATGTTGGTTGTTCTCATACCTCAAATAGTGTTTGTCGGAGATCCCTAGCGAGAGTGGAGGTTTCTTGTAGTAATCGTTGTTGTTCATCGCGTTCCTTGTGCCACGCAAGTTCCATACGAGTAGCAAGACCTGCTACTCTCGCCCGCCCTGACGTTAATAACCTCTCCTCTTCATACTACAACATAACAGTTTATTAGATTTTGTCATTCATGTTTCAGACTTGTACTATTTGTACACAGTTTGAAAATGTACCTCGTTAAGTCTAGATTGCATCTCGGCAAACCGCACTTCGGCCGCAGAACGTTCGCTGACAAGCTCAGTGTTAAGTTTGGAGGCTAACAGTCGGGCTTCACACAATTCATCTTCTAAACATGCCGTTTGTTGCTCCAGTGTTGCGAGTCTTGTGCGGTATTCTTCCTGCAAGAGTATTTTTTAGTCATACGGAAGATTTATGTTATTTGTTATAAAAAAATATGTAAGATTATGTACCTCATCCGTACTGGATATAGAAGCTCGCGCTATTCTTGCATTCTTATCACCGCTCTTTATTTCTGATATTGTCTTTTGAGCAGCATCCAGCATTTGCTTATAGTTATCCCTTTCTCGTCTGAATCTTGATACCTAACATGGAACAAAGTAGGTTTGATCACATCCAAAGGTTTAAATAAATCGTTTTTCTTAACTGTATTATTTACCTGGTTGTGTAGAGACTTTAACTCGTCTCTCATGGTGTTCATTTGCCCCTCATACCTTAACTTCATCTCACCAAGCTCATTCTTTCTTGCTACTTCAGCTTGTTCTAATCTCGTGTTCATAGCCGACAATTCTCTTTCTAGTTCTGCGTTCTCTGTCGTCAAGGTCCTCTGAACCTTAGATATTTTTTCATAGTCTTCAAGTTTTCTTTTAGCTTCCTCCAACTGAAAACAATATGTAAATTATTTTGTAAATTTCATAGTTTTAAGTGAACTTAAATATTAAATAAGTATGAAATCTTCACAATCAGTTGTAACTTCTTTAAAACTGCCCTAAATCACTGCGTAATGTGAATTTAAATAGCAATAAGATCGAAAACGTGCTTACAAGTGAAACTCATTAAAATTACTCTAAATTACTCGCCCGAAATTTAAATATTTATATTATTATATAATAATTAATAATTATATATTTATATCATATAATATAAATCAAATCTTAAATACAATGGTTGTATTCACATGCATCTAAAATATGTAAAAATATTAAATAGTTTTCCTTTACCTCCTTCTTAGTATTATCTTGGTGATGTTCCAAGACATCCCGTTGATCATTTACAGTACGTAGCTCTCGTTCTCGTTGTTCTAGTTTCGCATTAAGCCGTGCACGTTCTACCTCCCAGCCTCCACCACATAATCGATCTTGGAGCGATGATATTGTATTCTATAACATTTTTAGTATTGTACAGGCACACTCGTAATACATATAAAGATGCAAATTAAACAAGACCGCTATACCTCTAAGTTAGTCTTTTCTCTCGTCCAAGCGGAAGACTGCGTATCATAATTATCTTGAACTGTTTTTATTTCAGCTAATGCAGCGGTTAATTCTTTCTGGGTGTGACTTAATTCGCTTTAAATAAATATAATATTCTATTAATTTTACAGCGTGCAAATGATAAGGTTAAAATAATCGTTTCGAGTAACACATTTACCTTTGGGCTTGTTCTTTCTCCACCGTAAGTCTAGCTTTAGTTACTACGTGTTCTTCTTCTAATATTTCATACTTGCCAGTCAATTCTTCATATTCAGCCTTTTCAACAGCAAGTGAGTGCTCTAATTCTAAATATGGCCAAATAACAAAATTATTTTTAGTAAAGTGCCGTTAGTGTGTTCATTCAACCCATAAAAATATAATGTTCTAAAAACATATATATTATAATGCTTACTTTTGACCGTTTCTTCATATTCTTGTTTAAGATCAGCTATTTTCTTTGCTCCAGCACCTGACGATTGTTCCAGAATTTTTAATTTACCTTTAAGAGTCGCTAATTCAGCTTCTTTATTCTTAATATCTTTTTCATGAGCTATTCGCATGCGTTCTAGCTTTTTGCGTTCGGCCTGTAAAATAGTATGTTTTAAAATAATTATTTAAAGTATGTGAGTAATTATTTAAATTATGTTAAGTAGGTACTGTATGTCTGGCACTATACTTTAAATAATGACTCACATATAGTAAAATTAAAAATATATTTACCTGTAAATCTGTTTCAAAATCTGAAGCTTTACTTTCCCAGTAACTAGACTCCTTCTTTTCTGCTTCTAACTTACTATCGCAGTCTTTCTTAGCATTTTCCAGTTTGGTTACTTCTGATTTCATTTGTGACATTTCTGTTTTCGCTGTCAATAACTCTACTTCAGTCTTACCCAAATTTTGTTTTAAAGTAGCTAACTCTTTTTGTTTCTCTTCGAGATCTTTGGTGGTTTTTTCTAATTTACTTTGTATTTGTGCCATTTCAACAGATGATATGGCCTCGTCATATTTTTGATTTGATGTATCTCGTAGGGTATCTTCCTGAAATTTCAAACCGAAGATTTAGTAGGTATGGTTTGATGGAACTGAAAATCTGGGTTTCACTCATTCGTTACAAACAACCGGCTTCAGGAATTTAATATGTAAGGGACTATAGGGCATTGAGTTTATGTGGTTCTCATGCATATTGACAAAATAATAACATAGGAAAGCGTTATTTGTAAACCTTTTTTCTAAAAAGGTAAGGGAAATTACGGCGACACATTCAAATCCATGCATCGCTGTTTGCCTTTTCATATATGAATTAACAAAAATACCAGCTGTTTGATATGATTATCTTTGGCAGCTATTGTTGATTCCAAACTCATGATCTTATTTTCGTAGTCATCTTTCACCTCTTTTAAGGTACATTCTAATGTTAGGAGTTTATTTTCAGTGTTAAACAGTTTTGCTTGTATTTGATCTTTTTCGCTAGTGAAATCTATTGAAATCCGTCGTTGTGCATTACTTAAGGCTTCTGTTTGCTCCTTTTCTTGGGAAAGCTATTATTGATATAATAAATATGTATATGGTTGGTTATAATAACATAAACAATGATATTATTACTTGAACTGTATATCTACTAGACGTAAAAAAAATAACTGGCTTTTAAATTTTTTGATTATCTTACTTAAGTATATGCTCTTTTTCTTACCTCTTTCTCCAATTTAGCTACACGATCCTTTCGTGTAGCTAGTTGTTTCTCAATTCGTTTGTATTTCTCATCGGCTTCTTTCAATTTTTTTTCTAGCTCACCAATCTTTTTACCTTTATCTGCGATCTGTAACAAATATACACACGTAACTCATAGTTTGTATTTTAGGAATTAATGTCTCATTCTCATTAAAGAAAACTCATTAAAGAATTTGTATTTTAGGGATTTTATAGAATCAAATGCTGATAGATACCTCTTTTAGCATTTTTTGTTTATCCTGCTCTAATTTATTGACATTTTCGACCTGCTTTTTTAATTTTTCTATTTCTTTTTCTTTATCATCAATTTCCTTTTTCAGTTCTTCTATTTTCTTCATACAGTCAGACATTGTTGTTTGTAAGGATGTTGCATTTTCTAGCATAAACATAGAGAGATTATTTATTCCAGTTTTTTTTGCAACAGTTTAATAAATTTAAGTACTTATTTTTAAATGATTAATGAATATACTTACTTAAATCGCTATTAAGTTTAGTTATTTGTGTTTCTAATTTTTTTTTCTCTTCGTGCAAAGTTTGACATTGGGTGGATTTACTATTATTTTCTGTTTCTAGTTTTTTACACTTTTTACTTATTTCTATTTTATCAGTTTCTAATTTTGTATTTAGATCCTTTAGTTTAGCAATATCAGTTTGTAGCCTATTCTTTTCATTTCTGAACTCCTCGTCATTTTTAGATAATTTTAATTTAACATCCTCTATATCTTTCTCTAGTTGTGCTTTTGTACTTATTTCGGTACCAGTAAGCCCAGCATTTTTCATTATCACATACATTTCGCCTGTATCAGATATAAAAAATAGTTTTACTTTCAAAACTTTTAAAATTTTTAAAATTGCATCACTTACAATTGCAAGTACAAAATTATTATTACCTATTTCGTTTTCTAGTTCGTCTACCATTTTCTTCATCTGCAGTTTTGTTGTTAAGTCAGTTGGTTTTTTTGGAACTCGAGGTTTAAATGATTTTATTGCATCATCTTTCAAAGCCTTCAATGATACTTGAAGTTGAGCTTTTTCTTTCTCTAGCTATAAACACAAGAAATTCACTTTAGTAATTTACAGTATTATTCAATGTAAGAACAAATTAAATAGAAATAGTTCTACATTACGTACTTTGTTGTAGCTGACTTTTAATTTGTCCAACTCGTCTTGTTTTGTTTTTATTAATTCGCTGTCTTTTTTATTAGTTATTTCTCCTCCAAATCTAACCTTTTTCGGTTCTAATTTTTCCTCTTTATCTTTGTTATTTTCAAATTCGTTTATTTTTTCTAAAGCATCTTTAAGTTGATTTTCTAATTTGCTTATTTTATTTGCACTTTGCTCTATTGATTTGTCAGACTTTAATGTTTTTGCGTTCTTCAATAACTATAAAGTATAATAGAAGACGACTTAAAATATTTCACACTGAAGTTCCGATACTTACTAGAAACTAAACATTACAACATACTACATATTACACTAGTGATGAGCTGGATATCTAAATCTTTAACTAAATCTTAAGTGGATCTCTTATTTATATAATTCTCATTTCAATTTGTAAGTTATTAATATTATTAAATTATAAAATACTATTTGACTAAATAAGAAGTTTAAAACCAAAAATCAAATTCAAAATCTTAAGAACGAGCGTATTAAAATTAATACATATTGAAATAATCATTTAGTTGTAAGCGTCAATTGTCTTTTGAGGCCACGCTTGTAGATAATTAATAAGAAAAACACTTGAGATCCAGATCCTATTCACGGATCCAGACTAATGATACTAACATATACGTCCCTGATACTAACCCTAGTCAAATGACACTAACATATTTTTTATAAATATGTGTAAATATTACATATACTAATACTAATATTCACTAATAAAAATTCTGCAATAAGCGGTACTTAAAATCGGCTTTTGGACGTTGTGGACTTTTACTTATACTGTCAAGTGTAAGGATATATCTATGGATATTGTATTTACCTGTAATTTCTTGTTTTCTGCCTGAAGATTTTCATTGTCAGCTTCTAAAGCTTGTGTTTTCGACCGAAGAACATTTGCCTCTTGCTCTATAACTTGAAGTTGACGTTTCAAGTCGATATTTTGTTGGTCTCCGTCGAGTGATCTGAGATTGTTTTTTAAAGAACGGCTTTAAGCTTCTTAAATGTCTTTTTAAAGTTACAACATTTCATAACATTTTAGTAAATATCCGTGTTGAAAATCAATCTCATGAATTGTTTTTTAATAACTGTTTTTGTGTTTTTTAAAACTGAATAATAATAATAATAAATAAATATTTGGGCCATGTCACACACATATTTATAAAGCTTGAAACTACATGCTACGGCAGCTAGTTTGACTAATAGGATACTCATATATATCTTTTTTTTTATTATAAACACCCAAACTTGAAACATTTTGTTCTTTTAATATTTATTTTTTTAGAGACTTTTAGTATAAAATAATATTTTAGCCTCATTGTGGTTTACTCTAAGGTATTAAGGAAAAGGAAGGTCGTTGTTTTGCAAATAAAACAAATATGTATTTGCAGATCAGATCAGATCAGAAAATAATCAACAAGAGCGGCAGTGTTTTAGTTTATTTCAGAGATGTGTGGAGTTCCTCAGCTCATGAACTGTTATGTGACGAATGTAACTGTCTCCAGTTGACTATAAATGATAGATTAACTATACTAGGAATTTACCGGTCTCCCTCATTTAAAAACATTTCCACGTTTCTTTCTTTCCTAGATGGCTCTTTGTGTAATATAAACGCCCGTCATTCTATGGTACTAGGCGGTGACATTAACCTGGACATCTGCTCTAAAAAACCGACCGAGCAATGTTCAGAATACCTTTGTTTATTGGTTAGTCACCAAACATTACGAACTATAACGTTACCTACACGAAGCGAGGCATGCTTAGACCAAATTTTCATTAAAGATAAATCCTTATCCATAGGAATGGTTTGTCAAGCTGCCATCACAGATCACGATATTTGTTTGGCGACTATGACGGGTGAATCTTCAAATAGTTTACCACTGCGTACCCGATTAAAGACCAATACAATCGGAATTATTAATGACATGAAATTGGCAGATTGTACAAATATCTATAACACTGAGGATCCCGAAGTAGCTGCAAATGAATTTAACAAAATCCTTAAAACATCCATGAATGAAAACACTAGGACTGTTACTATTAATCGCTCACAGAGCTCTATAAAACCCTGGATAACGCCAGGACTACTGAGATGCTAGAGAATACGAGACAAACTCCATCTTGAAAGCAAGAATAAACCCAATGACGTCATTTGTCAAATTACATATTAAAGATATCGTAACTTCCTTACTAACCTACAAAAACACCTCAAAGTAAATCACGAGACCCAACTATTGAATGGTAGCCTAGAGTCCGGCAATGCCAAAAAGCTATGGAAATCTATTAAGTAGATTTGTTACATGTCAAATAACCTTGTACCGCCTACAGAACCAACAAAAAACCATTCCGATCCAGTTATCTCACTCAATAGTTGCAACCAACATTTTTCAAATATTGGAAGAAAATTAGCAGATGACGTGCTTAACAAACTGAATATTTCAGAAATCTGCCTTGCCTCGGCTTACACTTCTTCAAATGCAACAACTAAAGGAAATTCCTTCTTCGTACAACCAACTGACCCTCAGGAAGTTATTAAACTTATCGACGATCTTAAGAACGACAGCTCTCCGGGCTTAGACGCTTTCTCCCCTAGACTGATAAAAGAAGTTAAAAAATATATCATTGGCCCACTAACACATATTTTCAATCTCAGTCTGACTGCAGGGATTTTTCCTCAATGCTGGAAAATTGCCGTTGTTACTCCGATACATAAGGACGGCGATAAGTCAATTCCTAATAAATATAGATCGATTTCCCTCTTATGCATATTCTCTAAACTCCTAGAAAAAATTGGAAGCAAAAGATTAGTTGACTTTCTCGAAAACAATAAATTACTCTCAGAAAACCAATTTGGATTTAGACGTAAAAAAATGAATGGTGTCGTGGGACACCAGGTAGGAACGAAGTTCCTTCGGATAATGTGGAATCGACACAATTTGCAAAAAAAATCGTGCTCAATTTTATGTAGGTTTTCTTGATTTTTCTCTTAAATTTTGCTGATTAGTTTTTATTTAAGTACAAGAAAGTATTTAGGAAATTCAGTATTTTAGGAAATAAAATAAATAAATTCCTTAAAATAATAAAATAGCACACATGACGCGCTTTCGCGCCTGTGCACGTCTCATTTAACGGTTTTATTCCACGCACTTTTTTCCACAGATTTATTCCACGCACTTTTTCCACTTACGGTTTTACTATCACATTTTTTTCGGTTCGGTCCCGCAGCGTAATCCCTATCCCCTCCAAGCCTGCCGTAAGGAACTTCGTTCCAATAAAATAGCACACATGACGCGCTTTCGCGCCTGCGCACGTCTCATTTAACGGTTTTATTCCACGCACTTTTTTCCACAGATTTATTCCACGCACTTTTTCCACTTACGGTTTTACTATCACATTTTTTTCAGTTCGGTCCCGCAGCGAAATCCCTATCCCCTCCAAGCCTGCCGTAAGGAACTTCGTTCCAAAAATCCACAGAAGATGCTGTAGTCTCACTAACAAACGTCATTTCTAAATCATTGGATAACAAAGAATGCTGCTTAGGAGTTTTCATTGATTTATCGAAGGCGTTACCGTTACCGTGTCCGTCCCTATCTTGCTTCGTAAATTAGAAACCATAGGTATACGAGGTATTACACTTGACTGGTTTAGCAGTTATTTGACAAATCGTTATCAGTGCGTTAGGGTTGATCCACAATTAGTGACCAGTGCTGCATCGAGGTTGGTGTACCCCAGGGAAGTATTCTGGGCCCCACACTGTTCAGTATTTACATGAATGATATTCTCAATGTATCTATGACTAATGCGGCAATCTTATGTTATGCAGATGACACCGTGATAATTTTTCGTAATATATCATGGTCAAGAACAATAGCATCCGCTGAAGAAGGAATGAATCTCATTGCACAATGGCTTGACAAAAATCTCCTTACCCTCAACTTAAAAAAGACAAACTTCATCGCGTTCCATAAGATACTTGCAATAAAACTCTCAGTAGGACATACGTTGGGTATTCATTCCTGTACTCCTGATAATCGACCTAACTGTAGCTACGGTACCATAGAACGTACAGACTCCATTCGATATCTAGGCGTCATACTAGATGAACGTTTAACATACGACACTCATATAACTCAATTGTCCAGTCTACTGGACAATTGAGTTTGGATTGACTTGGATATTCTAATAAGAAAAACTATTTATATTTTAAAATCTCTTCGCAATAGCCTGAACAAAAATAATCTTATAATGATTTACAAAATAGTTACACAATCTTAACTTTTCTACTGCATTCTGGCATGAGGTGGTGCTGCTAAAACGAAAATGATGTAAGTCGAAAGAGCCCAACGGGCAGTTTTAAATGTGATGCTGCGAAAACCATTCAGATTTCCAACAAACGACCTCTACAAAGAGTGTAAGTTACTAAGAGTACGTCAAATTTTTACACTAACAATAACAACATCGGTGCACAAGGAAATTTTAAATACAACTTCAATGATTTGTCTAAACCAGCGTCGTGTATTCCGAATCCCCCTTCCTACCATAAATACCACCTTCATAAAAAGTCAGACCATCTATCTCCGACCTAAAGTGTACAACAAAATTTGTCAAATACATACAGATATTATTAAGTTAACTACCAAGGAAGTAAAGCGACTGATAATTAAATGGCTTTTGAATCTTTCATACGATGAAACTGAATTGATTCTTTCATACCACGGGTAATAGTAGCAAAGGATAATACACACGTACACACATATACACATACACACATACACATACACACATACACATACACACATACATATACACATACACACAAAAGACTCACTCTCAGCTACAGACTAACTTTTATACTATTTTTTCTGTTTTATTTTTGTTTGTTTTGAACCTTGTTTTAATTTTATTTTATATTCTATTTCAACTAAACTTTATAAAATATTTAAATATTGTGAAATCTAATATTGGTTGCCGCGACACAAGCCACGAGCTTAGTGCGGCAACTGTCGTTAAATTTAAATTGTAATTTGTTTTTAAGTATAAGTATAAATAAAACAAATAAAATAAAAATAAAATAAGATCATAAAAACATTTTGTCCGACCCAGGAATCGAAACCGAAATTTAAAAGTAAAGTTATGAAAGGAGAGTATTAATATTATGTTCTATACTTAGGTAATACATGAATAAATATGTCTTCACCTATCCTATGTTCTCACTTACATTATCAAGTTAACGAGACAACTGACAACTGTCTCAAATCTAGTATTTGAATAACACAAGAATTTGGAATTAGAATTTAATCGGAATTAAAGCAAGACGTAAAGACTATGGAAGGAAAAGGTTATTGCTTATATAAGGTCCATTTGTATTAAGATGTCAGTATGAGTTTCGGCCTGGGAAGATCACAATGCATTCTTTGCGTGATTACCGAAACTCAACGGGAATGCCGAACACTCCAATTTATTTTTGGCTTACTCATATTATAAAGATGGCCGAAATTTTCACAGTACAGTTTAATATATTTTATTAATTTATTAAAGATTGCGAAGTTCTACACTACTATAGTCAAAATATAGGTTACTTACTTGCTTTTTACAAGTGAAGCTTTTGGTTTCTTTTGTGCTAAACTCAACTCAGCATGTAACCTTTCACAGTCTCGTTCTTTCTCTATTAGTTTTTTCCTTAAATCCGCTATTTCATCTTCTAATACCTAGAACCGATCTCCGTTCATAAATACAGTATACTTAAAAATTATAATACTAATAGGACTATCATTAAATACCTTTACTTTTTCATCTGTCAAATTGTTACTTTTAGCGCTAGTCGTCCGACGAACAGTAACTGTCGAATTAGTTTTAGATTGGTTAGCTATTTTGTCTGTAAGTTCTTTAATTTGTTTTTTTAAAGAATCTTTTTCTTGCTCCATTTCTTCTACTTTGCGCCTCAATACGGATGCTTCCTGAAACGTGATGTTTAGGTGTTTATATCGAAAACAAAACGTGTTTATTTTTCGTTGTTTGAATCAGTAGTAGTGCATTAATAAGTAACTTGAAATAAACACCTGCTCATTTAATTCAAGAAGTAACCGAAGTTCAGTAGGGTCTTCTTCATCCGTTTTTCCATCTTTTTCAAAAACATCAAGTTTACTTGATGGAGGTGTGGGTGACAGCTTACGACCTAGAAATGATTTATAACTTACATATACATCAATATTAAATATATAAAAGCTTTTAAAGTTTAGTAAATTATGCAAAAGTTTTAATGAAATATTAGTAAAAAATCAATGGGACAAAATACGATTACCGAAATGTAATTATGTAATGTATTTTATCGACAAAAGATTGTAGAAGCTAAAAATACTAATACTGACTGGAGAAAATGGCTACCACCAATACACCGCGTAGTTCAAAACATAGTTAGGCGCGTTAGTTTATATATTATACATCAAGGAATAAAGGTTTGTTAATAAATTAATGGTTATCTACGTAGGTAGGTTTACAATGCAAATGATTTATCGCGGGGTTTTCATGTGCATAAATTTTATGAAGTGTATGTTAAGGAAACACAATAAATTTTTCACAATAAAGTGTATGATATACAATAAGTATATGACGTACTTCTGGCTTTGGTAGCCATTTTCTTCAGCTGTAGTAGCAAGGACTCATTGTCGTCCTCGACCCGGGACGCAGTTTTACGTAAGTTATTTGCCTGTAAATATGTTTATGGTCAAAACTGGTTCGAAATCTGTTAGGAGCAAAAAGTAAGAAAACCAACATTTATAATACGGGTGAATTAATTGTATGTACCTATATTCGGCAATCTTATAGCCAATGGATTGAATAATGACATAAATGATAAGGGATAAGGAGATATAGTTTCTGGCCTTTTATCTGGGGTGAGAGGTGGACTTTCAGACTGATCTCTAGATAACATTTCTCTGTATTGAAGTGTATCATTAATTATTTGTAAATCGTTTTCTGATATGTTATCTTCTTCGCTGATAATGCTTATGGTTTCTGTACTTGCATCAACATATTCTTTATAGTCATTGACAGCTTGAAGGGATTTATCCCTACTAAGTTTTGCAGCAGTCTGCACATTTACATTTCTTAACTTCTGTTTATCAGTTTGTGCAAATTTATTAATCTTCGTAAATTCTGTTTGAACAAATTTACTTTTCATAAAAGCAGCTTCGGTTTGTGTATACATTTCCAATATATCAATGGTGCTTTGAATAGTGGAGTCAAGAGTTATCTTTTTAGTATCAGTCATTACATCATGCACTAGGACGGTGTCAGTTTGACAACCTTCAGAATAGCTAAAAGTGAGATCTTGCGGTGATTGAGTATGTTGATTTACACCTATCGATGATGGGCTATTGTCTAATGACGACAAACTTTTTTCTAATGCAAGTTGCATTTCGAGTATTCTTTGAATAGTTTTTGGTTCAAACTTTTCGTTGTCATCTCTTAACATTTGAGGTGAAATTGGATCTGATAAAGAGGATTGTGGAATAAGTTGTGGGCGCATTCTTCTAACGCTGCCGCGTCGACGATATCGACTAGCCTGTTTAAACATAAGATTCCTTAAATTCGTCAAAAAATTCGATACATAATTTTTTGTTAAAGTTATTTTAATGTGAAATACAAATATATTTATTAAATTCACAGATTGAGCTTTGTACTGAATTCTTGCCAGCTGGCATCCACCATCGTAAGTTAATGCTCTATTGAGTTGTTTTCTAATGACACACACACTTAATGATCGAAGAAAGCAATGCTGACGTATGGGACAAGTTTACAAGATATGATTTACCTCCTCTTCAGCATTGCGTAGTTGTTCACGAAGATCGGCTTCACGTTCCAGTGAATCCTGAAGATCACGGAGTAACTGAGCCGGGTCCTCTTGACTGCCGCCACGAGTCAATGACGAACGTGATACTTTCTGTAAGTTATATTTTATATATCATTTAACTGCTGAAGTCCACTGTAATTCACAGAAATCTTCTAATGTAATCGCAGCTTATTGCTATGTAATGGTAGCTAATATACGTGAATTGTAATGTGCTCCACAAACTACATAATATAGTATACTACGTTTAAAGGTTGCCTGGAAGAGATTGCATTCTGCGATAAGGCCGCCTATTGTACCATTGTTTTTTTTTTGTTTGTATTCTACATTGTATGTTGCCTAGTTATGGTGTGCAATAAAGAGTGCATATCTATTTTAAATCATTATGAATGTATGTACACCTATACACCTTGATAAAGACTTATTAGTTAATGTTAATATCCTTACAAAGTTAAATCACGCATTGTGACAATCACAGAGTCGATTACGCTATAAAAAGTGGTTAAAACTACAACTCGTGGTTAAAACTTCTATACTGGTTAAAACTTATATTTCGAACAAAAAAAAAACAGTAGCAGTCGTGGGACTGCCGATAGAAGTGAAAACGGAACTATTAAGTTGAGAGTAATTAAAACTATTTTATGCAAAAATTATATGAAATTTTTTATGTTTCATATATAGCTATATATAATATATAATATATAATAATAATAAATTTCATATATAATATCATATTCTCCATAGCTATAGATATACTATTATCATTAGCATGTCGGTGACGCGAACCGAGAATTTTACCCTCTACCAAAACGCTCAACGCGCCTAAAGAAGTTTTCACTTCAAAATTTTTTTGGTTATGAATAGAGTATGTAATTTTTGGGCTTTATTATAAGTACGATATTCAATGCTACGTGTAATATTAGATGTGAGATTTTACAATTCTCCTACAACTCTCTTTTTGTTTTGAAGAGAGAAGAATTAAAATAATGATTCTATCATAACTTTTTAAGATTTATTATATTTTTTTAAATTTGCGATGTTTTTGAAGTGAAAACTTCTTTAGGCGCGTTGAGCGTTTTGGTAGAGGGTAAAATCCTCGGTTCGCGTCACCGACATGCTAATGATAATAGTATATCTATAGCTATGGAGAATATGATATTATATATTATATATGAAATTTATTATTATTATATATTATATATGATATTATATATTATATATAGCTATATATGAAACATAAAAAATTTCATATAATTTTTGCATATAGTTTTAATTACTCTCAACTTAATAGTTCCGTTTTCACTTCTATCGGCAGTCCTACGACTGCTACTGTTTTTTACTTTATTAACTTTTTTGAACTGGTCCTTAATAATATAAAGTTATATACCCCGTCTGTGAGTTGGTTCTTTTTGAGGTTAGCTGGCGGTGCTCCTGAGGCGGTTGTTAACTTAGTGTTAGCTTCTGTCAGTTCCCTTTGTAATCTCAGCGCTACCTCGTTGGCTCGTGTCACATCTTGTTCTAACTCCTTAATACGATTTTCACGCTGGAGTCCTTCTTGGCCACCAACTATCTGTACCATGACAAAAATATAATTAAATTTTTGGAAGTCGATGGTAATAGTAGAGAGTTTTAATAACACAATGAAAGGTTTGTTACTAGCACGCGTGTCTGTATACGCAGTTAGTTTGTATGTAGTATGTAGTGGTTGTATGTAGTATATGTAGTATGAAACTAAAACCGGGCTGGAAATGACAATTAATTAAATATGTAATTGCTATTTACTCAAAAGTGAAGCATGTAAGTAATTTTGATATAGGCAATTGCTTTTTTCTAAATCTTCGTTATACGTCATTTGTTTCTCCATGAAACTGTTTACTTTATAAGAAGCGATAATGGCTTTTTTAACCGACTTAAGAAATGAGGAGGTTTTATGTTCCACTGAATGTATTTTTTTTTACGTAGATTGAAGCGAGTGTGTCCTATGATCGTAAAAATACATAACTGGCAATCTACTGAACCATTCTTTAATAGTCTATGTAAAATAATGAGCGAAGCAGCATATATCAATTGCCTGTTTTAGCCGACTTATTAAAAATGTTATGAAGTTATAATAGTACAGGATAGTTCATGTTGTGAATTAATTTTTTACTTACTTCCAAGAGTTTCTTCTCGTGTTCTGCTTTCTCTTGCTCAAGTTGCTCAGCTTTTCTTTCAGTCTTTTTTAACTTAAACGATAAAACTCTACAATTCTTTATTGTCTGCTCCAACTCTCTCCTCAGAGATGAGTATTCATCGGCTTGGTCCTCTCTAGAAATCAATAATGTCATTTTAAACTTGTCTCCTACGAACTAATGAGCCTGTTCTTACAAGAATGCCTAGATTTTTTTATGGTTATTAAAATAATCTACTTAATTGTCTAATATGGTGCTTATTATTGATAGCCAATATACGTTTTGCTATTAAATCTAAGAAGTTTCTACTTGTTGTGTCGGTTTTGCGTTTGCCTCCTCAATCCAAAAAAAAAAAAACTCAAAACAAATATGAAAATAAACCTAAAATTGTCCTGCATCTCCTCAATCTCCTCTTCGAGGTCGCGTAGTTCCTTTTTCATGTCCTCATTCTCGTCCATCAGTTCTTCGCATAAGGTTTCCGCAGCCAATAGCTTTGCTCGGAGCTGTTCAATTTGTCGAGCTTGTGCTTCTACAGATGGTCTAGACTGAAAATGTGGTAAATATATATTTTAGGTATTCTCTAGAAAGGTCTCGGCAAATTAATTAAAAGAAACTATTTTCAAAACGTGTTTCAAAGGTGATTGACAAAGTGTGTTACTTAACAACCTTGTATTCAGAAGTAAGAAGTCATACTAATGTCACTAATGTTTTACCTCAAGTTCACTTTCTACTTCTTTAATCTTTAACGTGAGATGTTTCTTCTCGTCTTTTAAATCTTCATTCTGAGACGTTAGTTCGTTGACTTTCTGCTGTAGTTTTAGTACTTCTGATGATCTTCCTGTACTGTATTTATTGACTGTGTCTATATTTGCCAGTCTTCGCAGGAGTATGTCACTTTTTTCTTTCTCTACTCTCTCACACCGCTTCCGTAGTAGTTCTACTTCTTGATTCAAACTTTCTATTTGCTCCTGAAAAATGTACTATTTAATTTAAATATTGTTTTTAACACGCATTCCTCCATAAGAATTACACATTGCCAATATAGTTACTATCGGTCTCTTCAAGCCAAGATGATTATACTACTTTGTCGTAGGGTCAGCGCATGAACACAGATGCACACATATACCCACACATATTTGGACACTAACACACATCACGCACGCTCACACACACAAGTATGTTTTTCAAATCTTTCAAATTTTTTACTTCTGAGCACTAATCAAGTGGTTACACTAACTCTAGATCTGGTTTATCTAGAAATGGTGTTAATCTGTCGTACAGGTCCTCCTAGTACAGATACCAGTCTCTCACACAGATTCACCCACTTGATTATGTGACGCTTAGTTTATGATTTGATTTTGTAACTATTCTGTGTGAGAGAGAAATAATAAACGATTTATTATTATTATTTATTAATAGAAACTAAAAAAATAAAGATCTCAAAGCTATATATATATACCTGATACTCCTTGACATTGACGTCAACGAGTGTTGTTTCTGTAGTGACGGTGCCAGAGTTGCTAGTTTCGTCGTCTGAATCATCTTTCTCCTTAGAGGGCCCGCCTCGCGCAGGAGGTTTTGAGCTTGTTAAATTACGCGAACTCTTCACCTGGACGATCATTTTGAAAAAGTTAAGTCTGTATTAGTCCAAGTCCAGACTATAAGAAGTATAGATATAGCTCGGTCACTGTTAGTACTCGTCTAAATTTTACATTCGGAAGATGCTTACCCAGTTTTTATGACAATAGATTAAATTATATACATAAATATACATAATTAGATATTACTTTCAGTAACAAATTATTCTGTACAGTTAATTAATTCTATTGAATTTACGTAAACTTAGCCATACAATGATCACACATGCGTGAATCAGGTCCAATCGAATTCTAAACTTGAGGGCCACAACATTAAACTATAATGCTAATAGCAATTCTAAATGTTTTTATCATTACTAAGAAAGTTTATATTACGTGTGTGGCAATATATTACTCCTTGGTAACATGTTCTAAAAATATGAGACTTATACATTTTTAAATTGCTGTTTAAGCTTCTATTTTCGTACGTGTACAACCAGAAACATCGAATATAATTGATAGTCACCTGCATCATAAAGTTTACGTCGTCCTTTGCCGCCGATCTGTCCTCTTTAAGCCGAGTAGACTTTTCTTCTTGATGAACTTCTTTACTTCTAGATAAGCTTCTCCTTTCCCTTTCTTTCTCTATACTTGATTCCTTTTCAAAACTATTTTGAGATTTAATTAATTGCATCTGAAAATTAAACATATCCTCGAATCATTTGTGAAATTTATGGACCTTAAGTGTAAATTTCTTTGCAATTTTACTTTTACGAAAAAACATTCAACTTTCGTACAAACAAACAAACGTTTTAGTAATTTATAGAATTTATTGCAGCTATCTCTCTCAAAGATATTTAAATATATTTGGTTATTTATTTAAGGAGTGAAAATAAATTATAGGTCATTTCCTCAATTAATTATAACGTGTGCGCTTTGCCAAGCACTTCCATAGTGACCTTTTATGTTTATTTTGAGCAACGCATCGCAAATAGTGTAGCAGAAAGCAATCAGTAGACAGCTCTTTATTGTTGACCCACTTATCCCTCACATGTTTGTCTATAACATAACTCCAAGGTAAAAACAATGGTGTTACTATTTAGTCAGTTCATTAATAGACACACGCTACGTTTTTTGCTGTTTTAGAAAAATACAAGTGTAGAACTCGCTCAGTGCAGTGCAAAGTTAGCTAAAACAACATAATTATTGTGTGAGCTCAAAACTGCTTGTGTATTATGCATTCAATTTGTTTTTAAATGGGTATAACTTTTTTTGAAATATTTCCTTTTAACCTCAATAGATATGGTTAATTGAATTTGTTCAAAAACCTTACTATTTAAATAATGTCAGCGCTCGGGTGTTTGTATTACCTTGGCGCCGTGACGTAACAAAAATCATGCCCGACTCTATGACTATCATGCCTACGCACAATACTCCGGTGCCCCCCAGGATCTGGCTCCCAGCGCAGGATAAACCAGCCCCTATTTTATAAATGAGTACAGTAATAATCCTGGCACTAGTTAAAATTTTAGACTGAAGGTGAAAAAACATCACGCTATTTGAATTTAGAACAGTAGTATATATTAAAACAATTGACGATCATTCATCGTTTTTAACAAAAATATAGATTCGTCAACAGGAGTTTTATTTCTTGCTACACATGTGTGTAATTTTTTGACATGTAAAGTAAATTCAAATTACAGATTTCAAAATATTGGTTGTTTAAATTCTAAAAATGAGTTCGAATACTTGATGAAAAATCAGGTTATTCAGTGGCAGCGCACTGTCGGAATAGCTAAGAGGACCACGAGTTTTAGGATTTAAGTGTAGACTATTGATTTTATACTTAAAATGAGATCTCATAGGTTTTCTTTTTTAATTGCTTACCTTGCGCACACGTTCAGCAAGTGAGTCGTTTTTGTTTATAGTAATCTGTGCCTGCACCGTGGTCGGGGGAGGAGATGGTGACGGTCGTCGCACTGTCACCGTATCTGTGATAAAACATTTTTATTGTTCATTGTTAGATGATCTATTGTTTCTTTCAAACCTATTGAATTCTGCCTTCTTTGTAACGGAATGCTGTTTATATTAACTACAGTTTTATGAATTATTCTTCTTAATAACTGTAATTATAATCATCGGATAAATATAAAACGCCGCTGTGGCATGTAGCTTACTACTTTTTTAATCTATCGCAAAGATTGTGAGTATGTTGAGCTCTGTAATTTATGCCACCTGGTTTGCAATTACTTGCTGCTATTATGGGTTATCTGCTTTATTTCACCTAGAAATAGATTTGTGTACACAGTGCACGATATAGGCTATGTGCCTGTCGTGGATAGGTTGTAAAATGTAATCAGATGTGATTAGCTTAGACATGTATATTTGGTCAGTATCTCATACCCGTAGTAGTATTCTGTCCAGTATCTAAAGACGGCAGTGGTCCGGTGAGCCGTCGTTTGGGCAGTTTCAAACTGATTGTGACTGCGTTCGTGCTTTCGGTCTCGTTGGCCCCTAGGTCCGGTGTCGATGTCCACGATGAATTAGTTTTGTTCAAACCTGAATAAATAGATGATAACAAACTTACTCAACTCTACTATAATTCATTGAATTGGGAATGCTTTTTTTATTTTTACAATTCTTTAATACAAGACAGGTAATGAAAGTCGCTTGTTTTGTGCTATAGGAGGCACGGGCAGAGAATCACCTGATAGTAAGTGTCTGTTAGTTACTTAAGCAAATCTTGCTTTTGTTATTATAGTTCGCTTCAATATTTATAACAGTGGAAAGTCCAGGTATAGGAATTCGTACTTGACATCTTCGTTTAAATAAGTAAAGAAAAGTAATTTTTTATCATCACAAACAGCAAAATTGATCATCCAAGTACAAACATAATATAAGATTATTGGGAAAGTCGGTGGTATTGAACATGACAAATGTATATATTTGTTTCTTCCAATTCTACTTTTAATTAAATGTATAAATTGCTTTTTTTTTCGCTTTTGTTGTTAACTGTTGATATCTTCTTCCTAGCTTTTATTAATCTCAAGAATATTTTGGGGTCGACTACTAATTCAACCTGATTGTTAATTTTTCAACGGAGAGACTGGCATTAAATCTCCGCAATGCTGAGGGCGAAGTGAATTTGAAGATTGAACTATTTGTCAGTATATTTGAGAGCACTGACTTCTCAATAATGATTACCATAGATGTACAGGATCAACGGAACTGATGGTTTAACGTGCTCTCCGAGGCACACGTGTGAAACACCGCCAAATTGCCAAACTCCGGGCTGTTATTAAGAATTTCTTGTAAGAAAAACCTAACAACACTTTTTCTGAATCGAACCCGGGACGACCCTTTCATTCGCAGTCGCATACACTAACCGCTAGATCGACGGGGCAGTCTATGCTAACTGTTGATATGTATGAGTTTAAAATGAAAAGAACATGAGGGAATCAAAGACAGGAGACAGGTGCGGTCACAGCCTGTATATTTTAGAGAGAGTCACTAATAATTCGTTTCTGTGGCATAAGAGGGCAAACGACCAGACAAACCATTTGATGGTAACTGATTACCGCCGATACCTGCTAGATATGCCGATATCACCCCAGTTTAGCAACTCGTGCCGAAGCATAGATAGTTAGGAGAGCTACGTTCTTCGGCATACATGGTTCTAATATGTCGAGGCAATTAGAAAACACATAACTTTATTAAATACGTTATAAAACAAATGGAAGTCTTACATTTTTAGTAGAAATGCATGAATCTCTGCATAAATAAGAGAAGAGCTAAACCTGTCAGTCTCACTTCTAACATCTTGCTGTCAATCAAGTTTTTACACGTCTTGGCGTGGAAAATTATCTCTGACGTCGCACTGCTTGTAGAAAGTGCTGCCAGCATTATAAGGTGAGTATTTAATTTGATAGATAAATAAGTATTTGATTCAGCACGAACGATTTTGAAAGGAGGGATGGATGATGATGATGATGTTAAGTACGATTTTCAAAACAGTCGCAAAAAAAAGCTTATTTAACTGAAATTAACTGAAAAAAGATTGATACCGTATGAAAGGGTAAATTAACAAATTAATGAAAATAACATATAGATATAGTCGTTTTGCAGCATACTCTATACACGTTTTAATACACTCACAACCAGTGCAGCCGCACCAAAAACGTAACGAGGTCATTCGTTCAATAGATTTTACTCTTCACATTTTTGTCATACCGGGCGCCTTATATCAAAAACTGATTCTTAAGGAGTAAACTCCAAAAAAAGAAATCTCTAACGCATAACAATAAAAATTGTTGTCTAGTACCCATAGTACAAGCTCTGCTTAATTTGGGACTGGATGGCGTCGTGTGTCAGATGTCCGAGATTTTATTATTGTCCGAGATTTTATTATTATAAATCTACATGATCCAGTTAAGTAGGTCCAACTTCGATAAAGAGGTCAATCGTCGAATCCAGCTAGGTTGGGCAGCGTTTAGGAAGCTACGTAACGTTTTCTCGTCACAAATACCGCAGTGTCTCAAGACAAAAGTCTTTGACCAGTGTGTATTGCCACTGATGACTTACGGTGCAGAGACATGGCCGCTCACTATGGGCTTGATAAGACGTATCAAAGTTACCCAAAGAGCAATGGAGAGGGCAATGCTTGGAGTTTCTTTGCGTGATCGAATTATGAATGAGTAGATCCGCAGACGAACCAAGGTCATCGATATTGCCAGTAAAATTGCTCAACTTAATTGGCAGTGGGCGGGTCACATTACATGCAGAAACGACGGCCGATGAGGCTGTGAAGTTCTGGAGTGGTGACCGTGTACTGGGAAACGCCGTATTGGTAGGCCCCCACAAGGTGGTCCGAGGACCTGGTGAAGGTCGCTTGAAGCTGCTGGATGCGGGCGGCACGGTAACCGCTGTTGTGGAGAACCTTAGGGGAGGCCTATGTCCAGCAGTGGACGTATTTTGGCTGACATGATGACGATGATGACTCTGCATAAAAAAAATCTAAAAAATTAAGTTCTACGGTTATTCAGCATTCTTCAAACTTCAAACTAAGACTCTTTTGGGTTCTACTAATTATTCTAGATCGTGAGGTATTTGTTTATGTATATTACACATTAACGTCGATTAATTCGTTGAGAGATTGTACCAGTGCAAGATAATATCGAAAAAGTTCACATAAGATCTTTTTTTTGATGGCTCTAACCGCCTTGGCTGGAACTCCCCCGTGGGATTTGGAGGCAGAAGTGCTCGCCAAAGTTTATCGACGGACGGCTGACTTCCGGGCGAGTAGCGGTATACGGCCCCGCCCGATAGCGGTATACGTCCGCGTGTGCTGTACGTCGCCTAAAATAGAGAGTTTACCCATAAATGGTGCCCGCGTTAGCGCGCAGGCACTAGGAGGGATCTGAGTGTCGTAATAGTAATAGCAGCGGTTCCCGGATCCCCCCTATTTCAGACGCAGAGTGGCACACCGTGTGGTTTTAGTCGGTCCGATATCGACACACCACCCCGCCGTAAACCCCGGTGGGGTGACGGCCCGAGGGGGTTTCGACGTAAACGATGTGGATTGTTTGCATCGAACGTGTTCAGCATGCAATAATAAAGTAGCCTGTAATCAAGAAATCGTTAATTTTATAGATATAACGTACCGGCTATAGGAGACTAAAAACTAATGAAAAAGATCAAAATATTTAACCGGTGCGTCCTAATCGTTATGACATACGGAGCCGAGACGTGGACATTAACCATTCGACTAGTCCACAAGTTTAAAGAACATGTGATGCTGTGTGTTTCTCTGGCCTTTGAATTTCGTAACGAAAGTATTCGACAGACTGCAAGACTAACTGATATAACACGGACAATCAGTACATTGAAGTGGAAGTGGACCGATCATGTCTTCAAACGAACATATGGTCGCTGAACCAGAAATGTGCTAGAGTAGAAACCACGATTGGACAAATGCAAATCGACTGGCAATTTGAAGAAAGTGATAGGAAGATGGACACAAATTCACCCAGACTGGGATGGTCGGCGTTTTTTGGGGGACACTTTCGTTTAACAGCGAACTTCGATTGCTTGATTCAATGATTAAAAAGTTTTGTTAACTATTATTCGGTTTTACATCATTTTTAAATCAAAAAACGCGACAATAATAATAGTAAACTCACTCGATTATCATTATTTCAATTATTAACATATTTGTTGAAGTTATGGTAAATTTATTCACCTTACTATCTTTTATAATTGATATAGTTTTAAACAGCATGTATGCTGTTATTATTGTGATGAATAATAATAATTTCCTGCAATATCTAAACTCTATGTTCAGCGGTGGATGTCTTCCGGCTGATGATGATGAATATCTAAACCCAAAAGAACCTAAGTAAATTCTGCGCCTAGAATATATAAAGTTCCTATTGGTAATTTACTTTAATGGTTAGAATTTGATTTTTATTGAAATTTCAGCTTTACTGAGAGCTTTAAATGTGTATTTTATGTAACGTATTTTGTTTTTTATTTATTTTTTATTATTAAGATGTTTAGCGGTTTGATTAAAAATATACACTATGTTTTATATTTTATTAACGTTTAATTTATGTTATAGCTTTGAAGAAATCCTGATTAACCTTTAAGTTTAACAAACGTTTAATTTGACCAACAATGTAACGGTAGTTTTTCAAAAGTCAACGCGTGCAACGTTTAAATTAAAATATAACTTTAGATTATGTTGACAAAGTCAAAAAAAATGTTTGACTGTGATTATTTTGCATATTTGTCAGATATTTCAGAATGAAGTAGATTGAATATAATTTATTATTTTCATTTATCTGTACGATTCTAATTATGTAATATAGTGGAAAGTCCTATTCATCCGTCTTCGTCATCATTAATCTGGCTGACTAATTCATCAGCACAAACTAAATCCTAAACTACTAGGTGTGAATTAGTGTATTTGTAATTTGTTACAACATGTAGTGTCCTGGAGAAGAAAACATGATAATTACAATAAAAAACTGAAGACAATGTGCTATATCAATGAGGCAAAAATAGTCAGTCTCAAAGAATCATCCAGGTAACGATGTAATGATATTGCCAGCTTACCTGTGGAGAAGGCATCTTTTTTGTTTGGCTCAACTGTACTAAGATTAGTGCTGGATGCCCAACCTCGCCCCACCTTGACCACATCTGCGCCATTATCCTCATCACGACTTCTGTAAACAAAAGATATAGTTAAATTCAATGACATAACACTATTCATTATGACGATAACACTGTTCTATTTTGTGACAATCCAACCAATTTTCAAAAATTGTGGATCCTTTTTTTAATTTCATATTAATTTCAAAAGGGACCGTTTGGGTTTATACCGCTCATCTGAGCGCCATTACTCCTTAGATATTTATTTTTCTATTGTTGCTTGGACCGCTAAAATTGTGATAGAAGACGGTTTATCCAAAAAAAGCCGCATATAATGTCATAATAAAATAAAAACAACATATAATGTCGATCTTACAAAGTAGTAAATCTGTTATATTTACTATTTAGACAGATCGACTAAAAAATTGAAATTTGCGTAACCCAAGACTAGGTCGCAAATCCGTTTTTACCCAACGGCAAAAAACTTAAATTTCTGTACAAATTATAGATGATATTAATTTGTGTAAACTTGTTAATAAATATGCTGACCTCTACAATATCAAAAACAATTTTGATCAAAGCAGCAAAACAGCTGGATGTATGTGTGTATGTGTTTCTATACACAAAAGAAGGAACTTCTGCTTTCTACAAAAAGAAATAACACACTTCTATGATAAACTTGACGGCTGAATAGAAAAAGGTTAAGTTTATTCTCAACATTTACAACGTTGACGAAACTAGTATCACTACGATGACAGACCTATATACCATCCACGATTAACTGTGACTCCTATGAAAATTATTTTAGAGGACAAAGATATAAAAATAGCAAAACCCAATAAGTCTGATCAATCAAGAACAAAGTAAATGTCAAAGAAAAGAAGATCAAACATATGAAACAAAAATCTTATAAGTAAAAATGACGAAATGAATGAGGATGATAAAAATTAAAACAAATATATAATTTATGAATAACAGTAGGAATTATGTTATATGTTAAAATAATTGCAGTTCGGCATCGAAGACTACTATATTTATTAAATTGAAAAAGGCTAATCTTACGTAAAAATGGGGATAATTGATGCTGTTTTGTGATTGTAGACTTTACTATTTTTTATAAGGTGGATCTTATTAAAATTCTTTTAATTAAAATTCATTTTTCTTGTTATATTCCAAAACAGATGTTTGAATGAAATTGCCCCGTACCCTGAGCGGCAGTACCCAAAGTTAGGACAATGCCGCTCAAACATGTTTTTTAAAAATGTCTTCCTTCTACTGGTAGGTTAAAGATACATACTTTTGTTGTTAATTTATTGATTACTGGATAATTAAAGACTGTTACTTTTCTGAATTTTGATTTAAAATAAATACTTAAAATACACCATGTTTTGCTTAAGTGAACACCACCCTACTTACTTCCTTACCTTACTTTGACAACTGTTATAACTTCCAGAACTCGAAACAAATTTTTGTAAAACTTACAAACGCAGATCATCAAACATAACTGCACAACAGTCAGTCGGTCGAGTCAAAATGTCGAAAATGACTCTTTATAAAGAAAAAAAATCAGGCAATTACCCCTAACTGCTGTGTTACTTACGGGTTCGTAGCTCAAAGAGAGTTGATGAACGCTTAATGGTCCGTTCAGGTATTACGTAAGCTGAATTTTTGTAATTTTTGATCGCCCCACACTCGTCACGATCAACACTAAATGAAGTTCTTAAAAGGTTACGTAAAGATTTATGTTGAAATATAGGTTTTTAGAAGTGAAACACCTAAAGCAGAGGATCAAACTGACTGCTGGTGCAGTGATGTGACGCTTCGCTGTGTATTAATATATGTAACATGCAATGTGGTGTAATAATCTATAAACATTAATTGCGAGTTAAGGTGAATGTGCTGTGATGTCCCCTTATTATTTTCAAATTTTAAATTCCTTGTTTTCGACTTATGTCTCTGGTATGCCACAAGTACTCTCACTCTAGATACCCAAGTTGCAAACACATCAAAGTAATAAAAATAACAGCCAATGCGATTCGAACTCAAAAATAATAACAAATGTAGATTTTGATAGAAACTCTAAAATCAAAGACGAGTAGAACGAAGGGAAAGAAATTAATAACATATTTTTAGAGGCAGTGTCATAAACATATAAGTAATTTAATTTATTAGAATTTCACAGGGCTATTTTCATAGTAACGGACATTAATAACTACTAAACAGCACCAGAGGTAGTAGCGCGTTTACATAAATATTTAAAGAATCTTTTTATATTATATTAGAATAAATTGACAAATTCATAGGTAAGGACTGCATATATATTAGTATATTTTAAAGCATGTAGACGCATAGTCACGTACCACGCGTCTTGGATGGCCCAGACATCAACAAAATATAAGTGTGCTGGCAGCTTTTCTAGATGGCATTATTTTTAGAATATGAATCGATCATTTGACAATAATAATAACAATAGAGTGATGTGATATTGTTTTTATGATTAGTTTTGTTATTTACTTAAAAATAAAATAAAATAGTTGCCTAGTTTTTTCATTTACCTTCAAATTAGGCTTCAAATAACATGAATAAAATATTTTTATTTTTAAAGCATGAAATTAACAATTTTGTATAACAATTTATTTTTATCTTGTAAATGTAAAATATTTAAAATTCAAGATGGGCCTACGAATTAGTTAACATTTGAAAAAATCATTAAAAAAACTATTTGATATATTATAAAAATTGTTTATTTTTACAAGAAAGCTAATTAGTTGCAATTTGTTTTATAAAAATTACATCGTCTAAATGACCACCGATTCCACGTTTGCACTCTTCTTCTTCGAAGTGACCACTGAAATTTTCGAATACTCGTCGGCAAGGAGACCGCGAGATCACCGACATCTCTTCGCTGATTTTTTCTTTTAGTTGACATGGTGTATTTGGTTTATGGATGTAAACACGATTATTTAAATAATCAAGTAAAAAGAAGTTTGCTGGAGATGGACCTGGACTTCTGGGCGGCCATGGAATGTGGCCTTGCCTAACAATCAGCTTTTTCGGAAACATATCTTTGACCACCGACAGCGACTCATTAAATGTGTGACAAGCGGCTCCATTTTGTTGAAACAATGTGTTACGATAGTAGCCAGCCAATTTTCACACATTCAGCAGAATCAACAGAAACTGAACGGTGAGAATCTTCGAAAAAATAGGCTCTAATGATGCCTGAAATTGCAGTGTCTTTAGCTTTGGGATTTTCATTGTTCCAAAATCTGTAATTTACATGTCCATTAACGTGAAAGTGGGCTTCGTCAGAAAATAAGATATCGTCAAAATTACTGAACCGTTTTAACATTGTTTTAGCTTACGACTTGCGCAAATTTAAATCATTAGGTTTTAGTTCAGGCACTATCTGGAACTTATATGGATGTAATATCAAAATACGTCGTAATGATGTGCGGGATAACTCTAATTCAATCGAACGTTTGCGCGTCGATAAATCTAGATTACGTCGAATAGAAGTGGCAACTTGCTGCACTTTCTCTTTGGTCCGAGAAGTCAGTGGGCCTTCAGTTTGCTTCACGTTAGCGTAGATGCCGTCTCTTCGAAATTTTCCACCCCTTTCTTTATTAAAAGAGTACTTGAACACTGATTTAACTCGTGTAAATCGTATTCACCGTGAAATAAACGTCTCATATTCATAAGCGAACCGTTATTTAAATACAATTGTTTTACACAGTAAGCGTGCTGCGGCCTCTTGAAGCGATCTATTGCGACAAAATATTCGAGAGACGAGCTAGTGGTCAGACTATACACGCGCGCCGCACTGCATTTGTTTGCGCAAGATGTTAGATTCAAATGTAAACAAATTCTTGGCCCACCTGTAGAATAATTACAGAATAATGTGATTATGTAGTTATACTCTCGTCTAAAGACCTTTCTAATGATATTATTTCTTTACTAAAATGCTAATACCTTGATCCTTTCTTCGATTTTCGATAGTTTAGTTTCCTGTCATAACTAACGAGTTGTTTACGGCAGGAATTTTAGAGAGAAAATTAGCTTAACATATTGCATCCGACATACGTAACCTTTTCCACCCTACAAATTGAAATACACAATAATAACACAAAGAATATTATAAATAATGTACTGATCACATTTCGACTACAGAGAAATTTTTTAAAGACAGTAGCCAACTACGCAAGAGAAGTATCTAATAGTGTACATGTGTGCAATACAAAATACAGACGTTCTATCTACTCCGTCATTCTTGTAGTTCGATGAGACGGTAACATGACACGGCAAGTATCTATGTCACAGAACAGTAAGTGAAGTAGAAATGCAATTTAGGCGTGTCAGGTGTAGAATTTTTGACGCGCTTTGAACACAGATGGTCATAGTTGTACATCTTTAATTTTTCTCCTAATCCGTGAAAATAATCGTACATTACGTACTAAATTTCAGTATTAACTACATTGTTGTCACGAAAGCACGCGATGGACTGCATTTTCTGCGGGATATTTTGCAATATTTTACGCGAAAATATTTGTTGAACTCATAAACAATCATACATTGCGTATTAGTACTAACTACATTGTTCCCAAGAGAGAATGCAGTGAATGTGTTTTGGCACGAAAAGATTTGGTAAAGTAGCGTACCGTTCCTTGAACACAAATATAAAAGTGAAATGTTACTTTCTTAAAAAGATATAAGATTTTACTTAGTGGCGTTTAGGATTTTTATTCATTAAATCTTTTGGACGAATTAGCATAAACCTCGTTATATGTGTATAATTGTTAATGTGTGCGTCTAGGTGACAAAGAATCTCTTGCTCGTAACACTGATCATACTTCTAATCTTAATTTTGCCGCTCTGTGATCTATATTAATATTATAAAGCCAAAGAATTTATCTGTTTAATTACTTGTTTGTTTGTTTCAATGCGTTATCTCGTGAAATATACTGGTCCGATTTGAAAAATACCTTCAGTAGCCCAGATTGCCCAGTTATCGAGGAGGGCTATATATTATAAAGATACGACCAACAAGAGCTGAGTATCCATGAAAAGTGTTTTAAAGCATTTGTACCTTCTTTATGGTAAACAAATGTGGAGGGACGTGTGTCATATGTCCCTCCGATACAAAGGGAGGATCCTCTGACCAGGTGAGGTGATCATGCCTGGCGGGCCACGGCCCAACGGTTGATGTTGGGATGTTGTATATATGCTAACTGCCACGCGAATCTCTATACTGCGATATAGAACTAGTAGTTGTATTGTTCATTACATTCATACGTTTCGTTTATACTTCGTCGTAGTTCGATGTATCTTCGCTAGATAGAGCTGTTGTATATTTTTCTTTGTGCTGTAATGTAGAAGCCGCCACACAAATTTATACACGTTTATAACATCACGCTATGGGTAATAGGAGCCACAGACGAGATTGTGTAAGTCACCAATGAGTGAATGTTTATTTATATTACATGGAGATGATTTAAAATCATCTCCATGTAATATAAATAAATCCTCCTTGTGCTATAATACGGAAACTTATGAACTACTGGGTATATTTAACAAAAACTGCAATTTTCTCTTTTTAATTTAAAGTATATGGCTAGCAAGATGTAACAGACTTCACTAAATAATGATTAATCGGCAGATTTGCCATTATTTAGTGAAGTGTTTTATTTTATAGGTTAAAACACAACCTTTTTCATCATTCATTTATGGCAGATGAAATATCTGTATGTTAATCTATATTAAAAGAATGGTAACAAATAACCTGGTCTTAAAAATTGTGAACTTATGCCGTTTCAAGATTCGTCACAATTGTGAACTCCATTTTTTGAAATATGAAAAATCATAAAACAAATTATAACAGCTTCATGATAATTCCAATCTTGAAATTAAAGTGGATACGTGTACGTATACGTACGTACATGTATACGTGTTGTACGTTATACGAGTATATCCTACGACAGTTGATATGTCTAACATACCTAATAAATTACAGTCACTAAATATCACAATTTTTTTTAAAGGTTTATTTTTAATAGCATTCTTTGATATTTTTTCGATATCTATATCATTGTTACTTAAAGGTAGGGAATTTTCTGGATCTGATAGCCACTGTCAAATTAAAAGAAAAACATCAAATTTGTTTAGTTCTGAAGATCAACTCTTTGGTTAAAAATTCGTTCCATATTCTCTTGATCTCACAGATATCTTAAAAGGTATTCTCATAGTAAAGTATTACTAAGACTAATTCTTCCGTGTGGTGAAGGATAACAGATACAGAGCACCACCAGCCCGATTTGTCCCGTGAGTGTCCTAAGACTCGATCAACGGTGAAAACTTTACCGGTTAGCAGCACGTTAAAGAGAAGGAATACTTGTAACAAACTGTATACCAACCTATATGGTATAAGTAAGCATACTTCTCTAATGCGGAGGGTATCATCAAGACACGTTACTTTGAATGTTGAATGCGTAGATGAATATTGCAAACGAGAAAATTACGAAAACATTTTAGGTACAAAAATTCACTAACTTTAACTAACTAACTCTCTTGATAATTTGGTAGTTGACTTGATGGTTGCCCTTTACATTAGAGGAGAAGTGTAAAAGAAAAACGGGAGTCTAACTATCCTAACAAGTGGACAGAACGAGGTTGTTGAGTGACTTATGCGGATACACATTGGCAGTATCCGCAACAAATCAGAATACCAACATGTTCTTCGTCCATATAGTTCATCATCTTCAATAGTACTGTAAGCTCTAATCAAAGTCCATTTAACAATAGTTAATCACGAATAGAAAAGTAAAAAGCTCAAAAAACACAAACCTAGTTTTTTACTAGCTACTACCGTGTTATGCGTTTATTTTTGGTACTTCAAATCATTTATCTATTTATTAGTATTTTTTTTGTGAATTCTGATACGATCGTAGATGATCATACCTTGTTAAATAGCTGACAGCACGTATCTATTTTAGACACATTTACTCAACGGAGAAATATTTTTTACAAATTTATTGGAACGAAGTTCCTTACGGCAGGCTTGCAGGGGATAGGGATTTCACTGCGGGACCGAACTGAAAAAAATGTGATAGTAAAACCGTAAGTGGAAAAAGTGCGTGGAATAAATCTGTGGAATAAATCTGTGGAAAAAAGTGCGTGGAATAAAACCGTTAAATGAGACGTGCGCAGGCGCGAAAGCGCGTCATGTGTGCTATTTTATTATTTTAAGGAATTTATTATTTTATTTCCTGAAATACTGAATTTCCTAAATACTTTCTTGTACTTAAATAAAAACTAATCAGCAAAATTTAAGAGAAAAATCAAGAAAACCTACATAAAATTGAGCACGATTTTTTTTGCAAATTGTGTCGATTCCACATTATCCGAAGGAACTTCGTTCCTACCTGGTGTCCCACGACACCATTCATTTTTTTTAATTTTGTCACTATCAACTGTCTTCTTCGGGCCAGCTTGTCAAGTTTATTTACTACGTATTTATTTATGTTCTTAATTGTAATTATAAAACAATGTAATATATCAATGATACAAAAACAGTAAAGCAGAGAAAAAAGTATGAAAATAAAGAAATAAAAAAGATATGTTAAACAAAATTTTGGACATTTTAAAACTGATTAGGTTTGAAATATATTATTTTATAGTAACATTTATTTTTAATGTTGAACATAAAAGTTTTGATCATATGAAGTATGCAATTCGATTTTAAGTTCAGATAGATAATTGCTTAGCATTAGTTGTAGACCTACTTAGCCATGACACACTAATTAGTGCGAGAAAATAATAAAGTGATTTACAGTAGAGTAAAATAAATAGATTTCTTAGAAATTGGGCGTTTAACTTGTTATGATACTAGTTTCAGTAATCATCGTAGTATGTGCCAATTCACAGAACCAGTCGTGTTACTCTTTACACAAATAAACCAGAATGGGCAGTTTGTGCATTTGACGCTATACCTAACGTATATGATTCCTTTATATACGTAATAGCGAGTAGATATACAAAGAGGTAATATAGAAAATCACGTACGTATGAACTCGGCTTGCGTCAAACTACATCGCTGCGAGCGCAGTACAAACAATCCACAAAAACGTCCAGGAATTTGGATTCATGCCATCGTTTTTTTAGTTAGAGACTAGAATGGTAGGTAGTAAATGAGAATATTCGAAACACTCTTATAGGTCATGGACAGTTATATAAACGGTATATTTTATTTAGCCCTTGTAAAATTGTAAACTTTGAAAATATATTATCATCGATAACGTATTGATCCGTACTGACCGCTTAAAAATACACTATGCAAATTGTGCTATAATCAAGAATTAAATCGATATAAGTTTAATATTTTGTATAATAATTTTAAATATTTTAAAAGTAGAAGAAATGTTATCACCTTGAAAGGTGTGGGTTGTATACACTTGTTATGTCTTTTACGAGTCTAATATTCTAGGTAGGCTAGGTAGTAAGTCTAATATTGTCTGTCTTTGATGCACAATGGTAAAGCATGCACGCACAAACGTCCTACGGCTGAAATGATGACGATGAGTGTGAAAGTAATTGATATCACATGATATTGGTACGTTCATGCAATGTAATTTTTAGGAAATCTTGTATTCCTATAAATGAAAAATTTAATGGAGATAATTTTAGTGGAAATTACATCTGACATGCAAGACCTTCCGTCAATCAAGTCTTCCGAACATCGCAATGTTTTCAAAGATAAAGTAATTTTCTTATTAGGTAGTTAAGAAAAAATATCTTGTACTTATTTTACTACTTTTGTTGTCTACTTGTGAACAAATTTTAACAAAAATAAATAAACAATCTGACATTAAAAAATGTTTATCTAATTTAATTTATGTTGTTATTTGGAAATCATGAGATCCAATAGCGTAACTTTGTAACAACTACTCATGTAATTATATTAATGAAAATATTGTTTGTTAACGCAAGTTAAATTGCCATTTTATTTGAATCCACTAAAAACGTAACTTTTAAAACTAGCACATTTATTGTTGTGACATTGATAGGCTTACAATCAGAAAGTGGAATATAATAAATTAAAATTAATAGGCTAGGTAAGAATATCATTACAGTATAATAAAGAAGCTAGAATGTCAATTGAACAGCTAGACAACCTACGACATATACATGCTTATGCATAAAAAGAGAGCTGTGTTTAAGTTTATCGTTGAACCTTGTTTTGCCCATTCTCTAAAATACTATAATCACTTTATACTCTGCAAGTTTCTACTCTTGTAAACTAACTTAAAGATGTTTTGGAATATATTAAAGTTTTTCTCATGAATTAAGTAAAATTTAAAATTAAACACCGACAGTGAAGTCTTAACAGTGCGTAATGTATTATAATAATGTTAATTTTAGTAACAAACTAAAGATGAAGTATGTGTCATACTTAAAAACGATTAACTACATTACAGGAATCATTTCCAATTTTTAAAATACGGCTAATTTTAACTTCGAATAACGAACCTTTTAATAACTACTCGATGGAACTGGAAAGTATGGTAGCGTTCTATTCTTAGGCAGGAAACACGGCCGTGAATCCAACACGTGTACCTACGTTTACCAGAACTATTCACAATTATGCTTACTTTACTGAGTGAATGTGTGCTCGTAATCTGCGCCATGTATTTTACTGCACACTAATTTTATGACTGTAGGTTGATTTACTTTATGGTTATCTGTAATATCTGTCGAATAAGTTTTTATTATTACTATTTCCGGAATAAAAATTTAAAGGGTTAGATTCCTAAGTTACGAGGGGGCGTTTTTAAGTTCGCGGAATGGAGGGTATTGAGTAATAATAAAAACACAAAATTATTTTTCTTTTTCTATATATTCCCCTGCAACACGAATACATTTTTCAGATCTTTCAATTAGTTTTTTTATTCCCTCGTAAAAAAAAGTTTTATCTTTGTCTGAAAAATACGCCGAAACCGCCTCCTTAACCTCCTCATCAGTTGAAAATTTCTTACCACGTAATTCTTTTTTCATTTTTGGAAAGAGATAATAATCACTCGGAGCCAAATCTGGACTGTAGGGTGGGTGATTCAAAATATCGAAGCCCACCTTATGCAGGGCAGCCAGTGCGACTCGGCTCTTGTGAACGGGAGCATTGTCATGCAATAGCAGGACACCTTTCGTTAATTTTCCCCGTCTTTTTTCTTTGATGGCTTCTTTTAACTGTTCTAAGATTGAAGCGTAGTATTCCCCCGTTATAGAAATGCCTTTATCTTTATAATCTATCAATAATATTCCTTCTGAGTCCCAAAAAATCGTTGCCATGAGTTTCCCAGCCGACTGTGAAACCTTAAATTTCTTGGGTGGTGCTGTGCCCTTTTTGTGCCACTGCATGGAGTCTTGTTTGGACTCGGGTTCATAATGATGAACCCAAGTTTCATCCCCAGTAACAATTTGATTCAATACGCCATCCTTGTCTTCATTGCAGAGGTCCAAAAACGCACGTGAACATTCCACGCGCTGTTGTTTTTGCAATGGCGTGAGCATTCTCGGCACCCACCGTGCGCTAACCTTAGTCATGCCAAGATGATCGTGTAAAATTTTAAAAATTGTTGTATCCGATACTCCAACCATTTCTGCGAGTTGTTTCTTTTTTAGTCGAGCATCTTCCAATACAATTTTTTCTACTTTTGCAATAACTTCTGGCGTAGTCACCTCAACGGAGCGCCCCGGCCTCGGGTCGTCTTCAAGTGATTCCCTGCCTTGTTTAAATAAACTATGCCACTTGTAGACCATTGTTTTTCCTGGGCAAGAATCCCCGTAAACCGATGACATCTCATTGAGTATGGTTTGAACAGACTTTCCTTGCTTAGTAAGGAACTTTATCACCGCACGGAATTCAATTTTCTCCATTTTTTTCACTTCGTTCCCGATTAAAATACTTGGTCAACGATAGTTTAATAACTAATGATCCAATCACAACAAATTTTACTATGCAGACTAATTATGAGTCACTGAATACAGTAGGCATCAAAAGAGCGCGTTTACCCGCCTTTTTCACTGTCATTCCGCGAACTTAAAAACTTACCCTCGTACATCGATTACTCGGCTCGCCGGTGATGCACTTGAATATACAGAAAAATGACATTAACTTGATACCGGCATTAAATTTTTTGTATAAATACTCGAACTATTGTAAATGTACCTACAATAAATGGTGAGTTTACTCCGTATTCGAGCCTATTCGTATTCGGTTTTGTATCGATATAGTTGTGGCCTATGCCGATAATTATTACTATTGTACTGTCTCATTGATGCTGATGTTCTAGTGATTTTAAAATTTTAAACAAATGCAAAAAAAAACAATTTCTCAATTCCACAGTTATATTATTTGTTACCATAGGTCTTCTTAATTAGTGAACCGAACCGAATCTTCATCCTTTTTTCTTCTTCACCCTTATATTTCCCATTTTTACCTTTTTACTTTCAAAAATATCACTTGTAGAAATGGAAAACTACAGTTTATTACATAGTATCATCTGTATCATATAATCAGCGTCATCAGTAAATATTATATATGTAATGAAAATCAGTGATAGTCAAGTACACACTCATACGAAAGCAACCATTATTCAACATCGCAAATAAAAAGGCGGGTGTCTTTTCTTGGCTTCCGTTTGGTCACCCGCACTGCTTTCCGTAGACCGTAATCGGTCATGCATAATTCTGGCACATTCACATGGCATGGCATGGCTTTTTATTTGGCGAACATGACTAAATCTCGTTAGGTTCACATAGTATTTAACGGAAGTAGTCTTTAAGTTACACGGCCTAGGAACGGCCTTCAAAGTCTTTTGATAGTCGCCACACTGCCGCTCTCTGCTACGATAATCGTTGTGGGTTCAAATCGACATAGGACGAAACTTTCTGTGATGCACAAAGTATTTTTCTTAGTTTTAGTGTTCGTGTCCATTTCTTGTTTGTTTGCCCCTCGTGACATAGGGTACTCCTAACGCGGGTGCTGTCTTCAAAAAAAGCAAAAAGAAAGATAGGAAACCTTTGTTAAGTTTTGGTCTACTAAAGACTGATGTGATGATAATGTGATACAATTACTGCTGGGTAAAAAAGTTCGGTACTAAAAACAATGTTGATAATTATTAAAATTCTAAATGTTACTATGAAACAATTCTCTTAATATTACACTAGGATTATCGTGCAGTTTCTCTCACATTGTGGTTTTTTGTATTCCTCAGTATTTTTCCCTTTTTTAGGCAAAAAGTGTCTTATATCCGTCTTCTGTACCGAAGACTATAGTGAAAATTTCATGATGATCAATTGAGCGAACGTAGTCTGTAGGATCTGAACTTGTAAAAATGTTAAACTTCGAAAGGAATATAATCAAAGGTACGTCATTTAAGAGATTAGACTTTAAAAGTTTACATCAATTTCATAAAATTTGTATATTAGTTAATCAAAAACTATAGACATGTCATTGACGTGGAATCGAAAGCAAATCTAATAACACAAACAAATAATTCCAAAAGTAGGTAAATTGAGTAAATAAGTAGTATTTTAATAGTATATCATAAAAAAATCAAAGTTATAGTAAGAGCTTGGCAAATTAACTGAAACGAATAGACTAAGAAGATAGGATGGAAGATTAACTAAGTTTATCAATACAGGGACTGAAAGCTAAGGAAATCAGCTCCCGAGATAGACCAATTATAATTGGTATTGATATCAACATAAAAGCTTGCACAGAATAGTTAAGAATATAGACTCACACTTGTCCGGTTTTTTATTCACGACTTGACATAGAATCAATCAGTCTCCTTTTTCTTTTTTTGTAACTCTAAACAACATTAAAACTTCGGAGCTATTAATCATTTAATAATTTGTCAGAATTAAAATCTCTTTACGTCAAAGGACACTATCTATAAGTTCTTTATTATTATAGAGGTAAAGAAAGAATATTTATGTGGTTTAAGAGCACTTACAAATATAAAAATAGAGCGAAGAGAGGTAGTAAAGTGAAAATTTTATATTTTAGATAATTAAAAAAAGTGTACGGTAAATAACTGTTTTGGAATAAAACAGTTTAGTGTTATTATTATTCTTTATACTAACTATTTTCTTCTTATGTAACATAAATGAAAAAAAATCACCCAATGCGTTGCAAAATACGAGAACGGCTAGAATATTATAAAAAAAACTCAAATTGAGAAGGAAATAATAAGTACACAACCCTTTTCCTTTCCCATACACACCGCAGAGTAAATTAAAATACTTGTACTGAGCTGTCAAACCTTTGATGTGAATCAAAACAAATTCGTGTTAGAATTATTCCTTTACCTCAAGTTGATTAGGCTGCCAGAAAGAAAATACATCGAAAAATACATATTTTTAAATTATTTCATAAAAAAAAGTCGAAGTCATAGCTAAAGATCTAGTATAATTCTTTATTTTATATTGGACTTGCACCCCCCAGAAAATAATCCTGGCGACGCCCATGGCTGTATAACCTGTGTCGACCTGAAACAAATTTTGAAACAAAAAGGGTTTGTGACCGAACGAAGTCCGTCGGCAGTCGGGGTAGCTAATAGTGACAAATATTTTTATTCAGAAAAGGAGTCTTTTCTTTGACTTTAAACACCAAACCGCTCATCATCGAAAATTAGTAGATATTATAGTCTTCTTTATTAATGGTTTTTGAAATATTTGAGTGCAAGTGCAAGATGTTTATACATAAAACAGATAACCCCTATTTAGTATTTTTTAGTTCTGATAAATAAGACCTTAAGTTTAGAGAATTTTTTTTTGATATCATTGTACAATCAGCAACGCCGAGGTAATGAAACACTCCCGGTAAACATGATTAAGAGTTAGCAATTTTTTCATTGTATGATAAAAAAATATGCGGCGCTGCCACTGACCGTGATGAGGGCGTATTCCATGAGGAGAGGCTGGGTGTGGAGGCGGTAAAGTCATCCTCTTTCTTGCGGACTGCCCCGCCGTGCTCTTTGTAATCGCGGAAGCAGCGCTTACAGCGTGTCGGCCATCGCACCTGCGGGTGGAAACCCAGCGGGCAGAGCGGATCGCCCTTGGCCAGAGGATACATATGATGCATTTTCTGGGAATCACTACACTCAAAATGCACTTAAAGAATGTCCAGGATTTGTCCTAAATGCCTCAAATCACCCTAAAAAAGTAAGTCATATTCCAACTCTCACGCAGTCTTTTTAAAGGTTTGTAATAACCACATTTACACGCAAATATTTATGGAATGAATTTTACGATTTGAATCTATTAATAATAATTTATTTAACCGCCTAGTGTGTTCTGGCGATCGTAAGTACGTCTGCACCCAACAGTGGCAATAAAAATATCTCGCTGCTAGCACTGTTCCGGGCGACCTAAATCAGCCGCTCTGAACTCGCTACTAATTCTCAGATTTTCTAGGCGCGTAAACACAAACTTGATTTATCAGTGGAAGCGTTCTCGCGAGTAAGCTGAAGGACCCGAATGGCGTTCGTCCAGTCTTTTACGCAGGTCACTTGGGCAATACGCAATAGAAGAGTATCGTAAGAAGGAGTGATGGGTGCAAGCGCGGCGCAGGCGGCGGTGGAGCCGGCGTTCCGGGGACTGGCGCGATTGGCGCGGGGCTCACCGACACTCGCGGGCACGGGGCCAACGCTTACGGCGCGCCCGCTGCGCCACTTCTGTTACACCACACACCTCTAAACCGGTGCTCGTGTTTTGACCGTTTATAAAAATAAAACGGAGTCGCTAATAAAACGTGTCAAAGGAGTAGTCTCGTCGTGATGTAGATATAGCCGGATTTGTGCGGGAACGTCGTACCTGCACATTCGCAGGCGACGCATCTCGGCTATCAGTTCGCGTATGATTAATCTGTATGTTATGTAGTAAGAACCAGTACCGGACGAAGTGAAAACAATACGAAAACCGGCGGAAATGTTAGTAATAGGTACTTTACGAATACAAAGCAGGCAAGTCAATAATAACTTCATGAATGAGTGTTGACGTCAAAGTGCGTATTTTTTTATAGCGTACTCCATTATGACGACACATAAAGATGAGCCCATCTCCAAATTTAGAAACATAAATAAAATATAGTAAATATTAATTTTAAAAATTTAATAGAATTTTATAAAAATATCTGTTAAATTTAGGAAATGTTACGAGGTTTGTATACTAGCCATTATGGTAAACTTAAAACCTATTGGTTTATACACATTTACATTTGAGACGTAAAATATATTGGAAGGACTATTTACGCTTTCATAATTGTGTTTCAAATGCTCAAATACTAATATTGTATTTGTATACAATTTCGTAACTGGCGACATCGATACTGATATTTTTTTTCTCTGTTCTTTACAGAAATACTAAAAACTACATATATTTCTAATTATTATGCTAAAAGACTTCTGGTTCACAGTTTGGTAATATAATAAAAATAACTCATTTCTCACTTTAGTATGTATTTACATAACTAAGTCACAAAGATTGACATACATAGTATATGAAATATTACATGAGTGGTACAATAACAACAACGATGTATGAATAGCTACCAATTATTTTTTCATTCGTTTTTCTACCCTAACTTTAATCAAAATCACATTGATGTTCCAGAACAAAATTCTCAATACGATAGTTGCCTGCAAATGAATTAGCTCCTACAGATTAATCGTAACAGTTCGAACAATACTTGGAACGACAACAACTTTGATGTTATTCCTTGTTATTTACAAAACTACAAACTTTCTTTTACAATGAGAAAAGTTAAATATTATGAGGATTATTAAGATATCAATTTTAAAGACAGGCAACTATCTTATTGGTTTATTTTTTAAAAAGTAAAAACGAAATGCTTGATTAGGTATGGTGTTTGGCAGTTTTGCACTTTTCGAAGTATTGCGTGTCACTTAACTGATAAGTATGAACTAAATTATGATTTAAGTAAGCCTTTTTACGAAACCTGTGCTAACGAATAACTTAATTTGATATTACATCGCTCTCTCGATAGTCCAAGTTTTGTAAAGATATACATTTCACTTGTTTAACAAAAGTCTCCTTCGTTGAGTGGTTCGTCTTCCTTTTTGTCGTACACAAGGGTTTTGTATATGACATTTTCAAAGTGAAGTGCGTTTAACCCCTTGGGTTCTGCCACTTTGATCTTCACGTCTCCCGGGTATAGGATCTCACCTCTATTCTTCGTACAGCCCATTACTAGTGACTTCTGAAGTTTATCGATACAAGGGATTTCTGTGGAAGATAATATTGGTAAATTTAATATCTTTTGTGTATGTAATATTATTGAGAATACTAAACGTAATTAGAGAAATATATGGACCAATCCAATGAAATCAATCGAACAAGAGGTCATGGGTTCGATGCCCAATTAGAACAAATATTGTGTGACGAACACGGTAATATATACTCCTGTATGTAAGTTTCTATATTGTTATTAAAAGACAGGTAGGCAGTTGAAATAATTCACAAAAGCCTGCATCCTAAGATTACTCTTCTTGGCTTTAATTGATATTTTAATCATATACACATAGTCTTGTTGTACAGCGCGACTTATTCGCGATAAACTCATTTAAAAAGGTTATGTATCTTCTAACTGTCAGTCTACTTGTTACCACGAGCGGTGTAAACCGCTTGAAACGTCGGGCAATAAAAATCTCAGTTATTTTAATCGTACTTATATGTTTAGTAATAGACATAAGTAAGAATAAAATTATAGTTAGTCAAGTCTAGGTATTTTAATACGCTTCTACCCATATAAGGTCAAAAAACAAGAGTGTATATATACGTATAAAATAAAACGGATTTCTTGTAGCTGTACTGCACCTGTATTAATCATGTACGAGCTCAAAGCCCACAAATAGAAATTATGACATTGCCATATGTTCATTAATGAGCAAGATAAAAAAGCGAAAGTTGTTATCGCTCGATAATAAACAAAATGTGTTTACCCAGATACAGACTATGTTTACAGCAAAGTCAATATAGATAACGTTTATATTATTTATTTTCTTATATTCAAAAGGCATAATCATAATCCCTGAGTTATCAATAACTAAGTTTGTTTTTTTTACATACTAAAAACACGTAATGTAAATACATATATACATACGTAACATACTTATCGGCTCATTGCATGGGTGTTATTAAGTGATAGCTAAGAAGCGATAACTTTTTTTGTTACTGATCTCACCGCTTGTTTAGAGTACAAATTATTACCTACTGTGTATTTAATCATTCAATCATTGGACCCTACTACCCTACCCTACCCTACCCTACGACCCTACACAAGAGGCCACTTCATTCTCCCAAGGTATGGACTGCAATTTCAGCAAAAGGAATCATTGGACCCTACTTTTTTGAAGATTCTCGCCGCCGCTCAGTTACCGTTTATTCTGCTGAATATGTGAAAATGTTACGGTTTGGACCAATGCTACTTGAATTTGCTAGCTATAATCGTAACACATGGGTTCAACAGGATGGAGCCACTTGTCACACACTCCATGAGTCTCTGCCGGTGGTCAAAGACATGTTTCCAGAAAAGCTGATTTCAAAACGAGGCGACATTCCATGGCCACCCAGAAGTCCAGATATATCTCCAGCTGATTTTTTTTACGGGTTTATTTGAAGAATCGTGTCTACATCCATAAAACAAATACACTTCGTCAATTAACAGAAAAAATCAGCGAAGAGATATCGGCGATCTCGTGGTCTTTTGCCGACGAGTATTCGAAAATTTCGGTGTTCGCTTAGAGTGCAAACGTCGAAACAGTGGGCATTTAAACGATGTTATTTTTAAAAAATAAATTCAAACCAATTAGCTATCTTGTAAATAAGCAATTTTTATAATATATTAAATGGTTTTTTTAATACGATTTTTCAAATGTTAACAGATTCGTGGCCCATCCTGTATGACATGTATGTATTACGAGGGAAGTTATTCACCACATTATATAATAACTTATTAAATGATGAATTTATTTGGAAATATATAAGCGTGTATATCAGTAGTCTGGTTAGCATAGCACAATCTCTTCTAGTTTGGGACCAGACGACCGTGTCAGAGGTGTTTGAGGTTTTTAATATACTGTATTTCTTTTTGCTTCTGTTCTCGTTTTTCATGAAAACATTAGAGATTATCCACGTTACCTTATTTGGTGAGTATACTGTTTATAATATAACGTTATAAAACTTAATAGCTGTGGTTCATTTATGTGATATGTGGTGAAACTCTATACAGACCTGAAGTGACGACCTTCTTGATGGGCGTTCCGAGGCCAGCTTCGATAACACGAACGTCGCGCACAAGTTGTTTGAATTCTGGCGGCGTTAGAGAACAAACGTGATCCGTGCCTTTCATTGTTTTGTCCAGAGTTATATGTTTCTCTAATATCTGAAATAGAAATGTACACGTATTAAAACGGATGCAAATGTTCACATTTTAGGGACAGTTAAAAAATCTCATTTTATATTACTTTCCTCATTAGTCTATAACTTTTATTCTGTTATATCAAGAAAAAATATTCCTATTTTAAGTATAAAATAACATTATTAAGCCTAATTCCAGGTGTTAAATAAGCATTGCCCGAGTTCATGTATACCTACTAGATTGTTTTAAAATTTTCGAATAATATACACTGACAGACTGTTGTCATATTTATCAACAAAAACTAAGTTTCATTAATTACAATAGTTGCTATCTCCCTTAATAAGCCAGAGCCATAAGCGGGAGTTGCCAAAACATCACATAGATAAAGTTTGTTTAAGTAGTATCTACCTAGATACATCGTTTAGATTGTTGTTGACAATTATGGTTACTTTTAATTTTATGTAGGTATACATTTTAAGTACTATTTCCAGACGTACCGCTACAGAATGAAGTTTGCATAGCACTTCACAAGTAACTTCTATGAAGTTATAAATATCTGTTATATTTATTTGTATATATTTTTAGAAATAATTATAAAATATGACGTGATTTTTTGCCAGTATTTTAAACAATATTCTAATATGGTCGTCAAAATTGTTAAGGCCATAATCTGCTGATAATTTCTGTTAGTAAATGTGTTTTTGTTTGCAAAGTAATCGACTGTGACGAAGAGGTTACGAAGAGCTTTGATAAGTAATTTTAAATTTTATGTAATACATCGTTTATATAATGTATTTTCATTACTAACTCATTATAATTGTAGCGTTAGAAATATACAACTAGCATAATCTAGACGTAAAGGAAATATTTCATATACCTAATAAAATCTGCCGAACATCGAATTAATAATGTTCCGAGTAAAGAAATGCATATAAGAAGGATATATATATATATATATATATATATATATGTATAATGTCATTTTAAAGGTTTTAAAGTGTTAGAAAGCAGTGTTACCTTAGCTCCTAATGCAATGGAAGCTAATCCTACAGCCGTACCAACTTCTTGACCAGAATATCCGATCGGAATGTCGAATGTTTTCTTATAGTCTTGAATCACAGTCAGATTACAGTCTTCATAAGGTACAGGATACGCCGAAATACAATGGAGCAAACAAAACCGCTTATGATGAGCAGATATAATGTCATATATTGTTGTAACGGCAGTCTTGTCAACCATACCGGTTGAAATAATGAGTGGAATGTTCTTTGATGCGGCGTATTTTAGGAACAGCAGGTTGTTTGAGTCACCTGATCCAATCTTAACGAATGGCACTTTCATATTGACTAAGAAATCGAACGATACCTGAAAGTACAACATATGCTTATACTTTTATTTATAAAGATGAACGTACTGACAGAAATTGGGCTAGGGAAGAAGTTTCATGTCGATATTTTGATAGTTAAAGTAATATTGAAGACAAAGACACGATTTTCATTTATCTTTGGTGGTAATTTTCACTTAAAATTTAGTGTTTGCTTTTTAAGTAGTTAACAAATAAAAAAATATATTAAAGAACGTAAAGCATCAAAAGTGACTATCGTTTATGTCTTGCTTTTTTGGTTATCTCAAGTTATCTCCTCATCTATATCCTCAAATTACATGCAGTAAAAGACAAATATTATCTTTATAAAATTGTCGAGGTAAAGAAACTCTTTGTTTTTATACACACGCATATAACGAATGGTGTACATTCACTTAAACATGACTTAATAGTTTTTATTTATCTTTTAACAGAAAAAAAATGTTATTCTGTCTTAAATACAATACTTTTATTTAAGACAGAATAACATTCTAAATTACAGTAATTCGCTTCAGCGACTATTGATCCTTCATACAAACTTCCATCTCTATTTTCATCCCCTTAAAGGGTGATTGCCGGTATAAAAATTTCTTTATCTTTTCTGCAACTCAAACTATCTCCCAATCAAATTTTAGCTAAATCAGTTAAGCTATAATAAGCGGTTAATATATAATATTAGCAGGATGCGAAATTACTTCAATCTGTCCATTATGCTTTCGCAGCTGAACCGCTGCACCATTTTCAATGAACTTTGGTATGGAGATAAATTAATTTCTCAGGAAGGACATACAAAAAAATGACATACGCTTGGACGAAGCCATGGGAAAGAGCTATTAACAAACAATGCCCAATTTTCTTTAAAATTAAATCTCTGAAACCTGAATCTTAAATTATTCAACTTGGGTTCCACAGGAACAATATTATGAGATGTGTAAAATTGGGTTACAAATCTATAATACATAGTAATACATTACTTCTAGCTACATATTTTTATCATGGTTTTGATAACCGTCAAGTGTTAGAAATGGAATAGTTTTGTTAAGTTACATGTAGGCATACCTGCACTTTGCACCGTGATAAAACAAAGAGAATTCACGGTTATCACCAAGACTCATGTCACAACAACTAAATATGTAACTAATAGCATTACGAAAACTCATGCGTTGCTAAAACAACCCACAGTACCACTATCTGTTTAAAGTGAATGTACCTACCATATCCATGGCTGACGCGGTGCATAATATGCCCACTTCCTGAGCATATTTAAATAACTCCCTATATTGAGTTTCAGAAAATTCCAAGTGCCTTTTGTGATCACCATAAGTTTCACCCCAAGAATTAGGATTCTTATATGGTCGTTCTAAATATTTTTTTGTGAATTTCTCTTTGAGGCATGTCTTTTGAAATTTCACACAGTTGGCTCCAGCATCCTGTAATTTTGCAAGTCAAAATAGCATGTTAATTATATTAGTAAATATCTTTATGTTAAAGTTTGAATTTTTAAGTTTTGACGTACAAACATAAAGCATATCTAAGTGAAGTGTATCATGTGTTATGATGACATCATCGATAATTTAAACGCCGCAAAATGAGAAATATTTATTGACAAACATGATAATTTCCTTTATAAAATCCTCGGTATCTCTATCTACTACCTACTAATAAGAAGCAACGCTTGAAAACTACATAAACTACTCAAACTGGTTTTGTCACGGTGCCTTGAACGATTTTGTAGATGTAAGAATTCGATTGCAGCGATCTATTAAATGTTTAGAGTATAAAGAATGAGCGTATAAACACTGCCATTGTTTTGTTTTCGTAAAGACGTGGGTAAACAATCGTCTTATAACAAAAAGTACGAATGAAAGGTAGCTTACCTTTGCCGCTTTTATGAGCTTTTTTGCTATTTCAATGTCACCTTGATGGTTTTGTCCAACTTCCGCTATAATAAAACAGGGATTGTTGCCGCCTATTTTGACGTTGTCTTTTATCTTCACTTCAACCATGTTTATTGATATACTCTTGCCATAAAACTAAACAAAACGAAACCGGATTTTGTACGAGTGTGTAGACTAATACTGACACTATGTAACGAAAGTTTAACGACCTTTTGCACAAGATCAAAATGGATAAATAAGGTCAATTCAATATAAAGGCGAGCAGCTGGTAGCGCGACCGCCGCACGAGTGTGCGGCCTGTCGTGCCGTATCCACTGCGCATGATAATTGATAAAAACTAGTAAGTAGGTATGTACCGACGTCCATGACCACAATAAGCCTTGCACGTACGCCTAGATAAATAAAATGCACACAGTACATTGTAAAACATATTTATTGAATATATATTTTACAAAAACTATCTTAATTAGAACAATAAACTCGATGTTATTTTATAAATCATCTAAACTTGGATTTAATTAAATAAAAATTAAAGTAAGTTTTTTCAAAGGTCACATGACGCTATTTTAACAATATTTTCGTTGTTCTTAAATCTGTCGCCCAAGACACGATTGACTTTGGAGTCTGTGGGTTTCCCGAGATAGTTAGAAATGTATCGTCCTGCTTCTATGAGTTTGATGAGGTCTACATCTGTGTTAACGCCAAGTCCATATAGGAAGTAGACTAGGTCTTCGGTGGCGAGGTTGCCGCTAGCGCCGCGTGCGTACGGACACCCGCCCAGGCCTGAGATAGACGAGTCCACTGTTTTTATTCCAAACTGCAAAACAAAGTTGTGTTAACTGATTCATTCCTACCTTATTCCTTCCTAATAGGTGTGTGCGGCACTAATTGTTTCATGTGTAAGTAATGTGAGTATTAATAGTTTGATCAAGATCTGAATAAATATTACTTTGAGTGTATTATCTCTGATAATAACGGTAACAGATGAGTTGATAACAATCGCATACGTATAAAAAACTCCGACATTCTATAACAAATAAGTAGGCATGTTTCATTATCATCATTTACTCTCATTTGAGCTGTCCACAGTAGTTAAGCATTTGAATATGTAAAATCAAGTGGGTAAGCAAAAATAGACACTTTTAAACTATTAAACTATTTAAACTATATTTAGCAGGAGTCAAATATACACGTATATCTAGTTTGCTTGATTGCTTTGTGCTAGAGCTGTTTATCTCAAGACTTACTACAGAATTATACGAGTATGTCTATCTTGGAAGTTTTCATAAGAAATTTTATTTGATTAGAGCTGAACGCAGTAGAGCCATGCTGATTTTAGCACAAACGGGACGGCTCGACCGGGACAGCACTACCTTCTCACAGAAGACCCACCTAAAGCGGCAGCAGGCGTACTATCGTGTTTCGTTGATGAGTGCGAGATGGGAGGCATATTGATGCTACGGTGACAGTTATCGTGGTAAGTGTGTGTGCCTTACGCTGCTACAATGACTGTCATGCCTTTTACGTCTCCAAGCGGAGCGTGAAAACGCATCTTACAAGGCCGCCATAGTGTGGATCTATATACTGCATAGTCTGCAGTCGCAATGAGTATGGCGATCACAATTCTTGGATTCTATTCATGCTTTCCATCAGGCAGTATAGCCACTTTGGTAAGCTCAAAAAAAGAAACCAAATTAAACGTTTCTAGAGGAGTGTCGTTTATATTTCTGGAGACTCGTCTGTGTAGGTACATATTACCTAACCAACTTTTTCGTATTCGAAGTCACGGTAATTTTTAACAATCAAAATCGGGCAACCAAATCGAATACCGTTGATTATTAAAATTGTCGTTATTTAAACTATAGAAGGAAACGACGTGCACAACTGTGGGTAATTGTCGAGCAATGCACCCATATAATAGCCAATGATCGTGTGCCAATCAAACTTGTGTTCCGATTTCATCATCCAATTATTATATACTGATAATTTCATTTGACCTCTGTTGATTTCTACATCTTTGTATGAATAACTAGCGAGAGGTAATCGTTAGCGAGATCAATGTCCATACAGTTTGGCAACATGCTAGATTAGATTTCTACACCACCTAAAGGTTGGCTGATAGAGAATGAATAGGGCATTAGGTCTGACGATGTACATAAATGCATAAAGTTTAAGTAGAGTTGCATATTATGGGTATTCACTAATGCCATATTGGACCCACAAAAAATACAAGACATAAGTGATTTATTTCATATATGTATCTCAGTAAAAGAAATCATAATTATTACAGACAGTAGGCGGAGCTATTATTTATGTACGCCTACAATTCATACAACTACTTATTTTTGTTTAAATTGTTGAGAATCATATACAATATTCAAGATTTTTGTACTTTATTCTAGATTTTTTGTACAGCCAATGGAGTAATTATTTTTTCTGTAAGTACCCACGTGATACTAAATTAAGTAATTTGCGCTAGTTGCACCACGAAGTACAATATGAATGGCTTTGAAGTCAAACAGTCGTGATATCAAGTAAAAGTAATTAAATGTTATCATGTATCACTGTTAATATATTTATAGATCTAGTAATTCAACTAACAATACCCATTACGTACATATTCGAGTCGTGTTCCTTCTTAAAGAATCTATACTATAAGTTTATTGAATTTTTCGGTCTAGCCCTGTTTAAATATCTAAATGATGTAACTTTTAGTACATTATGATTGGTTTTTATTTGATCCCGATTATAAACGGGGTAAAGTTAACTTTAAACTGAGACATAGACCCGGACTTTGTTATAGCCTATTCGTCATAACAGTATTATTTTTTCTGTGATTTTTATTTAAGAACACGAACTAATAATAAAATAGTGTATATTATGACAGTAGCATTCATATTACATTACAATATTTTGTTTACTATACACTAGGTGTAATAGTTAAATTCTTTAAGCATTAAATTTAGTTTATACCAGTAGTGTGCCTAATTAGTTTATTTTCACGTAAGGAATTTCTTCAGCCTGAATGTAAACGGCCGCAATATGGTGTAATTGTACCTTAAATTCTTAGAAGTGTAGAGAAGTGTTCATAAAAAAAATAACGTTAAATATGCTAGGACCTGCGTAAGACGAAAGGAACGGGCCCGTGCCCTACCCACTCATCAATGACCAGCTGGAGAGCCAATACGGCGGCAAAACCAGCACGTGGAACTTACAGCCGTTACGACCAACGAGCCATCGTGGTACGACGAGCGGCCTCACGCTACACGCGCACCTTTTCGTGATCACTACCCGCCCAGAACTCAGCCGTCCGTCGATAAACTTCGACGAGCACTTCTGCCTCCAAATCCTACGGGGATTCAGGATACGACCTTTCCAAGGCCCTCTTTATGATACCGTGGTCATCATGGGCCCTGCCTATGTTCAGCAGTGGACTATTAAAGGCTGTTGATGTGTGATATCAATACAGAAAAACAGCATAGAGAAAATTTGCATTAAAAGATATTAAAGGGAGATATGATGGTAATGACATGAGGAGTTCTTAATAGGTATGATATCAAATATTTTCGATCTTAACTATCGAAGTTTATTACCTCAAGCCCTGCGAGCAAATTTGACAGCGCCTGTCCATATGTATCGTGGAAATGTAATGCAAGTTGTTCTGGTTTCGCAACGGTTAGTACTTCACGGAGCATCTTCTTCACCGAGCCTGCTGTACCCACTCCTATAGTATCACCTAAGGACACTTCATAGCAGCCCATGGTTAACAGTTGTTCACTTATCTGCATAGAAAATAATGTCACGTATGTAACGTTCTATATGAATTAATTCACGGAGTTGGTAGCTGCCCTTCAAGTCAAATTATTTAGCATTTGTTCTTCTAAGATCTATGTATAACACATTTTTTAATTAACAGTTTAATTTAGAAAGGTGTGCATCTGTTTCAATCAATTTGATTATATCTAAAAAGATTTATTCTCGACAAAACTGACAAATTTTTTTTTTTGGTTGTTGATGGGATGTTGTAAGGATCGACTAAAAGAGTAAAATATGCAAGACAATATCACTGCAAGAGATGGAAAACTTGAAACAAATCGTATATCAGCTTATCTGGCCAGCGTGGTATGTTAAAGTAAAACCTCCTGGCTAAGAAGAGGCCCAACAGTGAACTGTTGGAGGCTGTTGATTTTGGCATCTTTCTTATAAAGATCTCTCGTATAATAAGTATATTCTATTTTCTATATTTAAAGACAACTCAAAATTTCTTACACGTGGCGTGCTTGGGATCACACGGTTACGTGGACTACTACGACAACTAGGCTAACAAGAGCCTATGGTATTGTAATCAAACTTACATATTTCTGTATTTACACGTGTTCATTTAATTTAAATACTCATTAAGATAATTTTGCCAATAAATATTTATTAATACGGGAATTGACGCCATCAATAAGTGAGTGTAACATACTTTTGAGTTGCCTAATTTTATGCTCAGGTTGTAACAACGACTATTTAATGTGTTAAATTTCGTTTTAATAATAATATACGTCATAGCACACAAAAAATTCACAGTTCATTTAACAAAATTTAATTTCTTATCACGTGACAATTTGTGATAAGGTCATTCAATTCACAGTTCACGACCATTCGATTGATTACCAATTTATAGTTTGAAATTGATTCTCAGAATTTCATTTTACTTTTACAACTCATTGTATTATTTACTAATGTGTTCGAACTTAACGACTTGATAAGAAATATTTTAGAATTACACCTCAGAAGGCATAATGTGCATATAAAATCAGACTTTATACTGGGCTTTATAAAGTAATAATGTAGGTACTTTATTGAATTGAACGCACTTCACAAATACTACAAATAAAAATTGTAAGAGAATTCTATTTTTTTTATTTCCACTCAAGTAGCTATGGCAATGGTTTAAATATGTTTAATGTACTTGTATCTATCTATTTTAAGAAAGTGTTACACAGATATATGTTTGTCCGTGTTATGAAAACCGTAGCACAAGTTTTGTTGTTTAACATTATCAGATGTAGAAGTCAGTGAGGAAAAATTTTTTGGAGTAAAGTATTTTAAAGTGCTGTTCTCAAGCAAGTATGATGATTAAGGTTACCTTCGCAACAGCTTTTGGATCTACAGGTCCGTCATAAGGGCAGCCAACAATGCAGGACACATACCCTCTAACCCTCAAACCATCCTTTAGTGCCTGGTCAACCACCAATTTGAATCTATTTAATGATTCTTCAACGGAACAGTTCAAGTTCTTCTGGGAGAATCCTTCAGACGCCGCTGGAAATATTGCTACTTCCTCTATATTGCATTGTTTCTGGTGAAGTTAAAAATTGAATATATTTAGAAGTTTTTAAAAATATTTCCATCCGTTTGGGATATTATGTTTAGCTATTGATTCTAGATTAAAGAGAAAGAATAAATCTGTTTGGTATAAATAAATTTGAACCTAAACAGTCAGAGAAAAGATTGCTTTTGCTACCCACTTAATAGTATAATTAATTTCGATAACTTTTGAGTTCTCTGGTTATGTTCAAAATTCCGAGGCGTTTTTCTAACTTCTGAAAAGTAATTCAAATTATGAAGATTCTCGTGAGCTTGCAGCTCAATTTAAAGTGAATAAGACTTTCCATTGGGATAACAAAAAGTTGTTGGCATAATAAGTCTTAAAGCCTTCTACTTATTCTGTTACATTAAGAAATAAATGCAAAACAAATAGATAAAGAGAAGTCTTACGGCTATTTCGTATCCTTTTAAATTTGGCATCAGAACTGGATAGTTGACACCGGGTGCTCTCTTCAAATTCTTCATGACGTCTACTCCGTCGCTCATTTGTTTTACCCATTTTGGACTCACGAAACTGTTAAAAGATTCGAATGTTTATGTTTTTGTCAATATACATATACGAGCGATTCAATATTAATCACTCCAAAAAATAGGATTTGTCGAACTCTCCAAAATATGCATCTGTCTCGACAATGACTTCCTCGCTTGAGCTAATTTTTTTTCCCTGTGACCCATTTCTTCATGTTAGGGAACAAGAAAAAATCGCAAGGAGCCAGATTAGGTGAATAGGGGGGATGCGGTAGCAATTCATAACGCAGTTCATATAGTTTGGAGGCTAAAATGCCGGATGAATGTGCTGGTGCGTTATCGTGGTGAAACAGTACCTCCTTTTCGCTAAATGCGGCCGTGTCTTCTTCAGTTTTTTGTCAAAGCGGTCCAATAACTCACTGTAGTATTGTGCAGTTATCGTTCTTCTTTTTCTAAAAAATTCATGAGGATGATGCCGTTCGCATCTCAAAAAATCGTCGCTATGACCTTTCCGGCCGATGACACCGTTTTCGCCTTCTTTGGAGCAGATCCACCGGCAGAAATCCATTGTTTTGATTGCTGCTTAGTTTCTGGTGTGAAATGATGAATCCAGGTTTCATCAACGGTGACAACTCGACGCAAAACTCCTTCAGATCTCGCTTCAATTGCTCCAAACACTGCTTCGAAGTTACTAGCGGCATCCACTTGTTGTCCACCGTGAGCAATCGTGGCACCCACCGGGCCGACAAGTTTTTCATCGCCTACTTATCATGCAAAATGTTAATTGCCGTTCAGGTTGACACACCTACAGCCTCTGCTACTTCGCAAACTTTCGTTCGTCGATCAACGAGAATCATGTCGTCGACTTTTTGAATGATTGCCTCGGTAACCACCTAACCACCAAATGGCTGCCAAATCCAAACTAACCTATCAATCAGTCTGAAATTTGTTTTACTGTCGTTTAGTAGATAGCAGCACACAATAATAACACCAACTTTCCTCAGGAACGCTCTCTGTCGTCAAACACGGGTACTTATTGAACCGTATATAAATAATGACATAATAGATGTCTTTCGGCTGAGATAATGATGATAACATATTATAAATATTATTATTAGTATTGAGAAATAAACTAAGCTCAGAATTTGCTCTATGCTGCCTAAATAAAAAGTGCTGCCAAATAAACAGTCCATTACATCATTCGTGTCAAAATTATGCCACGGGTGCATTGAACGTATGCAATTGAGTGAGGATTTTGTACTTACATAAAAACAAAGAGAACGACTAGTAAAACTAAATAATTTTGCATATCATTAAATTATTTTTATCTGTCGATTAACCTGTAAGCCTGTGACCACCTACTGTACTAATAATTAATTCGGTAATTCGTGTGTAAAAGAATGCGGTTAAAATCATACAAATGGTAATTTTCTCTCGTCAGTGTAACTAATGACATCCCATCCTTTCACTGATACTTATTATTTTATGTAGACATTACATATTTGCTGTAAGTTCTACTATAAGGCATGATTGTTCACCTTTTTACTAAACATAGTCTTTAGGTAAGTGTTTTTTTTATTTGTTCTGAGCCTACCAAAGTTACTCTGCCTGACGGAAAGCATGAAAAGAATATAAAAGTGGTGGTCGCCATACTCATTGCGAATGTAGACAATTCAGTATGGCGACTCACACTATGCCGGACTCTTCATTGATTATGAAAGTGTAAGAAAACTTGTGATACAGACACGTACTTTTACAATGTTATAAACCTAATGGATACTTGGAATTGGGAAGATTTGTATTGATACTGCGTTTAATCATTGCAGAAGCTTACAATATTTTTAGATTGAAGCTGGATGTGAAAGGTTCCCGCTGGAACTTGGGAACCGATTCACTATTTCGGAAACCAGCAGGACGTAAGGGATACCACCGACATGCTGGTAAGTGTCGTTCGCAACATGACTTTTAGTCGAACAGCAGTAGACGCAAATCGAAGCTCTCCAGCGCGACTCTGGATCTTATGAGGAAACGACGAGTAATACTAAGGTCACATCATCTGAGCGGCAGTAACTTAATAGACAGATGAGAAGGCTGGTAAGTAGAACTCTGAAAGCAGTTTAATTTAGTACTATATTCTGGCACTACACCGGAGGCATAGAGCAGGCGAAGTACTGTTTATCAAAAAAGAAGACATAAACCTACTCCAAAACTATCGCTTCATATCACCCATGAGGCAACTTTCGAGGCTCATAACGAACCATTGGTAAGGCCGAGATCATGTATAATAGGAATGTCATTGTTAATCCTGTACTGTGATATAGAAATTTTTGCCACGATTAACACGTGTACAACTCCCCAACATCAACTGTTGTTGTTGACACCCGTTCTTCCTCTTTCATTCCCATCTCATCCTCATATTCATTCACATCTCCATTCTTTACAATGGAAATTTGTTCTTTTTGAGGACGAATACATGTATTTTAAAGATTTTTGTATAGAAGCGTCAGCGTTTAGATTTCGTTATAATTGCATTGTTTTTGTGTTTTTCGCAACGTGTGTGTAGGCAACAATAAGCACTGCTCTAAGGGAACCCATCAGTTTCGAATTATACATTCTATTGCCTGTTCACAATACTCCACCGTTGAAAACACCATCTACAACACTGAACAGAAACGAGCCTCGAAGACATATTATCTGCCAGTCTTAGAAATTACTGAAAAAGGTGCATTGAAAGTATAAGAATAGGTGGAGTAGAGAAAGAATTATAAGGGGAAATAGATAAATATGAACAACAACATAAATTTTACATTAACTAAGCAATTATTTTACGGCTATAACGTACTCGATATCCTTTGTCTTTTGTTTTGTAATATAGTGTTTTATTAACTACCTACTTCAGACTATTAATGATCTTAAACGAAAAAAGTTTAACCAACTTATGTAACATCAGACAACTAATGATAAGTTATGAGATGTTCAGGCTATAATCCCACTCTTCAGGAAGGCGTTAGACTAAGTATAATATCACGCTTTAACCTTTCGTCAATTCGTAAAAACGTAATGACCAATTCTTTTAAAGAATCATTCATTCAAATCGATTTAATGCAGATCTTCTACAGAAGTTCTGATTTATAAGTAGCCTCCACCTATAAAACGTGACATTTCATGAAAGTGTGAAATACCGGTACTATTATACGACTTTGCCTTTCGCTGCTACATACTAGCACAATTTTGCATAAATATTTAATAATTTATTCATTCCTGTTCAAAACAATGTTGGTTACCAAACAATGGAACAATAAAGAATTGCACATACTCGGCCCACAATCATTTTAGGCTGTAAAAAACAATATTTTTGAAGAATGTGAACGTATAGGCGGCGATGTCGGTGTATGTAGATTTATAACACTTTCATAACCTAACACAATATTCGGTTATAATTACCTACGCGTCTAGGTCACTTTCATTTATTTCTGAAATGCAAATCTTAAACATTATAAAGTAACGTTTATATTTGAAATTCTAATGTTGTCGAGTTTCAATGATTTAAGTATGTAAATATAGGATTGGCTTAGCACTTAGCGAATTGAACAAAATAACAATGAATCAAATACAAGATGGTGAGGCTGTCTATTATATAATTGCTGAGTATATTTTGCAGAAGTAAATCACATCAGACATGTAATGGAATCGGATTTATTGGATTTGTAACTCCAACTGAGAACTAATTTGGGTATTTAAGGTTATAGGATAAAGATTTGTCTACATATAATAACATTGCCAGATTGACACATGAAAAAACAGAAGCAAAGTCTGGGAATGCATGTATAAAAGCTCAAAAGGAAAAAACCACAGTGGAATTCATTCTCAAAGTAGTATCACTAAACAAGTAACTATAGAACTGTTCAACTACCCATTACGATGTGTTGTAACTATACAGGAAACTATAACACTACTCAATAATCCTTTAATTGACTGTTACAAGATAGGTTACTATGAAACTAGTAAACTGACCTTTGAAGTATTTTACAATTAAAAAAAAAAACAGTAGCAGTCGTGGGACTGCCGATAGAAGTGAAAACGGAACTATTAAGTTGAGAGTAATTAAAACTATATGCAAAAATTATATGAAATTTTTTATGTTTCATATATAGCTATATATAATATATAATATCATATATAATATATAATATCATATATAATATATAATAATAATAAATTTCATATATAATATATAATATCATATTCTCCATAGCTATAGATATACTATTATCATTAGCATGTCGGTGACGCGAACCGAGGATTTTACCCTCTACCAAAACGCTCAACGCACCTAAAGAAGTTTTCACTTCAACAGGTGTTTATGAAACTATTAATGTACCTCTTTATATATTTTGCTACTAAACAGGTATAAACAGCTATTTAACTACCCTTTGAGGTATGTTAAAAAGATAGGAAATCTTTCAGCTACATTATAAATTTACCTACCAGAAGTTATGGTCTAAATGTTAGATATTCCTACTTATGCAATACTTCATCCATCAGGGTTATTAATTCTATAAAATATTGGAGCTATTTCAGAAAACACTCAGGACTATGCTATATTTATTAACATTTACATACTCAGTGAAAACTAACAAAAGAATTGTTTCATATCACTTTTTATGTGTTACAGTGGTAAGACTTCAGTTAAGTCGGCCTATTTTTAATGAAGTTCACCAATAGGACATCTAACATAGTATATTAAATAAGCTTAAAATTTGTCATTGGATTGCCAAAGAGCTCAGAGATATTCAAAAAAACAATTGAAACATAAAGTGAATGTGATTCACAAAATTCAACTTTTTGAGTTGTGCTAAAAATTCAAAACATTTATTCTCAATTCTTGAGGTTTAAGGATATGGCACAAGTCTAACTTATTAATTTGGTAATTATCTATCACAATCAGCTCTCTTTCCTAGTTTTTGCCAACCACTTTTTACAAAGTAGATGTTTAAACTTTTTCACTAGAGATAACATTATTACCATGATAATATACCTTGCAGATTCAATATCTTTTAATCCAGCAGCTACTAGTTTATTTATAAGTTCTATTTTAACATCAGTTGGTACATATTTAGATTCGTTCTGAAGGCCGTCTCTGGGTCCAACTTCATAAATTCTGATTTGTGAGGCTTTAGAGCTCTGAAAACATTGTATACAAATGAAAGTTACTTTTTAAATGAACATAATTTATGGTTTTGAATATGAAAAAATAATAATGTAATTACAATAACCCATAGCAGTTTACCTTAACTGGAAGTTCATGTTCTTAATTGAAAACTTTTACCGAATATAGTTTGAAATGCATTATGAGCCAGCTGATATGTATTGTTTTGAGTGAAAAATAGTTGATCCAAATTTTCCTTCCAGCTTTAATGATTTTACGTAAGAAAATGTTATACCAATTATAGACAACGTTATTGTGTATATTGTAAACAGAGGTTTACTGTGTACCTTATAATGAAGTACATACCTCATTTGTAGCAGTTTAAGTTACCTGAATCATATAAGGCATATTAAAACTAGTAATAACTTCAAACAATAATAATCTAACTTCTATGGGATACATGATTAGAATCGTGAACTAGGCAAACAAGAATGTAGAGTTTAGAAGAAATGTTTGTTAACCGTAGAAATGGATCTACTTACAAAACTACGTTGTATTAAATTTCTCACTATTTTCAATTTGATTGAACTTGCAATTTTATTCATTATAACAAGTTAGCTTTAAATCAAACTTTAAACCTGCCGTAACTGTTCAGTAACTATGTGGTTTATCTACCTTGCATAATAGTTATCATTATTAAAAACTACGTCATTAACTCAAAATACTCAAAGATTGTTTTCTTGGCAATTCTTAGTTATTCAAATGTGTCATTTGATAACATTGATCCGATAAGACATCTTTTTCTTCTGTGGAAAGCATCAGCGACTAGTAGGTATAGTCTGTATGCTACATACTTACCGTTCAAGGGCCTCGAAATTTAATAGATCGGATTTCTGAACGTTATACTGCATGAATTGTGATTTAGTACCATAAACTGCAACTAGATGTCACTGTTAGTCACAAATTGAGATTTTTGTTTCGACAGGTAGTGTTATAGAAAACGCGGCGGTTGAATGTGTTTTAAATATATAAAAATTGTTCTGCTCGTATTGCCGAGTATTTTTGATAAATTGTAGAGAAGATGTCTTTTAAGATTTTATCCTGTGCCAATAAAGCAAAAAGTGATTGTTGACTGTAGGCTACATCAGACGAAAAGTGCAAAACTTTGTTGGACACCTATTATAATGTTTTTTTTAGAATATTTCGTCAGCGACATTGCTAAGCGATGGCGTAAATTGTCGATCCTGATTTTCTCAAACTTTTATATTTCAATGACAATATCAAAGATCAAGGGTATATTGTAAGATACGTCCAGTGGTGGACTCCTTGAATGAGGGTATAGTAAAGTCTGGACGTCGTAATAACAGCTGTTCCCGAATTTCTACTATGTCAGGCGCAGCGTGGCACACCGTGTGGTTTTAGTCGGTCCGATTCGGACACCCCACCCCGCCGTAAAACCCCGGTGGGGTGACGGTTCGAGGGGGTTTCCACATGTTAAAAAAAAAAAAGGTATAGTAAAGTACTAGAAGGAAGAAGATCTTAATGTGAACGAGCATCTGTGCTGCACTAAAGTACGAAATAATTTAAAGAGACTCAACCTTAACAAACCCCACAAGTGGATTGTGTTCGAGCTGAGTGGCATTTCTAGCTTTGCTTATACGAGGGGGCGTTTTTAAGTTCGCGGAATGGAGGGTATTGAGTAATAATAAAAACACAAAAATATTTTTCTTTTTCTATATATTCCCCTGCAACACGAATACATTTTTCAGATCTTTCAATTAGTTTTTTTATTCCCTCGTAAAAAAAAGTTTTATCTTTGTCTGAAAAATACGCCGAAACCGCCTCCTTAACCTCCTCATCAGTTGAAAATTTCTTACCACGTAATTCTTTTTTCATTTTTGGAAAGAGATAATAATCACTCGGAGCCAAATCTGGACTGTAGGGTGGGTGATTCAAAATGTCGAAGCCCACCTTATGCAGGGCAGCCAGTGCGACTCGGCTCTTGTGAACGGGAGCATTGTCATGCAATAGCAGGACACCTTTCGTTAATTTTCCCCGTCTTTTTTCTTTGATGGCTTCTTTTAACTGTTCTAAGATTGAAGCGTAGTATTCCCCCGTTATAGAAATGCCTTTATCTTTATAATCTATTGTCAAATATCAATAGGAACAAAAAAAATGAATTAAAAAATTATGTAAACGTTACAATCGGCGGTCTTATCACTCACAGCGATGACACAGAGACAACCTTTGTACATTTCAATTATTTACAAATTTGAATAGTTTGTGGTACACAAATCTAAAATATACTCTTTACTTTAAAAAGAAATAAAAAAAGAAAAAGAAAATTACCCATAATGTATGTGACAGAAAACCTTATGCTACACGAAAACCAAGAATTGTATCAGAATTTTTCATACTTTGTAAATGTCTTATGCAGTTGCTTAAAAGCAATAATCCCTATTCTTCATTTTGTTAAAAAAAAAATCTGAAATACATGAACTTTATTTTTACGTAATCACCTCAAATCTAGAAATATGTATACATCCAGTTCATGAGCGACAGATGGTTAATGGTGCTGAAAACATCTATGGCAGACGACCAAGAAATAATATTGCCATACCATCATAGACCTCTAAAATACTGAAGTGCCAAAACAGCCTTGTACCGCATTGTATGCGGTGGCTGTTTTGTCAATTTTAGCAGCTTTACCAAAATTTCATAATAAAAAGTTAAGCAATGTACAACGAAATGGTTACTAGTCTTTTCTCATTTGTTTACTAAAATTATAATAACCTGCAAAAGTCTTTTGCAGGAGAATATAGAGAGGAGAGATACAGCCAATAAAAATTATAAAAAAGAATATTAATCCGGACCGTTTATCTAAATCTAAAAGAACGTTACCCATATTCTATACTTTGTTTCTTGGCAACTAAATGTCAAATGAAATTAAGCAAATGTCAATTTGATAATTATCTATAATCCGTTCCCTTGCGGCTTTTTAATATTGTATATATCTCATATAATAAGAAGAATTTGTGTAAATTTAAGATGGGTAGAGTAATAACATAACTATTTCTTGCTTTTAAGTAGTCTGAATAAATGATTTAATAGAACTTTTATACATTTCAGCGGTGAACAGTGCCACGTCTTTCGTGTTATCGTCAATTTTGGCATTGCTCATATTTTCAGGAATGCAAATGTACAAACCTCTTCTAATTAGATCACCGATAACTATTATATTAGGAGGTTACTTGGGTTCATTGATGTTTATGTTCTTCGTTACGGTATCCTTTTAATGTTAACACCCTTATAACTTAGAGCAATAATAACAATTGGAATGATACTTTTCTAGACTGTTAATTATATCTGCCACTTAATGTTTACATCGTCTTCGCCAATGCAATAGAATTGCAGTGCCTTTTATTACAAAATGCAATGCAATTTGGAATAAAAGGCAGCACATTTGGGTTAGAACACCATGGTTGAATGTCAATCAATCATGATGTTCTGTCAGAGGTACAAAAAGCACTTAAGAAATTACTGTTTGAGAGAAATCTGTATTGATTAAAAAATGTTCATTAATTAATGGTAATGGCAAAGATGACGAATGAAACATTATTGTTCAATAAAGGGTAAAATTATTTAGAAAATATACTGAAGGCATATTAACAACCATAATCAGTAAAATGAATTTGAATAGTAAACTTTTCCTCAAATTTACTATTGGCAACTATGATCCAAAGTAAATATCAAATTATCTAGAGAAAAGCAGTGGAGCTTGGAAGATAGTCTTTGGGTACACACATTTAAAGTCATGTAACATTTGAATAACTTTCAGTATAACTGTTGACATAGTATTTAAAATGACAGATTTAATAAACAGCTTCTTATCTATTAGTGTCATTTCCTTAGCAAACATATAACAGGCTATTGGTAACCTAGAAGCGACATTGTTTGGTAAGAATTTTCAGCTTAAGTTGCCAGAAATAATCTTGTCTATGGCAATATCGTTAATTGCTGCTGGTATGGTGCACAGGATTTGCTTTACCACATGGTAAGTTGTGCATGTTCTTTAAAATTATATGTCACTTCAACTAAAAGTAAAGAAAGGAAAGTAGATTTAATAAATTTATTAAATCTACTTTCCTCTTTGCACTTTTTATACGCCTTGAATACGCATACACATTTGGGGTCTGAACACTTTCCTGAGGGCCGCCAAGGAAGTTTCTCTGGTTGTCGAGGTATTGAGGCGCTGGGTTTACGGGTGGCCCTGGATGAGATGGAGGCCCTATTGTTTCATGGGCCCCGTCGTGGTCCCCCCCCCCCTGATGCCTCCACTGTAATCAATTCGGTTCTCGTACCGGTTCAGGCGTAGATGAAGTGTCTGGGCCTAAGGCCTCCTTGACGGTGGCTCTTCGACGAGCACGTCCGACAGCTTGCTCCAAAGCTGGCCGACGTTGTTTCTGCTCTTGGGCGACTTGCCTAATTTGGGTGGAGCCAGCGTCGTGACGAGACGGTTGTACACGGGGTTATCCGATATGGTGCACCGGTGTGGGCGGCGGCTCTGACCGCCCAGAATAGCGCACGCCTCTGGCGCCCTCAGAGGATATTGTCAGTTAGAGCCATACGGTATGGCTCTAACTACCGCATTGTGTCGGTAGAGGCAGCGTGCGCCTGGGCTGGAACTTCACCGTGGGATTTGAAGTCGGAAGTGCTCGCCGAAGTTTATTGGCGGACGACTGACTTCCGGGCGTGTAGTGACATACAGCCCCCGCCCGAAGAGTTACAAGAGGTACGTGAGTGGCGTGAGGCCGCTCGTCGAGCTATGATGGCTCGTTGGTCGTAGTACTTTAACGCAGGTACTTTCCGGGCATGGTTGCTTCGAGAAATATTTGCACTTGGTCGCTAGGAGTGCATTGAGTCCCGCCTGTCACCACTGCGACTGCAGTGAGGACTCGGCTCAGCACACGCTGTCGGTTTGTTCCGACTGGGCAGTGCAGCATGGAGCCCTCGCTGCAGTTATTGGAGATCTCTCGCTACCGGCCGTCATACACTGCATGGCCGATAGCGACAGCTGTTTTACCGCGGACACAACCTTATACGAAGACGTCATTTTGCGGAAGGAGTCGGCGGAGAAGGCCCGGGAGGACGATCTCCACTCGGACCCAATTTGCCACCGGCGAATCGGGCGGCGAAAGCGCTTATCAGCCTTACCTCATGCCGCCCTGAGTGTGGTCGCGGATGGACGGGACGGGTTTTCCTCTCCATCCGCTACAGTGACCAGTCGACGGAGGCGACGTCCGCATTTGCCGTACTACGCCTAAATAGAGAGTTGAGATGAGAACCCGAAGATGGTGCCCGGACTAGCGGGCAGGCGATAGGAGGGGTCGGGATGCCCTAATAACAGCTGTTCCCGGATCCTACCTATCTCAGGCGCACACCGTTTGGTTTTAGTCGGTTCTATTCCGACACACCACTCCTCATGAACCCCGGTAGGGTGACGGCCCGTGGGGGTTTCAACACGTTGAAAATAAAAGGTTACAGGTCTATAATTTGAATGCTAAGTCAGAAGTTGTGGGTTTGATTCATAGAACAAGAGATGATGAGCATGTTCACTTGTTCTATGTCATAGTGTAAATGTGTAAGTATTTATAAGTATAAACATGTTTGTTAGCAATGTAGTAACCGCAGTTCAGGTTCTGTCTAGTTTGGGATCAAGCAGCTGTGTATGAGATTATTGTTTTACATTTCTGCAAGTGTCTCAATTTGTCAATTACAGCATCTAAGAGTGTACTGCAAGCTCTTTATAAAATACTAGAATTTGGTCTGCCTTATTAAGTTTCTTAACAGATCATTTTATTTAATTAGTTTTTTTTCAATAAAAAGTGTGCTATGTTACTGCTAATACCTCTAAGAACATGTGTACATATTTTATGATGATCGGTTGAGTAGTTTTCGCGTGAAACCGTAACAAACAAACTTACATTCGGATTTATTATATTAGTAGGATAATAATTACAAGCAAATTAGCTTGGTGTTATTTAAAGGAGGCAGGATTTATTTAATAACATGGATTCTTTTTGTTTCAGTTTGATATTTTCAATTATCACAATCTACTACATGAACAAGCTCTCACAAAAAGCTTATGTTGCTGCAGCTCCTGTTGCTGTGCCTGTCAAAAGTCGACGCCACAAATAAATTTTAATAATATAATAATTATATAATTTTACTTAAATAATTTTATATTAATAAACTTTCCATTTTAATATGTTAAAATGTGTATTTATAATATACCTGGAGTATATTGAAATTTATTCCTAAAATGCTAGTGACTTGGTTAAGTAAAATTTTCATAAAAATAACTTTTGAATGGGCTTTTTGAAAGATATTTCTTTATGTTACAAAAATATTACGATTTTCAACCAATTAATTAATATGTTGTTGCTATTTAGCAGGAGAGTCTCCTTTGGTAAAATTAGTATGAAAAATCGTAAAGTAAAAAACTTTGTTAGAAAATAATATTTATTAACAAAAATTAGTTCCAGACAAAAAGGTTAGTTAACTTAGTGTTATAAACATACTTTTCTCTTAACTGGCTTTATATAAAATTAACTTAAGAGTGAGTAGTTTATATAGAAAAATAAATTATCAATCTGATATAAAAGTAACTAAATAAATAAACATCTATCAGTAAAGAAAAAATTTAATACAGACTTTTTAGTTGAATAATTTATCATGTGTTCTTAAAAGTACAATCTAATGTTAATTTGTTCCATTTTGTCTTTTGAACAAATATCACAAAATCGTTTTAAGGAAGGATAATAAGAATCAACTATTTGCTTAACTATCTTAATTATTCACTTATATATGTCTATGACACAGATTAATTAATTATAAAAAATGTTAAAAAATCCTCAGATCCGTAGGACAAATATTATAATTAGGTATGAATATCTAATAATCTTCTTTAAGTAATACTTTTCTAATTAAACTATAATTTTCAACAAAACATTGATCAATAAAATCTACATCATTATCTATTTATTGCACCGAGGCATTTCTTACCAGGTAATAATATTTACTTTATGTAAAATTATATGATTACTTGAGGTTTGCACTAAACAATACTTAAAGAACAAAATTTTAATACTACTTCAAGAAAATATCACTAAAGCAGTCAATAGTGATCAACCTCATTGGATGGACTCTTTAGGTACTTAAGGCATACATGTGAAGAACTGATTACTTTCTGTCAAAGACAAGCGAGTCATGACATGTTAAAGTTATGATTCATACATTCCAATTGTGTCGTTATGAGTCTTACAACTTATCTGATATCGACTGATGCAAAGTTTTGTTTTTATATATATGATAAAAACAATATTACATACAATGAGTAACTAATAGTATCTTATATATATTACTATTACTTTAAAAGAAAACAAACTGTTCAAATTAACGCTTTTAGTTGTGTATAAAATTTGGCACTAAATTTTAAAATTCAAATGTATTTATTTAGACAACAAAAGTGATGATCCTTTGCACAGTCACTACATTCTGTATGGTTTTGAAATTGATACACTTGTATTGTAAAGAACAACTTCAATTATTCAAATGTGACCTTCACATATAGTTTTTAAAACAGTAGCTAGATTCTGGTACATTATTCATCTTGATCTGATTTACAGTATTAAATGATAAGATAGGTGTCATACATGTACGTTTACATAGTATGATACATAAGATTTTTTAATATAATGGAAAGAAACATTGTTATATCTATCACAGACTTATTCAAATATGTAAGGCACTAATTTGAAGTGAGTAGACGTTAAAAGAAAAAAACTTAAGTATAATTCAACAGTATGCAGTGATTTAGATTTAGGTTGACTGCAGATTATGTAATATATTGCTGGAAAAACTTGAATTCTAAATTCCATTTGTAAATATTGCTCCACATAACAAGTACACTAAAACATTTAATTAAGTAACATAATGTTGTATAAATAACAATATTAATGTTACATAAACATGGAACAGAGTGAAGCATGCTACTTTAACTTTTGCAATCATGCACATGATGATTGAGTCTTCAGTAGTACTTACTGAAGACAGTTAAATAAAAATTATTTATTCCTAATATGCATGCTGTTGTTTCGGACATATGGATTCTGTAAAATTTTTGGTGTTGTTTCCATTACTCTAAGCAATAATTCATCCAGATAGTTTTCAAGATCTTTGTTCTTCTTCTTTTCTGATTGAACATCCTTTTGTAAATTGTACACCATGACGATTAGTTCTTCGCGTGATTTACCATCAAAATCTTGTACTATTGATTTAGGGATACTGTTGTAAGCTGGGTTAATAGAATCTTCTTCAGCTATGTTCTCTTCTCCCACTATGATGCGTTCCTCAAGTAATTTCTTTTGTTTGTTATTGTTACCAAATTTCTTAAAGAACTTTGGACTTGGTTTATCTTTCAGTGAATTGGGACTGTCAAGTTTTTTGTTTCTTTCTAGACTTGAAGACTTTTCTCTGTCAATTGCCAATTGACTGTTTGATTTTCTTCGAGAGTAAAGTTTTTGTGACCACTCATCATTTTTGTCAATGACTTGTGCTGGTAATTGAGGTGCTGTGAATGTGTCAAGACTTAGTCTTACAGGTTTCTGCGGTGCCACCTTTTCAGGTACTACTAAATTGCTACTGGTAGATCTCCTCAAAAATTCACCACCCCCTAAGTTTTCGAGTGAAGCATTATTTGGTGAGGGTGTATACTTGTGTCCCCTAGGTAAAGTTTGAACATTTATAGAGCTACCAGAGCTTTTATGGGACAAATCATCAAAAGCAAATTCATCTTCATCTTCACTTATGACACCAGGATCAGCTTCTCCTGATAATCTTTTAGGAGTGGAATGTTCAGGTGTAGAAACAGCTGATGTTTTAAGGTTTCCAATGCTCCCACTGAGAGATGAAGAATCACTTTTCTTGTCTTTTTTGTTCAAATTCATTTTTGAGCCAAGGTTTTTTGCAAACTTTTTAATGCTCTTTCTTTTTTCAATACTACCAATGCTCATGAGACTACCGCCTACATTTTGGGCAATGCTTGACAAAGAAGATCTATGTTTGTCTTTCTTACTCAAATCAGTCAAACTTCCTTCTTTGACTGTGAAAGAAATTTTGACCTCTAATTCACCTCTTGACTTGTCGCTTTCCTTACCAGATTTGCCTTGGAGTTTATACCAACGGCTTCTTGGTCGTTCATAAACATCGAGGTCTTTTAACGGAATCGATACTTGACCTAGTAAGTGGTCTTTTATTAAATCTTCATCGTAGACTTTAAGAACGATCTCGGCAGTATTTCCTTGCGAGGGTATTCGCAGTTCACATTCTTCTATCCATTCGACGTTCTGAGTCGCTTTGTGTTTGACGGAAGTTTGGAATTTATCTTTACCGAGAGCGATCGTAACAAAACAGTTATTAGTACCGTTTTTACCTTTGATTAGAAGACCTCGTGCTTTTTGGATGGTTACTTGAACGTGAGTTGGATCCCACATCTTTAAATGATGGATTGAATCACTCCACAAACACCACTAGAAAAATTATAAAAACTTCATAAATGGCATCGAAAACAACGTAACGATGAGCTGTCGACCGTCACTTACTTAAACTACCATTTCATTCCACTTTTTAATTTGCGCGACGTTTCGTTCACACTAAACGTAGACTTCAAGCATAGATCATTATCAGATCAGAAAGTCAAACTAATGCTGTATAATATAATAATAGCAAAGGAAGCAATATTAACGATATACATTTTCATAATGCGGTATTTTTTTTAAGAATAGTTTTGGAAGCCTGTGTTCATGTAAAACAAAATACACAGGATAAATTCATAGCGAAACTGGCAACACTAAAAGTTTTTATACATCTTATCAGAAACAATAATGCCAGTGACCTCATTACTACATCATTTATGAAACGATAGTATATTCATAAATTGATACTTCACGCATTTACAAAAATATTTATGCAAATATTTCATGGTTCAAGTCAATTTTATTTGTATATTAAGTAAATAAGTTTTACTTTTAATTTTATATGTAAATTAGCAGTTATGTCATGATTATATATTAGACGCTACTCAAGAGATAAACGATGATTACTCAGAGATGGTCACTCTCTCAAATACTTTGCAGTATGGTTGTCAACTGTCAAGTTAAACCAGTTTATTATTTTAAGTAAACGTCAAACGCTTAGTTATTGGTACGTGTGAAATGTCACAATTTGCTAATGGCTTAAACTTTGATATACAACAAATAAAAGCTTGGAAATAGTATATACGCTTCATATACAGTCAACATATACACGCAAAAGCAACTGTATTCCAAAAGTTTATATGCAACCATAGCATACCTAAATCGCTTACGAAGTCTATTATGTCGGGATTACGTACATAGTATCAGAATTGAATAATTATCTTAAAAGTTCAAAGTTAGCTAAAAAATGTAATGCCAAAAGTAATTGAACGCTAAAATGTTAAAATTAGTTTGAATGTAATGTAAGCAATGTCAAGTATTTCAAATTCAGCAAATCAAATACCGCGAAGGATGAACTATAAAATATTAAATTTTAGCAAAATAATTTAAATAATCTACAAATCGTGTCAATTTATCTTCAAAATCTGTGGGACAGTAATTATTGTTTTTATTACATATTGGAACGAAGTTCCTCATCGCGTGGTACGCTGGCTAAGGGGACTAGACGAGCGTCACGAAAAATTCTCACGACACTTTTGCTATAGCGCGTAGCGTTCGGAGAGGGGGTAGGCCGAGTATAGGATTCCACTTATTCGTTAATGCCACGCGACACGCGCGTCTGCTGTCTATGTGTACATTGTTTTGTCGTTTTCGTGTGTATGTAGTTTACGATTTTAATGTCAACTTTTTTAATGAAAACTCAAAGCCATTGTTAAAATTTCTTTTAGATGAATTTGATTTAAAGATTAACAAGATCCACTAATATCTATAACAAAATATAATACTTGCATGATGCAGTTTTTCAAGAAACTTACATAAGATTGAATCATAAACATATGTCTTATTTCAGTTACCATAAACAAATTATTACTAAGATTGAATTTACTGTTGTCGTAGTCCAAATGTGAAATAATTGATTAATTTCATATCCCTCGGTATAATTAGCATATTTGCACTTATCCGTGTTGTGATGGATTAAAAAAACGGAGTATCACTTTTTGTGTGCCCTTTTTTTTGTAATTTTTTTTAAGAAAAAAAAGTAGTACCAGTCTACCCATTAAGCCCCGTGGCTGCCTACCTCGGTAGTCAGGAGGAGCTCCAGGAATACATTAGTGGCTCCAGGAATCCTCCCTGCCGTACCTCACAACTGAGGTACATCCCGGGCACATCAACCCGGGCAAGACGCTATCGCCCCTCTCACTGCTCTACACAGTAAGAGGCAGAACGGTGCCCCGCCCCAGACGACACCCTCTGGCCCCACTGGAATGTCACCTGTCTCGGGTCGTTCACGGCGATCACATCGCCCCAAGATGTGGCCGCAGCGACTCTGGCGGTGGTGCAGGCGGCGATTACGGAAGTAGCGACCTCTACCGCGTCCTCTTCGCCACTTCTTTCGAGCGGGATCGGCCCTTTCCCGATCTCGCTGCTTCTGGAGCATGACATCCTCACAGAAAGAGACTGCAGCTTCTTATCCCTCACTACTCGCCAGCATTGCCGCGATCAATGCGAACGGTGACAAGCTTCATCTGATCCCTCCGACCAAGACTCGACACTCAGACTCCCACGCAGGGCAGTCCTCTAGCGTGTGCTGGGTGGAGACCCGTTCGGACCTGCAGTAGTGGCATTGTGCCGTAGCCTCTCGTCCTTTTTGATTTAGATACTCACCGAAGCAGCCGTGCCCGGTAAGTATCTGAGTCAATTGATGCAGTCACGATGTTCTCTACCTCTTCAGAGAAGAATAAGAAGCAGAGACAAAAGAAAAGGAAAAGGAAGGTGAAAAACCCTACTGTACAAGTAGTCCCTGTAGCTCCTGTAGCTTTGCTAACAAGGCAGACATCGGGAAAAGAGACCCTGCTGGAACCAACAGTGAGGCAGGAAGGGGGCACCTGGGCTCAAGTTATTGGGTGAAAAGCCAAGGCTGCTACTACGAAACAAAGCCCAGTGGTTGCTTCTACCCCAAAGGTGAAGGGCCACAGTTACCGCGACTACCTACCAATGCCGCCATTGTGGTCATAGTACTCCGGAGTCTAGTATCTCAGTGGCGGAGGTAATGCAGGCTGCCAAGGTCTGTATACAGCTGGTGGAACTTGGGATTACGGGCGGGGTCCGCCAGCGAAAGGCGGTCACAGGGGATCTTTTGTGTGCCCTATCCATCCTATGGGTATCGTAAGAGCCATCTAAGGTAGCAAATTATACAAGACAACAGGAGCAAAGAGAAGAAAGATTTCAAATAAATCCTAAAATACCAATCCACCTGGCCATGTGATATTCCATGGTGATTCTCGACACAGACAACATGTAAGTCGACTCTATTATTATGTGGCTACGATCTGACTCTTCTAGTGGCTGGGATGGTATTTCATCTGTAATACTTAAAATAAACCGTGGAACTCTGGTTCCCATTATTACTTATATCTGCAATATCGGTCTTCGCACTGGTGTGTTCCCAAATGCGTTCAAAAAGGCTCTAGTACATTCCATACACAAAAAGGGGTAATGCAGCTCCATTTCAAACTACAGACCTATATCTGTTTTGTTCACTATGTCATGGGCAAAACGGTCTGCAGTTTGAAATGAACTTAATTTTTTTCAAAATTTACAATAAATGAAAAAATTTACAATAACTAAGATTTTTAACTTTCCTAAACTCTAGTAGTACTTTTTCTTACTACCAATATGATATCTGATTCGGTATTTCGACGGAAGATATTATTGCGAATCTAGCGGTACATATGTATCTTCAAAAATTAGACCAAGGACAGAAATATCCAGAAGTTTTTTTACATATACAAACGGCGTTTGATACAGTGTGTATAGCCTAGCCTACTCCAAAAGAAATTACAACATCGGCGTTAGAGCAACAACCTATTATTTGTTTGAAGATTATCTTAATAACCGCTTGCAGAGTGTTACCATAAATGGATTAAAAAGCAATGATGCACCTATTGAATATGACCTTTCTCAGAATTAAATTTCGGTCCCACTCTGTTTCAAATTTATATTAAACAAGTATGTGATCTTAATAGTCTTAACTCTCATATTTATACGTCTTATGCAGATGATACAGCTATCGTTGTTGCAACTGCCTACATTTAACCCAATTAGACCATTTAAAACACTTAGACATTTTTTGAACGAAATTTAAATTGGCACCACCATATGGACATGCTCACCACCAGAGTCAGGCGCCTCTAAAACCCTCCGACATTCCACACTCACCAAAACACATCTTATGGTGAATTCTGCTCTCCGTCTTTTTATTACCACCTACTACATTCTAGAGTGTCAAGTCAACAAGTCTTATTTTATGGAAATTGAAAGAGCACATAGAGAACAATTTAAAGTTATACACTTCAAACATTTAAGATTCCTAACAAAAAACATATATTCAATTTTAAAAACCCTCTTCGTGAGACTTTTGTAATTTTTGCAAGTGCCCTTGCCAGACAGATCTCAAAGAAATTCATGCCATATCCCTTCTCACAGAACCACGTTTTGTTAACGACAGGTACCTATCTTTATCTACAAAATTTACAATAAAATCGGTAAAACTGTAGGATTGTTATCCTTAAGTAAGTTCAAATCAGCAAAACAGATTGACAAAATGGCTTCTAGACAAAGACTACGATGACACTGAAACTCTCTTAACAACTTTACAATAAATTTAAATTGAAACACACACAGTAATACATATATACACGTAGTAATATATATATATACTCTATATAATGATATATGATATATGATGATATACTCTCAAATTCCTATCAACACATGCCACATCACAAACACACGCACATATTTCACGTTAAATTATACATTTATATTTATACACACATACACACACACATTCTTAGATCATGGACTGCAAGCACGAACCTTCTTGTATACTCTGCATTGACGATGGCAGGAAAGAAGGTTGTGTCCATATTGCAGGGTGCGGCAAGTGTCCAGTTTTCCGAGCAGCACTGCAGACGATCCGTAAGAATAAGAAATGGTAAGAGTACTCCAACTAAACCTAAATCACGGTGAGGTCGCCCATGGCCTACGCAGACGGCGCGAGAACTACAGCTGGACCTGATCCTAATCTCAGGCCCCATATAAAATTGTAAACAATAACTCATATGTTACTGACGCCAGTGGTAAAAGTGTGATATGGACCACTAGCCTGCGGACTTATCAAGAAGTTAGGTCATACACGGAATTCGTAAGAGTCAAGTAAGCAGACATAAATTTCTACAGCTTTTATGCTCCACCTAGCCTTACACCGAAGGAGTATACGGATCTTTTAGAAAGATTTGCAGGTGACTAGATAGATTGGGGTAGTAAGCTGACGAACGCCAGACGGTTGGCACTGCTAGAAGTAATGGCGCCCCTGGACATCATCCTAATGAACAGTGGAACTAAAGCAACCTTTACAAAAGAAGATGCAAGCTCCATAGTAGATCTAATTTTTGTAAGTGCAAACCTGGCAAAAGATAACAACACTTGGAAAGTTACCGAAATTTACACGGCTAGCGATCACCAAGCTATCTACTGGGAGGTATCTACTGCATTGCCTAGGGTGTTAGCTAAGAAAAGTAACGAGATCAGATGGAAGACTGCGCGTTTGATCTCGAAACTTTTCAGGCAGCGCTGGACACCAAGCCCATGGATCACGGATACGATGCTAACGAGAAATCTGTCGTTACCATGTAGAGAATCCTATCAGCTTGCGATGCCACTATACCAAGGAAACACTTGCTAAATAGGCTCCCGCACGCCTACTGGTGGAATGACACAATAGTCACAAGGTATTCGGGTAGCGATGGAGAGTTGAGGAAGGAAAAAAGAAAAGTGAGTGCATGCAAACTACGGCGCTGTCGAATTGGGAGATATCATACTGCGAAGATTGTAAACGAATCGAATGCAGTTATTGAGAAGGCGATCTTGTTTGTTGAGGAGGTCTGCATTCAGGTCAAAATAGCACACATCACCATTAACGATCAAGGGAATAATTAGGGACTGCATAAGCGTAGCCTTGTTTTTAACAGGGAGAAATTTTTTTAAACGATATAAAGGTAGGAGGCATGAGGTAACTTTCAGGCTCACGTGTGTAACTTGTGCACGCCAATCAAGTGTCGAGTCAATATATAGGCCCAGGTTCTTTACTACCGCACTCAGAGGTATAGTCAGGTTGTTATAATATATATATCACATTATTATATTACTGATAGAAATACTGAAATACTATTGTCTAGTCTATACTTCTAACAATGCGTTAAAAAAAATAAACTGAGTCTATTACTTAAACTATTTCAATATTTTATACTTAAATTAACATTCCGTTTTTTAATTATAATTATGTGTTACAGTTAGGTGCATTTACATGAGTATGGCTTTTGTAACTTAAAGAGAAAATATTTAATTGTAATTATTACATAATATTATACAAGAATCATTTGTATTGAAATTTCTGTACTGGAAAATGGTTATGGGATTCTAGTCAACTGAAAATTAAAATATGTTATTGTTTTTGTCTTTACACAGTGCTGTAATGTGCAAATACAATTATTGTCAGTTATGGTTACAAGAAAATTCAAGAAACGCTATGCTAGATTGTATAAACTTGTATAAAGTAAGTATAAAAGAAAGTTAGAAAGCTGGAGCTTTAAAGTTATAGTACTAATTCACAAGTTGGGCGGGTCGTACCATCATACCATACCTTAGCTATCCAGTATTCATTTGTTGTAACGTAATCAGGATAACAATATAACCTTTTACAAAACCTATCACGCTCTTGAATGTGAGAACCAGGCTTTAAAAAGTGAGTTTAATCTATAGATTAAACATTCTTGATCATACTACCTCATCATTAGGTCATCATCAACCTATAGGTTAGGCCAGAATCACGCTCTTGAATGTGAGAACCAGGCTTTAAAAAGTGAGTTTAATCTATAGATTAAACATTCTTGATCATACTACCTCATCATTAGGTCATCATCAACCTATAGGTTAGGCCAGATGAAGATGCGCCTTGCCCAAACAGGAGCTCGAGTTTTAGAGTTCCCTGGGGCTGAAGGTATAAAGACGGCTGATACCTTTGCCGAAAAGCTGCGGACTATATTTTCAGATACGGATGGTGTAAAGATCGCCAGGCCCACCAAGTGTGCGGAATTGCGTATCTCGGGCCTGGACGACTCCGTGACGGTTGAGGATGTCCGCGTTGCGATTCGGGAGAAAACCGGGTGCAGCGTGGACAGCATCAGGGTTGGCACCATCCGTCCCGGTCCAGGAGGCCTTGGTGCGACGTGGATAAGCTGTCCCGTAGCGTCAGCCAAGATTTTGGGCGATGTCGGCAAGATCCTCGTCGGTTTCGTGAACGCCAGAGTCACAGTTCTGGCGGCGAGACCGATGAGGTGTTTCAAATGCCTGGCTGCGGGACACACTCGCATCAAGTGCGATAGTTCTTTCGACTGCAGCGGATTGTGTTTCCGCTGCGGTCGACCGGGGCACAAGGCAGCGGAGTGCTCTGCTGCCCCTCACTGCCCAACGTGTGCGGCGGGCAATAGGCCTGCCAATCACCAGATGGGACAGGGGGGCTGCAAGCCTTGCCGCAGTTTTCGGCAAACGTCGGAGGCTAGCCAGTCGGCCCGGGCTGCCTCCGACGTAGTTCGTGCGTCAACCTCGTCGCCTATGGAGGGGGCTGTAGAGATGATTCTTTAATGGATCAGGTCTCCAGCCTCCTTGTCCAGACGAACCTGAACCACTGTGCCGCGGCGCAGGACCTCTTCCTGCAAACCATGGCGCAGTGGTCGATTGGTGTTGCTGTAGCTGCGGAGCCCTATTATGTTCCTCCCCGTCCAAACTGGTTGGGTGACCGGGACGGCTCCGTGGCAGTCGTCGGCTCCATGGCGGCTCATTCCCCGCCCTTGTCGCTAAGAGACAAGGGCTCTGGATATGTTGCTGCTGAGTGGGGGGGGATTACCATATATGGTATATATTTCTCCCCCAACCGGAGTTTGAGCGACTTCGAGGTTTTCCTCAATAGCTTGGAGACCTCGATGCGGCGACTAGCGTCTGGGCACGTCCTAGTGCTGGGGGACTTCAACGCAAAATCCATTGCGTGGGGTTCCCCCAGGACGGACGCTAGGGGCGAGGCCGTAGAGGAGTGGGCGGCCTCGGTGGGCCTCTGTTTACTAAACAGGGGCTCCACCAACACGTGCGTGCGACAGCAGGGAGGGTCGATAGTGGACCTTTCGTTCGCTACCCCTGCCCTCGCCGCACGAGTAAGGAACTGGCGCGTCCTGGAAGAGGTTGAGACGCTCTCGGATCATCTCTACATCCGATTTGAGCTCTCCCGGACCCAGGACGCCAGTAGGGGTCACGCGGCGCGGCGTTCTTCTCGCTTTCCGCGGTGGGCTGTAGCCAAATTAAATAGGGACCTACTAGAGGAGGCGGCCATTATTCACTCTTGGCTGTCTCCGCAGGCCCCGGCCGAGGAGGTTGACATGGGGGCTGGTCGCTTCCGCGATGCGGTTACGCAGATCTGCGATGCGGCCATGCCCCGCATACGAGGTTGTCGGCCTCCACGGAAGGAGGTTTACTGGTGGTCCCAGGAGTTGGCGGACCTCCGTGCGGCCTGTACTCGTGCCCGGAGGTCCTACACCCGTAGTCGGCGGCGACACCGCGAAGAAGGCGGAGAGGACCAGCTTCATGAGGAGTACCGAGAGGCGCGGAAAACTCTGAAGCTGGCCATCAGCCGCGCCAAAGAAACTAAGCGTAAGGAGATGCTGGAGGGTCTCGATCGTGACGCCTGGGGTCGCCCTTATCGTGCGGCGCGACAAAAGCTCCGCACGTCGGGCCCCCCCCTTACAGAGACTCTCCAGCCCAGCTTCCTGCAGGAAGTGATCGAGGGCCTTTTCCCGCAGCGGGTGGAACACACACCCCCGTCGATGGCTTTCATGGTCGGAGACGACGGGGGGAACGAGGACAGTGTTCCACCCGTCAGGGAATCGGAGGTAGGGGCGGTTGTTCTACGGATTCGCTCTAAGAACACCGCCCCCGGGCCGGACGGGATACCTGCCCGAGTGCTGGCCCGAGCCCTCGAACACATGTCGGACCGCCTCAGGGAAGTCCTGGACTCTAGTCTGACGTCCGGACGCTTCCCTGAGTGCTGGAAAAGCGGGAAGCTGGTCCTTTTAAGGAAGCCGGGATGGCCTGCCGATTCGGTAGCGGCCTATAGGCCCATCGTGTTGCTGGACGAGGCGGGTAAACTTTTTGAGAGGATACTCTCTGCTCGCATCGTCCGGCACCTCTGCGAGGTGGGCCCCGATCTGTCGGACGCCCAATTTGGTTTTCGAGCGGGGCGTTCGACAGTCGATGCTGTGTTGCGCCTGAGGGCCGTTACCGAAGAGGCGGTGAGCTGTGGCGGCGTGTTGTTGGCGGTGTCGTTGGACATTGCCAACGCATTTAATAGTCTGCCATTTAGCTGCATCAGGGAAGCACTCCACTACCACGGGGTGCCAGAGTACCTGAGGCGGCTTGTGGCAGACTATCTTGAGGAGCGTACCGTCATGTACGAGGACCGAGATGGTATTCTGAGGCAGCGGCCCATGTCGTGCGGTGTTCCACAGGGGTCTGTCCTCGGACCACTTCTGTGGAACATGGGATACGACTGGGCCCTTCGAGGTCATCTTCCTCCCGGGCTGGGTGTAATTTGTTACGCTGATGATACGTTAGTTACGGCCCGGGGAGCGAACTTTCAAGAGGCGGCGCGCCTGGCTACCACGGGAGTCTCTTTGGTGGTCGGGCGTATTGAGGCGCTGGGTTTACGGGTGGCCCTAAATAAGACGGAGGCCCTTTTATTCCATGGGCCCCGTCGTGGTCCGCCACCCGGCGCCTCTATCGTAGTCAATTCGGTCCTCGTACCGGTTCAGGCCCAGATGAAGTATCTGGGCCTGATCCTCGACGGCAGGTGGCTCTTCGACGAGCACTTCCGACAGCTTTCTCCAAAGCTGGTCGGCGCTGCTTCTGCCCTTGGGCGACTTTTGCCGAATTTGGGTGGAGCTAGCGTCGCGACAAGACGGCTATACACGGGGGTTGTCCGGTCAATGGCGCTGTATGGTGCACCGGTGTGGGCGGCGGCTCTGACCGCCCAGAATAGGGCTCGCCTCTGGCGCCCTCAGAGGATATTGGCGGTTAGAGCCATACGCGGTTACCGCACCGTATCGACGGAGGCGGCGTGCGCCTTAGCCGGTACTCCCCCGTGGGATTTGGAGGCGGAAGTGCTCGCCGAAGTTTATCGGCGAACGGCAGACTTCCGGGTGGGCAGCGGCATTCGGCCCCCACCCGAAGAGATACGCGAGTGGCGAGAGGCCGCTCGTCGAGCCACGATGGCTCGTTGGTCGTCCCGGCTGGAGGCTCCACGTGCTGGCTTTGCCGCCGTGGAGGCTCTCCAGCCGGTCATCGCCGAATGGGCGGGGCGGCAGCACGGGACCCTTTCCTTCCGACTGACGCAGATTCTTTCCGGGCATGGTTGCTTCGGGAAGTATCTGCATTCGGTCGCCAGGAGGAAATTGAGTCCCGCCTGTCGCCACTGCGACTGCAGTGAGGACTCGGCTCAGCACACGCTGGCGGTTTGTTCCGCCTGGGCGGCGCAGCGTGGGGTCCTCACTGCAGTTATTGGAGAAGATCTCTCGCTACCGGCCGTCATACGCTCCATGGTCGGTAGCGACAGTTGTTTTACCGCGGTCGCAACCTTCTGCGAAGACGTAATTTCGCGGAAGGAGGTGGCGGAGAAGGCCCGGGAGGACAACCTCCACTCGGACCCAATTCGCCGCCGGCGAACCGGGCGGCGGAGGCGCGCGTACCAGCGCCTCATGCCGCCTTGAGTGTGGCCGCGGGTGGACGGGATGGGTTTTCCCCTCCATCCGCTATAGTGGCCAGCCGCGAGGAGGTGACGTGTGCGTGTGCCGGACGTCGCCTAAATGGAAAGTTTATCCGCAGATGGCGCCCGCGAAAGCGGGCAGGCGCTAGGAGGGATTAGGATGTCGTAATAACAGCTGTTCCCGGATCCCTCCTCTCTCAGGCGCAGAGTGGCACACCGTGTGGTTTTAGTCGGTCCGATTCCGACACACCGCCCCGCCGTAAACCCCGGTGGGGTGACGGCCCGTGGGGGTTTCCACACGTTAAAAAAAAAAAAAAAAGATGAAGGAACAATGTTGTTCGCTGCGTTTTCAGTCCTTATTGTTGACCCGCGGCGTGCCTACATAAAGATATCATGTGGTAATTATGGTCATGGTGTGTCATTTGCGAACATATTATTTATAATATTATAAAGCTAAAGAGTTTGTTTGTTTATTTATTTGTTTGAACGTGTCAATCTCAGGAACTACTGGTATAATTTGAAAAATTATTTTAGTGTTAGATAGCCCATTTATTGAGAAAGGCTGTAGATTATATCTCGTCATGTTGCGACTAATACGAGCGGAATATTAATGAAAAATGATGCAATGATGCAAAAACGGGGGAACATTATTCACCATAGCAAATGTCTGTTTTTTAAAGTTGGCTCACTATAATTATATGTATATATAACATAGATTACAATATATTATTATAATGCCATAAAGGGGAATAGAGCAAGCAGACGACCTCGTGCTGAACGCTGTGTGGGTCAGCTAGTCGTTTAATATTTGAATTTGCTTTTAAACGTTCGAAAATTGAAATGTCGTGAAACTATTCATGTAGCTATTTAAGTACATCACTGCATCACGATAATGTACAATTTCATTAACAACTAACAATTAATTATAACAATTAGCTCGCCAAATAGTAGTAATACGTTAACCGCAAATTAGACATTTAAAATAGGAAGAAGTTTCAAGGTTATCGAGCGAGAAATCGACTTCCTTTTAAACATTTTATAAAGCAGTTGCTTTACAAAGAGAAGTGATTGAAAAAAAGAAGGAAGTTCTTTTGTTTGTACCTTATTGTACCTACTCAGTGTTGTCTTTTAGGATTTGACGCTCCATAAAGAAAACCATCTCATAATGAAAAAAGTTAAACAAAAGAATAAATAGTGGCAGTTTTGCAAGGCGGAACTGAGTTTAAACTTTTCAATCACTAACAAAAATATATTATAATTTCACAAATTTTTTGTAATTTTTTCTTTAGGCTATGTGTTAATTTTCATGTTATGTGAATCCAGACTAGGCTGTTGAAAAGAATAAATTGCATGTATTTGTTAAGCAAGGAGACGTTATTTAGAGAATCATCATTATCAACAACTTTTAACAGTTCACTGCTGGACATAGGCCTCTCCTTAGAAAGGAGGTAGTTTAGAGGATGTTTCGCGGTTATTTAGAGGATAGTACACTGCTTAATGCTGCTACGGCACATATAGGCCGGCTCAGTCAACGTGATACCACACAAAATCGGGTCAAACCATTTTTTCAGTGTATTCATTGAGTGTGTGAGGATACTAGAAGCCCAATTTCCGCAAAATCATTCAACTGAGAGTCTGTGATGTCTGTCTCTTGAACTCAAGTGATAGATACTATATAATTATCAGGTGACTCCTTTATTCCCAAATATCATTCAAGATATGATAGCCGTTTTAAATCTTTGGGACTGTGTACTGTGATGACAACGAGTATTGAAAACTAATTAGCAACACTAACATCAGTGATCCAATGATATTATCGTTTCTAACATGTTTACTATATTATTAATCAAATAAAATTTTGAAACTATAATGGCCATGTCAAGATAAAAATAATAAAAGGCATATGTAAAAAGTAAGTTGTGATCAAGAGGCGACTTGAGGCTTTTCTCGCTGTAGGTCAGAACATATTAGACAAGACTAGAGGGCAACAGGTCAATATTTCTCTAACTGTATTATTGGTAATCTTTTACATAAGAACATGCTTAAATTGTAAGTATGCTTTTAGTTACGTCCAAATTAGATACTTACCTATATTTAATTTAGAAAACAATTGCCATACTAGGAATAATTTGTGTGCGTGCGTGTGTGCGTGCGTGCGTGCGTGCGTACGTATCAAACCACCCAAACTCAGTACAATAATTTATGGACTCAAGCAAAGAGTATTGTTACTTATGTTAGTGGGAATTGAATCTATAATATCCAGGAGATATCCAGATTACCCCAAGATATCCAATAGGAGACGGTGAGGTAACCGCTTAAACCACTGCGCTATCTATACAGCCTGGTTCTCGATAAAGGTAATGTAAAATAGATATTATTATAATAATACAAATACAGTTTAAAAAAATCTAAAAAACACACTATAATGACAAGTCGAACTAGAAATTGAAGTCTATAAGGTTTCATTGAAATCTGACTGTTCAAAGTAGCTCGAAATTGAGTACAAAGGAGTCGATTACAAATATGAACCGCTCTAGATTTCACATTATATGCTCAATATTTATCAGTCTCTAATGAATTCAAAACAAATCGTTACACTTATTTAACTTTCGGACGAAATACCTATAATCAAAGCAATTATAACAACGTTAAATAACAAAGTAGTCAATTTAGCGAACGACTAATAAATTTAATACAATTTTAGCAGGTCTTTCAATTTAAAGCAAAGGTGGCTAAGAATAGAAAACAAATGTTTCACATTTTACGTTTGTTATGTAAAGTATTCATTACGCGTCTATTTACCTTCTCCCAATTAAAATTTGGATAGGTAGTTAAACTTGAGTTTGCAACGTTTCTGGCTGAGAATGAAATATTTTATTTAGAGCAAAATTTTTGTTGTCTGAGTTAATTGTGAATCAGCTACTGAATTAATTTATTTTACTTAACTAAAGCGGCAACTCGTGTTTTTTTTATTTTATATACACAAATACAAGAATAATAGACGGTGTCTCATTGAATTATAATTCTTTATAACTATACGTCTCAGTATACTTATACCTACAGTTGTACCAACTCATTCTATCTTACTCATCTACTTTTAATAAACTCAATAGAATGTAAAAATATTTTATGAAGCCTCATACCATACTAATGTACAGATGTAAGTATTTTCGAAGTGAAAGCTTCTTTAAGCTTGTTTAGCACTTTTTGGGTGAACAAAAATCATGGAACTCACGTCATCTTCATCGAACGCTTTCCATAAGCTATATGTATACTGTGTATGTTAAACAAAGCACGTTATACATAGTGCTCTCTGTATGGACATTTGGCTGAAGCGTGTGTGCCTGCGGGGCAATGTTTGCGATGTGAGATTTTATAGTCTCTCAGAGGGATAAAAAAATTTGTAGTGGGTGAGGTAGTTATTGTAGTGCATACTTGGTGTGAAAATAATGTTATCTATTTATGTAAACATGCTCTGTAAAGGGACTATTTTTCAATTGACTTCCAAAAACGCTCAAAATACGGTTGTAAGTTTTCATTTCTGTCGGTATTCCTCAAGAGTGCCTTCGATTTTTTTTATTACAGAATAGTTTAAATGCAACAAAAACCCAAGTAGGAACTTATATTGTTAACTTAATTTTATTTTGCCTTTTATCTTTAGTCTGCGATTAAATTAAAAAGCATCTACAACATCAGAACTAAAGAGGTTGCAGGAGTTAATTACCAATTTTGTTATCTTCATTAGATTTATTTTATGAATGTCTATAGTATTAGTTGTAGTATATATATATATATATGTATATGTATATATTATGGCAAAACCATAAAATCTTTGCGATAATTTAGATAAAATTCAGTCAGGCAGTCCTCTTTTCTACCTGCTAATAGCAACTGAAGCAATAGTTTTTAATTGACGAACCTTTTTGATTGTTTAGATAACCACACGAGTTAACAATATTTATATCTTATCAAATAAAAAACGTGCATATGTATGTAATCTGTGTATTAAAGTACATTGTTAGCGGCAAACAGCAAGTAATAAACTGGTATATAATCGAAATAAAAAAAAGAGATGTAATTTACTCGTCTTTGTTTTTGAATATATGTTATTTTCTGGAACAAATATTATAAGTATTAGGTATATTGTGTAGGTCTAGAAGTGCCTAAAATATTTATTTTCCTATTTCAAGATGACTCAAGAATGTACCCACAGAATAAAATAAGACAATTAAAAAAAACATATTTAGTTCGGCAACTCGCACCAAAACTTGTTTCAGTTGTCATACTATTTATATTTATAATATATTTTGAATATAAATAGCATGGTTCTCAATATTAAATGATAACAATACTTCACGGTACAAACAACAGAATATTGCGTAGAATTTTAGATCGATGGGCATTGTAGTCGACGTATATTACATAGTTCATCGAAACTTTTATGTGAAACGAAAATAACAATAACCTGTATTATTTATGTAAGCGAAAATAAGTAATTATGCAGAGAGTTTTGACATATTCTAAGCGTTTCGTGATTTTTATTTGATGATATTATACAGATATTAAAATATGTTTCTGCACTTGTTACAAACACAATATTGTCACAATATAGTCACAAATATTGAAAAATTGTGTTCCAGAGATGAGAAAAAGTCTTTTAGCCGTGCCCCAACTGCTGCTTTCTGCTGTAACTAAATATTAATGTTGTAATAAATAAATATAAATAAATATTTTGGACATTTAACACACAACGCCATCTAGTTTCAAAGTAAGCAGAGCTTGTACTGTGATAACTAGACTGACTGATAGAATACTTATATACTTTTTTTTTGTAAATACATAGATATTATATATAGAAAACACCCAAACTCCAAAATAAATATTTGCAGATCATACAAACATTTGGTTCAACCCGGGAATCGAACCCGAGACCTCTTGATTAGCAGTTGCATACGTTTACCGCTAGATCAAATAGTCTAAATGAGACGAATAGTAAAAATACCATAGCACATTTGTCAGTAATTTAAAAGTAACTAGTTAATAAAACTACAAATGTAGGTTGTATACCTGCTAGCGTCGTATTCTTAGCTAATGGTTTGAATACCATTAAACGAAATGCTTGCACATTATCAATGCATAATATCAGAGAAAAATGATTGACTTTACTTAAATCTATTTCAGTTGAATTTATTCGACGTCTTTTAATACTATAAATCATCAGCATCATCATCATCAGCCGGAAGACGTCCACTGCTGAACAAAGGCCTCCTTAATGCTATAAATAGTATTGTTAAAATATCTATCCATTTTATTAGACATAAGACAGAAAAATATCTGATTCGATACTGTAAGTCGCATAAAAAACGTGAATATTAATTTAATCGAAACTGTTTAATGGAATGTTTTTTTATTATTAACATTTTGTGAAATTACGCAAATATTTCTTAGCATTGACCACTATCACTTAGTGTTTTTTATAAATCCTTTTATTACTTCTCAACTGAGTTTAAATTGCGTATACTTCCAAAACCTAATATGAACGAAACTATTGTGTGTTGTTGTTTTGTTAATTTATGTTTATTGTTTATTTGAAATGCAACGCGTTCAACAAACGATACATCATCATATTATTCTCAACTTGCCTACGTAAACAATTCATTTTCTGTTATCGGTACCTATTTAATTATCTTCCTTGTCAAAATGTCATGAAATATATTACAAATTTAAACTCTAGATTTTGCTGGTAAATCAATATCCACATACGCATCTGCAGTTTCTTTTAAATATCTACCTAGTTTATTTTGTTGATTTTATTAGTTTAGTAGAATATATTTAAATTAATTGATTTCTTTAAAAAGAGTTTTTGATTAATATTTCTACTGTATCATATCTCAAAGAATCGTAGCAATCTGAAGAATGGTTGAGTTTGAGTGAAACGTAATCATGTCGCTGATGATACTCTCGGACGGTAACTGCATATTTAGTAGCGTACTTGCACAAACACCCCGTAATCCATAATAAATTATTATTTTATTTATTATGAAGACACGTATACATATTATAACACTATTTATTCCGCTCTTGTCGGGCATCGTTTTAACAAAACTATTTTACAACGCTTCGTTTCGCGTTTCGTCGTGGAAACTTGGTGATTCCGTTATGACGATATGATGACGGAATAGTCGCTTGTTCGTGGAGGATACGTCGTGATTGTCTCGTTTGTGGAAACGGTCTGTAAAGGTTTGTAACGTTTAGGGGCTGTCTATGTACAATAATTGTAACAAAACTGTTGATGTCTAATATTTTTGTTCTCGAATTTATTTATTTCTAAATGGAGATCTAGCTTACACTAAGCGTCATCTACTCTAATCTTCATGTTTCACCATTTTCAGTTTTCTAAGCATATGACTTTTATCATTTTGCACGAATGGTTGCAAAGTATTCTAGGTACTTGTAATCTTAATGGTTTTTATGTGTTACAAGTGTTGTTTTATCAAGTATAAAGTAATATTGTCCTTTGAAAATAATAAAAGGTTAAAACTTTAATAGCTAGTTGTAATTTGTAACTCTCTCAGGCCCCGTAAGCATACCCGTATTAACATAAAGAGGAAAGCCAATATTGCCTTAATTCATGAATATCCGAATGTTTTAGTAAAATAGTTTGTTTAAGTTGGGAAAATAAATATTGCTTACCTTGACCATCATTCTTAGTATGAAGTATAAGGTCGATTCCTGTATGACGTAGAAGTTTAGTAAGTAATATCTTGGTTTAGAAAGTAAATATGAACACTCTGTCTTGGACTAATTTCCTAAATTCTTTAATTTCAAAACAAAACATTAAAAAAATATATTTGAATGTTTAAAAAAATCGTCAAGGGCCTTTCTAAGGTTTGATATATTGTTATTTCTAGTAAGAATTTACAAAAACTCCCTTACATGAAAAAGTTGAAAAACATACAAACAAGTGATAATCTTATCTTAGACGCATCCCGCTTGTAAAAACTTAAGAGCAAACAGTGACTGGACGCGCATTCTATTCTTTATTAGCATTCAATGAATAAAAATAATTAAAATATCCTTATCACAAAAGACTCATGACATAGACTCAATACAAAATTAATTTTGAGTGGTGGTGAACCATGTGACGATGAACACTCTAAAGCTGGAGATGCTTTGATTCATTACAGCATATCCAGTTGAGTGGTCTGGGTGTTTTTGTGTCTGTTTCATCTACGTTTGTTAAGTCCTCACAGCCGAATACTCCTGTGTATTCCTAGAGCGGTAGTTGTCTTTTTAAGAAAAGAGTTTTAACCAGGGTTTTGGACTTATTTAACTATACCATCACGTTATTCCTACACTTGCAAACTATATGCATCACAGTGTCATTTAACCTCTTATGTAGGTGGGTAGATACTTTTCTATTTTTCCAGTAACTACCTTACTATCTTGTTGATTTTTATAAGAAATGTTCTTGGTTATTTAAAGCTGTTGACAACTTCAGATTTTCTTTGAAAGACAGTCTCTGTAAACTTTGTAAGTAAATATTCATAATGTTTTACAACACTTTTAAATTTCGTAATCATACAAAATACTATTCAGTATAATATACAAGTAAAAATTTAATAATTTTAATTTCAAATTCTTAATTGAAACAAAGGCATTGTACATTTTCATTTAAACCTTTGTTACAAATTGCTAAACAATCTGAAATTAAATATTTTTATGCAGTAGATCGATTTTTTTTAAAATACACGTCTTGAACTTTGGTCCTGACCAATGTTCAAAATTATTTCCATAATCAAAAGGGCATACTTCCCGGGTGGTTTTTCTGACCCTGAAATGATAGGATAATTATTATTTCTCAAACCAAGTTTATATGTTATCAATATAGATGTTAGAAATGTTAGAATTTCTTCATCTGATGATTTCTGATATCTTTGACTGTCTCGGTGGTGCAGTGGTAGCGTATGCGACTGTTGTGCTTGAGGTCTTGGGTTTGATGCCCTGGTCGGACCATGTGTTAGTATGATCTGCAAATATTGGTTTCAAAGTTTAGATGTTTTCTATGTGTAATATGTATGTATTTATAAAAATATATATACGTATTTCTATCAGTTGTCTAGTATCCATAGTACAAGCACTGCTTAGTTTGAGACTAGATGGCGTTGTGTGTCAGATGTCAGAACTATTTATTTATTATATTTATTTAGAAAAAAAATAAGGAACCCTGTAAAGGATAAATGCTTAGGTAATCATTTACTCCAAATAACTAGTAAAGTTGAAATGTCTGGCGTCCAAAATAGCGAAGATCATTTGTAAGGAGGCAAGGGTCTGAGTTAATTTTCGACATAGCGATGTGGACGATATAAAGTGGGCTATTACTGTTCAGTAGTGTAATTGACTCATCCGTCAGATACAGTGTCATTTCGTAACAGTTACAATGTCATTTCTCCGAATGAAACCTTATACACGAAGAGATGTCGTTAGAGTTTTATGAACGTTTTTGTTGTTGTGTTAAGATAATAATTTATGTCTTTTTTATCATCATCAACATCGATAACCTTTAATAGTCCACTATTGGACAGTGGTCTCTTCTTAGAAAGGAGGTTTTGGTCTGCTATGGCCAGATGGGTTGGTAAAGGTTTTGTTTTAAGTTTTCCTTGTCTTTGTATGATGTTGACCTGTTTAGTTTGCTTCCATAGTTGCCTCTAACAATATCCACGAGATGAATAGGGGTAGTAATACTATGTATTCTTAACCCTTCACCACAAGCTTTACAGGTACAGTTAAACCTGGTATACCCTTGGGTACTGGGGAATAGTCTGACTATGTGCACTAGATGTTAAGTTGTTCAGATAAGACTTTTCAGTAAAACTATCCAGTTTTGATATGATTACACGAAAGTTTTTTTCTAAAGACATATCAAGCCTGATCTGATTCAATGATCAATATGAACGAATGATTTTAATTGCATTCCAATTTTTGCTCCCAGTATAATATTATTGTAGTCGAATCTCATAAAATGTTGTAAAACTTCATTCATTATTTTAGTATCAATATTATTGACAAACTTAGGATTAAGTATGTCATTTTCTAAGTTAAGTAAACTTAGAAAATGACATACTTAGGATCCACACGTAATAGTTTTACTAGCCAAATCGAACTGTGCTAGTAACACATGCTGCTTTTTAAATGTTTGATAAAATAAACAACTTTTCTCATAAGCATAAATCTCATCGTAACCGGCGCAGTGTGCCTAACCTATCTATCTAGCTCTTATTTAGCTCAGCACCGATTTCTAACAGTCCAGTAGGTACCCAGTGCTTCCACTTTCCCGTAGCAGGCTTTACTTATAAATTAGAATATTATACTACACAAACCGTGGTTTTTAAGCAATAACACAAAGAGCAAGAAATCTTGCCAAGATTTATGTCTTAATATTTTAAAAGGTGTTGAGCTTCAACTCGGCCGGAATAAATGAATTAAAGCTGAAATAGTAATCAACTATGGCTCTGGTTATATATTGTAACCGTCTTGACAAACACAGAACAAAGCTTTAGGGGTTCATCAATGTATAGTACTATTTATTTTCATAGTTTTGTTACTTTGAATGAAAGAACGAACAAAGAAAATATAGTGTTTTATTTATACATATGTCTATAAATAGAAAGCCGTTCTGCAAACAGAAGTAAAGTCTGCTGCAAACAGCAGACTTTACTTCCTGGTAACTATTACGAATACGATTAACGTTAAATTAACTACTACGAATGCGATTAACAACACTATATAAAGTTTTGAAGGCCAGATAACAAAAAATTAGATTTGTAAACCCACCTTAAATAGTAGTAGTTAGGGTTAGTATTTGCGTTATAATGTATTAAAAGGTTCTGGGTTTATAAACGCAAAACAATTCTTCATGTTTTACTATATTTTTTTGATGAATACACAGAAATATAACTACAGTTGGCATTTTTGTACATCTGTCTTTATTCATTATGACTTCTTTTCGGTCGGTACGTCGTCGCTGTGAAAATGAGAAAGACTATGCTCGGATGGTTCAAATATAACGATAGAATGCCTACGGACAAAGCGACACGAGAAATATTCGACACCGAAATGGAAAATGGAATAGGTCGACGACGAAGACTACTTATTGTACAGAAATTGCAGTTGGTATTATTTTGCATAAATTCGATGAATGTATTTCTATGCACTTACATTATGAGTTGTTTACAAATAGAATATCGCACTGGTTACCTGCATATGTTATATATGTTATAAAGTGGAATAGATTTTCCTATTATGTATTAGCAAGTGCTATTGTGTTCAACGTGATTCAGGCTATTGTCGTGTTCAGGGTGATATAATAATACATTTATATCTAGTTGTGTTTGCAAGTCGCCACAGTATTTTGATATAAAATAAAAATTATCTTTGTAAATTCTAGGTAAAGTTGATTTTAAATACAATCCCATTTTTTTACAAAAGCTTAAAGTAAATTTTGAACTATTTAGTTCAAAATTTACTTTAAGCTTTTGATTGATTTCAATCAGCATCATTCTGTGATGTTTAGAATCCAATAATTAATATAGAAAGATGTTTATTGAATTCTAAAACTTTTTTGGTGTTGGAAATTTGATATTTCAGCTTAGCAACATAATAGTTAGTTACATAATAGGCACACAATACGAGACCCTAAAAGCTGTTACATGTACCATCAATTTGCCTTGTCTAAAGCCTTTTTAATGGATTGCAGAGATCAAATTGTTCTGATGAAAAACGAAGTAAAATGATAATAAAGCTCGAATTATGACCCAGCTCTGTAGCGAATGTACCTACTTACTCTGACGCAGTAAGAGAATATTATCATTGTAATATTTCATGCGTACTACAGGGCAACGTAATAAGAGCCCGTGAGTACAGAAACATGATTGTTTGTGTAACTGGCTAGACGTTCGTATACGTCTTACGTAGGACAGGATGATATTACTCTTTAAATATACAGAGCTTACTTAAGTTTTCCTCCAAGGTTGTAACACTAACAGTCTGCAATCAATCCTAAATTGCCATGTTTCACGATTTACACGACGGATAGACGTTAAAGATTTTATATCGGTAATAAACTGATATATTATTATGTTTTGTTGTATAGCTAGTTTTATGCCACATAATGGTCTTTAATTGTTATTTTACGGCGTCCCTTTATAGTTGCCTATTGCTTATGACCAATGCATGCAATATTTTTTAGTATTTGATTTCGGCCAACAATTAAAACTATTAGACAATATAAAACGAGACAAATACTCAGATATACTGTGTAGGTGAATGTGTGTAGGTAGAAAATAAACATATGACACTTCTTTAAAACCTCTTAAGCTAAGCTATCGATGTTGTGTGTGTATGTAACTGGAAATTGCAAAAGACTCACAAAAACCATAATGTTTATTCGTATCATTTTTATAGTTGCTTAAAAATACTATTCCACATTTATTTTGAAACGTACCTCTCATCTGGTTTATGTTAATACGGAGTTATAACAAAAAAGAAAAGCTTAATGACCGCTTTAGGGTGCATGAAGATATTATCTGAACATTACAGCATTGTTTTGTTTTGTAAACAACAGTTTTTGGAATAATCCATATGTCCCAGCCAGAGACTTTTTCAAACATTACCACCATGGACACAGGATTATTATGAATATTTTACTCCGTTTTTGCTATCACACTTATAGATAATGTTAGACCTATGAGTTCTTTACTTTTATAGATATTTAATGTGGTTCACAGTGTTAGTAACACTGTGTCTGAAACACCTTGAACATTTCAAAAATGACGAATCGCGATGTCATGTTCTGCCGTAGAGCTATCTTAATAAATTCTCAGCAATTATATTAAAAAAGTGTACGTTGAATATACATAATGTAATTATGGACATTATCGTTGTACGTACACTAAGTAACAAAGTAACAAGCATCGATTGTGGCTCTGCTCTCGAAATATTTCCTAGTAGAGTCACTTCAAGCACGTACTCAGGACCCATAAAAGTTTTTATTTTTATAAACACTGATGTATGAATACTCATAACTGCGTACATATTACAAGTTTTATTATTAAGATATGGTTTTGATTATTTTCCCTTTACTGTATTTTACATAGAAAACGCCTTGTCATTTTGTGTTAGCAACATTTTGCAAAACAAAAGTATAATTTAGAACAAAATACTTATATCTATTGTATGAAAAACCTTTCGCTGCTTACGCGAAACTTCGAATGTTTTACTGTAACATTTTTATTTTAATCTAAGAAGGATTACAAAACAACCTATTTGCTAACCTAACCGTGTACACAAACTAAAATACAACATACATGAATTTAACCAAACCTATCTAGCAGGGTAGGCCAGATACACTCAATGGGTTTCAGTATTTTTTACTTAAGTAGCTAGTACTATTTTGTATAATAAATAAATAAATAATTCTTATTAATACATTGTAATTCGTGTATACGATTCACAAAGATTATTTGTGGTTAAATAAAAATGGAAAATGTAAAAAATTCGAAGTTTTGAAGCAGCAAAGATTTTAGTGTGTCATAAATATATTTTACTCTTCATTATATTATGTTTTTATTAAATTCAAAACCAGATCCTTCAAAAAAATAATTACCTGTAACAAGGCGATTTCCATGAAAATTATTATAATGTATAAATAATAAACATCACATCTTAATAATGATATTTTACTATATGTACGCAACAAAGAGTATTCGTTCGTCAGTTTTCATAAAAACAAGAGCTTTTATCTGTCCTGAGTATGTGTTTGTGTCCGCCTCTTAGCATACTCCTTAACATAGCCACTTTGGTTTTACTAGGGAGTAAGCTCAGAAGCACAATTAATACTCATTGTTTTGTTACCATAGTATTAGTATACATACAGTATTATTACCACATCATTAGTATACACACAGTGATAATGTCCATAAGTACATAACGTACGTTCAACTTACATTATTCTGATGTATGTATAATTGATAAGAATTTATTTAGGTGGCTCTGCGGCAGAACAAATTGCCTCTTAAAATTTGATCTGATTCAAAACATATTAGTTTACAATCAATTTTATAATATATATTTAAGTAATAATATTTAATAATATTATGTAATGACCGCATTATATTTTTACATACCAACCCAATTTAAAAATTTAGTATTTTTATATTTAAAACTTATTAACACATACAAATTTGACAAAAATTATGATCGATCTATTGTACTCTTATATCTATAAAAGAATAAACTGACAGAATGATTCATCAATACGCAGCTTAAACCGTTGGGTCTAGAAGCATGAAATTTTACACAAATGTTCCTCAGGGGACGTAGGTGTGACCAAGAACGAACTATTACAAATTTCATATTTATTAAAGCAGCGACAGTTAAGACTCACTAAAAGTAATAATAAACATTGCTATTACTTAAAAGTAATTTTTAAAATTACCCTCCATTTTTTCCTATTTATTCTTAATCTTCAATATGCTGTGATATAATTCTCTACCAAAAAAAATCAAACCGATTATTTAACTTTTCAAAGCCACCCCTATAACAGACAACGAATGAGTTTCGATCAGTTAATAAATCAGACAGCCATTTGGTTTTTATCTTCTTTTATACTTATACACTAATGGTTACAATCTTGGTTCATTTGTATGCATTACGATGTCAGATTTCGACCACCACACGGACGAAGTCACATACAGCGAAGCTCCTTACTTATAAAACCTAATTCACTTTTAAAATGAGTGCAAACACTAAAAAATTCTATCTAAATGTTTGCAAGTTTCATTTTCTTGTTAAACACGGATTTCGAGGTTGGAGAGAGGACCTCTCTATTTTCTAATGTGTCAGTGCTGACTATTTTGCCTTAGGTCGTTTATCTGGCGCGGACATTTCTCTGGGCATGACATCCAAATTCATTCATACTTAACCTATTGTTGCCCTAACGGATAAGTAAAATACAATATATCGTTATATACTGCGTCTACTTCGAAATAAATTGTATTTATATATATATTTATTATTTTACGATTGTAAATTCAATAAAGGCTGTAGAACATGGTTAAAATCCATTATAAGTATCTCCTTTAACTGTTTATTGTTACCATGCCGTCAGAGCTTTGTGTAATGTTTTATATATTTCTCGTTTTATTCACTCAAAGGGCTTGGTATTGAGACACGAAAGAAATTTATAGTTTAATTCATTTTTAAAGACAACTCCCACACTAGGAATATATCTAATATGTCGAGATACTTTATAAACTCCCATGAAACGGGCGCAAAGAATACACAGACTCAGAATTACAATTTGTTGGTAACACAAAGTGTTGTCCAATGTAGGGGTTGACCCCACAATACTTAGCGTGAAGGTAGTGAGACGACCGCTTACGTGGATGTAGTGGACATTATCCTTGCAGTATTTTCAATTTAACATACGCTATAATATAAGTTAAAAAGTAAAGAACTGGTTTCTAACTTTAATTCGCAATGCAATGTCCTCAGTCCTACAGCTGTAATAAAGTTCATTCCAAGTTAAGTTTCACATTGTGACGATTGCTTGTTTTTAAGTGTCAGTAACTTGTGTCTAGGTGCTTATTTGTGTAAAAAATTTTTGTGTAAGACTCATGCTTCTAATTCCAGCGGTTCCTTGTCCTAAAAATTCCGCTAAACAATGTTGTACCGAATGGCCAAACATCACGGTCTACAAATTACCTTGTTTCGCAATTGTAAGGTAATTCGTTGTACATTCTTCGTAGCTTGATGTTGGTATATTCATAAAATATGAAATGTGTTCATACTTAATGCAGGGTGTAATTTGCCAGTGTATATATATTTTTTTTAATAAAATCAATTAAAATACAAATAATACGTCCATGTAGATAGTGGTCAATTGGACTCCGTATAATAGCTACGACATACAACTACACAACAACTGTTAAGGCGACAGTACGATATAGTAGAGGAGCCGAAGAGGGGATTCCGGGATTTACTCGACCGCGTTAGAATAATATACGGGGGGATACCTTGTACTCTATTAAGTACTTACACCAAATATGAGACTTCTATATATGATCGCCCGTCAAAGATAAAGGATCAGATTAGTAAAAAAAAAATGATCATCAAAAATTTTCGGGTGCCTCAGATTAAGATAAGATGTTACGTGCTAAAACATGTAGATTTCACTAATCTGACAATATGAGTGAAACGTAAAGAAGGGGGAGGGCTAGAAAATTGTAAAAAAAAACGTCACTCGAGCGTGGCTATTTTTTTTTATTTTGAACGGAATAATTCAAGGATTATTAAAAATATATATAAGGTATGTAATCGAGGATTATCAAAATAAACCATAAATATAGCGCGGCTACTGAATGAACTAATGAAATGACGTTTCATTACATATATAATCTAACAATTTCCGCAAGCCGAAGCTACAAAAATTCATTGATAAATAGAGGAGGAAGAAGACTCTACCGATGAAGATGATTGAAAAAAAAATACTTTAGACAACTTAATTTTTTATAATTATTTTCTTATAAATACAAATATTCTACTTTAAAAAAACATGTACTTTCTCATTTGCATGCTGTTTCCTGAGCTTTTCAATTAATTAAGTTCAGTTCATAGTTTATAAATACAAAAAAATATTTTTTTAATTATCAGATTAGCCAAATCCCTCTAGATAATTGTCAGATTATGAGACAGCACGTCTAGTGCATCGAGATGAACCATATATATCTTAATCTGACGCGCTTGAGTATTTCAAAATGACCAATTTTTTTTGCACATTCTAATAACGGCCATGACTTTGCGTCATATCCAAATCGTCAGATTATTATACAAGAACATTTTTTTAGGTTCACTTAACACATCTCCTTCGAAAATCTGACGTGCTCGATAAAGTTTTTTTTTTCATTTCTCACCCCTACGTACGAACACCCCCATTACTGAAATAGTCAGATTAACATATGTACATTTTTAAAAATACGTAGGACATATACAGGGTGTGGCGTAAATAGTGGTCCACCGTTCAGGGTTAGGTACATCAGGTAGGTACCTACACCATACCAAAATTTTAAACCGGTCCGCCGACTGGTTACAGAAAAAAAAATAAATAAATTATATAATTTAATTATCTGACACACTCGAGTATGTCCATGGAACTGTTTTTTTTACATTTTTGAAAATCTGTAGCCGCTCCCCCACTGATGAAATGGTATGTATTATATGTCATTTTTCTTTCCATCATCTCAGCTTTACAACTGAATAGGTCTCTATGACGCTTGAGTAAATCCTAATTTAGCATCGTGGCTTCCCGTACTAATACGTCGACGGTCGACCATTAGTGGTGCGACAGCACATCAGGTCGACGCAAGTTAATGCGACATTGTTTTCTCGACAAACGATTGGGCGGTGGAACTTTTGATCAAATAACGATAGCGTGACACAAATTTCACTCAACAATCTAAGAGCTAACACTGACAAACTGAAAATAGTATAATTATAAAAAAAAAACTGTATGTTGACAAGTAAGCTTTTTTGTATTTTAAATAAAAAATATGTCAATAAACAATTACACATCGACGAAAACAAAAATTTTCATCACAATTCGTTAATATAAAAATAAACGAGTCCTAACAAAATCTCTTTTAAATTTATTTTCTTTTTGGGCTGAACTTTTCTACCGTTACATGAAAATAACAGCATTTTAGACTACTCTTAGGTAACCACGTTAATGGCTGATTTTTTAAAGCTAGTAATTTATAATCGTAGGATTAAGATCAGGTCGTAACGTCTGTCAAGCTGATGTGCTATCGCACTACTGGTGGCCGACATTTCATACTGGTGCCACATTTATCATGAAATTGTCTGTAGCAACTATAATACAGAACCAGCCTTCCATGACCAGAATGACCCACCTTCATGGCGTTCGTCAAGTTGTGCGCGTCATGTACGCGACATGTCACGTCACCCATGATTGATATGACGTAATGTGGGGTCGAATGTGCAACTTCATCTTAATTAGAAATATTTTACTATAGTTATTTATTAAACTTGAAACTGTAGTATGTACGTTAGTGTGTACAGTTTTAATTTATTATTAAGTAACTAGCTGTACCCTGCCACGCTTTGCAGTGAGCACATTATGGGTACCAAAAAATACAACAAACACACGCACAAACTTGAAACTTAAGCTTGTGAAAATTTGAGGTCAATCGGTGCAGAATTTTTTAAGTCTTTGGAGTTTACATAATACTTACATAACACTTACATAGTATATAAACTTAATACATATAAATATGTGTATAGATTTTTGAAGTGAAAACTTCTTTAGGCGCGTTGAGCGTTTTGGTAGAGGGTAAAATCCTCGGTTCGCGTCACCGACATGCTAATGATAATAGTATATCTATAGCTATGGAGAATATGATATTATATATTATATATGAAATTTATTATTATTATATATTATATATGATATTATATATAGCTATATATGAAACATAAAAAATTTCATATAATTTTTGCATATAGTTTTAATTACTCTCAACTTAATAGTTCCGTTTTCACTTCTATCGGCAGTCCCACGACTGCTACTGTTTTATTCAAAAGACATACACACATTGTACTTACCATATAATCAGTTATGAAATCGGTACTAATATTACAAAGATGAAGAATTTACTTGTTTGTTTGTATGTTTGTTTGGCTGTTTTAAAAAATTATATCAGTGTTAGATAGTTTATTATCGAGGAAAGCTATAGGCTATATGTTACCACGTTACGACTAATAGAAACGGAGCATCAATAAGGAATGTTACAGAAACGGAAAAAAATTATTCCTTTTTAGTGATTCTTTTACGAGGGCTGCGTAAACGATTTAAATTTTTAATAATAATGTATGAAAGTGTGACGACTTCCACATACAGCGCAAACAGTAAAAACATACTAAAGCGCCATCTAGCGAAAAGAGATCGAACTACAGAGTATAATAAACTACAAAGCAACTACTAATCCGGTATCGCGAAATAGAGATTCTCGCAGCGATTAGCATATGTACAACATCCCAATATCAACCGTTGGACCGCGGCTCGCCAGGCATGATCAGCTCACCTGGTCGGAGGATCCTCCCTTTGTGTCGGAGGGACATGACACCCGTTCCGTCCACAAAAGAATTATTCTCCTTTTAACGGTCTAAATAAAATCCGCGACAGCATATGTCTATCTTTCAAGGTTATCCTACAATAACCTTTTTATAGTAAACAAATTAAAAATATACATATAAAAAAAATCACGCTATATAACATCACGCTACGGGCAATAGGAGAAGTAGACGAAGATGTGTGGGTCAGCTTATCTTTCATATTCATGATTGGTTTCTTGGTCTAGTAGATAGTGATCCCGTCTGCTAAGTAAAAGGTCATAGGTTCGATTCCTACCCAGGACAATTTTTTGGTGTAATTTATATACAATGTATTATGTAGTTATTTATCAATACATATTTATAGTTATCAATAGTATAGTTACCATAGCACAGGTTTTGCCTAGCTTCTCAGAGGATATTGGCGGTTAGAGCCATACGCGGTTACCGCACCGTATCGACGGAGGCGGCGTGCGCCTTGGCCGGAACTCCGCCGTGGGATTTGGAGGGCGAAGTTTATCGGCGGACGGCTGACTTCCGGGCGGATAGCGGCATACGGCCCCCGCCCGAAGAGATACGCGAGTGGCGTGAGGCCGCTCGGTCGAGTGACGATGGCTTGTTGGTCGTTCCGGTTAGAGACTCCTCGTGCTGGCTTTCCCCTCGTGGAGGCTCTCCAGCCGGTCATCGCCGAGTGGGCAGGGCGGCAGCACGGGACCCTTTCCTTCCGACTGACGCAGGTCCTTTCCGGGCACGGTTGCTTCGGGAAGTATCTGCACTCGGTCGCCAGGAGGGAATTGAGTCCCGCCTGTCACCACTGCGACTGCAGTGAGGACTCGGCTCAGCACACGCTAGCGGCTTGTTCCGCCTGGGCGGCGCAGCGTGGGGTCCTTACTGCAGTTATTGGAGGAGATCTCTCGCTACCGGCCGTCATACGCTCCATGGCCGGTAGCGACAGTTGTTTTACCGCGGTCGCAACCTTCTGCGAAGACGTAATTTCGCGGAAGGAGGCGGCGGAGAAGGCCCGGGAGGACGATATCCACTCGGACCCAATTCGCCGCCGGCGAGCCGGGCGGCGGAGGCGCACATACCAGCGCCTCATGCCGCCTTGAGTGTGGCCGCGGGTGGACGGGACGGGTTTTCCCCTCCATCCGCTACAATGGCCAGCCGTGAGGAGGCGACGTCCGCGTGTGCCGTACGTCGCCTAAAATAGAGAATTTATCCGCAGATGGTGCTTTAAAAAAAAAAAAAGGTTTTGCCTAGCTTGAGGCCGACGGCTTGAGACGGCTGTGCGTGATGATGTTATTTCATACCTCAAAATCGATTTAAAATTTATAACTTTAAACATAAAAGACTTTTGATTTAATTTTCTGTTTATATTTACCACTGAATGGACCTTTAAAGTGAGTACCACTTAAGTCATTACTGGAAAACTTAACAAATGTAGAATTATCAACTCTATTACAAGTTGGTAACTTAATTTGTGAGCGTTGGAGATATTTTCAAATTGAAGTAATTACATTATTTCTGTACAAAATATGAAACGTCGATGGTAAATTTAATTTAAGTTGAATGTTTAACATTTTGCGAGGCATGAACGTTTTAATTAAGCGAAGCAAAAGTTTATTAGGCCAAGGTCAGTACTAGGTACAAAAGTTGAGAAGGACTCCGTAAAACCTGCTAAAGTGAGATAATTTTAACAACGTACATCTGCAATAGACATATCTAGCATTGTTTTGTCTATCGCCAATATGGAAAACATAAAATGTGTAATTCTCTAAAGTATAAGCTAACTTGATAGTACATAAATATGTCCCATGCGATCGTGTGAAGTCGAAACCATTTATAATATGTCCTCTAAACAATCATACATACGTATACAACTCGGTCGTTTCCTTAGAGACTTTAGAAGGTCACCATCAGTGCGCCGTAGATCGACTCGTCTCTTGAGTCCATATGGACTGCCAGTTTTAATACGTAACTGTTCTCGTTTTTTGCAGGTTTTAGCACCTTCTTGAATAAAACTGGCATTCCTATTACCTATGTAATTTATATACAAGTTACCAGGTGAAACGCTTACTTTTTTGCTCCTATTTCGTAAAACAAGATTTCGAGACTTTCTCAAATTATATTATAATAATATTATAATACTTAGAACTGTCTTTGTAAAATCGATTTTATTCATTTAACTGGCAATACTGGTATTTTATTCATATATTAAGATCTGTGCCCATCACTGTCATCACTTTTAACAGCGAGAGCGGACAACTCTGTAAGTACCCTCACTATATTATATTATAATTTATTTTAGAATAAGTTATTCATTATTAATTGATATGATCGATGATTGTGTTTTATTATTTATGAATTATTTATTAATTTTATTATTTAACTATATCGAATATTTATTGAAAGTAATTCTGAACGATTATAATTTTGTGAAAATTATTGTAGATTTTTATAGTTTTTTGGGCATACAAAATATTGTCATCAAGGGCAAATATTTCAATTTATTGTTAATATTTTTTTCCTCTTAAAATGGCAACATTCTAGACAGAAAAGTAACCATTTAAGCTGTTGCGTTGTCTGTTTAGTCGCACAGTATGATGCTAGTTTTAATATTATCTTTTCGAACTCCTTCTCATAACTTTGGAAGAAACTGCTGAAAACTTATCGGTTGTTGTGTTGTAGAATTGAAATCACGAGTCATAAACTTTCAATTTAAAGGCGAGTTTGATAACTAATTGACTCGGTAAACGTCGTTCTACCCTAAGAACAAAAAAATCAATTCGAAACAATTTTTTTTCTACCTACCCACTTTCATGTATAAGAAATATACAAAAAATATATTTAAATCGGTCGCGGAATTTCGAAGTGTAATCACAAATGCTGTGATATTTATATATTGGGTAAAACTGAACTAAATAGAACTTCAATAGTAGATACAATTTTTTTTTACGCGACTTCACGTAAATAGGGTAATGAAGTTGTAACTATCTCAATCCGCTAATATTATATGTATAATATATTATAGAAAAGTGACAGTTATATTTTTACATTTAAACTGTTGCACAATCCATTTTAATGAAATTTAGATTAGCAAAACTTTTATTCCTGAGGGAGAATACGAGTAGGTATAAATTTAACCGATAACCGACATACACGCGGACGGAGCCATGAGCAAAATCTATTTATTTTTAATTATAAAATATTGCTTCAACAACTTGGAAGATATTGGTATATATTACTTCTTGCATTCTCATAAGTTATGTTGAAGGGGGTAGAAATTTATGCGTACAAGATTATTATTACAACACTAAGTTGTAGGTATTATGTACATAGAACGATGTACAATAAGTAAAGGCTTACAGACTGAAGATTGCGGGAGACGACGAAGGCAGCACGCGCTCAAATAATTTGATTGATGAGTTCCAAGCTTATCAGAATAATAATTACACCCGTGCGCACCCTAATCTAAAGATTTATTCTTATGTAGGCCTTGGTTATGGCCTTTTAAGAGATGATAGATCTACTATTGGAAATATATTGATTCTGTAGACTATAGATATAAATATAACTAAGACAGTTTCTACGTTCGTCTGTGCTTGAGGAAGTTGTTCAGAACGAGTGTATGGTTACGGTAAATATCTACACAATATTGTGACTGTGGCCTATTCTTAAAGTAAATCGGCAAGAGCCGCGCGGTCTCGTAAGCATACGTTAGGGCCGCTCGTCTACAGTATTTTAATTTCATCTACCTACTACTTGAGTTTTATTGTTGTTTTGGGATTTTTATTAATACTCTATTTTTAATTTTAAGTGATCATATCCTTTGATCCTCATATAAATAGGTCAAAACCACGGTTAAAAAACAAACGAACACTTTTAATATTGATCGGCGAAGACGTTACTATTATTTAGACTGAATTAATAAATTTATTCCTTAGAATAAATGTTTGTTACGTCAGAAGAGATTGGAAACGAATACTATACATAATATATAGGTATAGGATTACAAGTACTGAAACGGCATTCACACAAGTATTTATTTACATATTAGCCACGAACTTGGATCGTGAAGAAAAGGTACGATCGTATATACTCGAGTTAGGCCGTTGAGCGAGTTTGTTGGTAAAACGAACCAATCTCAAGTAAGTAATAAAAAGAAATACTAGTTTTAAATGGGTAAGAAATGGCTTAGTTTTTATGCTTTAAATTTGTAACACAAAATAAGACATTGAATTATAGAAGAATTGAAAGAAATATTACTTTTACCGTTTTTATAGATTACCTTATCGTAGATATAGACCACGATATGAAGAACTAAGTTATCAATGTTAAGTAGTTAGAATTAAACATAAGTATTGTTTAGATCAAGCTCTGCGTTACCAGTCTTTAACAGTTCACTGCTGGACATATCTGCGGGATAGGAAGGAACCTTACACTTAACGAATATTTTAATCTCGAGATCAGATCACTAAAATCAATTATAAATTAGTTTCAATGACTGAAGTAATATAAACTGAAGTTATGTGTTAATATTTCATCGATATTTGTACTTATAAATAAAAATTAAATAAATAAATATTTTGGACATTTGACACACAACGCCATCTAGTTTCAAACTGAGCAGAGCTTGTGCTATGATAACTAGACTGACTGATAGAATACTTATATTTTTTCTTCGTAAATACATACAAAGTTATACAAGAAAACACCCAATCTTCGAAACAAATATTTGCAGATCATACAAACATTCGGTCCGACCCGGGATTCAAAGCCGAGACCTCGAGCACAGCAATCTTATTCACTATCGTTGCGCCACCGAGGCAGTTATGTTTGTTGATGTTTTGTGTCGAGGTCAAATGTTTTGTTGATCAAATATAAGCTTTATATCATCATCATCATCTCAGCCACTGCTGGACATAGACCTCCCCCAAGCTTTATATGCATTTGGATATTTAGAAAATTCACATAAACCACCGTTTATTCGAGACATATGGAAGTATTGGAACACTTACTTCTCTATACTGTAAAACGAAAATAATATTTCTTATCACCTCGTACAGTCAACATAGATTTCATAGCATATTTGCGGGTAGTTATGTGTCTGCTTATGCTAATGTTTTTTTAAAAGATTTCACATTTGTTATAGCAGACCTGTTGGGCAATAGAATCGTATCGCACAATTTGATCAGTGTATAATTTCAGAGGCGAGACACGTGCTGCCTAAGAGGTTGATTGAATTAGATCAATTGACTAAACAAGCAGTGAAACTAATGAAGTGTGTATGAATTATAAGAAGATAACAGTCTGATCTGGTAAGCGTTCACTTTATTTATAGTTCGTACTAGTGTAAAATGTGAAATATGGATATTCAGTAATTATATTCAGTATTTCTGTTTACAATTATAAGTCCAAAATGTTCATGTTATTGAACTCCTGAACCCTAGACGTAGAAGGCAACGCACTGAACTTAGAAGTTAGTCGAATTGACTAGAGCAGTCGTCAAAGTAATTGGAAAGTTCCTAGTATTAAAGCAAAGGACCTAAACGACGACGAACGACGTTTTATCATGTGTTAATTCCTGCTTCAATTGCAGAAAATGAAAGTTTATCTGCACCATCTTATCACTGCAGATGAAAATAGAATTCGCTATGACCATTCAGAGGCGTCAGGTATCGGTCACGCATCAACATCGACATCAAAACCAACTCTCCACTCTCTTCTTTGCATTTGGTGGGATCAGCAGGGTGTAATCTGTTGAGCTGTTTCAACCTCATGAAACTATCACGGGAGTTCGCTAATTCAAGATCTATAATATATATATTTATAAATGGTCTAAAATGTTTACATGTTATTGAAAGTCACCTTGTCACATTGACACCAACGATAAAATTGTTATGTATTTTTTTTAGAATTTTAAGAATTATATTAATTGGAACTCCGAAGTACTTGTATGCCAAAACGTACTTTCTATATTACATTTTGCTTGAACTTTCTTAAGATCTAACGAGAAAAGACATTCATTTGAGAAGTTTGAAATAAATTATACTGAGATTGCACGATTGGCCTAGTGGCTTAAGCGGTCGCTACGCCGTTTTCCACTTTGCTGAGTCTTGTGGGTTCAAATCCTACATGGGACAACACTTTGTGTGAGTCTGGGTGTTCTTTGTGTTCGTTTGTTGTATGTTTGTAAAGTCCCCCGCGATACAGGATTTATTCCTAATGCGGGCTTTGTCCTACTTTAAAAAAAAAAAAATTGGTAATATTTGTTTAATCATTTCAGGCTGAGTTATGAATATTGTAACGGGGCTCATGGTGTCGAGGCAATTAGTGATCTCTTTCTATTCCATGAATTGCGCGCTTGAACTACAATCAATGGGTATGAAACGTTCTGCGCATGAATTCGTTTTTGGGTATATTACGTTCTTTCGAAGTCGAAGAACTGGGATTTAGTAAGCTGCTACTAAGTAGCCTCTTGACTATAATAGTTTTGTAAGCAGAAAGTGGAGGTGGTGATTTGCTTGCATCAAATTTTACTGTGGGTTTAATTTTCAAGACCGTTGGGTGAGTCCGTGAAGTGATTTTAAGGTAAACGATTTCTGGCGTTATCACTACGATCTGTTCTGACGAGTTTGTAAACTGAATTAACTTGAAATAAATTTTTGTTTGTAGCTAATATTTATTTAATAATTTTGGAATTACATAACAATTTGGTAAAAATGTGACGGGAATGACGACATCGATGAAGTTCTAGCTAGAGAAAGATAATTTACAGGATAAGGAATTATGTGATGTATGTGACTGTACATCGGATTCGTGTTTTTCTGCTGGAACTTTTACATGTATGAATGAAGGTATTTAAAAAAAATTTCAATATCATACTCAATTTTGTTTAGATGCTAAAATAGGCCTATACCTAATTAGTACTAAAAATTACACTGCAATGTTTCTCAAATATTTTTGTAAAGAATTGATCACCCTAAAAAGAAAAATTTCATTTTTCGATGAATCGCCTTTTTTAATTCTCAATTGTATTCGAAATCCGAGATAACTCCATTCTTAGCTCTTGAATTTGGTCAAATATTATGTTTTCAGAAAAAATTACCACTAATATTTTACTAAATACTAATTAAACTTCTGAAGAATGTTTAAGAATGTTAAGAATATACTTTGTTTTTTTTTATTTATTAATATTTTTACTTCTTCACTTCAGCTTCAGCCGACATGAATTACGGCTGTGTCAGCTGGTCTCTTTATGTTACCGTTTCTGTAAGGAGGAAGCCGAGGTGTCGTTTACTGAATGAAATCTTTAGCGATCGCAGTAAGTCTTTTTACTACAGCATTTTCATTTTCAGAAGAGTAGAGATGATATATATTTTTGAAGTCTGTCTAGTGAGTCCGTGGCATGACATTAAGAATACGATGTATCACTAACCTCCCATTAATCCCGTGCATATTCCGTCGGCAAAGAGTCCACGAGAACGCCGACATCTCTTCGCTGATTTTTCTTTTACTTGACTAAGTGTATTTGGTTTATTAATATAGACACGATTCTTCAAATAACCCCATAAAAAGAAGTCTGCTAGGGATAGATCTGGATTTCTGCATAGCCATGGAATCACCTCGTCTGGAAACCAGTTTTTTCGGAAACATCTTTGACCACCGGCAGGGACTCATTGAATGTGTGACAAGTGACTCCATCTTGTTGAAACCTTCTGTTACGATTGTAACCAGCAAATTTCAGTATTTCAAGTACCAAGAATTCCCGTAACATCTTTGCGCGGGATATTAGATTCAAACATTAGCGAATTCTTGGTCCACCCTATATTATAATAATTTAATATTTTGTTAAGCACGTGACTACCGATTACAGGATAAGGACGCCAAGAGCAGTGTTTGGTTGAAGTGAAGGCAACGGCGAAGATTCCCACAACACTTTTGGTTACCCGTGGTAGAAAAGACTCCTCCACGTGTGCTATGTGCACAATACCTGGATCGAATTGTTACTCGAAGATTGTTGAATATTGGATCAGTTTGTGGCGCTGCCTGCTGTGTAGACGTCTGGCGATTTTGCTATTATTAATTTGTAATTTTTAACAAAGATTTGCCTCTTAATATAATTTATCAAAATAATTTGTATTATTATTATTAACAGCACTATAACCTTTTTTTATTAGTTTTTAGGGAAATAAACATAATATAATAATTTTGGAGAAATATACATTGAATAAAATAATATTTTTTAGTCTATATAAGACTGTCAAAATTATTACCTTACCTTTTGGCTTCACCGTAGTCCGGTAAAAAGAGGTTATGACAAATCCTCACTTATACTTGTATATAACGGAATAAAGTTAAAGAATACATTTGGGCACAAGACTTTTAATGGTATAAAATATATCAAAAGAATATCTAATTGTTTGTGGAATACAAAGTAGAAGTTTCATTATGTGCTAATTTCCGTAAAACTTCCAAGAGGCTTTAGACGTTTGTAGTTTCTACCGTATCATCGAAGGCGGCTAATGGTGGGCTGTCCTATGCAGCCGTATTCAAGAGGGTCAGTCTCGTCAATGATTTCGGGACGGTAGAGGTCAGGATGCATCTTGCTCAAACAGGGATTCGAGTCCTCGAGTTTCTTGGAGCTAAGGGCGTAAAGACGGCAGATGCATGGTCTGATTATGTTCTTCCTCACCCAAACTAGTTGAGTGACCGAGACGGTTTCTGGGTAGTCGCTGGTAGTCGCAGGCAGACCGTTTAGGAGGTGGGAGGAGGGGATCGAGTCCCGTTTGTCACCACTGTGACTGCAGTGAGGACTCTGTTCGGCACACTTTGATGGTCTGTCTCACTTTAGTAACATAGTATCGAGCCCTCACTGTAGTCATCGGAGGAGATCTTTCGCTACCGACCATCATACGCTTCGTGGCCGATGATGACAGCTTTTTCTTTATCGCGGTCGCATACTACATACATATTATACAAAAACGTAATTTCGTAGAAGGCAGAGAAGGCCCGAGAGAACTGGAACTTTAGTCTCGCCGCGGATGAATGAGATGCATTCCACTCCATCCGCTATAGTGGACAGCCGATAGAAGGACGTATATTGCCGTCAATATAGAATTCACCCGAAGGTGATGCCCGTACTTGTGGGCAGGTGCTAGGAAGGCTCTGGAGGTCGTAATAACAGCTGTTCTCGGATCTGTCCGATCTCAGGTGCTGAGTGGCACAGCGTGTGATTTCAGTCGCCCTAATTCCGAGTTCCTACACTCCCTCCATAGCAAACCCCAACTGGTAATAGCCCTATGAGGTTTCCATCCTTCTATTAAAAGAACGTTAACACCTTTATGATAAGTGCTTTAAAATAGTACAGTAAAAATAAGAAAAATCACAGCTTGTTGTAGTATTTTTAATACGAACGTACATTGTGGATATATTTAACAAGCTTTACATGTACAGACACGGGTTCCTAATACATTGTCAGAAGTTTAACATTCATGGTATACAATGTAAATTACGGATGTTTAGTTGTCATTAAAAATCAATAAAGAAATATATGGTTACTTAGTTAACAATTAATAATGAATTTAAAACACCAAAAAACACGACATCATGAGTAAACGGTGAACTAAAAAGAAATAAATACTTTCACGAAGAGACACAAGAACTATAATTTTTTCATACCTTACCTAGGTATGAAAGAATTATAAATATTGTGAACAGTGATTTACAATTCGTCAAAGTTTTGTTAAGAATGAAATGAAGATGATTTACTATCAGATCACTTAGTTTCTTACTTTGTTAATTATCTTTCTGGAGCTAAAAGTTCGTCCATATACCGATATGCACCACACTTCTCGCAAAGCACAATAAATTGCTGAAATACAAACAATTGTTAGCAATAAAAAAAATATAATGTAAATCAAAGTTGTCTAAATCACGGAGCAGACATTTTCTCTCGTTAGGTCATAAGGAAGAACAAACAAAATAATAAAAATAATATTTGGACATTAGACACACGAAGCCATCTGGTTTCACAATAAGCAGAATTTGTAATATAAAATCTAGATTGACTGACAGAATACTTAAAAAAAAATTACAAGTATATTGCACTTGACGGGTGAATATTTTTTACATATTGAGGCACCTCTGTACCATGGAGAGTACGTTTAACAGTCGGTCAGGTTGCTATACAAAATATCTTTGGCTGTCGTTAAGGGTAGTTGGTGCCCTAAACAGTCCGAAAATGACCTTTCTATAGAACTTCAATGTTATCTAGGGTTGCTCCATGTAATTTAGGAAAAACGGCTCGGAGGGATAGAAAACACATATTTTCATATCAAACACTCAAACTCCGAAATACAAAAATGTAGACAAAACAAATATCAAAATGTAGAAGTAGAGTAGAGTTCTGATCAATTGTTCCTCCTTTTACAATCTCAACAAAAAAATAACAAAATAATTACTTTATTAGTTCAAAAAAGTTGTGTAGACTTTCAAAAACATTTAAAAAATTAAACTATTTCTACATACACACATTATTATAAATAAAGCCAACACTTACCAGGTTATAATAGTTTCGTAATCGGTCCATCGTTGTAGGATGGTACTTTCGCTCAAGATTATGCTTTTTAACTATTTTGATAGCTCTTAGTGTCAATTCGAATAACCCTAAGGGTTCATTACGAAGCCTTCTTCTACCTCCAGGATGTGTCGTATGGAACGGGGAGCTTTGTTCTGCACTGCTCCCATCCCTTGGATCAGGTAACTTCAGCATGGTCGAACTCAAACTTACTTGATGCCTACACTTCTAATATTAGTGAAAATTTATCCGATATTTTGTATAGATAGAGATAAAGAATGAAGCAAAAACTAAATGTAACTTATAAAAATATCAGCACGACAACTAAAGCTAGCACTAGCACCGAAGAACACAGAAATAAGAATGACTGATTTCTTACAAAATATTTTAAATAACACCATAGCCTTAAGGGTCTTGAGAACAATAAACACAATATAAAGCTTGTAAAAATAAATAAACAATTGGTTGGATAGTTTCATATTGAAATATTACACTCCCAGACAAGTTTTTAAATATGTCTCATTGTTACTGTAGTCTCCTTTATAAAATAATCAAACAGGTAGAAAGATAAAAAAAATGGCCAGCTTCAGTTCGATCATTACTTGGCCTTGTATAATGGCTTTTGAATTTGCTGGTAGAACAGCATGCTACACAAGTTATTTCATAGTTTACCGAAACATGTGTTAAACTGTTCTGAATCAGCCAAGGCAACTTTGTACCTTCTGAAGATCTTATCAGTGTGCCTTCTTTGTTTTTTAATAACCAAAATAGTTTAAAACTATTTAGATGCATTTCAATAAAAAACACATTTCAGTAGGGTAAGAAAATTAAATTTCAATAGATTTGAATTTCAATTTTTTGTAGTTACTACGTTACGAGAAATTTGGTAATGTGAACGTGATTTTTTTTATACAACACAAATTTATATAATTGATCGGGCCAGGACTGAGCTGTTAGTGTATTACTATGAGTTAAACCATGGAATAAATAAGGAGAAACGAGAATAAAAATTTCATGGTACGGAATTCAGTAAAAGAAGCAATCGTAACAAACGAACTATTTTTTTCTACCATCACATAACACCAACAGCCTTTCAGAGTCCACTGTTGGATATTATAGATCTTTCCTTGGCAAGAGGTTCTAGCCTACTATACCACGCTGGCCAGACGGGATGATATAGAGTTTGTTTCAAATTTGTTTTCTCTTCATAAATAGAGGTGGTGACACTCCGTATTTTTAATCCGTCACCATACAGAGAGTGATTGAAAAACTCACAAAAAAAATGATGACAATGTTCCCTCAGCCTATTTCGGCCACGCGGCCAGTCTCAACGGAGATTGATAACTACGCAGGAGATATTATAATACACAAGTGTGTGCGTAAACACAGAAACACTTTCTTTTCCCTTATTCTCATAATACGATGGGACGGCTATCCGACAAGACATACAACTGACTTGAGGTAATTACATTTTTAAGTATCGTAAAAGGCTTTGTAGTGAGCAAGCCCCGTAGGAATTAGGAAATTTATATTTTACAATTCTTAGTTATGCTACAGGAATCCAAGCTGCATTATTACATATGCGGCATAGTTTATAATCAAAATAAGGTCACCATTTTAGAACGATGGCTTGTCACTCAGATTTTCATTAAAGTTATTATTGTAAACAATAATAAACGTTAAGAACACTCGAGAGCAATATATTTTTTTTATTTAGGGTCTGCCAAAGTGACTTTACTCTAACTGATGGCAAGCACGAATAGAATTCAAGAGTGGTGGTCACCATATTCGTTACGAATGCAGACAATATAGTATGGTTACACACGCTTTGGCGATCTAGTGAGATGCTTTTTCACGCCCCGCTTTAAGGACCCGGAATCAAAGTGGGATATTGGAATTACATGATTTTCTTTATGATATAGGAAGGTAAACGAGCAGACGCGTCACGCGATGGTAAGTTGCTAACCTCACCCACGCATGGAAACCCGCAACTCAAAAATTACAAATCCGTTGCCACCCATTCATTGATCACTAGATTTGTTTGTATATGAATTAGTTATTTACCATTCACTGACATATGCTCAAAGCAACAAAAGCATCAAAAAACTCATACCCTAAGAATGTTATCTTTATCATTATCATTAAAAACTTGTAACAGTCCATTAAGTTTTGGTTAATAAAATTTTGTAATGCTATCTTAGTAAAATAAATTTTGTTCACGTAACATACTATTATTGGTCCCTAAACGTTATTAATAAAATGTACTTGGCTTGAGGGAGACAAACATAATATAATAATTTTGAAGAAACAAACATAAAATAAAATAATAATTTTTAGTCTATATAAGACTGTCAAAATTATTACCCTACCTTTTGGCTTCACCGTAGTCGGGTAAAAAGGGTTATGAAAAATCTACACTTATAAATAACGGAATAAAGTTAAAGAATACCTTTGGGCACAAGACTTGTAGAGGTACAAAATAGATCAAAAGAATATATAATTGTTTGTGGAATACAAAGTAGAAGTTTCATTATGTGCTAATTTCCGTGAAACTTCCAAGAGGCGAAGAGTAATTTTAATATTGGTAATTAAATGGTGGCTCATTACTATTCCTGTCATTTCCTTATTGATAGTTTGAAGGAAAAAATCTTTGGTCATTTCTACGCCTCTCGTCCTGTTATTGTCATGTAAAACTGTTATAGTACCCGGAAAGGTGTCTCTTTTTGGAATGCAAATTTCTAATTCTCTCACACTATATATTATGCCTAAAATTTATACATACGAGTATAAGAGAAAAGCACATAAGTATTTCGAACAAATGAAGTATTTATTAATTTACAACGGGAACCTCAGTTCAGTTCAGCTCAGCTCTTGTGAATATACATAAGTGTATAGGTTACATACACACACGTATCAATCGTGTTAGGATTCATCTAATTTAAAATCAACTTGAAGCTATTCGATATTTATTGCTATGTGGCTCGAACTGAACTAACTCGAGGTCTTTTTTTGTGTGATATATGGTTGTTGGCCTCAGGGCCAACCTTACCCGAGTGTCAGTGAGCGCTGAGGGTCCTCAACCGGTTATTTGTGAAATAACATCGTCCAAGGGCACACCCTATGGGAACGAAATTCAGCTTGGGCCATTACTGACAAACTAGGGCGATTTGTAGTATTTGGTCTACCTTTAAAGAATAGTTCAAGTTCTTTAACGACACCATCATCGTCGTCCATCAAAATTGATAAATCTGTTGAAGTTGTGCGCTTGTGAAGTGCATTGCCTTGCAAAATCAAGCCTCCCCCCTCCTTCCAGAGTTAAAAAACTCACTTTGATAGCATTTATCAAATTTAAAAATATATATATCCAAGCATTATTAACGTTAGGAACATATCTCGTGTCGCGGGGTACTTAATAAACATATATGAAACGGACACAAGGAACACCTGGACTCGGCAGAACTTTTAGTAGATTACAGTGTTAACCCATGTGGAGTTTGAACTCACAACACTTGCCGCAATAAGAAACTGTGCGGCGACCGTTTAAACCACTACGCCCACCGTGCAATCAAACGTCAATTTTCAATTAAATTTGACGGTTTTTGTATTGTGTTTATTGTTCTTCTACGAAAATGTGTTGTTTTTAAAAATTTATAATTTTCACTTCTATTTGTGCACTCTTGTATGTTATTTGGTTGTCTTCCTGATATTTTCGTTATTTACATTACGTGTATTTGCCTTTATTAGTTGATTATGCACCTTTAACACATAAAATGACTTGTAACCTTTTTTTAGTGTCGTAAGTGTTAAGCGCTAGCTATGGCAATCTTGTTGTGGGAACGTACTTTTGGAAACAAAAGCCGTTTTTTGAACGATGAAACTAATAAGATTAGCATATTATTATACTTACATTGTAATAATTGGGATATGTATGTTCAGTTTTAGCAAGAAATCGTAGTAGGTATCGTATATAGTGTGCGGCGGCAGTATGCAGTCTCTCGTGAGGCAGGACCAGCGCCCCCATATAGCGGTAAAGACGGCTGCACCGAGGGTTGGCGAAGAAGACTGCATCATAGGTAGAGGGGGGAAGGGGGCTATTTTCTCAGCGCCCCATTCCAAGCCCTAGTCCCTTAACAGCGATCTGTTCTACAATTGTTCTCACAAATACTAAATGGCAAATAGTTGAATGGAAGGCGAAACCTCACGTCAATATAGAATTCAATAGAAGGTGATGCCCGTACTTGTAGGCTGGTGCTAGGAATGGTCTGGAGGTCATAATAACAGCTGTTGTCGGATCTCTCCGACCTCAGGCGCTGAGTGGGACACCGTGTAGGTTTAGTCGGCCTGATTCCTAATTCCGACACTCCCTCCATAGTAAACCCCGACTGGTAACAGCCCGAGGAAGTTTCCATCCTTTTATTAGTGGAACGTGAACGCTTTTAAATAGTACAATAAAAATAAAAGAAATCACAGTTTGTTGTATTTTATTACGAACGTACATTGTGGACATATTTAACATGTTTTACATGTATACACATGGGTTCCTTATATATGGTCAGAATTTTGACATTCATGATATACAATGTACATTAAGACGTTTAATCGTCATCAAAAGATCAATGAAGAAATATATGATAACCTAGTTATCAAATAATAACAAATTATAAAACACCAAAAAACATGACATGATGAGTAAATAGTGAACTAAAAGGAAATAAATACTTTCACGAAGGGACACAAGAATTCTTTCATACCTTACCTAGGTATGAAAGGATTCTTGTGTCCTTTATACTGTGAATAGTAATTTACAAGTCGTAAAAGTTTCGTTAAGAATGAAATGAAGATGATTTACAATCAAAACACTTAGTTTCTTATCTTGTTAATTATCTTTCTGGAGCTAAAAGTTCGTCGATATCATGAAGTCCACCACACTTCTCACAAACTAAAATAAATTGCTGAAATAATAAATAAACAATTATTAACTATAAAAAAATACAATGTAAATCGAAGTTGTCTAAATCACGGTTTATCAGACATTTTCTTTCGTTAGGTCATAAGGAAGAACAAATAAAATAATAAAAATAATATTTGGTCATTAGACATACAACGCCATCTAGTTTCAAACTAAGCAGAATTTGTAAGAAAAATCTAGATTGACTTGTTACTCAACAAAAAAAATTAAAATATATTGTACTTGACGGGTGAATATTTTTAACATGTTGAAACACCTCCGTATCTCGGAGGGCACGTTCAACAGTCGGTCAGGTTGCTGTACAAAACATCTTTGGCAGTCCTTAGGGGTAGTTGGTGCCCTAAACAGTCCGAAAACGATCTTTCCACAGAACTCCCACGTTATCTAGGGCTCCACGTAATTTGGGAAAAAACAGATCGGAGGGATAGAAAACACATATTATCATATCAAATACCCAAACTCCGAAACAAATATTAAAATGTAGTATGTAAAGATTATTTTTTTTTAAATTACGGAGTTCTGATCAATTGTTCCTCCTGTTACCATTTTAACGAAAATTTAACAAAGCAATTATTATATAAATATATATATATATATATATTATTATATTAATTATTTTATTAGTTCAAAAAAGTTGTGTAGACTTTCAATATTATTTAAAAAATTAAACTATTTCTACATACACATATTATTATAAATAAAGCCAACACTTACCAGGTTATAATAATTTCTTATTAGGTCCATCGCTGCAGGATGGTACTTTTTCCCAAGATTGTTCTGATCACATAATCTGATAGTTCTTTGTGTCAATTCGAATAACCCTAAGGGTTCATTACGAAGCCTTCTACCTCCAGGATGTATCGTATAGAACGGGGATCTTTGTTCTGTTCTGCCCCCATCCCTTGGATCAGGCAGCTTCACCATGATTGCACTCACACTTACTTGATGCCAATACTTATAATACTGGTGAAAATTTATCGGATATTTTGTATAGATAGTGATGCGTAGTTAACTAATGAGGTATTAATGAAGCAAATACTTAATGTAAATTATAAAATATCAGTACGACAACTAAAGTGTGCATTAGCACTAAAGAACACAGAAATAGAAATGACTGATTTCTTAGAAAATATTTTAAATAACACCATTTCCTTAAGGGTCTTGAGAATAATAAACACAATATAAAGCTTGTAAAAATAAATAAACAATTGGTTCCATAGCTTCATATTGAAAGATTACACTCCCAGACAAGTTTTTAGGAATGTCCTATTGTTACTGTAGTCTCCTTCATAAAAATAATCGAACAGGTAGAAAAGGTTTGTGATCGCCAAGTTACCTGATTTTGAATGGTTACCGCTAGGAAAAAAAATTGGCCAGCAAGAGTTAGGTTGTGAGCGAGGGCGAGAGGGTTTTTAATAAGACAAGTGTTCGGCTTGAAGAGTGGATTGAGACTAACTTTATTTATGAAACCATTTCTTAAAGTTAAAACAGTATTGTTATTGAAATGTGTTGAAGACAAAGAGCTATTTGATCTAATGTTTAGTCTGCGGCTTATCATCTAAGTGGTGGTTCATGACGGATGTCAAGATTAACTTTATTTATAATATAATACACAGTATTCTGATTATGCGTTGGAGACAAGGGGCTAGTTGTTCTATTGTTTCCAGGGCGTCTGTGGCTTATCAGCTAAGTGGTCGTTCATGACTGATGCTATTGTAGGGCGTCACGTCTATGACGACATAACTCCTCCCCCCTTAAGACGGAGGCGGCACGAAGGCTGCGAAGGCTGAAGTTCAACGGCTTCCGGTTGTGCAGCCGAGATTTTCGTTGATCTAGTTTTCTACCAGAATTTGTAGACTGCAATTCCTATTCCTGTTGCTGTTATTATGAAGTAGAGTGCAATTGATGACCAGCTGGGGGTGCTTGGAATCATGGTTAAGTTTTCGCTTGTATTCTTTAATTCTTCTGTTTGTTGCAGCGTACTTTTCAGGTTATCTAGTTCTATGTTGTCTAGTTTTGTCTTTGATTTGATGTATAATATTGTTGTTGTAGCTTGCAGTGGCGTAGGTGCAGTTAGGCGGATCTTCGTGTTGTATTAGTTGAGCTATGCAGTCCGTAGAGTACAGTAAGGGTTGCCATTCTAAATGTTTGCAGATGACGTTGTCCCCGGTGATGTATGTGTATGGCTCGTGAGGGTTGGCAAACTCATTATTTCCCAAGATTAGGATGGGGTTGCTAGGTATAAGTACTGTGTTGTTATTATTAGGGATAGAATACAGGTGTAATAGGTTGTAAGGTTGTTCGGTAACAATTGGTATGTCCAGTATGAAGTTAAGGGTTTGATTAGTGTTATAAGCTTTAACAGTGATTGCTTTTTCCCATAGATGGATACTATCCATGTTAGGGTTAAAGGCTAGGTATATATTTACTGTGGCATTTACTTTTAATTTAATTGTATTATAATTGCAACATATATCTAGATATATCTGTCTTATTTTCGTAATTTTATAATTACGGCTATGTTGGGTGATTTCGTTCGCATGTGTCAGGTGTCTTTGGTAAGTCTAATAGGTCACGAATGTCTATGTTCTCTAGGTTTGGGTCTAATAATGGGATGTGGACTAATTGATCTGTATTTTGTGTTCTGTGTTTGTTTTTAATTAAACAAGTGATAGACGGATCGTCCATATTGTGAATTAAGTTAAGTGCATCTTGTACACCTTCAATATAAAAATATAAGGTCCTCCTGTTCCCATCATAACTGGGTAACTGGGTGGAGAACGTGGAGAAATCGGTGGTTACCGATTTTTCGTCTATGAAAGATTTTTCAATTAGTACCTTCTTTTCACTTGTCATTTTTAACTACAGTGATACGAATGGTAACAACGAAAGAAAATTCTTTTCTAAGTACCGTATTGCATTAAAAAAAAATAATGCTATAACGGTTTTTTACGATACTGGATACACCAAATGTTATGGGGATGTCCAGGAAATCGTTTAAGGAGTCTCGGGAGTAGTAGAGTTTTATACTTACCCCACGAGCATTGCCGATTTGTAGGCTGAGATGGAGGTGAGTCTTCGTTTCTTCAGCTGGTCAGCTTGTCTGCCTCTGCTTTGCACTACGCTCACTGTAGATTCTTTTATTCGCGAACGCGGACGCTTAGCAAAGGTATTCTCTGCAGCAGGAACCGACAGTATCGCGACGAACCGACTGCGCCAGTTAGGTTGTGAGCGAGGGCGAGAGGGTTTTTAATAAGACAAGTGTTCGGCTTGAAGAGTGGATTGAGACTAACTTTATTTATGAAACCATTTCTTAAAGTTAAAACAGTATTGTTATTGAAATGTGTTGAAGACAAAGAGCTATTTGATCTAATGTTTAGTCTGCGGCTTATCATCTAAGTGGTGGTTCATGACGGATGTCAAGATTAACTTTATTTATAATATAATACACAGTATTCTGATTATGCGTTGGAGACAAGGGGCTAGTTGTTCTATTGTTTCCAGGGCGTCTGTGGCTTATCAGCTAAGTGGTCGTTCATGACTGATGCTATTGTAGGGCGTCACGTCTATGACGACATAACTCAAGCGAAGAGGTTTTAGCATACTAAACCAAGACGGCCAGGCGGCATGATGTAAGGTTAGTTTCAAGATTGTTTTCTCTTCGCAAATAGAGGTGGCAATACACTCCGTATTCTTAATCTGTCATCATACAGAGAATTATTAAAAAACTCACAAAAAAAAATGATGACGCTTTACCCTTAGCCTATTTCGGCCACGTGCAAGAGCAATATATTCTTTTTTTATTTAGGGCCTGCCAAAGTGACTTTACTCAACCTGATGGCAAGCACGAATAACATCCAAGAGCGGTGGTCGCCATGCTGAGATGCTTTTTTCACGCCCTGCTTTAAGGACACGGAATCATAGTGGGACATCGGAATTATTTGATATTTTTATGATATAGGAGGGACGCGTCAAACGATGGCAAGGTGCTAACCTCACCCACGCATGGAAATCTGTTACTCAAAATTTACAAATGCGTTGCCACCCATTCCTTGATCACTAGATTTGTTTGTATATGAATTAGGTATTTACCATTCATTAATGTGTGCCCAAAGCAACTGAATAATATATCTCTCACCCTAAGAATGTTATCTTCATTGTCATCATTAAAACCTGTAACAGTCCATTATTGGATATAGACTTCTTCTTAGCAAAGAGGTTTTGGTTAATAAAACTTTGTAATGTTATCTTAGTAAAATAAATTTTGTTCATGTAACGTACAATTGTTGGTCCCTAAATGTTATTAATAAAATGTACTTCTCATTTATTGTTATTACTCTGTGGGTTCGATATACTGTACCAGTATAATAACATCAAGCAATTGTTTGTTCTCAAAAAGTGACCTAGCGAAGATTTCCTTATCACACGCATCGTCCAAGCTCTTCCTAAGTACATTGATGTAAGTCGATTTGTAGTAATTACTCTCGAGTTTAATAAACCACTAATTGGTATGTATCTATCAAACATAATTATGAATCATTTAGAATCGTTAGATAAATAACATATATTTAACAATATAACCAATCTACATGGGCCCCGCCAGAATTATTTTCAGGGAGGTACATCTACATCTACACATACTATTAACTAATATGCAATGTAGAATTATACTAGGTACTTGTAGATAGGTGTACTTTACCTGTGAAATGGACGTTGTTTATGAAATAAGTTAACGTATTTTTCGTTGTCTTTTTGTTTAAAACAAAAAAATTAAATATAAGATTTAAAACAACTTTACTCAAAGTATTGTCTATCATTAAAAACCCATGTTTGCCATCATTTTAGCAAGAATCTAATCTCCCGTCGAAAAACGATTCATATTTTGACACAATTCATGAATCGACCCAGTTTTCGATTTCTTCCAAAGAATGGAAGCGCTGCTCACACAAACCATGCGTCATCGACCGGCCAAGTGGTAACCGATGGGGCTATGTCCAGTGAATACGGCGGGTTGTGAAGAACGTTCTTTTTTAACTACACAATTTTTTAACACAAGACTGACTCATAGAAATTGGAAATAATAACAATTTGTTCGATCCCCACAAAAGGGACAATACTTCGTGCAAGCCACAAACTTTTATCCTGTGTTTGAATGTTCTTCATAACAGTTTCACGTATGTTTGTAAAGTCCCTCGCGATAAAGAAGATATGCCTGTTGGGTAGTTGTATTTTAAGGAAAAAATGGTAAAAGAAGGAAAAGCATAAAAATAATCTAAGAATGTTCATATATCAATTCTGACGACCGTTTTCATTCCTTCTTATTGAAAATATAACATTAGTTGAATAGTATATAGTTATGTATAATAGTATTACCAATTTCAGAAACAGCAAGAAGCAAAACATTTATGGGAGATTAGAATGATGAACCATCCATACTACGATGATACCGGGTAGCCTATGCAAGTTTATAAGCTATTTGAAGTTTAAGTAGATACTGCGTAACTTAAACAATTTTAACGAATATACAATGAGAGTTTGCTTTATTGCAGTAAAAAATACGTCACTTCATCATCATCATCATCATCATCATTAATAAACAGTCCACTGACATACGATACTTGTTATATATATATATATATGTGCATATATATATATATGCACATATATACATATATATATATTTTCTAAACATATGTATAAAGTATTCAAAGGTCTTCCTCTTAAATCTTATCCCCAATCGTATAAAATCTAGAAATATGACTAGTTTCAGACGAATCAGTAGAAAGTCGTTGTGATAAATAAGGACTGTTTAATCTAGACATTCCTTATTACTCCCTACGTGGCTCCTTATGTGGAAGGACGGAACCCGCACACACAATGAATATGTATTGATTGTTTACCTATTAATGCCCTAATATGTGTCTTGAAAATCGAAATAAAGTAATTTATTCAAGAACGTGGCTTAATCAATCAGAACATTGTTTGATTAGAATCTTCATCAGTGAGAGAGATAGAAATGCCAAACATCTCAAAAAGGAATGTCATTCCAGTAAACTATCAATAACAGAAATAAAACGAACAGTGATGAGCTACCGTTTAAGTCCCATTTTTAAGGTTCTTTAGCCAAATCGACAACAACGATACTCTAATACTTTCGTCATGACCGTCTGTTCTATGCTCACACTACTTCTTACAGACTATTAATGCTACAAATCTGTATTTCGCAAGAACATATTTTTTAAAATTAACTAATTATGCCGGCAAAGTGCTTAAATAAAATCTTAAAAGAAAAGTTTTTTAGGGTGCCTCTGGTAAATTTAAAGAAAAACATATTTTTTATATTTAACTAATCATGACGACAAAGTGCTTAAATAAAATCTTAAAAGAAAAGTTTTTTAGGGTGCCTCTGGTAAATTTAAAGTAAAACATATTTTTTAAAATTAACTTATCATGCCGACAAAGTGCTTAAATGAAATGTCAAGGGAAAAGGCATGCGAGTCGATGGTTTAATGTCCAACAAAGTAAATTTGGTGCGAAATTTGGTGATAACAGCACGAATTGTTGATTCTCCAAGTCGATTTTTACGACTATAATATGGTCATAATAAACGATGCACATTTTTCACAGAGCACGAATTTTTATAATAAATTTCAACAATTTGCGATGGTTGTTCGTTTGTAAGTCTTTCCATGATGAAATGGCAGAGTATACTGAAAACTTTTCACTTGGCAAGAAGACGTTTCGACGCCATTAGCAACCTGTGCTGCCAACCTGAAAACCTTAACTCTTAAAAAATCACCCTTTATAAGGAATTTTAAAGGAAAGCTGTCATAACTCAGCAAGCTTTATTAGTTTTCAATTAGTAGTCGACCAACTAGTTTACGTTACGTTATTGACCGCTGAAACAGGTAATAAGAAATAACAAAACACTCTTGTTTTATTCATATTTTAGTTGTGTTACTATTGTGATATCTAACTACGGAGCCCTATATTGGGCGTGAGCGGACATACTAAAAAAAATCTTTTCTCATTTTGTCTTTCCATGAAATTAACAATTTCATATTGTTTTGATCTTTGTATACACGACAGTCCGCTCTTCCTCACCGCTTAACAGACAGTTAAAAACTACCAGAAACTAATACTTCAAGCTCTTTATTTTTCATACTAGATAATGAGAGAAAACAAGATAAATTTAATATCTCTAAAAAGTTTTGAAAGTTTTCAGGTACTCAATGCTTTGCTTGGAAATTTCATCAACGAATACATTACATCTTGTCCTGACCAAAACTTCCATTAAGCCCATCCGTAAATTTCACCTTTCCGCCAGTGGACCGTTGACACCCTGGCGATAATTGTCGGCTATCGGATAAATTAATAACGGCACAAAGAAAATAAAAGAAAACTGCGGCATATCGTAATATTTTTCAACATTAAAAAGTATTACATAATGATCTATTCTAGTAAATCACTGACTTTCTACAGTCTGTGATTTACTGTGCCGCGGCGCAGGACCTTTTCCTGCAAACCATGGCACAGTGGTCGATCGGTGTTGCCGTAGCCGCGGAACCCTATTATGTTCCTCCCCGTCCAAACTGGTTGGGTGACCGGGACGGTTCCGTGGCAGTCGTCGGCTCCACGGCGGCTCATTCCCCGCCCTTGTTGCTAAGAGACAAGGGCACTGGATATGTTGCTGCCGAGTGGGGGGGAATCACTATATGTGGTGTATACTTTCCCCCAACCGAAAGTTTGAACGACTTCGAGGTTTTCCTTAACAACTTGGAAACCTCGATGCGGCGTCTAACGTCTGGGCACGTCTTAGTGCTGGGGGACTTCAACGCAAAGTCCATTGCGTGGGGTTCCCCCAGGACGGACGCTAGGGGCGAGGCCGTAGAGGAGTGGGCGGCCTCGGTGGGCTTCTGTTTACTAAACAGGGGCTCCGCCAACACGTGTGTGCGACAGCAGGGAGGGTCGATAGCGGACCTTTCGTTCGCTACCCCTGCCCTCGCCGCACGAGTAAGGAACTGGCGTGTCCTGGAAGAGGTTGAGATGCTCTCGGATCACCTGTACATCGGATTTGAGCTCTCCTATTAAGGAAGCCGGGACGGCCAGCCGAATCGGTAGCGGCCTATAGGCCTATCGTGTTGCTGGACGAGGCGGGTAAACTGTTTGAGAGGATACTCTCTGCCCGCATCGTCCGGCACCTCTGCGAGGTGGGCCCCGATCTGTCGGACGCCCAATTTGGTTTTCGGGCGGGGCGTTCGACGGTCGATGCCGTGCTGCGCCTGAGAGCCGTTACCGAAGAGGCGCTGAGCTGTGGCGGCGTGCTGTTGGCAGTGTCGTTGGACATCGCCAACGCATTTAACAGTCTGCCATTTAGCTGCATCAAGGAAGCACTCCGCTACCATGGAGTGCCAGAGTACCTGAGGCGGCTTGTGGCAGACTATCTTGAGGAGCGTACCGTCATGTACGAGGACCCAGACGGTGTTCTGAGGCAGCGGCTCATGTCGTGCGGTTTTCTGCAGGGATCTGTCCTCGGACCACTCCTGTGGAACATGAGCTACGACTGGGCCCTTCGAGGTCGTCTTCCCCCCGGGCTGGGCGTAATTTGTTACGCAGATGACACATTGGTCACAGCCCGGGGAGCGAACTTTCAAGTGGCGGCGCGCCTGGCCAGCATGGGAGTCTCTTTGGTGGTCGGGTGTATTGAGTCGCTAGGTTTACGGGTGGCCCTAGATAAGACGGAGGCCCTTTTGTTCCATGGGCCCCGTCGTGGTCCACCACCCGGCGCCTCCATCGTAGTCAATTCGGTCCTCGTACCGGTTCAGGCCCAGATGAAGTACCTGGGCCTGATCCTTGACGGGAGGTGGCTCTTCGACGAGCACTTCCGACAGCTTTCTCCAAAGCTGGTCGGCGCTGCCCCTGCCCTCGGGCGACTTTTGCCGAATTTGGGTGGAGCCAGCTTCGCGACGAGACGGCTATACACGGGGGTTGTCCGGTCAATGGCGCTGTATGGTGCGCCGTTGTGGGCGGCGGCTCTGACCGCCCAGAATAGGGCTCGCCTCTGGTGCCCTCAGAGGATATTGGCGGTTAGAGCCATACGTGGTTACCGCACCGTATCGACGGAGGTGGCGTGCGCCTTGGCCGGCACTCCGCCGTGGGATTTGGAGGCGGAAGTGCTCGCCGAAGTTTATCGGCGGACGGCTGACTTTCGGGCGGATAGCGGCATACAGCCTTCGTCCGAAGAGATACGCGAATGGCGAGAGGCCGCTCGTCGAGCCACGATGGCTCGTTGGTCGTTCCGGTTGGAGACTCCTCGTGCTGGCTTTGCCCTCGTGGACGCTCTCCAGACGGTCATCGCCGAGTGGGTAGGGCGGCAGCACGGGACCCTTTCCTTCCGACTGACGCAGATCCTTTCCGGGCACGGTTGCTTAGGGCAGTATCTACACTCGGCGCGCCTCTGCGCTGTAAACCCTGGTGGGGTGACGGCCCAGGGGGTTTCCACTCGTTAAAAAAAAGAAAAGGATATAGTGGGGTGGGGCGCTGAGCTAGAAAACCTCCACGTGATGCACCCTGGTAACGTTGGTGATGGCACTGTTTTTTCCTGTGCCATTTGGAAGAGGACATCACCGCCAACGGCTAATATTCTAGCACGAAGAAGAGGAGGCCATTTTCTTTAGCAATTCGGTTGAGGCTTGGTCCAACAGAGCGAGCATTTTTGTCGATTCCTCTGTTGGCTCATTACTCTTTGGAGCAATGAGGAGGAAAACCTCGATAAAAAATCATTATGGTAGGACCCTTTCATGGGTCGGTGTTTCTCCACTGTCAATGGTGGAGAAAGGAGAACGGGCTCGGTGTGTACTCACACTGCGGCTGAGCTGGCATTGGAAGATTTAATCTTCCTGCCACCGTTGTTACATTGTTATCCCGAAAGGAGTGTCGTGGTTATGTCTCGCGACACCAATCGGGGGTGAGGGTCTTGGCTTAGCCACCCGGACTGCGAGGAAGGAAACCTCTTTAAAAAATTACCCCGAGTCCCGTGTTCTGGCGCGTGACTAGGGGATGCATGGCTGATGGGTAGTTCAGTCGCAAGCGCACTCTCAGCCGAGGCACCTGTGGCCCCCTCGGTTGGACATAAATTTACGCTTGCCCGGGTAGTGGGGGATCTATGCCCGGGTCGACCTTTACTTCTCCCCCTCTCGTGGGTCTATTATGGAATCTTTAAGTAAAAAAAATTACAACAAAAAATAAAAAGGAAGGACAAAAGGAGAAGAGTACGAAGGAGAGAAATATCAGGGCGGACGACCTTACGTCTAACATTGAAGACGTAATAGTTGGAGCGCCTATCTCGGTGGAGCTCCCAGAAGCCATTATGGCCGCTGGGAGCCGAAGAACATCGGAACTATTACGTTTCAAATCCACTGCGCACTCCAGTGCGAGGACGAACGTACTGGAATTTATGGAAATGGAGTTATGTGACAGCCGAAAACGCAGACACTCCAGGGATAGGAGAGCGATACATCCCAAGAGATGCTACCTCCTAAGGTAGCAAGCAGCCGCAGAGGGAGGTCACGAACCCCGGTCTCGGCCCCGTCAGGCTCCGTCTTCTATAAGGCGGAAGCCTATAGACGGGTCAGGGCAGACGGTGATATCTTGGCGGAAGGGGAGATTGGTGATCTCCAGCTAAAAATAATTCAATCATTCAGGGGGATTCAGTTTCTCAAACACCATCGTCCATGCAGGAGAGAGCGAACGTGGCGGTGGCCATTATTCACAAAGTGGCCACCAAGTCAAGTAATCTTAAGGGCTCTTGTGTAAGAGCCCTTAAGGACTCCTCTTCCACTATTGCGGGGGTTGTGGATACCCTCAACGACGACGTGGCTCGTCTCCAGGCGGCCAACGATCACCTGACGGGGCAAGTGGCTAAGCTTAGCGCTCAGTTCGCCCAATTCCGGGCGCATCGTCCGGCAGAAGATCCGATCCCATCCCCGTCTCAGCCAACCCCCTCTTCGAACCTCAGTGGCTTTCCTGATGCCCATCTGCGCCAAATTACGGATGCAGTATGGTGCATGATGGACGGGCGTCTGGTTGGCTTGGAGGCGAAGCTGCCACCGGTACCCGTTGTCCGGCCACCGCTCGCGGCGCATAAGCCGAAGGCCGCATTGGCACCGTCAGTGCTGCCCGTTGTGGACGGTCGCGTGACCTATGCGGCGGCGGCGTTCGTGCTTGTTGCACCCTCAACAGCTCCGAGGGCACGACGGGCGGCGAAGGCAGCGACCAGGACGCCTGAATCGAGGTTAGGGGTTACAACAGCGACAAAGGCTGGAGCGGAGTTCTCTCCGATCCACACTCAAACAGCTGTACCTGGTACCTCCAGCTGTGCTGATTCAACATCTGCCACTTGCACCGATGGCTGGCAGGTAGTCGGAGGGGGCTAAGAAGTCCCGAAAACGGGGTAAAAAGGCTGTCCGTAAAGCAGCCTCTACCCCGCAGGCACCATCGGTTGCAGTGGCTACCGTGAAGAAGCCGTGCAAACTGCAGGTGCCTAAAAGCGCGGCTGTGGTAGTCACCGTAACACCGGAGGTGGCTAGTGGCGGACTGTTCTATGCGGCCTTATTTAAGAAGGCCCGGGATAGTCTCACCACTGATTTCGGGACTGAAGGGGTCAGGTTCCGCCTTGCCCCGGGGCTGAAGGTGCAAAGATGGCGGACAGGTTCGCCGAGAGACTGAGAGGAATCTTTGCAGCCACGGATGGTGTGAAGATCGCCAGGCCTATCAAGTGCGCAGAGTTGCGCATTTCGAGCCTGTATGACTCTATAACGACCGAGGATATCCGCGTTGCAATTAGCGAGAAGACGGGCTGCAACGTGGACAACATTAGGGTCGGCACCATCCGCCCCGGTCCTGGAGGGCTTGGCGCAGTGTGGAACCACAGTCCGGTAGTGTCAGTCAAAGTTTTGGACGACGCAGGCAGAATCCTCGTCGGTTTTGTGAATGCCAGAGTCACTGTTCTGGCTGCAAGACCGATGAGGTGCTTTAAGTGCCTAGCGTCCGGACACACACGCGCCAAGTGTGTGAGTTGTTTTGACTGCAGCGGACTATGTCCGCTGTGGTCGACCGGGGCATAAGGCGGCAGAGTGCTCTGCCGCCCCATCATCATATCATTCACTCTAGGCTGTCTCCGCAGGCCCCAACCGCGAAGGTTGACATGGGGGCTGGTCGCTTCACCGGCCACCAGCCGCGCCAAAGAAATTAAGCGAAAGGAGATGCTGGAGGGTCTCGATCGTGACCCCTGGGGTTGCCCTTATCGTGCAGCGCGACAAAAGCTCCGCACGTCGGGCCCCCTGTTACAGAGACACTCTAGCCCAGCTTCCTGTGGGAAGTGGTCGAAGGCCTTTTCCCGCAGTGGGTGGAACACATACCTCTGTCGATGGCCTTCATGGTCGAAGACGACGGGGAGAACGAAGACCATGTTCCGCCCGTCAGGGAATCGGAGGTAAGGGCGGTTGCTCTACGGATCCTCTCTAAGAACACCGCCCCTGGGCCAGACGGGATACCTGCCCGAGTGCTGGCCCGTGCCCTCGAATACATGTTGGACCGCCTCAGGTGGGTCCTGGACGCTAGCTTGTTGTCCGGACGCTTCTCCGAGTGCTGGAAAAGCGGGAAGCTGGTCCTAATAAGGAAGCCAGGACGGCCTGCCGATTCGGTAGCAGCCTGTAGGCCCATTGTAGTGCTTGACGAGGCGGGCAAACTGTTTGAGAGGATACTCTCTGCCCGCATCGTCCGGCAGTAATCGGCGAACGGCTGACTTCCGAGCGGGTAGCGGCAACGGTCCCCGCCCGATGAGATACGCGAGTGACGTTAGGCCGCTCGTCGAGCCACAATGGTTCGTTGGTCGTCCCGGCTGGAGGCTCCACGTGCTAGTTTTGCCACTGTGGAGGCTCTCCAGCTGGTCATCGCCAAGTGGGCAGAGCGACAGCACGGAACCTTTTCCTTCCGACTGACGAAGATTCTTTCCGGGCTATGTTGCTTCGGGAAGTATCTGCACTCAGTCGCCAGGAGGGAATTGAGTCCGGCCTATCACCACTGCTACTGCAGTGAGGACTCGGCTCAGCAAACGCTAGCGGTTTGTTCCGCCTGGACGGCGCAGCGTGGGGTTCTCACTGCAGTTATTGGAGGAGATCTCTCGCTACCGGCCGTTATACGCTCCATGGTCGGTAGCGACAATTGTTTTACCGCGGTCGCAACCTTCTGCGAAGACGTAATTTCGTGGAAAGAGGCGGCGGAAAAGGCCCGGGAAGACGACCTCCGCTCGGACCCAATTCACCACCGGCGAACCGGGCAGCAGAGGCGCGCGTACCAGCATCTCAAGCCGCCTTGAGTGTGGCTGCGGGTGGACGGGACGGGTTTTCCCCTCCATCCGCTACACTGGGCCAGCCGCAAGGAGGTGACGTCCGTGTGTGCCGTACGTCGCGTGAAATAGAGAGTTTATCCGTAGATGGTGCCTGCGGTAGCGGGTAGGCGCTAGGAGGGATCTGGATGTCGTAATAGCAGCTGTTCCCGGATCCCTCCTATGTGAGGCGCAGAGTGGCACACCGTGGTTTTAGACGGTCCGATTCCGACACATCGCCCCACCGTAAACCCCGGTGGGGTGGCCAGACGTTAAAAAAAAAAAGGATATAGTGTTTCATAGTGAAATCTAATGGAAATAGTGACTACAAAAATTCCTAAATGATTTAGAACCTTTCCAGTTATCCTATATAGTGAATAATTATGTTTTGCATACAGTAAAACTTTCATCGAGATGAAGTTGATTTACAATCAGATCATTCAGTTTTTTATCTTATTAATTATATATCTGGAACTAAAAATTCGTTAAACAGGTTGGTGGGGAAAGCACCACAAACCTCACTAAGCACAGTAAAGCTATGAAATAATAACCTAAATATTAGCTATAAACAATGATTTATTTCTAACTTTGCGCATTAACCGATCTTCCATTGTCCTTGTATAGACCATAGTTAAGTGGACATTCTAAAAACGTAAACGTTATTAATAAACTAATCAAATCAGAAATGTTTGGGCACCATGTCATTTCAACGTTTAGATACGTGCTCAGAACAAAGATTTATATAGACTTTAGCGATTGTAGAAAGAGAGATTCTTAGCTAGTCCATCAGACCGTAAGAAAGTTCAAACAAAATGTGAGAAGTATAATTTTACTTAGTTATTATTTTATACATATATATGTAAATATATTTGTATGAAACCAAATATACTCTAATATATATTTTTCTATGGAGATTCCCTATTGTTATTTACAAGCTATAATGTTATAAGGGACGAGTCTATTGTCGTCATTCGGGCAATTTGGGAATTAAAGAAATCGTTCTAAGAACCTTTTTTAACTATATGAATATATTTTATGGGAGAATTATTTAGGTAAGTTTTTTATGCTATAGGGGACAAATGAGAGTCGGGGTTCCAGGGATTTCCTGACTAGGGTGCACCTGGTTTCCCGACTACTGGTGTCTGCGACGGCGTGCGATTTTTGATCGGTTCGAGTCCGACATAACCACCATTCAGTGGTATCCGTGGGAATTGCCGCACAGAAAAAAACAGAGTACAAATGAGAAGGTGAGCACTGGGTCATCTTAACTGTAGCCGCCCATAGACGTCTAAATATCTTACTCGTAAATAATACATAAATGACATGTCAGCCTGAGATGATATTATGATTGTAATGTATCCAGTACCGATGTAGGCCAGTACAAACTCATTCCGAAAAGAACACTATTCTATAGTAGTCTATGAGTCTATTGATCTTTACACATAACATTATCAGCCTAAGTACTGTTATTATTTTGGCAAATATGCTTAATTGTTGCCGAACTCCCAAAATTTGTTCCCTTATTAAGGAGAGTAAGTATAGTTTTATTTTTCTTTGGAATTTGAATTACTCAAGTTTATAACTGGAATTAATTATTTAGTTGCTACTTTTCTCAAAATCACGTACCTTCTATTCTGTATTGTAATTATTTTTTAAGTTTCTTTAGCGGAGTGTATTTCCAAACGTCAAAGCGTAAGATGTTGACAAGTTGTGTGTAGATTTTTTGTTATTAGTTATAGTATTGTAGTGACATTATTCTGTTATCATTATTTTGTTAAAATTTCTCACTACATCCATTAATTTCACAACACAATTTTTTGATTATTTAATACATAACTTATTAGTTAATAACAGTCTTAACTTGCTAACATTTGAGTTCAGTAAACATTTGTCTAAGAGCTTTGGACTTATCTAGTTCTCAAATAACGGTTGTCATATGTTTTGGATCATTCTAGCTTTACAAACTCTTCCTACGAATATATACATAATATTTTTTGTGTAAATTTAAGTAATAAGTAAGTAATAAGTTCATTTATTCACTCCTTCTTAGGGCTATTACAAAGTTATTAAGCTAACAATTGCAACAAATCCTTACAATCCATATTAACGTCGGCAGCCATAATAGTATGAAACTGTGCTATAGCTGCCAGCGCCTTCAATTGCGAACTAACAATTGAATCTACTTTATGTTATACAATACAAATATTGCAACTTAGTGATTCAATCTTTGTATTTTAGGAAAGCAACATTAAATATGTACACCAAACTAAAATCATAAAAACAATAATAATAAAAATAAGTTATGTAGAAGTAATAGAAAAACAAAATATAAATAAAATTAAAAAAAAAATAAAAAAAAAAATCAAACAATTAAACAGAAATAATTGGACAATCGTGTTTGCCAGGGCTATGAGTTTAGAGTGCTTGTGTGAGACTAATTCAACTATGAGTACGAATGTGTGCGTGTGCGCGCGCGTGTGTGTATGTTTTAAGTGTGAGTGTGTGTTTTTTTTTTTTTGTGTATGTGTGTGTGTCTGTGAGTTTGTGTGTGAATTTAAACATAGGTATTATATTGAGTCTTTGGTATGAACTATTTTTTCTGTGTGAGAATAGTCAAGGGTCAGAAGCCAGTCCCGCACGACACTTTTACATTTCTTTAATCTGTGTTGATAAATATTGTTCTCCTTATTCGCAATATTATATAGGCGTGAACCAATTGTTATAAAATGTCGCCCTGCTAGTGCGGTCTTATGTAGTGGTATACTGCAAACTCTGGTCTTGTTGCGTTTTAGTTGCGGAAAGTACATCAGAGTTTGATGTTTACGAAGTATAGTGTTCATTATGAATATCTGGCGTACAGTGAGAATAGAACTTTCGCGATAAAGGAGGGTTGTGGAATACCTAAGGGGTTTTTTGAAAATCACCTTTATGATTGCACGCTGGGCACGCTCCAAGGAAAGTAACGTACTGGTACAAGTGCCGCCCCATGCGACTATACAATACTGTAGCAAAGATTGCGCTAGTGCATGATAGACACACAGTAATGTAGGAAGATCTGCAGACTTCCTGAGTTTATAAAAGAGAGGTATTAGTTTTCTGATTCGAGCTGTTACAGATTGAATATGTAATGACCAGTTAAGATGTCTATCCGGAATTAGACCAAGGTACTTTATGCTATAGGTAGAATTAAGTTCAGGACAGTCACAAACGCTGCTAGTCATGCTATTTATCACAGTCATGTGCTTTAACGCAAAAATCTGTTAGTGGTTGTGTATTTGGTCGCGGTGTAAAGGTTATGTATTTGGTCTTATCCAAGTTTAGTGTTAACAGGCTGTCATCCAACCACCTCCTAATCTCCCTGAAGGAAGAAAGAACAACACTTGCTTTGTCCCTATAAGTAGATTTCTAATTATATTATAAGCGAGTGAAACAAATTATTATTCCATCTGATCTCAAAAACACTCGACCTAGTATCTGTTCATGAGGTGTGCCGTCATTGCCATCTTTCGATATATATATTATTATAAAAATATGTGTGTAAAAATATCCGGATAATACTCTGCGGACTCGAACACGCACTAATATGATGTTCTCTATTATTAAGATGTTGTAATTTGAATTGTCAGACTTAAGTAAAGTAACATAGCAAAAAATGCCTTGGTTCATAATTGATTGATTGTATCTGAAATGACAAATTAGCTGGAAGGTTTTAAGAGGAAATATTAAGTGTACGGATAAATAAAACGCTCTCTTTTATATACCGTATTACAGAGCTACAAGAGAGTACATGAAATATTAGATATTGTAGTGGAACCAGGGTTAGGCAACTCAAACCACTAACAAGTGACGATGTGATGAATTAAGCAGCGAGGTAAACTTAAGAAATCTGCATATTGTTTACAATTGTCACAGTAAAAATAAGAAAGGAATGTTTAAAATGTTAACACAGGTATTTATACCATATGTTTGCATCTGACACTGTTGTTCTGGAGAGGGACTAAGGTAGTAATGTACGAATACAGCCTCGCGGTATCACTCTTTGTTGCGCTGACGAAGGAACATTAGACACGCCGTTGGTTTAGGCATGGCCCAGCGGGTGGTCTATTGACACTGCCTACATCACGCAATATGACGGATGATGTTGGAGTGCACCAGTGCACTTCCTATGTTTTATTTTGAAAGTAAGTCATCTACAGACGCAACATGTAGTGTTTTGTACACCCACTCAATTGGACGATCTTATTGTAAAAAATAATTTCTTCCAGGCAACCTTCGAATGGATGGAAATATTTCGGACATACAGTAGTAGTTGACGATGTATTGAGTTTAGTTTAATAGTTTCGTTTTAATTAGAAACATATACATTTATATACTTACACATATCAATAAACGCACATACAAGTTGTAGATAGGCTTTTTATTTTTATTAGTAAATGTCAAGAGTTTGTAATCCCTATTTATGTCGCATTGGGTTATACAAAAGAAAATATTTTTTTAAAAGGCAATACAGGACTATAATTATTTAAGTAAATCACATATGTAAAAGAAAAACATTCACATTATATCCTAATAAGTGGTTGACTTAGTTATGATGCATTAACCCTATTACGTTCCTCCCCGTCCAAACTGGTTGGGTGACCGGGACGGTTCCGTGGCAGTCGTCGGCTCCACGGCGGCTCATTCCCCACCCTTGTCGCTAAGGGACAAGGGTACTGGATATGTTGCTGCCGAGTGGGGGGGGATCACCGTATATGGTCTTCTATGGTATTCTGGTACTTCTCCCCCAACCGGAGTTTGAGCGACTTCGAGGTTTTCCTTAACAACTTGGAAACCTCGATGCGGTGTCTAACGTCCGGGCACGTCTTAGTGCTGGGGGACTTCAACGCAAAGTCCGTTGCGTGGGGTTCCCCCAGGACGGACGCTAGGGGCTCTGTTTACTAAACAGGGGCTCCACCAATACGTGCGTGCGACAGCAGGGAGGGTCGATAGTGGACCTTTCGTTCGCTACCCCTGCCCTCGCCGCACGAGTAAGGAACTGGCGCATCCTGGAAGAGGTTGAGACGCTCTCGGATCACCTCTACATCCGATTTGAGCTCTCCCGGACCCAGGACCCCAGTAGGGGTCACATGGCGCGGCGTTCTTCTCGCTTTCCGCGGTGGGCTTTAGCCAAATTAAATAGGGACCTACTAGAGGAGGCAGCCATCGTTCACTCTTGACACACACACCCCGGTCGATGGCCTTCATGGTCGGAGACGACGGGGGGAACGAGGACGATGTTCCGCCCGTCAGGGAATCGGAGGTAGGGGCGGTTGTTCTACGGATCCGCTCTAAGAACACCGCCCCGGGCCGGACGGGATACCTGCCCGAGTGCTGGCCCGAGCCCTCGAACACATGTCGGACCGCCTCAGGGAGGTCCTGGACGCTAGCTTGGCGTCTGGACGATTCCCTGAGTGCTGGAAAAGCGGGAAGCTGGTCCTATTGAGGAAGCCGGGACGGCCAGCCGAATCGGTAGCGGCCTATAGGCCCATCGTGTTGCTGGACGAGGCGGGTAAACTGTTTGAGAGGATACTCTCTGCCCGCATCGTCCGGCACCTCTGCGAGGTGGGCCCCGATCTGTCGGACGCCCAATTTCGGGCGGGGCGTTCGACAGTTGATGCCGTGTTGCGCCTGAGGGCCGTTACCGAAGAGGCGGTGAGCTGTGGCGGCGTGCTGTTGGCGGTGTCGTTGGACATCGCCAACGCATTTAACAGTCTGCCATTTAGCAGGGAAGCACTCCACTACCATGGGGTGCCAAAGTACCTGAGGCGGCTTGTGGCAGACTATCTTGAGGAGCGTACTGTCATGTACGAGGACCGAGACGGTGTTCTGAGGCGGCGGCTCATGTCGTGCGGTGTTCCACAGGGGTCTGTCGTCGGACCACTCCTGTGGAACATGGGATACGACTGGGCCCTTCGAGGTCGTCTTCCCCCCGGGCTGGGCGTAATTTGTTACGCAGATGACACATTGGTCACGGCCCGGAGGATGAATTTTCAAGAGGCGGCACGCCTGGCCGCCACGGGTGTCTCTCTGGTGGTCGGGCGAATTGAGGCGCTGGGTTTGCGGGTGGCCCTGGACAAGACGAAGGCCCTTTTGTTCCATGGGCCCCGTCGTGGTCCACCCTACGGCGCCTCCATCGTGGTCAATTCGGTCCTCGTACCGGTTCAGGCCCAGATGAAGTATCTGGGCCTGATCGTCGACGGCAGGTGGCTCTTCGACGAGCACTTCCGACAGCTTTCTCCAAAGCTGGTCGGCGTTGCTTCTGCCCTTGGGCGACTTTTGCCCAATCTGGGTGGAGCTAGCGTCGCGACGAGACGGCTATACACGGGGGTTGTCCGGTCAATGGCGCTGTATGGTGCACCGGCGTGGGCGGCTTGCGCCTTGGCCGGAACTCCCCCGTGGGATTTGGAGGCGGAAGTGCTCGCCGAAGTTTATAGGCGGACGGTTGACTTCCGGGCGGGTAGCGGCATACGGCTCCCGCCCGAAGAGATACGCGAGTGGCGAGAGGCCGCTCGACTTTGTCACGACCGGAATTTGGAAACTCTTAGTTGTACCTAAGAGTTTACAAATATATATATGTCAGTGGCGCAATCTGCATACACTCGCTGTTCTGTATGCCTTACTAATTTCGTTCGTCTATTTCATAGTTAACTATCTGCGCCTATTTATGTGTTCTAGTCATGAGAGGACCCTTTGTTTATTCTACATATACTATATATGTTACATTCCACGAAAATGACGTAATACTCCAGTAACTTTTAAAAAGTTTTGCTATCTACATAAATATTTAAGGAAAATGGTTATGATAATCCGCGGTAAAACACATCTTGGTGTTATAATTGTGCTGTGTATGTAACAACATTTCAACTACCAATTTTAAGAGGTCTTTCGGAATACTATGTTCGTGCATTCAGGATTCAGTTGCATTCAAGAGCAAAATAATTATGTAGTATTCTGGCCATTTGACTGTGTATGTGGATTAACTTGCATGAGTTCTAGCATTAGCAATACATGCATCAGCAGGCTTAATGCCTAAGATATTTTCTGCCAGTCAACCGATTGGTTGATGTAGAGAAAAGATGTGGTTGCCTGAGGGCCGTGACTGAAGAGGTGGTGTGTTGTGGCGGCGTGCTGTTGGTGGTGTCTTTGGACATCAATGGCATTTAATAGTCTGCCATTTTGCTACATAAGGGAAGCACTCCACTACCACAGGGTGCCAGAATACCTAAGGCGGCTTGTAGCTGACTATTTAGAGAAGTGTACATGACGTACGAGGACCGAGATGGTGTTTTGAGGTGGCGATTCATGTCATGTGGCGTTCTGCAGGGGTATGTCCTCAGACCACTCCTGTGGAACATGGGATATGACTGAGCCCTTCGAGGTCGTTTCCGTCCCAGGCTGGGCGTAATTTGTTACGCCGATGACACACTGGTCACAGCCCGGAGAACGAATTTACAAGAGGCGATGCGCCTGGCCACCACGGGAGTCTCTCTGGTGGTAGGGGGCATTGAGGCGCTGGGTTTACGGGTGGCCCTGGGTAAGACGGAGGCCTTATTATTCCATGGGCCCCGTTGTAGTCCGTCGCCCGGCGCCTCCATCGTAGTCAATTCGGTCCTCGTACCGTACCGTATGAATAATCATCGGTAATGAGATTATATGTGTCCCATGTATGATCTCATTACCGATGAACGTGAATAGCTTACTCGTTATGCGATTGAAATTGTAAAAATTCCTCCACACAGGAATTCTAGTTCCACCAAAGGCGTGTGTGAATTGGTATCTCCAGAATACTTTTATCAGACAGAATAGGAGGAATTCCTATATGAATAGTTATACAGAAACATCATAGAAGTTAAACCTATAATATATTTATCTTAGATTACAAAACAAAAGGCAGATCGAACGTATTCAAAAAATAGTATGATGCCATCTATCCACTCCACTTCACTGGTCTATGTCCATAGCTGGACATAAGCCTCTCTGTAGAAAAGAGGTTTTAGACTACCATACCACGCTGGCTAGATGAGTTGGTATAGTCTTACAAAATACTTGTGAGAAATGATATTTGAAATCTAGAATATTTACCATACAGTATACGGACATTGATTTCTTTGTATTAAATTTTGGTTACTTTACAGACATAAAAAATAAATAAATAAAATTACATAACTATAGTGTACTTTTATGTTCTGTTTCACTAGTGACCATTGTTGGTAATTACATTACCATACCATTCATTAAATTTATCATTCGGAAAAAGAAATGAATACAAATAGAATTACACGTTTGCTTAATCTTAAAAGATCTTTTATTCACTCTTATTCTTTCATTGAATCAGTAAACCTTGCTAGTCTGTTTATTAGTAGATGATCGTAGTACCGAGGTGATATTTACATACTTCATTAAAAAATATGGTACAAGTTTTCCACGGCTAAGTTGGACAGGGTTGAACTGATATGAATTAAATAACCGTTGTTATACAACATCAGAGGCCGTTTGTACATAACAAGTTATACTAGCTCGGGATGATAAATAGCTTAATGTTACGTTCAATGAACTTGCAGTTTATCTTTCGGCTTTAGTTCTTGTCTGCGAGATAGTGTAACGATAAACCTTGTTGGATAAATGAAATGTATTTTCAAATGTTTTGATTTAAGATGAATCGACATTAAATCGTTTAAAAATGTAACATAATAAAATTGAACAGTTAGAATTTGCTTATTTGTGTACTTAAAATATAGATATATTAATCATCGTATTCTATTCAAATAATTCCTCGCAGAAACACCTTTTGAAAATCCTCGCGTTCATTCCTCTCAGATACGCTTTCGTTTAGTACAGTAAAATACAAGTGTGTGTATTGTTATTAAAAACAACTAAAACTTTTAATTATTTATTTTTTAAATATAATTTACAAATGAGGTCAGTAAGGAGAATCATCAAAGTGACTGACGCTGCCCAGAGAATTGACGAACTTAGGTGGCCGATGAGACCAAAAAATTTTGGAGTGGCGACCACTTATCTAAAAAAGTAGAGTGAATTGGCCCCCTAAAAAGTTATGCGACGATCTGGTGAAGGTCGTGCGAAGCCATTGGATGCGGGCAGCATAAGACTTGTTGTTGTAGAGTGTCTCGGGGGAGATCTAAGTCCAGCAGTCTATATTTTTCGTCTAAGGTGATTGTGATAACTCTTACAAATTTTTAGATAATAATATTAATGGTAATAATTTAGTATACGCTAATACAGTAGTGTGTTAAAAAGCAACAACTGTTCAATGTTTTAAAAAGTGTATTTAACAGGAGTAAAAGCGAAGTTTTTAAAAAACTGTATCTTAGAGGAAAGTGTACCTATGAAGAATAATTAACTCTGTTTAAGTAATATTTCTTTGTGTATGTTCTTTAATTTCGAATACATAATGTTTTTGCCACTAAACTAAAAAGGAACAACTGTTACATACTACTACTACAACTACACATTTCATATTTTTTACAAAGATAAATGTACAGTATGGTATATGAGTATAACATTTAGCTCTGGCAAATCTAACAAAAGTGTTTATTATTCATTTAGTCTTTTACTATCTATACTGTGTTACTGTCTCACGGATTTGAGATACAAAATAACATTTGTCATTAACACACGAAAATAAATATATGTATCAGCAAATAGCGACAGCGATTTGTTAACTGCCGACAAATGTTTTGAATAGAAACGAGGCACCCTCAAAGGTTTATTCATATCGAAATTATATTTAAAGGGAAGTAGGCACAAATGTCATCAGAACGTCATTTACAACTCCCCGCGTCTTTAGCAGAATTCCCGGACACGGCACGCTCGTGTAGATAATAATACAACTAAATTAAAATGACTACGATGTTATCAAGTACAGATTGTGTTTGATATCATTTACTAGTAAGCTATTAAATGACAATTAGCGTGTATACAACACTATCTCACACATATATTTGTAACAATTGTATTACACCATTTGGAATCGACAGGCCGTTGCTATCATTTCTGTTTTATCATATAATAATATTACAAATCGTTTCAACTGCTATTATATTAGAATTAGAACTACATTTATTAGAATAATTATTGGTGTATTCAAATAAAAATATATTATAAACTGGTCCGACGACCTGGTGAAGGTCGCGGGAAGGCGCTAGGCGGCCCGTGACCGGCTGTTGTGGGGAATCTTGAGGGAGGCCAATGTCCAGCTGTGGACGTCTTTTGGTTACGATGATGATGATGATGATAGTGGTAACGTTTTATTATGTTTGTTCCTTTCATTTAATATTCTCCACTTATAAGGAACATGTTACTAGTAATAGTCATTCCTAATACAAATAGGGACTGCTGATAAATACAAGTTTGAATATATTACCTTAGCCACTAAAGTTACAATTGTGTTTGTATGTCTATCCTTATCCGTTTTGTGTAACTTAAGTAGAGCTTCTGTATTTCTCTTTATTTGAAAGGAAAGAGATTCTCGTGTTGTGTACCTATATTAAAGATGGCGGAATTGTAATTCATACGAGAATAAAACAGATTAGTGTAACATTCATTTTATTTATTTTCATTTAATAAACAAATTTAATACAAAAAATATTCGAAACAATTTATAAGAGGTAGACAATGATATCTTAAATTATTAACGAAAATCTAATATTTTAATTTTAAATAAATGAATGATAAATAGAATTTTAATTCTTACCAAAGAAGACCTCACTCTTCCTTATTAAAAATAAAAATCGTATCCTTTAAGTTAAATTATATTAAATTTTCATTAATTTTACTTAAGTAACATTTCGGAAGGTTTCGAAGAATGTTTCGAGATGGGAGCGCTCCGGAATAGAACGCAGGAAATTAACTGGAAGCTCGGTGCTAATCTAAGGAAGCAATATACGGGTTAAGGCCCGATGTCGCCTTCTTTAATTACTGCAAACCTAACGCAATGCTTGATTAAACTATTTCCGGACAAATTAAGTGAGCCAACAGGGTTACGCTTCACAAAATTGAACCAAATAAGCCCTGACTTCTATTACATGATATAGGTGAGCGTTAATGAGATCGAAACATGTCATTAAACTTGGATCAACGCACTTTGAATTAATTTATAGGATAAATTATATAAAAAAATACAGCCTCAGAATTATTTCACTTATGGAAGATAGAAATAGCACTTTGATCGTCCATGTTGCTCAGTGTTTTTTACAGCTTATTTGTTAATAACCTGCTTGCTTACTTGCTGACAAAAAGGCATTTCGGGAGCGCAATCTTCTTAACACAAAAACAATTTTTAATGGCATCAGCAATGAGTATGGCGACCACTATTCTTGGATTCTATTAATGCTTTTGATCAGGCAGAGTAGAGCTACTGTGGTAGGCTATTAGTAAAAAGAAAACAAAAAAGTCATAAAAATGTGGTCCAAACACATAAGAAAAAATACGACAGTCCACCAGTCAAAAGTTTCGAAATCGATTAAGGTCTGTTACAGGACTATACAAACAGAATTTAATATAGTAACTATTGTTACTAGTAGTGTAATACCAATTATAGAGAAATAAATCTTCAAAAAACTTGTGAAAATCCGTACCGTACCTGAGTGGCGTGGAGTACTTAGACTTCATGAAAAATATTGAAGGGACACTTCTTTATTCTTACACGCACTCAGTCACACCGGCGAGCAACACAGTCGATTTTAAAACTGTACAACTAATAATTTATGAGAAAGTTAATTTTTTACGGAGCATCATCCTCGTCATCTCAAGTGCGTGTCATCCACATTTTTTTCTTTTTGGAGGGATCCTTTAACATAAATATTTTACAGTAATACGCTACTTCTTTAAGAAAATATCTTTGCTTGTGTATCCCAACATTATCGATACACGTGCAGTATTAGACAAAGACAATTATTGTAATTTACATATGTGATGAGTGAAAGGTAAATTTTAAAAAGACATCAACGGCTGCTTAATTACGATTACTTTGCATTATTAAGTCACATGTATAAATTGAACTCTAGTGTAATTAAAATAGGTCAACATAATAAAAATAGAATGCAGCTGTTGAAATGAAACGTTATGCCGTCTTTTTGAAAACTGGTTGTCTTAACTGATTCACTACAATACTTTGCTTCATAGGAAGTATTTTGAATATAAAACTATTTTTAAATTGTCAAGAACACGGCATGCCTATGGGTCACAAACTTGACCGAAACTGATGCCTGATGAACACATATTTGTGGCGCACGTTTGTGGCCCTGTATACGGAATCTATTAGAAGGCAATCTGTGTTTGGGACTCTACATTTATAATTTTACGATTATTACGTTTGTGTTCACGCTGTTTTGTTTTCATAAGGTTTTTTGTAATAATCTACACATAAAATATTTAAAACTAAGTATCTATGGAGCTATAGATTTTGATATTAGCCTTAAAATTACTTAGAAGCTCTTCTCCTCCAAATATAATCGTATTAAAAAAAAAATACTCTTAATTTTTATAAATAAACGTTGATCTTTCAAATTTTTCCATAAGAAAATAATTGATTTGATTGATTGGACTGAGCTATTTATCAGAGGTGGAGTGGAGTCGTATGTCTGTTTCAAATCGATGAAAATCACACAGAATAGATAGGAGAGGCTGCCTCTCATCACTACTTCATCACTGCCACGATTGTTGCCCTGCGCTCAGTCGCTCCAGGTCACTACGTTTCGCAAGGCGTTGAATGCAGGTTACTACTGTATCTATACTAATGATTTAATAGCAGAAATGATTCAAAGATAGTTAAAAGACACCGGAATGCAAACGACCAAGTATAAGATTGAATAAATCGAATAATACAACTAGTAAAAGCAGCTTTTAAAAAAGTATACAATTTAGAGAGTAAAGATTAAATTGAGCGGGGTAAGCAAAATTTATACCTACATGTATTATGCCTTTACAAATTCGACTTACTATATGTCTGGGCTAAATTTCGGATGAAGTATATAATAACTATATAGATGACCCGTGCAACCTAATCTGCGTCTCCTATTGCCCGTTGCGTGATGAATAATATTATACAGCGAGAATAAATTTGTTTACCAAAAAGAAGCTTATAGTGTGCCAACTTTAATAGGTAGGTAGACTATTGTTGATATTTTTTAAGAAATTTTAAAGAGAAAACATCTCTTTCGTAAATTATTTTTGTAAAATTTGATCGTTTACGTACCGCATGCAATGGAAGCTCTCAAAAGGAATAATTTGCCCCCGGTTTTGAAACATTTTTCACTGATACTCAGCTCTTTTTTGGTCGCGGGGAGTAATATATAACTGAATTAAATAAACCGAAAAAATAATTTTTCAAGTCAAAGAGTACTGCAATTAAAGAGTATGCTAAGAGCTAAGTGAGCCAATCGTGAAGTGTTCTTTAAAAATTTAATGCTATTGAAGATATGATAGTGTGATGTTACAGCACACATAAGAAGTTTTGACTGATGGCTGGTTTTACTGTAGTTAATAAAATCGAGTAAATTATACCTATTACTTCATGAATCGAGATGTGTAAGAATAATAAATGGCAACTAAGTGTTCATGCCAAAAGACCGTTAGGTCAAATTACCCAAAACCCATTATATAAACACGCAACGCCTCTGCATACAAAACTGTAACACAAGTATAATCACCCCTACGTCACAACACAATCCCCTTGTACATACAATGTTTAAATTTAGAATACAATATTTATTCAGAAGGCATTTGCTTTGATACTAAGTAACATACATAAATGCTATTTAAAAAAAATTGAGCTAGGTTAAATTAACACTAAAGAAGGGAACTAAAAATTATAAACAAGTACTACCGTCAATAAAGGAGATAATATTATTATGGTAATAGATACCTTCTAGTCTGTTAGAAGTCGGTGCCAAACTCAAAAGGTACTTGATACAAGGTGTCGCGAGGTTGCGTGGGTCTTCATGCAGCAGTTTACCCGCAGATGGTGCCCGCGGGAGCGGACAGGCGCTAGGAGGGATCTGGATGTCGTAATAGCAGCTGTTACCGGATTCCTCCTATGTCAGGCGCAGAGTGGCATACCGTGTGGTTTTAGTAGGTCCGATTTCGATACACCGTACACACCGGTGGGGTGACAGCCCGAGGGGGATCCCACATATTAAAAAAAAGGGTCTTCATGCAGCGCAAAACATATTAAATGAACCAAACTATGTTACAAGTCTCAAATGTTATTATCATTTTGAATACTTTATTAGGTAGTTGATACGTTTGCGTAAGTAATTAGACTGGTTGGTCTTTATTAATTAACAAAAACTGCGATGTTTCTTTGCAATTATATTGAATTCTTTATTTTTTGAGTTGATATAAAGTTAACGTGACCCCCAGTATTATTTATTATATATTGAGTTTGTGTGCTTCAAACGGACTAGAAGGTATCTACTGCTATAATATTTGCTATATTGCGGGTCGTACTTATTTTGGTATTTCAATTAGATTGATAAGTTCTTTTTTAATTTTTAGTTTTTTTTGGTGTTAAGTGGAGTCGGTTTAATTTTATATTTAAGAGGGATTTATTTTAGGATTTATTTTATGCTTTTTAGTGTACGATACGGTTGTAATGAGTAAATTTTATATTTAAAACACTATGAATTGTATTGGCTATTACCCTATTTAGATTAGCTAGTAAGATTTTAAATTTGAACCTTAAAATAAATTGTTTTCCACATTATATCATTTCTCACCACTGGGAATAGTATCATTTTTCATATTTGAAAATAAATTCTATTCTGCCGAGTCTTTTTTCCTAAATTTTAAGTTGAGGTCGCATTTAACTCTATTGTTATCTGGCTGAACTCTGATTTTTTACATGAATCTACTGCTATCAGACCTTAACAATACAAGTACTAAGTGATTTAGAAGTACCGTAAAATATAGTCATTGAGGGCTCTTACTACCAGTAACGATTATTCATATGGCAACCGGGATCGACACCTTGACGTGCTCCCTGAGAATGGTCACTCATTCATATACAGATCCGTCTAGAAATGCTTAACGTTGCACTGTGATAAACTAATCGGTTATTTGACCCTACGAACCCCCTCAAAGAGGTTACGCACCCCTTCCAATATACCCTTCTAAATTAAAAATATCAGTTTAGGTATGATATAGCTACGAGATAATCACATTAAAAAAAACAACAGTTGCACCTCTGGAGTGCCGGCAGAATTGAAAACTTGAACATAACGTTGCGCATTTTTGATATTTTGAAATGGTTAGGTTATAATTATTAATAATTATTTTGCAGGAATTGCTTCAATTATCAGTATAAAAATACTATCATATATGTGGTAAAACAATATTCATTTATTGCGCTATCGTACACAAACATGACAATTTATAAACACACGCACATTCGCCTGCGCCGCCTAAATTGGCGACTGAAATAAAACGTCTATGAATTTTTTTCATGGATATGTTAGCTTCATCTAAGCTGTAAGCGTGGTAACAAATGTCAGATAGGTAACCTAAATCACATACCAAGTACAATCGATAGAGACGACGTAAAAAACGTAAACGTATTTTGAGAACAGAATTTAAGGTTTTCGTCTGTATAAAAGTAGAGCATACCTTAAAATACAAAACTTCGTGTTAGCCTACGCAAGACATATTTAATAATAGGTTTTTTTTGAAAATATTTTTCAACGTCTTTCAGTTACGTAAGTGGTGTGGAAATAATAAATATATGGATCAAAACGCGATAACAGAAAATTAAAATCGTAAATTGCCGTAGTAAATTTATGTAGTTCATTGGTTTCATAACAGTCGGCATATATTGTGTGATAAGAATTTCAATTCGACACTGCTGATGATGTCAGGCATCGTGATATTTTTCATGGGTAAATATCTAATTGAAATATGTATTTTTTTAGACTCTTTTATTAATTATTTTTTATAATTTGTAGTTGTTATAGCAGCAATTGTTTCAAGAAACATTGTGGATTCTGTCAGAATTCAAGAAATAGATGTAGAACAACTGTTAGATCTTGTACAAAAAACACAATCAAATCGTTATGATTCATCGGACGAGTCTGACTCCTCCGAAGAGAGTGATACATCTGCGCTTAGGAAATTAGTTGACAATATAAGCAATACTCACAAAAATCGCCAAGAAAAACCTAATGTAAGTTTACAAAAACATGACCGTGAAAATTCTGAAGATATCGCCAATATTTTGAGCTTAATTTTAAAAAATGATTTCAAAGTAGAACCCAAACCAAAATCATATACACCGAAAAAACGTTTGACTCCTAATCGTTTGCTATGGAATGGAAAGGACAAAAAATCTGATCTTCAAGATTATTCCAAAATTTATGTGCTTTTAACTCCTAACGCGATACAAAAGGCCAAATTTAGCAATAGCGGCGTTAATGACTTGTAAGTTACTTGTATATAATTTGTTAAATACTTTCTGTTGTGATAATTCCATTACTATAAATTTCGTGCGTACACATACAGGGTATCAAAGATTCTATCATTATCTACGTTATCTGGCAACCGTAATCGCCAAGTGCCTCAGAAGCAAAATCGTTATAAGGGATTTGTTGTAAACGCGCCATCTCAAAGGAGGCGAGGTTCCAGAGAAAGTAAGTGTTTTTTAGGATAATTTAGAAAACTTCCATAGAATAGATTAACAGGTTTTACAGAATTCATATGTGTATGAGTATGTGTACTCTCCTCTACCTGATGGAAAGCATGAATAGAATCCAAGAGTTGTGATCACCATACTCATTGCGAATGTAGAATGGTGAGTCACGCTATGGCGACCTAGTAAGATGCTTTATCACGCCTCGCTTTTGAACGTAAAAATGACAGTCGTCGTGTCATTGTATTCAATTGTTAACGAAATTTACTTAAAAATACGTACGGAGAGTCAATTTCAAGTATCTAAATAAATAAATAAATGTATTTTAAATAATATTCAAGCAATGAACACTAATATAGATGGTTTTACAACAAGAACGTTTCTAAACTACTTTGTTTGTAAGATTTTGCAGTAATTACTGGTCGAAAATGGTTGGCAAATATCTAATTATAATAATTAAAATTACTATTAATTCGTGTAAGATACTTATTATTGTATGTGAATTCAACATTTAATACGTGATGCTGAATATATACAAAACATAGACAACTTTTTAACGCGATATCCGATATAGACACGGGTGGAGCCACCGGTAAAAGTTAGTATTAATTAAACATAAGCGTAGTATTAGCAGTATTAGTATTAGTTGCATTTATTGTAAGTCAAAACTGCTTTGGTCAACAATTATATTAACTTTTTCAAAGATTCTAGGGTCACGTGTCCTGTTACCTCAAATTACTCATATATGCTCTTTTGTAAAAAATAATAGAAAAGTAATTGGAATTGTTTTCAAATTACAGTGTATGCACCCAATGATTCTGTAGAGGATAAGCCGAAGCGCGCACGCAGTAACGGCGGTGGTGGTCATACTGCTATACCGTATATACGGCACAGAGGAGATAATATCTACGAGAAAGAAAGTTAAACAAAATTATCAATTGTGTTATTTAATAAATCAATTATAATCATAAAAAAATCATTAATTTTATACTTTCTGAGGTTTCTTCAAAATTTATAATATATATACTACATGAAAAATATAACTATACCCTTATTCATTACAACACAATATGATACATGAACGTGCCACTGATGTCAGTGAGAAATATCAGTCGCGAAGACAACTTGTTACAATTTACCAGAAAAAGATTTCTTTATTGATGAGTCCGGAATATCATTGGTTTATATAGAAAAAAGGGTAAAAAGAATATAACACTCCTAAATCATAGGTAATCCTAATTAACGAAGTAAGGTCCACGATACATATGCCTTCAAAAGCTAAGTATGTACTGAAGGATCTCCAAAAGCTTCTTAACGCTGTCCTGTTCGAAGGGAGAACTGCGAATGTGTGGAGTAGAAGCGTGGTCGTTTTATTTTTCGAAAAGAGTGGCAAGACCATATTGAGGAACTATCGATCCATTTCCCTTTTAAGAAACGTCTACCAGCTGTTTTTGAGATTCATCACGAACCGTCTTATGTGAAGAATCGACGAATCGCAACCACCGGAGCAGGCTGGGTTTCGGAGCAAATATGGCACTATAGACTACATTCACACAATACCGTTGATTATACAGAAGACAGAAGAGTAAAATCAGTACCTGTGTTCAGCATGCTTGGATTATTAGAAGGCCTTTGACTCGTTCGAGATCAGATCTGTTGTGGAGTCCCTGCAGCGTCGTCAAGTAGATTGACGATACATTAATGTCAAGCTGGATAAAATCAAGGACATGTACAATGAACTTGTTCTTCTGACAGAGGTCGCGGTACATGGTACCGTTCTCGAAGTCGTTCAAAAATATGTATACTTTAGGTAGACATTACAATTAAGTAGAAACAAATTTGAGGACGAGGTGAATAGAATAATCCAGTTCGATTGGGCAGCATTTGACAAGCTTCGTCGAATCTTTTCATCGTTGGTCCCACAGTGTCAAAAGGCGCCAGAAATCGTCGACAGTTACGGTACGGCTTGTCCGCAAGTTTAAAGTCGCTCAGCGTGCTATGGAAAAGCGTATGCTCGGCGTTTCTCTAAGGGTTCGTATCAGGGATGGCGTGATCCAGCAAAGAACCGCTACCAAGGTTATCGACATAACCAGAGAATTAACAAGCTGAAGTGGCAGTGAACTATATATATTAACGGCAGAACCGATAACCGTTACGGGGTAAAGGTGTTTTTAAGTGAAGACCACGTCTCGGTAAATATAGCGTAGGACGTCCACCGGTCAGGTGGAGTGATGCCTTGTGTAAGATGACTGCTCGGATCTAGGTGCAAGAAGCCGAGGATCGAACCAAATGATGATGACAATCTATGTTAGTATTTTAAAACTGTCAATCATCAGAAGGGATTTGATAAAACACATTACAATATTTTGTTAATACCGACAATATGACAGAATATAAATAAATAAATAAATATTTCGGACATTTGACACACAAAGTCATCTAGTATCAAACTAAGCAGAGCTTGTACTATTATAACTAGACCGACTGATAGAATACTTATATACTTATTTTTGTAAATACATACATATTATACATAGAAAATACCCAAATTTCGAAACAAATGTTTGCACATCCTACAAACATTTGGTCCGATTCGGTAATCCAACCCAAGACTTCAAACACAGTAGTCGCATTCAATACCGCTGTGCCATAAATACAAGTTATTTTACGACACTGAAATACTTTTTAAGCCGTCTGAGAGTAACAGTCTCCCTGTATAAGTGTCTCTCTGATTACTGAATCTATATTATCAGTATCAACAATAGTATATTGTTGATACTGATAATATAGACATTAAAAAATTGTGATATTAAAACCACCACATTAAATAACATCTTATTAAATGTTAAAGTCACGTATCCCTCTAATTCATTGAAGCTAAAGACAGGCACTCATCAGGATTATGAGCTCAATTTTTTTTTGTGGAATAGCAAGTAAATAATTTGACGAGTCACTTGTAAGTAAGTGATTAGCACTGCCAAACTGACAGTCAAGTACGTTGTCTCAAATTTAATCTCTCTTTTAGCATTTGGAATTTGAGCTCAGGTCATTTCACACGCACGGTAAAACTAGCTCCAATTATGCTAAAGTATGCCTGTCCTACAGGCAGGACTTACGAAAGATACTGGGCTCTGTGCAAAGACTCGATGAAAAATGACGAGCGAGGAAAAACGTGGAAAGAGAAACTATCATTGTACAAATAAAAGCATGAAGACTTCGGCAGTTTGAATAAGTCCCAAAGAATAGGAGAAGATTTCGGGGGTAAAGACAGCCTATCTGATGCGACTAACTGGGCGGTGCACATCTGGTTGATTACCTCAGAAATCTCAGATATAGTGGAAGCTTGGATCTTGGGGAGCTCAAGTCAGCAATTACCGACAGGCCAGCAATAGTGGCGCTCTTTTATGTCGGAGGCCAAGACATTTAGGGTCTCTGAGCCGGTGGAGCATGTCGGAGTAGTATGTATGGCTGTTAAACGTTTAAGAAAATGAATATAATATTATAAAATATAATATTTTAAAAATAAAATTAGTAAGTGTAAACGCAAGAAAAATAAAATTTCATATGTAAATTGATCTACTTTATGGACAGGCTGACTCAAAATTGTGGTCCTTTCTTCTCAATTTGACTGCATTTTTGGTCTAGTTTGTATGTTTAGCAGTTAGCTTATACGACCGCCGGTCAAAAAGTCTCGAGTTTCATGCCCAGGTCGGACCGTTAAAGTGGGTTTGAGTGTGGAAGTCTAAAGTTTGGCAGTTGGTGTTTTAACCCCAATGTCAGAACCCCAGATAACGTAAAGTCGTTGGTCCTGTGTCTGATCTCTCTCCGGTCGTATCCGGTAGTCATAAATTGTATCATTACAGGTTCCGTATTAATAACCAATTCTCCTCAGTCGAATCTAAATTATTACTTTACAGGCGTATGCTCCTAGTAAGTAATGGCCTTAATAATTCAGTATCGTTCTTAACGTAATAATCCGAGTCCAACTTATCAAGATTTATGCTATTTTCCATTTACTAACGTGAAGTAATTGTACTGTTATTGTTAACAAAACTAATCTACGTTTCGTAAATTATGTAAAACGTATAAAATTGTTAGTGCGTGAACTCTGCAACTAATCTATAGAATCTGGGGGCACGCAGAGCTCGAGGTAAATTTACTAAATAAAAGTAACCAAATTTTCGAGATTTTAAAAAAACCGAGAGGAGTCATTCGGCTGTAATTTTACGTTTATACATAACTACAACGCGTTTTATTTGACAAAATGTGTAATGTTGCTATAGTTCCTACAAAGTTAAAAATGTTTTTTATGAATACTTAAGGACAGTTCCGTATTTTGGGAGACTTGGGGTTTTCGTATGATATAACTTTAATGGGATGTTTCAATCGTTCTAAACTTGAATAGAGGTATTCAGATTATATACTCTTTTTGTATACATTCTTATTTTTTAAAACAATAAAGTTCAAAAGCAGTACTAGTAATCTATCATATACAATTTAGATCAACATTAGTGAAAAACAATATTAAGTGTACTTCATATTTGAAATATCACATTAGTTAGTTTTCGCGTTGAAAAGTTCATTAATGTACCTACGTAAATGGAAACGTGTAAGTGGCAAGCCTGCACGTAAGGCTTTCATGGTCACAGCATAATATATGATAGAGATACGATCTCATCGGTTCAGGAAAGTCATGGGGTCGACCTATTTTAAATGTTAGGCTCTACGCACTTAATTTGGCGCAACACAGATTAAACAGTATTAACAGTATGTATATTATAATGCAACTGTTTCAAGTAACGTGAAACATAAAATGTGCAAATGCAATATCTCTATTTAAATGAAAAACAACTCTGACAAAGGAAAAATGTCACGGTAAACTTTAAGACTATTCAGCTCTAAGTTTTAAGTAGCACCAGAGCTAGAACATTATGTGTCATATATTTCCAAAAACCTAAAATTCGTGTGTATTTTAAAAATATGTACACCTATGCAAAGTCTACAACAATATCTTTTAATTCATGAAATCATTGCGTGATTAAAGATATTGGCGATTTGACGCTTACTATGCAATTTCTGTAACAGTCGACCACACTAAAATGTAATGTAATTTTTGGTGAATTAATGTTTCGTAATATTTTACTCTAAAGTTTGAGCAACATTTGGTTTTATGGTTGAAATAAACCAGTATCAATTTTGGTCGAACTAAATATGTAAGATAAAGTTTTTCCATGCGGTTGTTTATATTGTATTTACGTCATAAAAACTTCTGAATGCTTTGTATTTTGTTAGTTCGTGTTGTTAATGAAGGTGGAATAATATATTACTGTAATTAATAATAAATGATTTTTGTAGCTTACATGATATACTTTAATCAATCATAGAAGTGTTCATTTGGTTCATGGATCATGGTTATAGTTAGGGTGATATTTTTAAGGAGAAGTTACAATTGTGCTCGTTTATGAAAGATTAATTAAAGTGATAGCTATCTCTAGCATCTGACCTCAGTACTCTTGGGACCAGGTGCTTTAGGAAATACGATTCATTGCGTGCACTGCACTCGGGGCTATCATGAGGTTGCTGCTTTCACTCCTTAGAGGTGTAGGCACAGTAGTGTCCAAATCTCACAACGATTACTTGACCTCTAACGTGAGCTTAAATCTACTAAGTGTCCCGGCAAGGAGAGAAATTTATGCAAAGGCCTTTGTTTTTAGACTTGTAGGTGTCTATGAGCTGCAGTTGTTATCTCTAAAAATTTTAAAGACAAAGAGTAGAATGAGTTTAAGAGTACTGAAATTATCCTTTGCTAGCGTATCGCTTATAAAAGTTGATGGTAAGCTACTTACAAAGTAGCACGATAGAGTATTAAGAAAAAAGTTGATCAAACTTTGGGACTCAATAGTTATAATAAAAAAAGTTAGTTAACTCCAACATTCAGTTTCGAACTCTTGATTTTCCTTTTAAATATCATACACATAATGCTGACTAGAAAATTAGTCTTTCAAAATTCCATGGCTATAAACATATATAATATACTACTTACCACTCCTGATATTGATAAAGTACGTTATTTTTATATATTGTTGGTGTTAGTTGTAGACCAAGAAGCAAAAAGAATTTTGTCTGACTTTGTCAACGGATATTTGAAAAATAAATCAGATATTTTACTAACAAAATTGTTACCTGATTTATGCAGGTTATTACTAAGGAGATGGCAAATTTCCCTAGGTACCAGGAAAACAATAGCGTAAGTGTCACCCGTGCGGTTGCCAAAAATGGGAGTGTTGCATTATTTAACGCCCAATGTAGGAGGTTTCGTCTAACAATTCGTTTATATCGCGTGATGTACTTATAGAGAACATACCTCATACCACAAAGTAATGAGTCAAGCTTGAGGTATGAGGTGTAAAAAGTAAACATGATGCCGTGTTAAGTGGTAGGTAAGTTGGTCACGTAACAAGCGTCCTTTACTAAATATTTCACGAAATAAGATAAATTATACCAGGTTTTAGAAGAACGTCAACTTTTATATTTTCGAGGAAAACCCCATCGAGCCGTCACACAACCAGGGTTTGAGCTGAAGCGGGGATGGAATTGAACCGATTCAAACAACACGGTATTCAGTCATTGTCTTAAATGACAGGTATCCGCGAATAACTTTGCCAATACACTCGGCCAGGGTCGTGAATCTAAGTCAGGCAAGTTAGTTTTACATCTAAAAGCCGTCAAATGTATGTTTTAAAATATGTCCATATTTATTTCTCTAAATTAATTTAGATTTACACTACTCCTCGTACATGAACCCAACACGGAATGAATACAACCAACTCACTACTGCCCGTAATAAATTTCTGCATCTAAAATTAGACCTGAAATATAAATAGGGATAATAAAGTAATTAAAACTGCGCTGTAATTAAATTACATTTTTACTAATGCATAAGTATTTTTTTCTATTATAATAATTTTATATTACAAGTATATCACAGTCTTCACTTTAGTAAGTGGATTATTATAATAGTGTATGACACAAATTAAACAATAAAGTTATGCTTATTAAATATTGACTAGTACATTATTAACATTTGAAAATAATAAATAACGGAATCGATTTATTGATATTGGAATATTCCACTTTTAGCTTCTATTTATGGATCATCAGATTACGTAGTTTGAGTTTTAGGTATATAACGCTATTTTTACATAATGCTGATATTGAATTGTTGCTCAAAGGGAAATATTTCTTTTCATTGTGTGTCTCTAGTGACTGCAATTATTACTTAAATATACATACTACCTGTGTGTGCAGTGTTCTACGAAAACATAAATAATTATCTATACCTATTGATAACGTAATAATTACTTATTCATTGTTTTTGACTTATTAACCATGATATAAAGTATAGATTATTTATTAATATTTTAGGCAACAGTTTTCTAGAATAATCACGTCTAATTTATACAGGTTACCTAGAAAGTATTGGCGAAATTTTATGAGCATTGGTTGTCAGTATCAATTAATAGTTTGTTCAGCTTGAATGTTTTATTTTTTTTGCGTAAATTTAATATGTATTTAAAAAAGGGAAGCAAAATAGAACTATCTTTTATTAATCAAACTTTATAATTTTCTCAGTTACTTTAATCTAAATCGTGATGTGTAGTGTAATATTTATTTAGAACTGTAATTTATTACGATAAATTTAAACTTGAAACACATTTCATAATTAACTATAGTTTAGTGAGAGGGCTGTTAATGTCTTTTTATATGTAAATTTGAGTAGAAATTATGACTCTGTTTTGTACATATTATATCTTTTGATGTTTAAATGTTACATCGATTCGGTTTTATTTCTTGTTGTAACATTAAAGTAGTGAAATGTTATTCAACACGTGGTGGTAGTGGGAGCTAGCGTTAAATGGTTAAAGTATTGGTTACAGTTTGACCTCTAGATTGCATATCCGATGTGAACTCATACTTCTAATACAGGCATTAGGCGGGAGCGGTAGAGAATAATTAGGATAAATAGTCGGCACTAAATGTTTTAAATGATCTTGAATATCTTCTCATCTTAAACCCTTTTTCTTAATTTATTTGGGTCGGGGTAATGAGTTTTATTCTTTCATTCTCAGTGATAGAGATCACTCGACATTTTCTTTCACGTACTCTTGTATTTCTTAGTGAAATTAATTTGGCTTTTACTTTTATGGCCTGTGTGCCTGATGTTAACCCTCGTTGGGAGTCACCAACAACGATTTATGTTTTTTAGAAGAAAAAGGGAAGAAATACCGAAGCAAACTATAGAGGAATGATTTCGGGTAATGAAAATAATTAAAATCATCATTCTCTGAGAAATTCCTCAAACTATAATAGGTTAAAGTTGACTGTCAGTCTACTACGATACATCTAAACTTCGATTTTTAAATTATTCAAAACGATTACAATAAATAAATTTGCATTATGATTAATTAATGAAATTAATCAAAATAAATTTATAAAAAAGTGTAGTAAGATTATAGGCATGTCCGAGTACCTCATTGTACACAGATTTTTTTGTCTTATTCATATCATGCTATTCCTCATAAATATTAGAATTCATCTGAGTTGACATAATTCATACAAGACCACGTTGTTGCTTTTACTCCAGTGTTTTCTAGAGTACAACATGGAATTATTTTGATTTTTAAAGCCACAACTAAGCTATTTATTAATTCTCCAATATAATTATGATTATAGTGCATTACAATAATTGACTAGGATATTCATGTTAATTAATATAGTAATGACTAGGCCATATATAAATAATATCTAATAATACATCCTTAAAAATTTGGTGTTGTTTTGGAACCAGCTCATTAATTTATTTAAACGTAAGTATTAAGCTACAACTATATACACAAAATAAATAGTTATTCGCACTTCTACTTATATTTACTAGTTTAAATCTAATTTAATAACTAATAAGTTATTATTTATTTCTCTTTGAGATCATTTTTAATGAATCAGATATGCTAATTAACCTCTCATCAGTGCAAATACCAAAATAAAGGATTATTCATATTGCATGTATTACATTTTGTGCATATTCTTTTATGTTCTCTCTATAATTATGATGCAAATCTATGGATTAAAAATTCCAGAAAAAATAAAATTCTATAGAGTGTGTGATTCAGAAGGTGTAATTTTTGGAAACATGAAAAATAAACTAGGCATAGAAAAAATGCTTGCAGTTGTAACTGTGGAAATAAAATTAGAAAAACTCGGATAACAATTTAAAGTCTTAAGAATAATGAGTAACATATTGCGTTTTGTTCGTGAATTAGTAAATTTGAAAAATAAACATTATTTACAAAATTGACTAGAATAGATTGCATATACTGTAAATTACTAATTAAAATAATCATAAACAAATTTACATTTGAAAATGACAAATTATTTTTTTTGACAGTCATGTAAAAATATCTGGGTGTACAATGTGTTAGGTAATTCAATATAGTTCAGTATATTCAAGTAGGATCGTATCTCTATTTAAGAGACATTTTCCAGAGAAAGTAATTGGTGTTGTTTCTTTTATAACTTTAGTTGTAAGTAAAAGAACGTATATCCTACGCTTATTGTCTGAATAATCGTGCTTTCAGTTTAGTTATAATGTAACCTTAATAACATTTAAGGTGGGTATTCTACAGGTGAAAGCTAAGTTAATATTTTGGCATGTAAGAATATTTTGGTAAGGTACGTATATATTTAAATATTTTTTAATATGAAGTGAACGTCGTCATACCCACGAAAGTGAGTCATAATACTTGACAAAAAACAACACTTAAAAAAGCAAAAACTAAGTGTTAAAATGTTGTTAAATTTATCCTGTACTTTTTTTTATGAAAAAATCATTTGTTTTAAAGTTATCGTGATTTTAAATCGTTATATAAAAAAACAATCATGGTAGAAATAACATTTTGATAATTTTAGATTCAACTATACATAAATTATCAACAACATAAAAATAACTAAGACTTCTTACAAATTATTTGTGTAAAAACTTAGTTTAACTTATAAATATCTCAAGGAAAATATCAAATGGACACAGTCATTAGTAAAAAGACCGAGGGTGCAAAAAAATTGTAATTATTTTTATTACATACTACTTAAACGCAATTGATCCCATTCCAGGCAATTCATAATAATTTAATCTATGCATGACTGTATGCATTTCTTATTTATAACTACCTACTTATTAGTATATAATTGAACTACTGTTACTTGATGGTACGATTTCAATTCACACTCTGAACATAATCCCTAATTCATTTAATAATGTAATGGACCCATTCATTTTCTGCGCACTACACCAATAGTCATTGTCGTTCACTGATAATTTTTAGTTAAATTCACGCATTCGTTTTTGACATACCGTCGAGGCGACGGTCATCTGCTCGAAGCTGGGCCGCCGCGTCGGCGAGACCTGTCACCCTCAGAGGTAGTTGGGCCGGGACACACAACAGAGTACTCCCATTCCTTTATATAGAGATCCTCTTCGCTTATTCCTCCATAGTCCGTTAACTTCGTCCCCTTTTAGTGCGATGTTACTCTCTGCAAAAATAATAGTGTAAATACATTTTTGGTGTGATATAATTAAGTAAAATATTTAGCATAAAACATACTTTATTACTTTATTATTATACTTTAAAACATACATTAAATATACTTGGAGTATTTTGATACAATAATCCTAAAATTAAATATATATATAATTTAATAAAAAAAGTTCATGTGTCTTAATTTTTTTAAAGAAATGAACCAGGTTGCGGATTAGCGGCACGTACAATATTCACGTGAGAGTCTGCGTTTACCTTCAAGAAACAAAGCAATTACAAGATTCATAATCCTTTAACTTAGATAGAGCATTGTCTTCTTCGTTTTGATACAGGTATAATGTGTTTACCTGCCAACGTATTTAGGCACGAAATTGTTCGGAAATGAATAAGAACAATAGGTACGTTGAGAAGTTTTAAAAGGTTTCACATTATTTATTACTTACATTCATACCCTTTCACATTAGTCAGCTTAGTGTGCATATAGTGTTTAATGTACAAACTAATTGGCCATTCTCGAGTTAGGTTTCCATAATTAGGATTCATATATCATTAAAAATTATAGGTTATCATTATTTCTATTAATTATTAGTCAACTAGGCAGTGTCTATATTTTGATTGTCATTACGTACTCCTTATTTTATAATATATTTACTGTGCGTCTTATTTTATACTTAAATGCTATAAAATATCAAAAATCAAATCTACAATAAACCATAAGCTTGTACACGTACTTGTATGGACACGTGTGTGAGTGTGTTTGTTTTTTAAGCTTCAATGTAATAATTTACGTTTACGAAATGTTTTTGTATCATACATTTCTATAACGTTTAAATTGATTGTTTTGGTAAACTCAAGCATTTTCTCAATTCCTTTATCATTTTAAAAAATATTCGATAGTATTAGCGCCCTGATCAACTTGTTACATAGTTGCCTACTTTATTTATTTATTTGTTTACTTTTTGTTACTCCAAAACCGTAAGTGGTGTAATATAACAGTAAAAACGAGCAAAATAGAGTAAAGAAAGTTTAAGAATTTGGTAAATATAAAAGAAGAGGGCGACCAAAAAAAAACTGAAATAATGAATTGATGAGAAATGAAAGAATAAAACACATTGTGCACTCCTTGAAACTTCCAATAAGTTTGGGAAAAGCGTAAGATGATGATGACATTTGTATATATTTGTGGCTAAGAACGCATAGGTTCCTGAGAATGTTAGGTTTTTCAAAGAGAGCTTTTATTTTTACATATTTTAAAAATTGATGAAAAGTCCCCATATTTTTAAGACAACTGGACATTTTGGCAATGACTTCCGAACTCTTTTTGTGTACAATCCAGGGATTTTTACATATTAATATATATAGTAACTGTCAAGACTTAGAATTGCCACATCGCAGTACTAAAGCCAAAGTAACTCCTAATTATGTATGTATTACGCCAAAGATGAATATTTGATGTCTACGTTTATGTTTAAATGCTGAATTATACAAATTAATTATTAAACTCAGAAGTGCCATATTGCATAGTAATGAGCTTCGTTGTGTATTGATTACCAGGTTATTGAAATTGACAATTTCTTGATCACTTAAGGTACTTGTATGTTATACTGTCAATTTCCAACTATTGTTTGCAGAACGGCCCAAAATACCTTAATAATATTCCTTATTTCTGTAACTTATCTGTTACTTTGTGTCAAACGATAATATAAACGTCTGTTTTCTTACACCTTATGAATAGTTTCGTTTAAGAGGTCATCACTATTGGAAACAGGTGACTTTTTTACTATGTAAGTATTATAATTACAAGATCACATGTTTTCTGCGTTATTGTTTAAAGAGATAGTCATTATTGAAAAAATTTTGAAAACACATACTCAACTCTATAAAATTGTAAACATATAAGTATGGTATTCATATTTGCCCATAAATAATAATAATAATATTCTTTTAATAACCTAAATCAGGAATATAATATTTTCTACCTTTAAATTTATGCTAATGTTATAAAATTAATTTACATATGATAGTATAAACTGTGTGACAGATATCGATGATTTCATTTAGAAAGTAATGTAGTACTTGACTATGAAAGTGTAGTAAGAAATTATATATTAATAAACAAGAAAGACAATGACACAAGTGTGTGTAGTGTAAAGCTGTATGAAAGCTAATGTTAAAGCTAACGCTAACGAAATATTCATACACACACATACATACGTCTGTGTAAGTATGAATGTTTCTGTGCAGTGTTCGCGTGAGTATTGTAATGTACACCAAGATAATTTTAGGTCACTTTCATGAACAAGCTTTCTGTCTATGCATACGTTGTATTTTTAAGATACCTAGTTTACAGTACAAATCTTAATACATTAAGAACTCTGGCATACTCAAAAAGCAAAATGATTTTTATTTAAAAAGTCATATGTGATCTTATTATCTAAAATTAATAGATATAGTGTAACAAGGTAAGTTTTGAACTTAATTTGACTGTGAAGTGAGAAACATTATTACTCGTAAATTAGATTCACGCTATTGTTGCGACTTTGATAAATTTATTGGACCGATGTCTCTAATAGTTGGTGTAAAAAAACTATGGTCTGTATTTTAAAAGATTTTTCCAGTATCCGTTATTTAGTAATGAGTAATCGTAAACCACGATCATTCCCCTAAAAGGCTTTGGAAAATCACTGTCACGTCAAAATCGAAAATCAGCCTCACGTACACAAAGATCAAACCTCTCAAAATCTATATTCTTGAGAGAAAATTTTAAAATAACCTTCATTCTAATAAAAACTATCATTGACTTGAGTATGGATCAGTGAAGTTCACGTTCAATTATAAAATCTCTACTTAAAATTAGTTTTAAGCTTAGATTCACGACTGAGACACGTTTTAAAATACGGGCCCACGATACTAATCTTTGATCTATGCTTCTAGAGATTACTTCAGTAAAGGCAGACAAAAAAAGTATATTTACCTAAGTGGTTTAAATTCTCGTGTTGTGGTAAATATTCTTGTATGTCGTTGACTATTTTTGTGATTTCTTGCGTGTCTTTGATGATACTGCATAATTCTTCTTGATTGAAGTCTGGTGTAATCTGTTTGCAGAGTAAAATTTGGCTGATGACGTTGCCGAAGTTGGATGGACCGGCCCGATTTTCTGTACAAAGTAATTCATAGTCATACATTCATGTAAATAAAGGAAAAATTAGGACTAGTTCACTATAAAAAAATAGTGATAACAAAAATGCAAATTGTATTATTGTAAGATAATATACAGCAGATGTATCAGACGCTGTATCGTTTCATTTTAAATAAGAGTGAGCTAATTATTCTACATCATGTGAGTGACATTAAGTCATTATACTATAAGTGTAGTCATTTTATATTATTTAAAATTCAGAGTAACCAATATTTAAAATAAAACATTAAAACGCTAACGCTAATGTCTATGCTAATCAATTGTTCTGTTACACTATACCTCACGACGACAATGTATATGCTTAGGAATTATTGGATTATTTGGATCCAACATGTCTTTGTATGTCTTTTGATGTACATTCACACTTTACGTCACTCTGTGTTCTGATTGATTGTTACTTGAATATAGTACGTTTCCTGTATAATCCTTTTAATTTAATTTAATTTAAACCCTCTTTATTTAAGTTGGAAATGATAGTTGGAATAAAATCCATTAACTTCACATTGTTTTCAAATACTTATTGAATTGGTTTCTAAAGACGTAGAGGAGCTGAAATTACTGCCACGACTTACGACGTCTCTAAGCCAGTCGGAGTTTTCAATGCAAGTGCATGTACTGCCACCGTTTCAATTGAGATAATAACTTCACTTACCGTCTTTGTCAAGACACTGTTCCTAGTCTTTCACATTCTATTTAGGATCCTATTTTAGATCCTATTACTACTGAACTCTTGATGTCCGACAATAATGTTTTTCCATAAGTATGAAAGACAATATGGTACTGAATATTGCAAAGTCTTGATGTGTCTTTAGGGTGAGTGATTGATTACTCCTCATAAAGATTAACCGCTTGTTAGCTTTACCTATATAAAAGTAAATAAAATTTTATTTTTAACGCGATAGAAAAAACTATTTTTAAATTGAGGAAGTTTTCTATTAGTACTATAATATTGTGTAAGAAAATATAAATTTTATTGTTGTAACTTATCACTTATCATTGTGAAAACCGGAACCAGTTCCGTGTGTTTTTAATTATTGCTAATAGCAGCATACGTAGGGTGCGCATTAGTACGAAAATAGTGGTTTCAATCGATAACAGGGCTATCAATTAAAAGCACTCATATTGCTGTATATTTTTAGTTCCTATATAGATACATTAGAATTGAACTGAGGGGATGTGTCTGTTTGTTTAGAGGTTGGTGATCCTGATTGCTGAGCCAGAGGTCGTAGGTTCGTTTCATATACGGCGCAAATACTGTGCGATGACGATGATCATTTCTTGCATATAGGGGTGTAATTTATCTATAACATGAATGTATTTGCCAAAATAAAAACATGTGTTTTAATAATAAATTTACATGAATAGTTATAAATTTTAGTACACTAAAAAAACAAGAAAAAATTCAACTTGCGTGAATTTAGTAACAAGCAGGCTTCTTGTTTTTTTTTAAACAATTGCCGCACTGCTTATATATCCTGTGTTACGGGAATCTTTACAAACATACATGAAAAATACAGAAAGGACACTCAGACTCAGAACAGCAATATGTGGATCACGTAAAATGTTGTCCCATGTGGGGTTTGAATCAACAACACTCAGCGCAGTGGAAAACGGCGTTGCGACCGCTTAAACCACTATGCCATTCGTGTATTCAATTTACCTTTGTCTACTACGTCGGGGTTAACGATACAAATGTTTCAAACTAAAGATCCAAACTTAACAAATATGAATAGTACGTAAAATATACATTCGTACGTAACATTTAGGATACATGTTTCAATACGCGACATTATCTTCTTAATAGAAGAGTTAAATAATTAAAAGAATTAAGTATCAGCACCTCTTCAAAACTATTGTATTTAACGACATTGACGTATTGATTATCTTATACTAGAGTAAGTAAGACAAGTCTGTTAGCAACGAACAACCCAATTCAAGCATCTAATAGGATATTAGTTTTAACAAGTCTCATTTCCTTATCAGCACTAGTTAATCTAAGGTACCTAAGACTGGATATATTGTGTTGAGGTTAAAAGTTTTGGGCAGGCTATGACTCCTGGAATTAATGGTTTTCCATTAAGGAATAGAAGGCGTAGACCGGTTCAAAGTGGCCGAAAAAGTGATATAAAAGTGTTCGTTTGCAAATTCAAATTCAAGGTTTGCCTTTGTTTAAATTAAATAAGTTTTCCGTTGTTCTCTAAAGTTGTTTTTACATTGAGGGTGATGTAGTAATAACAAATATTTATTTTTTTGTCGTTGGAAATTTATAACTGTAAATTCATAAAGAAAGAAAAAGAAATGGTTTGTTAAGAAAGGTTAGTAAGACTCAGGCAGGTGGCTCTTCGACGAGCACTTCCGATAGCTTACTCCAAAGCTAGTCCTCGCTGCTTCTGCTCTTGAGTGATTCTTGCCCAATTAGGTGGAGCCAACATCGGTACGAGACGGCTGTACACGGGGGTTGTCCGGTCAATGGGGCTGTCTGGTGCACCGCTGTAGGTGGCGGCTCTGACCGCCCAGAATAGTGCTCAACACTGGCGCTCTCAGAGGATATTAGCAGTTAGAGTCATACGCAGTTACCGCATCATGTTGACGGAGGCGGTGTGCGCCTTGGCCGGAACTCTCCCATTTTATCGGCGAAGTTTATCGGCGGACGGCTTATTTCCGGGCGGGTAGCGACATATGGCCCCCGCTCGAAGAGATACGTGAGTGGCGCGATGCCGCTCGTCGAGCCACGATGGTTCGTTGGTCAGCTCGGCTAGAGGCTCCACGTGCTTTGCCGCCGTGGAGGCTCTCCAGGCAGTCATCACCCAGTGGGCGAGGCGACAGCACGGGACCCTTTTCTTTCGACTGATGCAGGTTCTTTCCGGGTACGGGTACTTCGGGCAGTATCTGCACTTGGTCGCCAGAAGGAAATTGAGTACTGCTTGTCCCCATTGCGACTGCAGTGAGGGTTCGGCTCAGCACACGTTACCGGTTTGTTCCGCCTAGGCGGCGCAGTGTGGGTCCTCACTGCAGTTATTGGAGGAGATCTCTCGCTACCGCCCATCATGCGCTCCATGGCCGGTAGCGACAGTTGTTCTACCGCGGTCACACCCTTCTCCGAAAACATAATTTCGGGGAAGGAGATGGCGGAGAAGGCCCGGGGGACGATCTCCACTCGGACCCAATTCGCTGCCGACGAACCGGGCGGCGGAGGCGCGTGTACTAGTGCCTCATGCCGTCTTGAGTGTGGCCGTGGGTAGACGGGACGGGATTTCCGCTCAATCTGCTACAGTGGCAAGCCGCGAGGAGGCCACGTCCATGTGTATCGTATGTGGCCTAAATAGAGAGTTTACCCGCAGATGATGCCCGCGTAAGCGGGCATGCGCTAGGAGGGATCTGGATGTCATAATAGCAGCTGTTCCCTGATCCCTCCTATCTCAGGCGCTGAGTGGCACACCGTGTGGTTTTAGTCGGTCCGATTCCGACACACCACCCCGCTGTAAACCCTGGTGGGGTGACGGCCCGAGGGGGTTTTCACACGTTAATAAAAAAAAGTCTTGTTTAATATAGTTGGAGGGAATGAATTCTACGAATTAGAGATTATTAGGTATTAATATTCATATAACTCACATTGCGAAATGTTCGTAAAAGGATTTTAGGAATTAATGAACTAAGTACTAAACTTATTCCAGAATGTAAGTTCACTTGACACTTACGAGTGAAACTATGTACATGAAATGTGCGAAACGCTGGTCGCTTTCTGTCTCATTACCTTTTCGTGCTAAGCTACTAAAATCCGAACTAAGACAGATAATACATCTGTTTTGCGGTTCTATTGGTTTACTTTATTCTCACAATAGGAAAAGAAAGTTTTTATTAAACTTTTAAATTACAAAGTACTCAGTACTGTGAACTCAGAAATGTTTAAACTTTTTTACCATTTGAAATGCTAATGTATTTTTATCTGAACAAAATTAAAATTTCTTGAGTTTTCATAAAATGTAATCTTGAGAGCCAAGGTGAATTCGACGAATAATTATTTTATTTTTTCAGTTAGCTTAAGCGCTTAACACTTAAATGGTAGCCAATTTATAATTAGATCGAAAATTTTAACATATATTTTATTCTTACCATAATAAGACGTCATATCCATTGGCACGAGTTGGACGAGTCGGTGACACTTGGCAAGTTCTCGTAGCAGAAGCTGTGCCATGAAGTACAGCAGTACCATTTGAGGTTGTTCTGTGCAGCCCTCACTTGTAGACCTGGATAGAAGGAAACTTATTTTTTTTTGAAGTGAAAATTTCTTTAACGGCGATGTACACTCTTTGTGATGGGTAAAAAATGTTAAAGTCGCGTTAGGATACGTGATCTGATCGAAAATTCGTAAGACGGAGGGAAAGTAGACAGGCACAGGAGTGAAAGTATACCCCTTTCTTTTTACCGCGCGAAAATGTATGCCAGCGCCTGCTGTTTCGTTCAAGCGATGCAAGGCGCGAATGTGCGTGTGTATATACATTAGGATGTCCCTTAAATTTCAAGTTCGATATTTTTTTACGCATACCTTCTTAAAAGTTTCGTAATAACCCTATATTGTCTAGAAAAAAATATTAGTTCGATATATAAACGATAACCCGTGCCGACTTGCTATTTAAACTTGTCGATACAAGTTGCTTAAGTACTGCCCAGTGACCTGTTACGACATGTTTTATTTGCCATTTCGTACGTGATTTTTGAGATTATTAGTGCTTCATTGTTTAGTGCGTAAACATGTCGATGGAATTACGGAGTGATAAACAAAATATTTTTCTTATCGGATTGACTAGCTACCAAATAAATGGTGCAAAATTACCATCTAATCGACAAGTTCTCTCAGTCCTATTTTACAATATTCGTGAGGTTAAATTGACTGTTAGTGAAAGTGCAAATCTTGTGATTAGGGAGTGCATCATATATTGGGAAAAAGCAAGAATTCCAACAAGGGCATTTCCTAACTGCGTGAAGAAATTTATTGATTTATATCATGTTTGGAGAGAGTTGCAAAAAAATTGTAAGAAAACTCAGATTACGTTTAAGAGTCGTGAGAACAATTTTACAATTAATCTTGATAATTTGTTTGATATTGCACATGCTGATGCTTTTGAGAGAATGAAAATAGAGGAAGATAAATTATTTTTAATGAAACAGAGAGAGCCAGGTCGACCGGGATGCTTAGGTGGTGTAGATAAAAAATTGGCGGAAAAAGAACAAAGATCTAGACAACGACGATTGGAAGAAGAGGAAAGGATTGTAAGACAAAGAGAATCACTAGCTGTTGCATCTACTTCCACCACAAATAACTTAGACAGTGTAGAAGATTCAGACGAAGAACAGATCTTGAATTCTGAACTCAGCTTGCCGGACGTTCCCTGCCATGAACAAAGTTCAAAAAGAGGTAGAAATAATCTTATAACACCTAAACTAGTTGCAGCTTTAGATCGATGCCAGTTAAGCATTAGAGATACCGTTTACATTCTTAATGCGGTGGTAGAAGCGCTTGGTCTGAGCAGCGATGATTTCTGTATTAACAAATCCTCGATTCAGCGAATTCGTACTGAAACTAGAAAATCAAGGGCAGAAGCAATAAAATCTAACTTCCAAAACAATGTACCCGACATAGTCACAGTCCATTGGGATGGAAAACTATTACCGGGGTTGGATGTACGGAGTTCAAAAGAAGACCGCTTGCCAGTTATAGCTTTATTTGACGATAGAGAGCAGCTTCTTGCAGTGCCGAAACTAGAAAGTTCTTCTGGAAAACATCAAGCGAAGGCTGTACCAGCAGCTCTCTTTGACTGGAACCTTTATGATAAAGTGCAAATAATGTGCTGCGACACAACAGCTTTCAATATGGGCCGTTTCAATGGAGCTTGTGCTATTTTGGAGCAAACTTTAGGAAGAGAATTGTTGCTTTTCGCCTGTCGTCATCATGTTTATGAATTGGTCCTAAAAGCTGCCTTTGAAACCAAGATTAAGCAAATTACTAGTAGCCCAGATATTCCGATGTTCAAAAAGTTCCAAGAAAATTGGAAAAACATTGATTGTACTAAAATTGAACCATCTCTTAATTTCGTAAAAGCACGGGTTGCCGAGACAGACATTCAAGCGTTGTTACTATTTTATAAGGCAGAATTAGATAAAGGTTTTGTAAGAGATGATTACCGCGAATTGGTCGAACTGTGCGTAATATTTTTAGGAGGAGACACAGAGGAAAAATTAAAACTAAGGCCCCCCGGAGCTATACATCAGGCACGCTGGATGGCGAGAGCGATCTATTCTTTAAAAATATGTTTACTTCAGTCACAATGCAGAGTAACTGCGAAGGACAAAAAGGCTCTACAAGATGTTTGCTTATTTCTCGTAATATTGTATGTTAAACCTTGGCTCAAATGTACAGTGGCGACCAAAGCACCTAATCAAGATTTGCGCTTCTTGAAGATGTTAAAAGAGTATGAAAAAGTTGACGCAACAATTTCTAAAGCTTCTATATGCAAGTTCAGCCATCACTTGTGGTATTTATGTGAAGAGACAGTCATTCTATCACTATTTGATAATGAAGTTGACAACCAAACTAAGAAGAAGATGATTGCCAACTTCAACAGGGACAAAATCTCGGATTTTAGCAAACGCTATGACCCGTCGAAGGAAGAACTGACTCAAAAGTTGTTTGGTAAGTTAAATTGACTTTTTGTTGGATTTCAATTTCAATGTCCAATACTTATTTATTTATTTTCAAAATTGTTGTTGATTTTTATTTGTTATTTAACTTATTTTTCTTTTTTTTTAGACAAAGCACTGGATGATTTCGTATCGGAAAAGAGCAAACAATTTTTATCACGACTGCAGATCGACGACAGTTTTCTAAAGGAAGATGTATCTTCTTGGAATAACAATGCTGCTTTTCTGGAGGCTAAAAAAAGAATAAGTTATTTGAGAGTTGTAAATGATACTGCTGAAAGGGCTGTTAAATTAATGCAAGATTTTAACGGACTTATCACGGCTGAAGAAGAACAAAAACAGTTCTTGCTGCGCTGTGTCCAGGAACATCTAAAATTGTATCCAGACTGTAAAAAAACTACTCTAAAAAGAAGTTACCCTGAATAATTCTTATTTCTTTATGTTTTTAATTAAAGATTAATGGTCATCTAATTTATTATTTAATTTTATTCACTTAATTCATTGCATTTATAGTGAAATTATAGCAGACTGAAATTTTAGGACAAAACACGTTTTTTACTAAACTTTGAAGCTCGGTCGGCACTGGTTGCAATTATGCTAGATTGATAAAATTTTATATTTAAGTATCTTATAGCATTAGTAAAAATTATAGAGGGTATGCATTTCGAAATTCGAAAAAAAAATTTTTTTTGTCATATAAGGGACACCCTAATATACATATACGTAAATTGTCATGTTTATGTACGATAGCGCAATAAATAAATAGTATTGTATTTCACCACATAAATGATAGTACTACTATACTGATAATTAAAGCAATTCGTGCAAAATTATCTCCTAACCATTCCAAAATATTAATGCGCAACGTTAATATTCAAGTTTTCACGTCTGCCGTCACTTCCGGAGTGCAACCCGTTGTTTTTTTTTTGCTCACAGTGCATTTACACGTGTACGATGAAACGTAAACTAGATTGTGCATCATATACATGCATAGATCATTAGTACGAAAGGGTTGCCAATAATACATTAATTAGCAACCTTTCATTTTGTTAGACGAATGTAAATATAATTAGAGTTATAATATATTCGTATTGTTTCCTAATTACAAGTTTAACCTATTTAAAACTAGTTAATGCAAAGTTACAATTTCACAGTTTTATTTCGTACTAAGTTTTAAAAACAAAGCAAAACTATAGGTTTTTATTAAGCCATAAACCTGTTAAGAAAAAAATTTGTTAGTTTCCAATTCAATTCAGAGGGAAAGTCTTAGGAGCTTGCGCTACGTAATTTCTTCCATTTTAGTTTTGATGTTACAGACACAAAAAACTTCAGCTTTTGAAATGCAAATAACTGGACGTGTTCCTACGACACAATTTATTTATTAAGGTGAATGTTTTGTACTATGTTAAATAGAATAAGGGAACAGTGTACATGTTGCATCCTTGGCTGGTTTAATATCTGAGTCAAGGAGGAAATAAACATAAAACCATTCTACGTGTTAGGAAAAATGTGCTACGGCCTTTAACGAGAAAATTGTTATATATGTCGGAGATCGAGTGTTGTATTAGGTGGGAGTGTTTATAAGAATAAAATATTTCTTGATGAATGTAAGGTATTTTATAAGAAACTGAACATTTGTTAAAAATGTGTTTGGGATTTTCCCAACTGGAGGGTACCCAGATATGAATTATGATTTAGTTATTTTTTAGGATTGAGTTGGTTGCGTAGTCCTCTCGCCTGTTTGGTGATATTATTGTACTAATAATTCATTATAATATAATTACTAATTATTGTAATATTGATTCAGTGTGTCACATTTAATAACATTGTGGTGGTTATTCTGTGTGTATAATAAATATTGTTTGTGATCGAATTTACTTGCGCGTGTGTGTACTTAATATTTATTTTTCTACCTCCACATTAAAAAAATGGCTAACCAACCCGAAGACATAAGCGGAACCCGTAATGGTTCTTCGACATATATATAAGGTTTAGTGAAAAACACAAATATCGCTTTGTGTTAAACGGGATTCCATTTATCTAGCTCGAATAGGACATTAATCTAAATGCTGAAAGTGGTTCGTGGCTCTCGGGTACTTCAATTTTAGATGTCCATAGTGTATTCTTTGTTTCAAGTATACAAATGTTTTAGTACATACATATCTTATTGGAATATTCAACTTTTTTCGTAGACATTTCTTTGTTTGTTTATGAACTATTTCTGTTCGAAACTAGAAGTCATTATAGTAAAAAACAACGATACCGGCCATACGTTTTCCAAATTGAGACATCGGAAATGTATACTAGATTGGTTGCTTAAAAACTTCTGGTAATATTACTCTTATACCGTATATTGTACTGTATACAGTTATATAGTTTATAATTTAAATGCCTTTGGTAAAAATATAGGTACGAATGACCTTATAAACAACTACAATACTCATTATTGCGATAATTCGATGCTAGTATATCATTTCGTGGTGGGCTAAACGGATTGCTATACTTCACCGAAAATAATAATGACGTATTAATGTAAAACTCTTAGAACTATTGAAAATGTATGTAATATTTATCTAGCTTAAAAACAGCCTACAACCAACTAAGTGTGACAGGAATCGAAAAGAAGATTTCTTGAAACACGAAGTGTTCTATTGTTATTTTCTAGTTAAACTTACACATACGAACTCTACTACAATTGAGAATTTATATATAGGGCTATTTATATATTGATGACGTATATAAATATTTATAACAGTAATAATATAATTTGTCAAGGTAAGATTACATTAGACAAAAACCGTATACGTTATTAAATGATATTTATCTCTTTTCACCTTATTTTTTATTCATTCAAATCAAAAATTGTGATGCTGCAATTATGTAGGTAGGAGGAGTTATTAAAGATAAACAAATAGCACTCGTGTTGTTTTAGACCTTAAGCAGAACTTTCTAAATTTTTAACAGTATTTATTTGTGCCTGAATCTGCGTTTAATAGATGGGTTATTGCACATCTGACAGTGAATTAATTAAAAAAATAACAAACTTACGAAGACTATTAATAGTACAAAATAAAATTTCTTTAAAAACATGTTTCAGTGGATTTCTTGTCTGTATGAACTTTTGGAGTAGCAGGTTGCGAGTAACCTTATAAAACCAGCACAATAAATCGGAGGATTTAACGAAAGTGTATGAAAATAAAAAAACTTTTTATGAATTAGAAGGCAAAACGAGAGTGTTAGAAAATATACAAACTTTTTACAGTTAGGAAGTACGAGCTGGCTGGTCTGCTTGGTGGCCTCGACGCATGCACGTCGCAGTCGTCGCACACGTTCCCGAAGTTCAGGACAGTCATGTGGTTGTCCGATGTGAATTAGAAGGTCGCGGAACAATGCCAACTGCACGTTGATCTCCGTTATCAGCTAGAGAACAAGAATACAACGATTGAAAATGGCATAATTTACAATTGAGGTTTCATATATACTAAAGAGTTTAACTTACAGTGAGAAGGCAATAATTGTATTAAAAATTAAAAACAGAATGTATCCAAAATAGCTTTAAGTAAAATAAAGAGTTATAACACACCACATTAAACCACGAAGAAAATTGTTACAACTAAACTCTACATTAAACTGTTTTAATTCTAATTTGTAATTATGTATGTGAAGAATACGTGTATAAACATAAGAACTCGGTTATCTGGTATTGAATTAAAAATTGAAAAATAAAAAAAAATCTGTGTTTTACGAAACTTTTACTTTGGAATATAATACAGGGTGAGCCACGAATACTTGATATATTATATATTATATATATATAATTGTTTATTTACAAAAAAGCTAAGTTTGCGCTCTTCTAAGCGAGTACCGAAATTTTCGAATCCTCGTCGGCAAAGAGACCAGCAGATTGGCAACATTTCTTCGCTCTTTTTCTTTTAGTTGACGTAGTGGTTTGGTTATTTGGGTATTTGGTTTATTGATGTAGACACGATTCTTCTAATAACCCCATACAAAGAAGTCTGTTGGGGATAGACCTGGACTTTTGGGTGGCCATGAAATGTCACCTCATCCGGAAATCAGTTTTTCCGGCAACATGTCTTTGACCACCGGCAGGGACTCATTGGACGTGTGACAAGTGGCTCCATCTTGTTGAAACCATATCTTATGATTGTAGCCAGCAAATTCCAGTGGTATCAGTCCCAAGATCTCTCGTAACATTTTAACATTTTCAGCAGAATTTAACAGGAACTGAACGGCCGAGAGAATCTTCGAAAAATCCAGGATTCCTTTTGCTGAAATTGCAGCCCATACAGTGACCTTGAGTAAATCGTATTCAACGTGAAATAAGCGTCTCACAGTAATAAGCGAACTGTTATTTAAATAAAATTATTTCACACCGTAAGCGTACTGCGACCCCGTGAAGTGATCCATTGTAACAAAATTGCCAAGAAACGAGCTAGTGGTAAGATCTATCACCGCACCACGCGCCGCTTTTTTTTTACATAGGATGTTAGATTCAAATGTTAACAAATTCTTGGCCTACTTTACTTTTGTCACGTTGACATAATTTAATAATAATTTGCCAACGTTAATAACACCTACACACACTACACGATCAGCCTATGTAAACGCTTATAAGCACTGAATAAAATATGGACGTCCGGCGAACCAACTTATTTTCAGTCAAATTTGCGTGGCTTAACTCAGCTTATTTAGCTTTAAGTTTACAGTTTTGTATTATCAAAATTAAGTGATAAACAAAGAAATAGTTTATGAATATACATAATTAAACGCAGGTTTGTTTAACACGTTTTGCAATAACTTATAATAGTGCAGTGCATTTTGAAGTACTCATTGGGACCTTTGGGAATAGCAGCGCTACGCATTATTAAACATTAAGTCATAAGTCCTTCCCCACGTAATGTTTATAATAACATATGTAATGTTGTTATCATCTGAGTGAAATTACTTGGATACCAACTTGTATTTTTTTATTCAATTCATAATCTAAGTGTGACTTCATAGGTTTAAGGGGATATTATGTCTCATCGTTAATATTAAACAAATTGAATTGTGCTCCGGCAGGCAAGGCAGATATTTATTTTGAAGAAGTACACAAAATCTCGAATCAAATATACAAAATGTAGAAAAAAACATCTTTCACTGCAACTATCATTTTTAATTTAACTAACAACATTGTAGTTCTACTTAAAATTAATCAAAAACATCTAAAATTATTCATACTGTTTGAATATATATTGTTTTAAGAATATATTACAATTATTTGTTAGGCTCTGCAAAAAACACATTAATTCTATAGTTCGATTTACGGTAGGACAGCTGTACATATCGTAATCAATTCGTTTGGCGGCGACCGAATAGAAGAAATGGAGTGAAAAAGTGTAATGACGCACTGTTTCGGCCGGCTGCGTATCGATACTGGTGTGACGGTTTAGCAAACGAAATGTTTATGACAAAATCAGAATGTAGCTGGCAATGTAGATAATACACCAGTATTTACAAACGTTTATTACAAGACTTTAGCAAACAAAAGCGTTATACTCGTAGTTACTTAGACATTTTAATCTGAGCATAAAAGATGGAAGGTCGATGAACACATATCTTTTTTTTTTAAAGACAATGGGCTAAATCAACTTTCACATGATCGTTATTTAATATTATTATCATTTGTGTCAATTAGCGTATATATGTATTTATATAATATTGTGTATAGGTTTTAGTGTATGATAGGTTTACATTACTTGTATTATTTAATATATTTGTTCTGATACACATTTGAACTACACCTACTTTTATTTCTGTTTTCTCTGCATCACACATTGGTTGACTGGTAGAGAAAGATGTAGGCGTTAAGTCCGCCAATGCACTAAATGTGCATTTTTTTTCATTCAGGACCTGTCGAAGAGACTCTACTCTGCCACTATGACGGCCTTTTTTTTTTTTTTTGTTGTTGTCCGGGTGGAAAATCCCTTCGGATCTCCGGCTCCTCGGGAAGCAGGAGCCAGGAGTATGTGGTGCTTCCACTAAAAACCACCCCGGCGGCCGGTCTCAGGCGTCCTTCTCTGAAGGGGACCCGGACCATATTATTTCAGGTCCCCTCCAAAATTGACGCCGCGCCTAGTCAGACCCTATCCTGGGGAGGCCACAAAGGCTTCCCCACCTATCGATTCGGTTTTTATAATTTGTTGCGGCCCGATCGCATTTTTGCGACTAGGCCGTAACAAATTATCCTATCGCCGACCGCAGCAACTAATCCGCCACCAGAGGTCCCCACTCTCTGGCGGCTCGCGGTCCCGTCGACGGTTCATAACGCCGCCGATGTCTTCTTCGCTCGGGATCGGCTCTCTCCCGATCCCGTTCAGCGGTCTCTTTCTGGAGCATAACAGCTTCGCAGAAAGAGACCACTGCGGCCCAACTTTCCTCACCCGCCAGCATGGCAGCAACGATTGCTGGCGGTGTCAGATCTCGTCCTATTTCATCGACTAGGACTCCACGTTCAGATGCCCACGCGGGGCAGTCCTCCAGCGTATGCTGGGCGGAGTCCCAGTCGGCTGCGCAGTGGTGGCATTGTGCCGTCTCCTCGCGTCCGATCCTATGCAGATACTCACCGAAGGAACCATGCTCGGTGAGTATCTGTGTAAGTCGGTAGGTAACGCGACCTCCCTCCCTACCTATCCACACTTCAAGGTTGGGCAGAACAGCACCGACAGCGCGTTGGCGTGCATTTTGCGGCTGTTCCAACTGCGCACGCCACTGTGCCAATGCCTGTCGGTGAGCGTTCTGCCGCATTTCGAGCTCGTCCTGGTCTTCCCCGCTCTCACCCCGGCGGATAGCGCAAGTTTGGTCATAAACCCTAGCGTCCACGTCCGCCAGGATATCAAAAGGCGGGCAACGTGCCAGGACTGTTGCCGCCTCCGACGAGATGGTACGGTATCCTCGTACGATCCGAATGGCCGCAACCCGCTGCACTTGATTGAGCTTGGCTCGGCAGCGGGAGGAGGCCGATAGGCGTTTGACCCATATCGGCGCTCCGTAGAGGGCCATGGATCGCAGCACCGCACAGTAGAGGCGGCGCACTTCCTCCCGCGGACCCCCTAAATTAGGCAAAAGCCTCTGTAGGGAGCCCGCCAGCCCTCATACTCGTGGGATCATCCGCTCGAAATGCTCCTCGAAGCTCCAGCGGCTGTCCAGGGTGAGGCCGAGGTATTTGATGTGCCGACTGACCTCGACCTCTGTTCCACCCACTCTGATAAGCGAGCTGGTGGGAACGGCACCTCCACGGCCACTATGACGGCCTAGTGAGATGCTTTTTCACACCTCGTTTAAAACCCTCGGATTACAGAGGGAGGGTAACACGCGCGCTGGTAGTGAGTTCCTGGTTTAAACTGATTTGTACAGGAAGGAAGAGCCGAAGTGTTTAGATCGGAAGCGTTTATCTACCATTCTAAAACGGTGACTTCCAAGACCAACACGTGTCGTCCTGTAGAGGAAAGGAGAAGATGGGACCAGTTGAAAGAGCTCACCAGAACACTCTCTATGATTGATATATAAAAAATATACATAAAATCGAATATACTAAACATTATCAAATAAATGAGCGGGCGCGTCTGATTGTAACCGACTTACCAATACACACATAGAAATTTGATATATGAAACGGGCATATATGGGGTAATACAGTTTGTTTCGATAGTATTTCAATTTGATCAAGGTATATCTTCTGTTGATTTAAAATAATAAACCACAAAATTTACAATAATTGTATGTGGCACAAATAATGATTATTTATGCGTAGTAATAAACGCATAAAGGTATTTTTGCTCATTCGTCATGACGTTGTGATAAATTTAAAACGAAATTAATTCTAAGTTAGCAAAACAGAAATTCTACCAAAGAAATTATTCTTGGTTAGAAATTGACTACCGATGATATTATTTTTACCGTATATTTAATTATTTGACGTGATGTTATATATTTATTTTGAAACGCATAAACCAACTGAAAATTTATGAAGTAAATTGAACTGAGGTTATCTGTTTTCTAAACTATTTTACTATTGTTTTATTATCACGGCAATTATAGAGTAAAATACCTTATGCTACTCTTACTTCACAAAATATAGTTCCTTCTTATTTCACAATATTTGCAGCTCCCATAGAAAACTTCTTGATAGATAAAGTGTTTGGAAATACGACAACAAAACAAACTTTTTGTACTATTGACATGAGTAATGAATTGGCATAAAGGGCTGTCCGACAAGAACACATTGTGTGTAATTCATAACAGGATAACAACCGCAGACCCACACTGAGCTACAGTCACGCGAATGATCAATTCCATGATTTATCACGTAACGCGATCGAGACCCTAACTCGGTATTTTCTTTATAGGAAAATCTTTTTCACACGGTTACTATACCAAGAACAATAGTTATATATATATATACATCAAAGGTAACCCACACACAGCAACACGACCGCACAATAAATACATGTTCATTTTTATATTTTGTTTGTGGCAACACTCATCGCATGCGACAAGCTCCCGGAATTTTATATAGAGCTAAAAATGGATTTAAACAATTCTTACAACATTAAATCCGTGTAGGGCAGTGTTTAATTTGTTGATTGAAACGTGTAGAGGAGCAAACTTCATTACCACACGTCGCAAAAAGTGTAGCTACTTTTAAACTAATTTGGATTGTGACGACGTAGCTTTGAAACCACTTACACGCGTCACAAGAATTATACCGTCGCTATGATTAAACAAAGTGTAAACATTACGTTGGCGGACCAGGGTTGCCTACGGTATGAAAAATTTACTCACAAAAACCGAGAAAAAGCAGTTCATAATTTTTGTACAACAAATATTATATATTTTACATAATGTATTTATTCTTGAATGGAATAAACATGACTAATAAAATAGCTGGTCAATTTTTGTTAAAATACTTGAAATAAAAAATAAAATCAAACACTTCTGTGCAGCATCAGTTTTATAAACAATTGTCTTTAAGAGTCTGCTTTGTATAATAAGTTTGAGTGAACAATTTGCTTTTATGATACAATATTTTTTTCCCTGACTACTTCACATAAAAGAGCTAGTTTTGGCAGTGTATGTGGCTATGGCTATTTTGGCTATGTGTTTATTTATTCCTCTGTAGCACCAATTATTGAACCGATTGTAATGAATGAAGTGTCAATAGATTTGAAATAATGCTCCGGGTGAAATAGGTTATACCAATTTTATGACAAGTGTTTACATAGTCAGGTTATATTTTTTTAAACTTTTTCTTGTTACGTGTGTATAAATAGTAGAATAGAATAGACTTTATTATATACCAATTTATACAGATTATATATACATATATAAGCGCTATATGACAGCTATATCAGTTAAATAATCATGTACAAATGGCACCCTTTTTGCTAAATAGCAATTTCTTCCAGGCAATCTTTAGATAATAGACACAATGCTTGTTGACTTCAGTAGAGTCTCTAAATGAGTGGGTTTAAAATTGAATATGGATAAGACAAAAATTATGTTAAATGCCCATGTCACACCCATTCCAGTGATAATTGGGGAATCTACCCTCGAAGTGGTTGATGACTACGTGTATCTAGGACAAACTATCCAGCTAGGTATGTCCAACTTCCGAAAAGAGGTCAATCGTCGAATCCAGCAAGGTTGGGCAGCGTTTGGTAGTCTACGTAACATTTCTCATCGCACATACCGCAGTGTTTCAAGACTGAAGTGTTTGACCAGTGTGTGTTGCCAGTGATGACTTACTTCACAGAGACGTGGTCGCTCACTATGGGCTTGATAAGAATGTTCAAAGTCACCCAAAGAGCAATAGAACGGGCAATGCTCGCAGTTTCTTTGCGTGATCGAATGAAGAGATCCGCAGACGAAACAAGATGACTGTTGTGGAAAACTTTGGGGGAGGCCTATGTCCAGCAGTGGACGTCTTTTGGCTGAGATGTTGATGATGATGATGAACCATTGACTATAAAAAAAAATTAAACCTAAAATAATTTCATTTATTAGTATTAATGTAAAGCGTTAACGAATGAAGCGATGAAATTGCGCACTCATTTATTCAACACTAAATAATTCAATGTTAGTTCTTACCATACTTAATTATTATTATCAAAATATTTCAAAACAGAGAATAAAACGTTAATAAATTACAAATTTTCTCATTAATTTGAGGAAAAAAAGGTGCATTATGATATGGAAAGACAACACTGTGTATAAATTGCAATCATTAATTTTTTATTTCGATTATAGCGTTATTTGCCTTAATATCAATACAAAAACAATATATTTAATTGTAAAACGTATATATGTTTGATTTATGATAGGTTGTGACCTTGAATTACATTTTTCCGCTAGGCATTTACTCATTTTAATGGTTGTTGTTGTTGTTACCTGTCACTATGTTAACATTGGTTGGCGCCACAACACTGAACTGACATTTGCTTTGAACAAACCTGTACACTTGACTGCAGTGTGTATGGTTTTGGTCAGTATTTACTAATCTAGCGTATAATAGATCAAGACTTAAAGTACTGAATTTGTCGAGATACCAACAACGTTTAAGTGCAAACGAATTGCGGGCGGCGTGAAATCGTTGGAACTGCGAGTAGCTCCCTTTCACTCGCATACATAACGGACTCTCTTGTTCTTTCTCGCACATCATTCCTCAAAAGTTATGTATTGTTTGTTATAAATAAATTTAACTAGGAGATTCATTGAAACGTGTTGGATGTAAATCAGGATTATATTAGAGATATGTGAATGTTGCACTCGCCTCGCCCTGGGAAGAGGAACCATAGTTACAGTGTTTTTTAAGTATAATTCCTGTTTAAGTGTAACTTAGCGCGTTCGGGCAACAGATGAAAGTTTCAAAGATATTGACCAGAGTATACAATGGCAAAGATCTTTGCCATTGTATACTCTGGCCAATCCTACCATTTGCATGAGATCCCACTACAGCATGTCAATGAGGTTAAAGAGTCTAGAATACAGATTATCGCCTAATAGATTCGTGAAACGTTCATAGAAACGTGCGCCACACGTATGTGTTATAGCTAATAATTGAGCTTCCGCTATGAACCACATAACTTTACATTTCAACAGATACTATTTATATTACGTTACCGTATTTTAAATATATCATAGTTCAACTTATACTGGTAATTTAATGATGCAAAGTAATAGAGATTAAGCAGCCGTTGATGTCTTTTGAAATGTCCTTTTAATTCATCACATAATATATTTTCTAAAAGAAATGGCGTACTATTCTAAAATATTTATGTTGAAGGATTCCTTATTGCCCCAAAAAGAAAAAAATGTGAATGATACGCACTTGTAAATACTCCCAAAAAAAAAACTTTTTCGTAGATTACTGGTTGCATAGTTTTAAAATCGATGTGTTGCTCACCGGCGAGACTGAGTACATGTAAGAATAATGAAAAGTGTCCCTTAAGTGTTTTTCATGAAGTCAAAGTACTCCACGCCACTCAGATTCCCAGCCGATCGCAGTTTTATGAATATTAGGTGGTTGAGGGGTTCATAATATTATAAAATGTACACGTATACATTTATTGGTGCAAGGTACCCTAAATCTCAGCGATGTCCTTTAAAAAAGACTACAGTACCTCAGAGCGAGTTAAATTTAATAAAAAATCATATATACTTACTTATCCTAACTTGTAACCCAACCATAGCGCGATCTAAATCGCTCCCAATGTACCAACATTATAATTAAAACAATATTGTAAACAACTGTATATATTATAACCACGGGAGTTGAATAGACAAGAACAACGAATGTTCCACGTTAAAAGTATTTTTAATGGATGTATAAAAAAGTGGAAAAGTTATAAAAAAGTTGTTGAATTTCAATGAAAGGTGATTATTACTTTAAATTGCTATTTTAATGTATTTATTTTACAAATATTAAAACATAAAATTTAATTATCCAGATCATCCAGTCATGTTTATCGAACCGCGTTCTAACCCTGTCCAATGACTTTCGTTGTATGTATTCTAAGTTTGACCTTGAAATATTCAATCACAGTGCATTTGACGCGTCCCACGCGTTCTTCAAAATTTAGTACAGCCGAAAATTAGGTTGTGAGCGAGGGCTAACTTTATTTGTAAAACAATCTCTTATAATTAATACAGTATTCTTATTACTATGCGTTGGATACAAGGAGCTATTTGTTCTAATGTTTCCAGGAAGTCTGCGGCTTATCAGCTAAATGGTCGTTCATGACGGATGCCATTGTGGGACGTCACGTCTATGACGACATAACTCGAATCGGAACAAATTTTTGTTAATGCGGAATCTATTACGGGGTAACCTATGGTCCCAAATTGTTGTTTCCCTTTGATTTCGTGGACTTTAAATATCATTGTAAAGTTTTCAAAACTGAAATTTAAATTATTGGAAACATTACAGAGTCTTGCAAAAAGGCATATCGTAACTTAGAATCCATTTAGTGTCAGACTAATAATTTTACTAACATTATAACGTTGAAAGTATTTTTCGAGGCTCTCGTAAAAAGTTACTTGGAGAGTAGTGTAGTTATCTAGTCTCCATACAAAATATAAACTTATGCTAGAGTTAATACAAAAGTTAATAAGACTTTGTACATTACTATATCCTACGATGTTTATACTTAGAACGGAAGATTAAAATAAATTAGAGGTATGTAGAGAAGTAATTTTGGTTACTTACTTTTTTAAAGTGCTTATTAATTATTTTGTATAATAATAGTTGCGTCTTGCACTATCACATTGGGCTGGTAGCCTATGAGGATAGCGTGAAGTATGTAAATAAGTGAAGAAATGTTTGTTATTCTGTGTAACGTCATCATGTTATGAACGAAATGTACACGAGACGTACGACTATGATACCAGAAAAGTTTGAGAGATCACTTTTCGAGAGCAATAAATGATGATAGGTCCAAATCCATTTGGGAAAATCCATTTGGGACAACCATTTATGTGAGCTTTGTGTTCGATTAATGTATGTTTATTTAACATTATAGATATTAAAAAAATACACGACATTTCTTTGTATAGCACTAGAGAAAAGGTACAAAAAACCGTAAAACATAGTTTAATACTGAAATGTAGCTATCGTGTACTGAAAAGGTCTTTGATAAGTTTTGCAGCAAATTGCGTCACTTTACTAAAACGTTATGTACCGTTGCCAGCTTACAACAACAAACGTTTTACAAATAGTAATTAGCTAACATGTACAATATTGTGTAGAAATAGAACAGTTAGCACATTGGGTATTGTTGCAATCCTGCAACCGTGCACTGGAGAATTTCTCATACATTTTGTTATAAATGATTACGTTATTAGGTTGAGCTTAACAATTAAACTAATTGCGTTTGCGTGACATTAAGAAATGAAGTGTTACCGATACTACCGAGTTTTATATAACAAGTCTCGGAGCACTGATTTTACAATTTAGTTTCTTGTTGTCACATCAATGATAATATACCTACACAATAGACCTACAATCGGATATCTAACATTTAAAATACGTATTTAACATGTACATATATACAACGTATGCGTAATATAATATACCTATTAGTATTTTTATAATAATTCAGATTGATTGAATTGTTTCTAAATGTAGTGCGTCGTATTGTTGTAAATGTATTGACGTAGAAATAGTAGCGGTCTAGTTGTAAACCTTTTTACGAGTATTTGTTCCGATGTAACCTGTTCTAATGTTCCTTTAAAGCCCTAAGAGCTATATAATGCATAGACATAAAATACCCGAGTACATTATAGGTCAAGTAGATACTGAGAAGAGATTTGTCGAATTCTTAATGAGGTTGGACGAAAGTACAATATGACAATATGTGTATCAAGTAGAATTTTGTTAATTTTGCATCAATAATAGAAGCCATGACTTTAGTTTCAGTTATTAATAGTAGACGCTTAAACATGAGGAATTAACATACAGACATACACTTTCGCATTTATAAAATGTCTATACGGTCTTTATATCTCTAATGTTACAATATAGTACCCTCAAACTTATGTCTTTATTTCAATTGTATTGATTAATGATTATCTTTTTAAGCTATGTTAGCAAGTAAATTAAACAAAATTTATTTTAAAAATTACTAGTCGTGTAAAATGTAGAAGAATTTTATGAACTATTATGTTATTACTAAAACAAATAAAATAATATTGTATTCATCGGACTGTGACCATGTGGGCGCCATCTGATGTTTTTTGTAAATTGGCATTTCGGTTACCGATCACTGGGTTTTATCATACAACGTATAAAATAAGCAAAGTATAAATAGATAATTTCAGAAACTTTACTATTGCTCTAATAAGTGAAAGTTATCATTGAGCACCGCGTGTATTATTTTTTTTAATCATCAATAAGCCACACACCACTCAGTCGTCTCGCATATGAATAAATTTTTTATCAGCGCTGGTAAAATCTGTCTCAAACTGTGTCAAATGTTAATTGTTACCTTTTTAAAAATCTTTTAAAACTCACTGATAGGCTAGAAACTATTTGGCCGAATGGAAAGCATGAGTAGAATCCAAAAGCGGTGATTATCTTGACTTAAAGGAGCTTAGTCTCTCAAGTGGTCGCGAAACCTGTTCACCTACTCTTTATTTTGTTAGATACAATGGGTAGGTAAACGAGCCAGCAACATGAGTTCCCCATACGAACACCGAAGCACGACTGATTTTGGCTTTGGACACGAGTCATCTATCGGACCGCATGAAATATTTCAGATGTTAATTTCTTGCAATGAATAAATTCAAACAAAAGCAAGTTTAAATTCAAATCACATAGTACACGTATTGTGCTATGATGAACCTATTTATATATAAAGTTTGATTAGTTGTGGTAAAGTATTTATTGACTTTTGCTCTGGGGTTTATTTGTAAAATTTAGAATGAAGTTTGAGAACATTCTTTTACCTAGATTTTTTTAGTAATTGCATTTTCGCATCACTTAAGTATTCCCAACTTTAATGTATTTATATTTCAAATATGATTGATTCAATATTTTAATTGTTATGCAGGATCAAATATGAGCAGTGGAGCAATTTTGAGGTAGGGTAAACGCTTAATAATTCAAAGTCGTTTGTGATTTAACAAATCTGGGTCTATAAAATGACGTAGATATTTTAAAGTTGTACATGTCAAAGGCTTTGAGAGCAAGGCTGAAAGAATCGGATCACGAGTCACCTTGTAAACATTATTTTAAAAATTGGTAGTCATTTTTACATATATAAACACACACACACACACACACATATATATATATATATAAACTAAGTAAATGTTCTATACGTAGATGTTCTATACGTTTTTAATATTTCTAAACTTTAGCTTTATTTTCAGATTCTTTCAAAGGACTTGGTAACACTCTTTAATCCCGTATGTCCTGGATGTAAGTTGATTAATTAAACTCTTCTATTCTGTTCAAAGGGTCATCAAAGAATGGATGCGTGCTACGATAACACCATTGTATAAATCGGGCCCTAAGCATAATATTAAATTAATCACCCTATTTTGTTTCTTTTTCTATATATGTATATATAAACATAACATAATACTATATTAAAAATACATCGCATTGTATTCTTTAATATTAATATTTAATTTATTTTTTAATACATATTCTTTTATAGTAAATGGTTTACAGTCAAGGTTATGATAAAAACAAATAAATCTATGTGTATGAGTCGACTTCAACTATATTTATATACGTACAAAAAATCTTTCTTCATTTTAGAAATGGTTGTATTTGACTTTTTTACAGTAAAACAAAAGTAAATGTTAAAATTCGATCTATCTTAAAATAAACTTTAGAATGAAAGGTTATACACACTTTAATCGACACTTTGGTCTTCAATAACTTTATAAATTATCAGTAATAACAAATTACAAATATAATTAGCTCTTACGTATAACGTAGGTATTAAACGCGGCTAACATAATTTATTACACTAGTGAGTTCAGCATTTTTACTTATTTTTTTTAAATTTACAACTACATCTTAAAAACTCATTAGTCACGCGTCAAGGTGTTCCTAATTTCATTTTTATCGGAATTTAGAAAGAACTAAAATAATTATACTATAATATAATTCACTAAAACATGTATTCATGAAGATAAAATCAACTAGGTATCTACCATAAATTTGAGAAGCGTGTAGCTGAACATAACTGTTTTCATGTATTTTAAAAATTGCCATATTGTCATATTCTTTAATAATTTCACCTTTCTGCATTTTGAAATCTGAATATTTATTTATGTGTATATATGTATATGTGCACAATGAGTTATTTAAATATTAGTAAATAATAATCCTGGTCATATTCTTAATAACTGTTTAGAGATAAGCACCGTTGACGTTCCTTGGCGAAGACCTTCGTTCAGCAGTGGACGGCGATTGGTTGAAAAAAACCACCGCCCTAAATACTAGTCCATTCAAAATATAGAAAATGTAAAATCTGGTAATCCTTTGCGTGATGGCTTCCTCACGTGTCATTTATTATATTGTTCGTGTATTTCATTACCTATTTATTACGAGAGGTTAGGATTGTAAATACCTATAAATGTAACATAATTATTTTATTCGCTTTAACTACCTCTGAGGTCACGACCTCGAGAGGAGTATTGCGTGTGAATTGTGTAATATCGGTGAGGGAATTAAGAACTATAAATGTTATGTGTAGAAATTAAAAATCTAGTTAGTATTCACCATGTTGGGATTATAAAATTAATCACATGTTACAGTAAGTCAAAACCTCCTTTCTAAGGAGAGGCCTATGTCTAACAGTGTAGCGTTAAAGGTTGTTGATGCGATGATAGTGTACTTTATTAGTAGGTAGGTTTGAAATACAATAATTTTGATACCACTCGTATTTGATTAAGTGAAGATGTATTATTATGAATATAATGACGACAGTAAGAGCTCCTTTTTAATCTCACGTGGGCTATAAATAGACTCGTGTATGGAAATTATTTACATCATGTATCCTTCATAAATATTGAGTAAATTGTAGTTATAAAGGGTGAGTCGAGTTTTCCTGTAGATTATACTGTTCAGTATGTATCAGTTGATATTCTTAGTATTGGCCTTATTTGTGCAGCTATTAAGTAAACACTATTCGTTATATTTGTTCTATGATTTAAAAGTACTACAATCAGATTTTTATATTCTCAAAAACAAACTGTACATAATTTTCAAGTTTCATAATTCATCATTAAGAACCTTTAATAGTTCAATGCTGAATATAGGCCCTTCTTAACAAGGAGGATATGATCTACTTATTTTTTAATTAAAAGTCTTAAAATTAACGTAAGTAAATGTTCATAATTTTGTAGTGTACAACGTTATCCAGATTTTACTTTACAAACCATTAGAACAATATACTCTGACTAAATAGAAAAATAATGAAAATGTTAAAAAGTATTTATTAATTCATATGATATTTAACTTCATGAAAGCTGTTATTTGTTTAGAAGCAAGCGAATGTTTTCAATGTTATTTCACTTTGAAATAAATTGAAAACATGATTTTCTATTTTTTATCTGTTCTTCAAAAAATGCGCAAGGCAAGGCGTCTCACGTCATATAATATATATTACGACATTAATCTGTGTACAGAGTGTCAACCATAAATTGATCTTTCTGCACATTTCAAAAATATTTTATTCCTCCCGTGTATTTTACTTTCGTAAGTTTTTGTTTAGGTATAAAATACAAATATTACAGAATAAGCCCTTTACGATGCTAATGTTGCAGACCGCAAATTTCAACTTTTGTTCTGCCAAATTACGGAATGTTAAAACGTCGTAGTCAATGTGAAATTGTTTTAACTTCGTCGTTAAATATTAAGGAGGATACCTCATTTTATATTTTACTCATTTACTCATTTTATATTGCATATTTACGTTTCTAATAAATATATTGTTAATTTTATTTACAAGATAATTACGATACGATACAACTCGGATGATCCAAAAAAAGTTTATTTAATTTAATTATAAAATAATTTTACAAGAACGTGATACTAGCTAGTTAGAATAGTGATATTGCTTCAAGGTATAAAACAAGTACAAATAAAAAGTTATTGGCAATATTCGATGTAGGTCCGATTTCGTTACATTCGGACATTGCACTGATGTTGCACCAGATGTCCGCAAGTGCCGTGTACAATGTTTAAGGTGCACAATATGATAACATCGTCCTGTTATTTAGCATTTTCATCGGATTTCAATGCTTAAAAACTTGAATGATTAAAATGTATTCTAAAGCCACTTATCGACTATAGTACAGTTTCAGGAAGGGTCTTATTGCATTTTCCAATAAAAGATTTCGATCTTGTCACAACTGTTATAAATATCACGCTCCATTACAAATAATAATCCCTTTTCATATCTTACTTTTGTATTAAAACTAAAAGTGTCAGGTTGGATGTTACAAATAGTCACCAATGCATTCGATTTACATTGTTTTGCTGCTTCAATTTACATACATGACATATAAATGTTATGTACGGAAATCAAAATATATAGAGTGGATGATATCATTTATATGATTCTTATCATTGGATACGGGTAGCACAGGATCGGTTGTTGTGGAGACAGAAAGAAAGCAAAGGCTGTGGCCTTTGTCCAGCAGTTGATGTCTTTCGACTGAGATGATGATGACTCGTATGATATCAAATATTCTATGTATTTCATTTATAATTTAAGGAAGTTTTGTTTAAAATGGCCAAAGGAATTCAAAGGAGCGAAAGGTTTCAGCGTGCGAAATTAACAATTAAAAGACAAAAAGGAGCAGACTTCACTAATCAAACAAGACTTTTCTAATTGTTAAACAGTAAAATTTTGAGACTCAATTAGAAAGACTTAAATATCTCTTTTACGTCATTATAACTGTTTCGAAATAACGTTATGTACAACCATAAGTTGTGTCTAAGCATAGTTTTGATAGCAAAAGAAACTGAAGCGATAAATAAGTCGTAAACTTATTCAGGCGGTAGTTCAGTAACATGGAATTTGTTATAAATGAAGCGTGGAATGATTAATATCCTGGGAGATTGTTATAGTTATTTCTTGCTCAGATAAGAGAAATAGACGTTACTAGATTATACCCACAATATGGAAAAACCACGAGTGTCTTAGCAGTTTAAAATAATGTACCACTTTAACGCCTTGGTAAGATAAGAGTTTTTTATTTGTGAGTACACTTTTTGAAGTCTAGAGACAATTAGGGTCAGTTTCACCACTGTAGCTGTTTAAGTCTATTTTGAACTTTTCTGTCAGATAATAACAGATTTCGATTTCACAAGTCTCATATTGAGACAAATATGTCAGATAACATTATGCATACCAGCTACCTTTACCTGTTAAATAGTGTTATATGAGAATAACTATCTATAAACTTTATCTGGAACTCGTGAAACTGACCCTTAATATTATTAATTTAATTAATATCTGACAATAAAATTAAATTATAATTTAATGTGGCAAACAATTTTAATGAACAAGCTGACTTGTGCTAGTTTCTTTAGTTTCGTACCCGTCTTTCCACAGGTTATTTGCAATATTAGAAATACTAAAAACATAGTTTTGATATTTCTTACTTTCTTTAGAAAATTTTGATTTGTTTGTTTGTAGTTTGTTCAAGTTTGTTTGTAATTATAAAGGATTTCTGTCAGCTGTTCCTCTGGAGTTCGTTCTGCTCTTATTCTTTCTACGTATCCAAATCAACTAAACATACTTTGTAAGTACGTAGGTAAGAATTTATATCACTATATTAACTACAACACGCAGCCTAATACTTAAGGCGTCTTCTCACTTTAGGCACCTCGAAAATAGGCTTTTTTCGCTATTTTTTTTTGAGGATTCTTGCTTAAAATTATGGGATAAAATGGATCCTATGTAATAAACACATCTTTCGAGTATATGAAAATTTTTTATTTTTTATTTTTTGAACAACTATTTTAATGCAACAGTAGCATCGAAAAACCAGTCTAAAAATGTTATGGTCGTGGCTTGTTGATGGTATCTCCGAGACGGGTCATGTGAAACAAAAAAATAAAACTGTTTTAGATTCAGTATATCAGTGGCTATAGCGCATATCATCAGATTTTTGATATTTGCGAAAATAACAAAATGGCGCACGTTATTCGAAAAAGCAAAAGAAAAAAGCAATTTTTTTGCAGTTTTTTGTAAAAAAAAATACTTAAAATCGAAATTTCAAAAATCTGATGATATGCGCTATAGCCATAACTATGAAGAATATGTCACTTAAATTTCATGACAATCGCCTGATAGTTAACGGAATTTCATCAACAAGGCACCGAAAAATCTTGTTTTGAGATAAACGCGTTTAAAGTTTTGGTTGCAGAAAAATCATGAAAAAACCTACTTCGGGTTAATCAGCGACGCCTGCTCCATACGATGGACCTTCCGATTCTTAAAAATTAAATTTAATTAAAATTCAATTATGAAAAAACAAAAATCAAATTTTTTAAATTTCCAAAGTGAGAAGACGCCTTAAGTTTGTACAAAGAAAAACGAAATTGTTTCATTAATTTGAATGCAGACAAATTAGTATACATTCAGTTTAATTTATCCTGTCAAAGATCAATCTCAACTTTCATATCTTGCTTACAACAAAGTTTTTTTTTTAAATAATGGGTTCACTATTTCATATATGAACACTTTTAGTAACTGGAAACCGTTATAATTTATTCAGTTAATAAGGTTCAACGTTTTCTGCCTCCCTTAAATGTCCTTCAACGAGTCTGTCCATCCACATCTGTCTCTTTTATTTCGTCTTCCACCTAATAATAGATAATAAACGTAATTCAGTATTTGGTGTTTTCTTTAAGTTTCTTTGATTTCTGGATTCTTTGTATCTCAACAGGAGTCATGTTTCATAAATGTACGATTTTGTATTGTCGGCCTTTGATATATCATGTTTCTAAATGGTAGTGGAACATTATTTATTTTGTGAGAAATTTAGTAATTATGTAAAAGTATAATTGCAATATCTACAAATGAATATATATGTTAATACACTACGCACACCTAATAAATAGATATATGAACATGAAAAACTTAGCATAAAAGATATATATATATATACAAGCGGCATTAAAAGATATTAATGACTCAAAGAAAAGCAACATATGCAAACTTTGCTATAAGTATTTTACTATTCATCAAACTAATATATCTTGATGTTAACAAAGTGTGAGCACAAAATTTATATATAAATATTTGCCATCCAAATTAAATTTCAGAAACAATTAACTTGCTATAAACTTTTTAGTTATGGCAATTATTCATTTTGTATTTATTTTGTAATGCCTCTCTGTTAAAAAATCCCTCACAAATATCGTAGTTAATACGACTGTAATGGTTCATAAATTGTAATCGATGAATATTATTACAATAATCATGATAGTTTAATGGAGGGCATTCGGTTAATATTGATAGAAAACGATTAATCACTTTGACCTTTTTTTTCTTTTTTTTAACGTGTGGAAACACCGGGATTTGCGGGAGGGTATTGTGTTTGACTCGGACCGACTAAAACCATACACTGTGCCACTCTATGCCTGTGATAGGAGGGATCCGGGAACAGCTGCTATTATGACATCCAGATCCCTCCTAGCGCCTACCTGCGAACGCGGGCTACATTTGCAGGTAAACTCTCTATTTAGGCGACGTACGGCACACGCGGACGTCGTCTCCTCGCGCTTGGCAACTGTAGCGGATAAAGGGAAAATCTGTCCCATCCATCTGCGACCACACTCAGGGTGGCATGAGGCGCTGGAATTTCTGCGAAATGACATCTTCGTAGAAGGTTGGCACCGCGGTGAAACAACTGTCGCTACCGGCCATGGAGCGTATGGCGGCCGGTAGCAAGAGATCTCCTCCAATAACTGCAATGAGGACCCCACACTGTACCAACCAGGCGGCGCTCAGTCGAGTTCTCACTATAGTCACAGTGGTGACAGGCGGGACTCCGTTCCCTCCTAGTGACCGAGTGCAGATACTTTCCGAAGCAACCGTGTCCGGAAAGGCAGGTCACACAGGGTTGCTTCGTTTTGTTAGTTAGAAGAAAAGGGATCCGTGCTGTCACCCTGCCCACTCGACGATGGCCTGCTGGAGAACCTCCACGGTAACAAAGCCAGCACGTGGAGCCTCCAACCGGAACCACCAACGAGCCATCGTGGCTCGACGAGCGACCTCACGCCACTCGCGTATCTCCACGAGCGGGAGCCGTATGCCCCTACCACTACCTGCTTTGACACAATACCTACCTTAAACTTTCATTCGTCCTAATATGTTTTCATAGATTAATTCAACTCTTCCGTGTAGTAACATATTAAGAATACGCAGTGTCACCTTCTTTATCATCTCGTGAGTGTCGTGAGAGCTGACTAAAGAAGAAATATCGCAGTACAATAGCATTGCAAAGAGAAGGAAAGCAAAGAAAACCAACCCGTCTATAGTATAGTGAACCAAAACATCCTTTCTAAGAGTTCTATTACTAACAGGCTAATAAAGGCTGTTTATAATGATGGTGATAATGAATGTGAACCGCGTCTGGGCAATCATATGTTACTATTTGAATTAGGTTTGATAATTATTTTCTTGAATCATTTTTGAAACTTACGAGTAGACATCTCACTGTAAAAATCAATATATTTGCTAATTTAAAATACATAAAGTAACCATATGAGTAACTGTATACTCAGTTAATCTAGAAAAGTTAATCACTTAGCCACGTTTAATATACATAAACGGAAACGGAAGCTCTAACACAATTTGACTCTTTTTTTTGTTGACGGGGTGGAAAATTCCTTCGGATCTCCGGCTCCTCAGGGACGCAGGAGCCAGGAGTATGTGGTGTTTCCACTAAAAACCACCCCGGCGTCCGGTCTCAGGCGTCCTACTCTCAAGGGGACCTGTGCCATGTTATTTCAGGTCTCCTCCAGGATTAACGCCGTGCCTGATAAGACCCTCTCCTAGGGAACACTACAAGGTACCCCCGCTAATTTATAATTGCGGTCCGATCGCGTTTTTGCGACCAGGCCGCATTGCTGTCGCCAATCGCAGCGATTTATTCACCACCAGAGGTCCCTATTCACTGGCAGCTTGTGGTCCTGTCGGCTGCGCAGTGGTGGCATTGTGCCGTCTCCTCGCGTCCGATCCTATGCAGATACTCACCGAAACAACCATGCCCGGTGAGTATCTGTGTCAGTCGGTAGGTGACGCGACCTCCCTCCCTAAACACAATTTGACCCTAGTTTGTTGAACAAATGTATCGTTGTTTAGAATTCATGAAACGTAAATCCATCCTTGATCTTCTAATAAAATAGCAAGTAGATACTAATAATTAGTCGAGTTTGTTAAAAATTCTCTCATTGCATAAAATATGAGTTAATGCAGAATAATTGACGCTACCGTAGTTGAAGGCTTTTTCTACCTGGTATTTAAAAGTGCACGATATGTAAACTTGAACTTGAATGTAAGTGTAGTACCGTCTTTAGTAAAAACTAAGATAAGATAGAAATATATACATATGTACTTACATAAAACTTATAGATTCATTCTTTAAAAACAAAATAAAGCTACAGATCTCGATTATCAGTTTTCTGTGAAAAACGAATTGTAATATTACAGTTATTTATAGACAGTTTGCTTTATGGGGTTCAATTTGATTATTTACCTATCATCAGGTGGTTACCTGAATTGTAATATTACAGTTATTTATAGACAGTTTGCTTTAAGGGGTTTGATTTGAATATTTACCTATCATCAGGTAACCCGCTTGCTTACTTACCATCCTATGCCACGATCGCAAAAGAAATCCCAAAACCCTTAGTCACATTGAAATGTAATCTATAAAAGAGGAAATAAAAATGTATGTGAATATTAATAGAATCATGTAATTAAACTGTGATAAAAACGAAAATCTTTTTTTTAAAGAGAGGTCTATGTCCAGTAGTGGACTATTAAAAGGTTTCAATGATGATGACGATGAAAAACGAAAACTGAATGTTTTAGTTCTTATTATTTAATTTACTATAAGATTGTTGCCACTCGCTATCGGTTTATAAGGTTATAGTACTGTTATCGTGGTTTAACACAAAACATTAAGAACAAGCAAGTAAATATACACATTTTTAAAATAAGCCAAATTGATTTTTAAATACCTTTTATTTACTTTCTTCGGTGTATGTTGTCTAAATTGTTATATTGTATATAAATTCTATTAGTAATCTTAATTTTCTATAGTTTTAATTGCGATAAACTTCTCTTTCATGGAATCTGTAGGTATACAATATTCCTGATAAAAAATTTAATATCTCACAAAAATATGACTTCTAAAATGAGTCGTTAACGTTAAACATTCATGTTTTAACGTGACAATAAAATATTACGAAGTCGTTGAGCAAATTCAGTTTGAGGGACTTACATATTTTATTACTTCATTTATGTAAACTGCAAATGTACCAAAACAACAATCAAGAGAAGGTTGAAATGGCATTAAATTTAGTCGACTTTGTATGTCAAAAGGGAATTGCATTACGGAACCTTTGATGGCGTCTGATGTCCTGTGCTAATTTGTTTATACGTTTATGCTCGTATAATTTACGTACATTTGTTTTGAAACTTGTTTCATGTTTGAACATTCCCCATAAAACTCTTTGAATCTAGTTTATTTAAAAGTTTATTCTATTGACTTAAAAATATGTTGACGTTGACACTAATGAACACCTGATCGCCTCGATTAACGATTAATCGATTGAGTAACTTAAGAAGCTCTTGAAGGTTATTTCAAATACATTGTGTTATTGTTTCAGAGTTAAAACAATATATTTTGTGATTTACTGTTTCTGTAAATTTTTTTTCATTTATAATAGTTCTAACAGAAAAGGTACTTAGTAAAATTAAAATAGTATGTCCATCTGTAGTTTCGTATACGAATAGTCGATCGTCTGTATAAGCCCATGTTAACCTGACTGTGCATTTTTCATAAGCCAGTCATGTCGCAGTACATTCATATCAAAACATCAAGTTAACTTAAATTTTTTGTTTGTTTGTGATAGGTGATGTTTTAAAATGTACTGCTAGCAATATGTTTCGTGAAGCTATGTATGTTTTATTTATGAAAATTTCTTCTACTCTTGGGAATAGTGATTCTCGAGGATGATCAGTATCTTGTAGCCTTTATGTAGTCCTCACTTATACATATGTAAAATTTAATGAGTAATTCTTATGATCATCACCACCAGTATCTAAATACAACAAGCCACCCACCTACTGCCATAAGAAGTCCGTCGAATCGACGAAACCTTGTTAAAGGATTAGTCAATTTTAAGACATCTTTTAAAAATCATTGCTAAAGGAGTTTTTCTTATATAACAGTAAACAAAAAAAAGTTTAAAGCATCGATTACAGGTGAATTTTAGGCTCTGCTGAAGGACAATTATTCTGGCTACATGCCCACTTTATGTCGATCTCGGAAGAGCGGTTTCAGGGTTCGTGATCCTACAGTCTTCAAAGTCTCAATGTCGCACTCAAATAATGAGTAAGACTATGCTTTCAACAGCGTTGCTAATTCCAGTAAATTCTGTGTACCACGTTTGAATTGAGTGAATAAAGTAATTGAACGCTGAAGTAAGCAAATTACTTTACTTAAGACGTGCTCAATGTAATGTTGGAATAGAAATGTTTTTGCATAGAATTTATTTAGCGTTTCTTGTTTTTGTTACACGTGAATGCTACAAAAGCATGGTAACAATTATCGATTCGCCAATTAGTTGCGTGTTATGTAGTAGCCGTTACCCGACATGTCTTTAATTCATCTCTCTATTTAACGTACATAGACTGTAAGTAAAGAAAAACTTATTTTTTTTACTTATTAATGCGGATAACATTGTGATAAGTAACGAAGTGAAAAAAAGGCTTCATTGAACCTCAAGGCCAATTTGCGTTCTGATTACCATTTATTGGAGAAAATACTTTTTAACTTCTTTTATAAAATGCCAGTTTTTGAACTTTATGGTTTAATATTAAAGAAATTGAGCATTCGCAGAAAATGAAAGGACAATGTATTATCAATTGTTTTGTATGCAATAAATTAGGGTGACAACGTTATTAGTAATTACGAGTATGTGAGGATCTTATTATTTACAAACTGATACAAGGACTAGATCAATAACATCGACTAAATCGAATATTAGATGCACTTATAACCTAGGATAAATGTGATGAATTTGTAATAATAAGTCTCTCAAGTCATGTATATTCAAAGAACTGCTTTATTCGTTGCACCATTTCATTGTTTTATAATTGGGTATTTGCATGATTTTCCAATCCATTAAATAGTTATGTCTTATTATTTTTAAAAACTTTTTAAAATTTTTGAAAAAAATTTTTTTTTTTGTTTATAAACATTTAAACTATTTAACAATAAAAAAATTGTTAAAATTTAAACGCACAGGTAGCTCCCTCTTGCGTATGTGACGTCATTGTGCATATTCCATTTAAATTTGTTCGCGCCAATCCACTCAGAATATTTTTATAAACACGCCTGATCAGCTGTTGTGATTGTTATTTAAAAAAACAACTGTTTAAATTATTTCAAAGCAAAAACATAAACTTTATAACTTTTTAATATGTCATTAAAAAACAGTGGTTGTTGGTGTATTGTACCAACATGTAAAAATACCGGTAAATCTAATCCAAATAAATTTTTTATAAATGTTCCATCAAATAAATTAAAACGAAAAATGTGGTTGATGCATGTGGGAATAAAAGTGAATATTCTTTATCAAGTCGACTTTATTGTTGTGAGGATCATTTTGATGTAAGTAATAATAAAAATCAAAATAATTTTATTATAATCAACTTATAACCTCAAATTTTTTTAAATATTTTGACTGTAATTGTAATTAATTATTTTCATTTTAGTTAAAATCAGATATGGAAAATTATTTAGAGTGGAAAATGATTGGTGGTAACAAACGGATGAAAAGTAATATTTTGCCACATAAATACATTGAAGAATCAAAATTTACAAGTGTAGAAGTTTCTCCAATGGAAGTAGATCAACAAAGTTCTGAGAAATCCAGCTTCAATTTTGATGATAAAATGATAGGTCGAAATTCAAGCAAAAATATCGATAATATGGATCTGGAATATTTGGATACTCCCAATTCTACTGCATCTCAAGATTTTAAAACCAGTGTATCTAATGTTTTTTATGATAATTTTCCTCCTCAAACTATAAAAGTTAATGCTGCAGTTCAAGTCAAGATAAGAAGTTTGTATAGGAGTACACAAATTCAGTGTAAACCTCAAACAAAAGACCGTGCAAATATAATTAAAAATATGATTATGATTCAATGTTTGCCTTCTTTATGATTTATATGTCAAATATAATTAAACTCACTTTAAATAAAAACCAACTTAAAATTTTTTTCAATAATTTATCATTCGTCGTTTATCATGCATTCAAATGACGCGCCAATAATATGCACAATGACGTCAGACCAATCACATCACGTTTCACATCACGTGATTTTTACATCATATTTGACCACTTTTATTTATTTATTTATTTAAAAATTATTTGTAAAAATTAAATTTTAATCTTACGTAGGTATTTTATGTGTATCAAAGAATTTATTAACTGAACTTTATTTGAAAAATCATTTTCATACAAACACCCAATTCTTTAATAAGGCACTAAAATACTTCGAACTAAGTTACTTAAAGTTTATATATGTATATAATATGTAATAATATTATATATATATATATATACATTATATGCATGTGTGCATGGTGACAGATTAAGAATAAAATCGTCCCCAGCTCTACCATATTCACCCAGCGCGTGTCATAGGGGAGCAAAATACACAGGACCACAGCATTGCTAATAGAAGGAAAACTTTAGACAAATCCTATACCAATTCATTTGGCCAGGGTCAAGTGGGTTAAAAGCTTTATTTTAAGGCTTATATCTAACAATGAACTTTTATTATTTTAACAATTCACTGTCATTGAGAATAAAGGGAGAGTAACTTTCCTCATAGAAGCTAATAATACTCGTACAGGTGGGACAAGAATTTGTTAACATTTGAATCTAACATCCTGTGTAAACAAATGGTGCGCGGGGCACGGGGAGTGGTCTAACCATTAGCTTGTTTCTCGGCAATTTTGTCGCAATGGATCGATTTTATTTAAACAAAACTTCGCTTATTACTGTGAGACGCTTATTCACGTCTACACCATACCATCTACACGACTTAAACCAGTGTCCGAGTGCTCCTTTAATAAAAAAAACGGGTGAAGAAGTTCAAAGAGACGTGATCTATGCTAAATGTGAAGCAAACTGGAGGTCCACGGACTTCTCGGATCGAAGAGAACGGGCAGTAAATTACCGCTTTTGTATGACGTAAACTAGATTTATCGACACGCAAACGTTCGGCTGAATTAGGGTTATCCTGCACATCATTACGTCGTATTTTGAATTTACATCCATATACGATACATATAGTGCGGACACTAAAACATAATGATTTAAATTTGCACAAGTCGTATGCCGAAACAGTGTTGAAACGATTCAGTGATTTTAACAACATCTTATTTTCTGACGGAGCCCATTTTCACCGCAACCAATATGTAAACAAACAGAATTGCAGGTATTAGAGCAGTAAAAATCCCAAAACTAAACACGAGAAGCCACTTTATTTTCCCAAAGCAACTGTATGTGCTGCACTTTTTCAAAGATTCTCGTGACCGTTCAGTTACTGTTAATTCTACTGAATATGTGAAAATGTTACGCTAGTTCTTGGAACCGATGTTACTGAAATTTGCTGGCTGCAATCGTAATACATGGTTTTAATAAGATGGAGCCACTGTTCACACATTAAATGAGTCTCTGTTGATGGTCAAATACATATTTTCGGAAGAGTTGATTTCCAGATGAGGCAATATTCCATGGTCACTCAGGAGCTCAGATCAATCCCCAGAAAACTTCTTTTTATGAAGTTATTTGAAGAATCGTGTTTACATTAATAAACCAAATATACTATGTCCACTAAAAAAAAAAATCAGCGAGGAGATGTCGTGGTCTCCATGCCGATTTTTGTGCTCGCTTAGAAAAGTACAAACTTCTCAGATCTTACATGATCATTTAGATGACGTAATTTTTAAAAAATATATTTCAATTAATTTTAAGTCCGGTATTGAAATCATTGAATTTTGTTTCTTAAACATACAACACCGAAGCGCAGTTTATATTGCACGGTGGCAGAAATGTGAAGCCTTTGAAAACAGACGAAGATTTTATTTAACTATTTGTGATGTCACATTTCTGAGATTGCAGTAAAATGTTCACATTTTTATTCCTACATTGTAAACATTTTACGACTTATCTCTCGAAGGCTTTGTACAGAGGTGTTATTTGAGTCGGGACATGGTCTTCATTGAATTCTGACAAATGAGGTTTTATATTTAATACTACCGCAGTAATATTATATTCTCTTTTAGCTGTAAACGCGTAGGCCTTGTTTTATTCAAGTTCTGAACAGCTATAAAGTTGCATACTTATAGTAATTGTGTTTATAACAAAGCAAACTTACGTAATGGCGTGCTTTAACATCCATTCTATTGATAAAGTTTATACTCACCTGTAACCTTATCAGCTTAATTAGATTTCTCGAAAGGAAAGTAAACTCATCGACTAAGCCGAAAAATAAAATAAATTCGCAAAACAATAGACTCCACCTGAGAAAACATTCAGTATTTTCGGTTCTAAATTGTTAACTGACATACGATACGGCACGACTGTTGACATTCGAAAACGGAGAATTCAATCAAGTTCTACTGGAAATATTTTTACAAGTGTTCTCTTTGTTTATTATAATGTATTTTAGTATAACACTTACACAAAACAATCGAAGGCGCAGTGATTCATACTACTATTGTGCTTGCAATAATAACTGAAACTATACCTAGTCTTGCCATAAATATTGTAATAAAGAAAAAAGAAAATTGTTAACTGCAAATAACATTTATTACTTTTACAGTGTGTCAGTTTAATACATAAATATAAAACAATTAAAAATATAAAAAGCTTATTCGAAGTGGTCTCCATTGGCTGCAATACAGTCCTTTAAACGATGAGGCCAGTTATCAATAGAAGCACGCACTCTTTCCATGGGAAAATTCTTCACTGCCAATCGTATAGATTGTTTTAGGGACTCCAAATTATCATGGCGTTTAGAGCAAGCTGTACTCTCTAAAACTGACCACAAATCATAATCCAGCGGATTAAGATCGGGACTAGACGACGGCCAGTCTTCAGCTCTGATGAAGTCCGAAACGTTCGATTCCAACCAAGACTGCGTGGACCGAGCTTTATGACCCGGCGCCGAGTCTTGCTGGAAGGACCATACTTGGTTATTGAACATGGTGATGTTAAGGGGCTTAACTACCTTCTCAAGAATGGTATCTTGATACACTTGTGCCGATGTTTTGATACCTTTTTCACAAAAATATGGCTCAGTCACTCCTTCATAGCTAACACCCCACCAAACCATCACTGAAGTCGGATAATGTCCACGTTGCACTCTGTCGACTAATTGGGAAGCTTCCTTAGAGCTTTGAGCATAAATACGGTCATTTTGTTTGTTAAAATGTTGCTCAATTGTAAAAATTTTCTCATCCGTAAACAAAATTTTTCTGTGACCTCCCTTTGCGTACCGCTTCAGTAGTTGTTTCGATTTTACCACCCTATTCTTCTTTAAATTATCAGTTAAGAAATGGCCAGTGCGTCTCTTATAGGCTGCAAGTCCTAAGTCATCTTTTAAAATACGCGACATGGTTCTAGGTGCTATCTTCATTTCCCGAGATAAAATCTTTTGCTTTCGGACAGGATTTCTTCGAATTCTTTCCCTTACTGCTTTGACCACCTTTTTCGTACGAACACTACGTGGACGGCCAGATCTTTTTCTGTCACAAACAGAGGAGGTCTCATTGTACCTATTAATAGCCCGGTACACAAACATTTTACTAATACCAAGTGTATGGAGAGTTTTAAAAATTGCATTTGGCTCCATACCTACTTTGTGTAATGCTATCACAGCGATTCGGTTCTCTTTATCACCCCACACCATTTTAATATCGCAAAATATTTTACAATGTATTGGCGCCAAAATGAGAAAACACAATGAACAATCGTATAAAAATGACAGATTCGAAATTCAAATGTAATATTTTTTTATAATTAAGTGTAACAGTATTTATGGCCAGACTAAGTATAATAATTACTTTTTACATGTAAAGCTATGTCATAGAGCGATGTCTTATGAAGCAAATAAATTTTCTTTCTTTTTCGTTGAGTTTTTTTTCTCAATTACATTAAGGTTGGCTTTAAGTCTACTACAATACGACTGAACTTTACGTGCAGCGACCACCATCAGACCTCCACAACCCAAACACTAGACGATATGGATTTCTGTAGAAAGACTGTTGCAGTGCTTTTTAGGACTCTAACTACCCGCAGTAATTCCCAAAGTTATCCGTATGACAAACGGGACCAACGGTTTAACGTACTTTTAGAGCACGGTGATCTATCAGTATATTAAGAATGACCACCCATCATAGAGCGACCTGGCCAGGATTATTTAACTTTGCAATGTGTTACCACTGAGTCATGAGTCTCTCACTTACGAAATAAATAAACATTATGAACGAATAGGATCTTGGCTAAAAAAAAACACCTGCCGCGTGTGAACGGTATATAGCTTACATGTGGCAGGTTATTTTATTTTTATTTTTAGTCTGATTCAAAATTAGGCAGGGCCTGTGCTATGGTAAGCAGACGCTCATACAAGTACTTGAAATAGATTTATTTATTTCTATATTCCTGAATATATATACATAAGGGTGTCCCTTAAATTTCAAGTTCGATATTTTTTTACGCATACCTTCTTAAAAGTTTCGTAATAACCCTATATTGTCTAGAAAAAAATATTAGTTCGATATATAAACGATAACCCGTGCCGACTTGCTATTTAAACTTGTCGATACAAGTTGCTTAAGTACTGCCCAGTGACCTGTTACGACATGTTTTATTTGCCATTTCGTACGTGATTTTTGAGACTATTAGTGCTTCATTGTTTAGTGCATAAACATGTCGGTGGAATTACGGAGTGATAAACAAAATATTTTTCTTATCGGATTGACTAGCTACCAAATAAATGGTGCAAAATTACCATCTAATCGACAAGTTCTCTCAGTCCTATTTTACAATATTCGTGAGGTTAAATTGACTGTTAGTGAAAGTGCAAATCTTGTGATTAGGGAGTGCATCATATATTGGGAAAAAGCAAGAATTCCAACAAGGGCATTTCCTAACTGCGTGAAGAAACTTATTGATTTATATCATGTTTGGAGAGAGTTGCAAAAAAATTGTAAGAAAACTCTGATTACGTTTAAGAGTCGTGAGAACAATTTTATAATTAATCTTGATAATTTGTTTGATATTGCACATGCTGATGCTTTTGAGAGAATGAAAATAGAGGAAGATAAATTATTTTTAATGAAACAGAGAGAGCCAGGTCGACCGGGATGCTTAGGTGGTGTAGATAAAAAATTGGCGGAAAAAGAACAAAGATCTAAACAACGACAATTGGAAGAAGAGGAAAGGATTGTAAGACAAAGAGAATCACTAGCTGTTGCATCTACTTCCACCACAAATAACTTAGACAGTGTAGAAGATTCAGACGAAGAACAGATCTTGAATTCTGAACTCAGCTTGCCGGACGTTCCCTGCCATGAACAAAGTTCAAAAAGAGGTAGAAAGAATCTTATAACACCTAAACTAGTTGCAGCTTTAGATCGATGCTAGTTAAGCATTAGAGATACTGTTTACATTCTTAATGCGGTGGTAGAAGCGCTTGGTCTGAGCAGCGATGATTTCTGTATTAACAAATCCTCGATTCAGCGAATTTGTACTGAAACTAGAAAATCAAGGGCAGAAGCAATAAAATCTAACTTCCAAAACAATGTACCCGACATAGTCACAGTCCATTGGGATGGAAAACTATTACCGGGGTTGGATGTACGGAGTTCAAAAGAAGAACGCTTGCCAGTTATAGCTTCATTTGACGATAGAGAGCAGCTTCTTGCAGTGCCGAAACTAGAAAGTTCTTCTGGTAAACATCAAGCGAAGGCTGTATCAGCAGCTCTCTTTGACTGGAACCTTTATGATAAAGTACAAATAATGTGCTGCGACACAACAGCTTCCAATATGGGCCGTTTCAATCGAGCTTGTGCTATTTTGGAGCAAACTTTAGGAAGAGAATTGTTGCTTTTCGCCTGTCGTCATCATGTTTATGAATTGGTCCTAAAAGCTGTCTTTGAAACCAAGATTAAGCAAATTACTAGTAGCCCAGATATTCCGATGTTCAAAAAGTTCCAAGAAAATTGGAAAAACATTGATTGTACTAAAATTGAACCATCTCTTAATTTCGTAAAAGCACGGGTTGCCGAGACAGACATTCAAGCGTTGTTACTATTTTATAAGGCAGAATTAGATAAAGGTTTTGTAAGAGATGATTACCGCGAATTGGTCGAACTGTGCGTAATATTTTTAGGAGGAGACACAGAGGAAAAATTAAAACTAAGGCCCCCCTGAGCTATACATCAGGCACGCTGGATGGCGAGAGCGATCTATTCTTTAAAAATATGTTTACTTCAGTCACAATGCAGAGTAACTGCGAAGGACAAAAAGGCTCTACAAGATGTTTACTTATTTCTCGTAATATTGTATGTTAAACCTTGGCTCGAATGTACAGTGGCGACCAAAGCACCTAATCAAGATTTGCGCTTCTTGAAGATGTTAAAAGAGTATGAAAAAGTTGACGCAACAATTTCTAAAGCTTCTATAAGCAAGTTCAGCCATCACTTGTGGTATTTATGTGAAGAGACAGTCATTCTATCACTATTTGATGATGAAGTTGACAACCAAACTAAGAAGAAGATGATTGCCAACTTCAACAGGGACAAAATCTCGGATTTTAGCAAACGCTATGACCCGTCGAAGGAAGAACTGACTCAAAAGTTGTTTGGTAAGTTAAATTGACTTTTTGTTGGATTTCAATTTCAATGTCCAATACTTATTTATTTATTTTCAAAATTGTTATTGATTTTTATTTGTTATTTAACTTATTTTTCTTTTTTTTTAGACAAAGCACTGGATGATTTCGTATCGGAAAAGAGCAAACAATTTTTATCACGACTGCAGATCGACGACAGTTTTCTAAAGGAAGATGTATCTTCTTGGAATAACAATGCTGCTTTTCTGGAGGCTAAAAGAAGAATAAGTTATTTGAGAGTTGTAAATGATACTGCTGAAAGGGCTGTTAAATTAATGCAAGATTTTAACGGACTTATCACGGCTGAAGAAGAACAAAAACAGTTCTTGCTGCGCTGTGTCCAGGAACATCTAAAATTGTATCTAGACTGTAAAAAAACTACTCTAAAAAGAAGTTACCCTGAATGATTCTTATTTCTTTATGTTTTTAATTAAAGATTAATGTTCATCTAATTTATTATTTAATTTTATTCACTTAATTCATTGCATTTATAGTGAAATTATAGCAGACTGAAATTTTAGGACAAAACACGTTTTTTACTAAACTTTGAAGCTCGGTCGGCACTGGTTGCAATTATGCTAGATTGATAAAATTTTATATTTAAGTATCTTATAGCATTAGTAAAAATTATAGAGGGTAAAAAAAATTTTTTTTGTCATATAAGGGACACCCTAATATACATACATATTATATATAAATGACACTTAGACACAGAACAAATAATCATGGTCATCACAGAAATATTTGTTTTGGGTGAGAAGCGAACCCACGATCTCCAGTTTTGCAGTCAGCGCCACTTACCACTAGGCCAACAGGCCCGTCAAAATGGTTTGAAGCACACGTCAAAGTCCGGTCACGTATAACTGCGGCACAACACTGGACTTGCATGACACAGTATGGGCGTGACTGCACTAATAGTAGAACGTTGGCGTACATTAGTGCTTTAGCTCTGCCTTGATTTGTAACAGCGACTGTGTGCTTTTTTATTTACCATTTGAAAATATCAATTGTAAAATTATTCCAAATCTTCGCTTTATAAAATTTCTTCTTCTATAAAATTTAGTTGTAAGATTTAACACACTATAATTAGTACAATCAGAATCAAAGAGTAGAACGTTACCTCAGGTGTGTTCGAACATCGAACATTTTAAAACTGTGTTAATCTTGAACATGGGTCAATATTAGGAATTTATGTTTTTTTCGAAAATGTGAAAAATTACAAAGAATACCCATATTTAAGCTTAATCTATTTTTTTTCAGCTACACATAACAATCGAAAACCGCAAAACCGTGTATAGTTTTTGGCATTTGTTCATTTTCATTAACTTTAAATTGTAACTGTCCCAGTATCATCTTAGTCAAATTGCCGTCCAACACGATTTTTTTTGTATAAAGTTTTATACGAATAGAGTAACTGATGTCAAGTCACTATCTGCAACTCAAGGCACAAGCACGTTGCCGTTGGTTTCCAACCCACATTTATATACAGCGGTTAAGGGGTGAAAAATTCTCACTAACTCAGTGAAAAGCAGTTCAATTTAGATTTTTTAAAAATCCTTCTATGGTTTTCTGTGGTGAAATTTAGGTTACAATAAAACAGTACTTAACTATAACAGTTTACGCTATTGCTAGAAAGTATGCGATCATATGTATCGGCATCGTTTAGCACAATCTAAAACTTAATATTTCGATTTCGCAACAACAGTTACAAACATGCTTATCTGTTCATCTCCTAATCTCTTGGAAAGTACATGATTTGCGTATAAATGTCTATATTTATAATATCCTATAACTACTACGTTATGTAAAAAGGTTCTATTATTATCTCCATCTAAATATTGTTTGGCAGAGATATCTTTCAGTAACTTTTTATACTCAAATCTGCAAGATTAAATTCTTAAATTGATTTTAAAAGGACGAGGCCGTCAACTTTTTTCGTGTCTATGTTACCTATGTTAACTGATTAATTTTTTTCTAAGATAATATAATTGGACTTAAGGTTCATTTCAATTTAACAATAATATTTTTCACTTTATCGGTAATTTATGCAAGGTGAGTCGTTCAGTAGTGCGTATGACTCGTTGTCTTTAACATCGGAATATATAATGCCACGTTGGCCAGTACAGTGCCATTATTCTACATGACCATTTTAGGCATACAGTACAATACAATATTTGTGATAATGGTGCACGGTAGCTTATTTGTTTTTACACTCGCATCGTTCGTGGTCCGCGTTGGAATAACGGAATTCTTCGTTTGTCGTGATATCCACTATGGCGATATTGGTAGCAATGCGTGAAGTGACTACCAGAAAGTTTTGGACTGTTCAAATGAGGTTAGGGCCCGAAAGTATCCCAATTCAATCGCCGTGTACTCACCGTTCTATTATCAGCTACTAACCCTTGACATAACCGATGCACAAAAATTAGGATATTTGTTGATTAGAGTTTGAGGCGAATCGCTCAGCCTTATAAAATATTTAGATTTGATGAAAATAAGCTATTTCATCGTGGCAGAGTTGTTATTTAGGACGTCCTTTCTGTTGTTTACCAAATCAAAAGAAGGATCGCGGATAATCATGTCGAAGCAATTATGAATGTGTGCCGGCTATCGACAGAAAGTCAGCTGAGGGAATAGTTGTTGAATCCTGTGCTATGCAATTCGTGGATTGCGGTTCCCAGTGTCGGAATGATCGTGCCTACTTTTGCATGTATTATGTTCTCATATTGGTAGGTTTTTGAAGAATCTATACAGAAGGTTGCGACCGTCGAGGCTGTGCCGGGTCCGTCACTTCATAGATAAACCCGTCACAAGCACTTCCGCGGTTCACTGGAGGGTGGACATGTTTCTTCTAAACCACCTTGAGTCATGCCGGTTGAACATGATCGTTAGTAGTGATCGGTATGCTGCCGAGTAGGACTTGGTCTTGTTATTTGCATCCAGTTTAACCGTTATGGGGTTAATAGGAAGCGGTTTCTAGTCCGTCGGTTGAGTTATATAACTATATTTGTATAGGACCACATATGACTCGTATATGTTGGAATTCACAACCATGCTCGGTTTGTGGTGGTGATGGCTGGTAAAGGTTGCGTATGAGCGAGGGTGTACCGTCACAGAATTGAATCCCATCACTTCCGTCCCACGTGCCTCAGTGGGATTTCCCGTTTTGCCCACGGCAGGCGACTTAGTGGGACGTCGGTCCTTCGTTTGCAATAACCCCGTGCTCCCCGACCGCTCAGGCAAATATTGCGGAGTGGGTCCGCCGGGCCGACTACTACCGTCGCGTGTGCATCTCGGCTGCCACCAGTTTGAAAGTGAGCTCCGTTTCGGTCGCCACATCTGGTTACGCGTCAGATAAGAGGACCCAAGAAGACTGGTTTCGAAGACGGCCTTTGGGTCCAGGTCATGTTCATTAACTAGTGGATGCTGCTTCGACAACCACTTCATCACTCTATCCTTATCCACCACGCAGATTCAGGCACACTTATCGAGTGGTTCAGTTTATGTCATGCGACTCGTCTTGGACTCCGGCGATCAGGGGTGTCTTGGGTCTTTATGATTCGTGAAGCGTCTCCACTGACAGGTGTCACCACGGATTTTCGACATTTGCGCAGTTGGAAGTATTCAAGTGCATAACGTCGTCGGTACTGTCTCGTTCTCCTTCTTCACTCGACTCCATTCAACGTTGATTTATCGAATTAATGCCATTGTATTGAAAAAATATTTTAGATCGTCATCTTGAGGTGGTTTTGCCATCGGAAGTCGTTGACCTTTCTTCCGGAGTGCAGTTGGCCGATCCTGACTACCACCTGCCTAGACCTGTGACTTTGTTGCTTGGAGCGGGTGTCCACATTGAACTGAAACCATGACAACGTCTGCCGTCTTTGATCCAACTTTTCTTCGTTGTGTTCGATTGGTATAGGTCCAATCATTTTCTCGTGTGGTATACTTTCTGCATTTAGGGAGGACAAGGAAAATCAAATAAATATCTGCTGGACACTCACGGCTGTGATCGATTTAAGCTACATAATTCTTAAATTCTAACTCTTTAACTTACAACAGAGCAATTAAAAATAGTCTAGCAATAGTATTCAAAAACATTACTGTAAATTGGGCCACGTTCCTCAGGAATTTTAATTGATAGAGAAACGTGATCTGACTAAAATATGAATAATTGTAAAATGTTCGTACTTACAAGCAAATACACGATTGAATTTGTTTGAACATTGATAAAATTATTTGCACTACGGTAATTTGATCAATGTGGTAATTGGATCATGTCCGTCCATATCGCAGTTCAGAAGTAACACTAATTATTAACATGTATGTAAATACCCCATTTTGAATTTATGTAACTCACTATGAACAATACTCAACATTTTTTTTCAGGATTTAAAAAAGTAAGGCCTGAAACAAAAATATTGCAATTACTAGTATGCGCATGTATTAACTTAAAAATGTCGGTATCTCATAGGTCTTGAATTTAAAATAAAAGTAAAATACTACAAAATTTCTAGAAGTTACAGTTCATAGAAATTATAAAAGAAAACTTGTAGCAATTCATTTTTAAAACATAAATAAAAAAAATATAAAAACTTCATCTTAATACTACAAATAAAGCCAAATGTAGTAACATCTAGTCTGTTGGATAATGATAAATACACCCTTAGAATGCGTACGCGGACGTATAATAAAATTAAGTTATTTAAATGTTTGAAGAGGTTTTAGGAGTTTTTTGTACTTCGTTCTTTAACCATTAAGAACTTTTTAGTAAAAACAGCGTAGTTTTTCAACGAGTATCTAAAATGCTAATAAAATTACGGGTTGAATAGGGACAGCGGCCGTAGACTTTGGGCTATTCAGACATCCATTGATAGTGATAATGTCGTTTGATTTTAGTTAGTGTGACTTAACCATACTAGTTTGTCTTTCAAACTCCCAAAGTTGTTCATTGTGAGTTTAGGACACCTTCTGTTAGTGATAGGTGTAACTTATCCATTTGAATTTCACCCTTCGGCTTTTAAGGAGAAAATGGAGTAAATATTTATGTTCGTGATTTGTTAACACCATTAAAGGCTTAAAGAAAACATACTGATGACGCGGATTCCAATAACTTTTGAATTCGAAATTTTTCACATTGAATAATTTATGTATCTGACATCAAAAACATTTTAATCTTTGTCTTACAAAATGATTTATCGTAAAATGCTTCCTTTTAAAGTTGCTTTGAAGATAAAAGTAACATTATTACCTTTATCTAGATATTTTCCCATGTGTTTCTGATCATTCATCTTTCATAAATACTTAACAACATAAAAAGCGGATCAAAGTAACAGAAATATGTAATAACGTACCTACATTTTCTACCCACTCATAACATTTGTCTAAAATGTATGTAGGCATAGGTAATCAACAAGTATTTTGCCGAAAATATGGAAAAAAATATTTGAATGCAGCTATAGGATACAGAAATAATCTGCATAAAAGAAAATCGTAACCGGTAATGATTTTGACCTTTTTCAGAGTTTGCTTACTGAAATTATAATGAATATTTAAAGGTCATGAGAGCTATTCACGTCTCGGGCTATGGTTATTTTAGATATTACTCAAGAACTAAATATTCTAGAATAAAAATAACAACATCTTCACACATTTCACACACGGCCGTTTGATCCCAAACTAAGCAAAGCCTGTACTACTGTAGCCAAACTGCTGATAAAAATACTTTTATATATTTCTAAATACTCGTATATACGTATTATATATAAATAACACCCAGATACATAAGAAGTTGATTGTATATAACACATTAAATAGAACTAGTGGTCGCCCATTTGTCGAAATTCGACCATAATAAATTTAAATTGTAAGTGACTTAATATACATTATTAAAATATAACATTCAAACATTATTAAGGTTCTACTGTCCAAAACTAAACTACTATAACCACAGATTTGACCAAGACTGTTATTTGCCAATTTCTATTTTGAACAAATTATATAAAATTAAAAAGAAGTAAAATAAAGAATACCTATTTAAAAAATGTTTATTAAAACAAAACATGCTATAAGAGGATGCAAAACAAAAAAACATTTTTTATCGCATATTGTAATAATATAATTAATGATTTTAAACTACTCTGAAAACAATGTTTTTTGTAAAAACTCTTTCATTGTTTGCTAAATGTCCTTGGCCATTATATTCGGATATATAAAACCTTAAACCAGCGAATGAACGAACTCTACTTGCTGCGACATACAATTGCCCATGTGTAAAAACTGGCCGTTTTAATAAAACACCAATTTTTTGGACTGTTTTGTCCAATTCCAGTGAAATTTCACGCATTATGTTGTTGTTACATGTTTGACTAATACGTTCTTGTAATCTATAATTAATGGCAGTGTCAACATCATAAAAATATAATTGTGCATAACATGGTGAGCGACTTTATGCAGCAGTCATTGGGCCTGATCTGTGATAAAAAACATCATATATTTTAAAATAATACACTCCACTTGTACCTACCTCAGCAACTTTGGCTTCTGAGCTAACCATAGCAAAACATGAATTATATATCCTAATATATTCTAAATAATTTTTTGATTTACTTTTTATTGAAGGTTCATTTGAAGTAAGTCAATGAGTACAATGATTTAAAATATTCATTTTGACTTAAGGGTGGTAATATTGCTTTACACTTGTGACAACATGAAGTGAATGCAGTTCGGTCGCCTAAAGTCACTTCAGATTCAAAATGTTTCGCATTGCAAGACCTGCACTCTAAATATGAATCCACAATCATAACTTAAAAACACATTTGGAATGACATTTAGAGCACATTTAAATGTACGTATCTCTCAAAATCACTTATTTATCCTGAAGTATATACAATTACTGAAATCGTAAACTACATACTACAACTACCAATAATTGCTTAAAACCAGCAATAGGAAATTATATTTTTTTTGTACCTGAATGTTGTCATTGTAGATTGCTGCTACAGAACTTTCTTTATGCATATAATGAAAGTCCGTGTACATTTAAATGTATCTTACTGCCACACAACTTATATATATGTATATATTACATAAATTTGTATAAGCGCTCAGTATTTCACGTAGGATTCGTCAAATAAAACTTTTCTGTTTGACATTCAACTATGTCTATAATAAACAAAAGAGACAATTTGACCACAGAGTATGTATACGTGTACAAATACTTGTGTATGCGTGTGTCAAATGCATGCTGGTTTGTGTAATGTTTTATTTATTGATTTAATGTACTTTTTATGCATTATTATTAAAATCTTTTTTTATATTAAATGAGGCAAATAAAACTTTTTTTTTGATATATCTATGTCAGTACTCTATGTCTATGGACAAAATGGCGTGTACAAATACTTGTGTATGTATGTGTGTGTGAAATGCATGGTAGTGTGTGTAATGTTTCATTTATTGATTTAATGTACTTTATAAGCATTATTATTGAAAAATATTAGCGTTCTGCACTTCTCCTACACATAAACTATAAGTGTGCCAAATTTTATGCACCTGCGTCCGCGCAATTTTCGTAAAAACTGGTCCAAAGTTTTTGGATCGCGTATTAATATATAGATAAAATATACTTGAATCTATTAAAGTTCAATAGTACAAGAATATACGTACAGAGGGCGGTTTTATCGTTAAAAGTAATCTCTTTCAGGCAACTTTTGGATTGACAAATCGACAAAAAATAAAAGTAGTAGTTTTCTGTTTTGAAGTTAATTTGTGAAATGTTTGAAACAAATGAATATAAGTACATTTAGAGAGTATATGAGCATATACATAGAACTATACATTAATATAAACACGACAAACTATACATTAATTTAAAAGAGAAGACACAAATGCAACACAATATAATAGTAATAACCGGACAATTTATAATGAAATTATAATATTTTTTTTAGTTTATTGTTTATTCCGCAAGAACGATAACGAAATTAAATTGAAATAACAGGTTAATTTGGTTAGTTTTTGAGTCGCTTTCTTAATACCCTTGTACATTTTCGTAACTAAATATTTGTATTTAGAAATTTCTACTCTTTTCGTTATAATGTTACCATAGTAATCAACGAGTAATTAATTACCACTTGTTTATACATGAAACATAGTCGTGTGGTTAATTTCGTGAGTCTTGTAAAACCTGCAGCAGTGAGTCCAACTCTCACTAGATATACTCTAAAATAAAGGCAATATAAAAGAACTTAACTTGTTAACCCAATATACTCATATTTATAGCACGCTGTAGATTAACAGCCGGACGGCAAGAACAGAAGAACACCTAACACATTCAGCTAACATACAGCTAGTTAAATGTACATAAGTGAAAAATTTATTTGATAAAACACACTTACCAAAAATATCATAGTACGTTAATAAATATACCGTACGTTAACATATATATTTTACCGGCGCGCTGTAACTCTCCGCCGACGTGTGCGTTTAATTAATTATGTACCTTAATTACACATTTTATATGCAGACAAGGAATCCTAGAAATAAGGACAAAGTTTCTGTCTGTGTTAGATGTGATGCAACGGTTAGTGATTCTGGACAGTTGTGTTTATTTCGGCCATCTGCAACTTGCAACTTTTCCAAATTTTTCATAACGAACTGAATATCAATGTTACTAATATAGTGTAAAAAGTGAGGTCAATCTTTGAATTATCTATTTAAAAAAGTTGAACTGATTTCAAATAATACTAATAAAGTGTTGGAGTGCCAAGGTTCAGTTTTGTTTGGACTGTTGGATCAGACAGTTGGACAGTTGAAGTAATCCACTTCAACTAAAACACATATTATCACTGCGAATTTTTATTGTAGATCAATCGTTCAACATTTTAGCAAATAGTTTAATAGAAACAAACATACCGTTAGTTTATTAAATGTTTTATTAAATACAAAGTCAAACACATTAATTGAGTTTATATAACATACAGTTATAATATTTTTACATTAACTACTAGTACTAGTACTATTTCAAAAAAATGTATTTTTAAGTAATTGAAAAACCAATGCAAATCGTATTAAATTTATGTTATCTATGCATGTTATCCACTTTAATTGAAAATTATAAAATAGTGACAAATAATATTAATAACACAATCACTTTTGTAAATGAAATAAAAAAAGAACGGGAATATAGACAAAAAAGAAAAGGATCCACCCTAAGCTTGTCTTCTGTGTATATGAAGAGCTAGGTGGTCCCTTGATTACCTGATTTTTTTAAATTTGTGCGTATACTTCCACGCCTAGCAACATGTCTACTGTGTGTGTGTCCCTGATTGGTAGAATTTTAGATCAGACAGAGATGCCTGCTAAGCGCGTCCAGCGTGATGGTGACTAAATGATGGATTTCGTCGGTAGATGTATTGTAAATGGCACACTCATGACGTATGGAATCTGAAATTCAAACTGATTACCATATTTTGAAAAAAGATCCAATTTAACCGCTTGTTGCATTGTCATATGTGTCACATTTTTTTCTTTAACGTGTGGAAATCGGGCCGACTAAAATCATACGGAGTACCGTGCGTTTAAGATAGGAGGGATCCGGGAACAGCTGTTATTACATCATGCAGACCTCTCCAAACGCCTGCCCGTTAATGCGGGCACCACCTTTTAGTGGACTCTATATTTAGGCAACGTGCGACACATGCGGACGTCACCCCCTCGTGACTGGCCACTGTAGCGGATGAAGGGAAAATTTCGTCCACCCGCAACCATTCTTAGGCCGCTCATAAGCACACTTCTGCCGCCTGGTGCGCAGACGACAAAATAGGTTTGAGTAGAGATTGTCCTCCTGAGCCTTCTTTGTCGTCTCCTTATGTAAAATGACATCTTTGCAGAAGATTGAAGTAGCTATCGCTACTGGCCATTTAAATTGGCAATTAAATAAAGATATATTTCTTTCATGTTGTAATATTCTTCACTTGCAAAATATTCTACATACGTTCACTGTTGTTTTGGTGTACACTTTACTAATTCTTGATGTACAGTTTAAAAAATAAATAAATATGGCTCAATAAACTTTAACCTTGTTCCGATATAACCTTTTGTGAGCCGCTGTTTAAGATAATTTCTTCAGATTTACTTGCGCTTTTTTCAACAAAGAAGTTTCGTCTTTAAGTAAAGAAAGTTGTTCATTTATACCACTCTTTATTACGCTAATAATATCTTCGTAACACGTGGGGATATCACACCTTTTGCTACAATATTTTATTAAAAGTTATTTACACGAAATATAAGTACTGATTCTCGGAATTGAGCATTGGAATGCAGTTCCTTTGTTTTCAGTGGTCTACCTGTACTATCGTTGGCAATCCAATTCGTTTGGACTGTATGTTGCAGTGTTAAGGTTTAGTTTTGCCTGGACTGTAGGATTACTTGAACTAAAATACGTGTTGTCACTGCAAATATTTACTGCGGAGAGATCTGTCAACCTTTTGACAAATAATTTTATTGCCGAATCTTACACAAAGAGCACTTAAAATTAAAAAATATATTTATGCATATTTAAGTTGCACTTGTTTTTGTTTTTCAATTTTTTCAATATTTTTGCATTTATAGTGCTCTTTTTTATTATTATTAGAAGTTGGTTTCGCTTTTTATCTTAAAACAGATTTATAATATAACTGAAAAACTCGACTAAGGAGTATCATCGATCAAGCATCTAATATAATATGGGTTCTTCATTAATTTCATCTGCAATTTCTGTCTCTTTCTTTGTACGAAGATATGAAGATGTTCGTCAGCATTCGTTTATGAATGTACGTAGGCGTTTTTACCTTATATTTGCTTTTACCATACCACTGTAGGTTACCCAGAAATCAACGCTATAAGATACTCATCATTATGTTATTCAGTCTATTTCCAACACCGATAGTTCAGTCTTGTGTGAAGATATCGAGCAAAGAAGTACTCGCCCACTCAGTCACTAGTGAGTCAGTCACAGTCACACACAAGCTTAGAATTTCATTCAAACAATCAATAACATTATAATGTCATTCCATAATGGCAATAATGATAGATCATTATCATTGTATGACTCATATTATGATTATATAGTTAACGATTCGATAACGAACGATAATTAATATACATTATACAAATATGTAATTGATTTGAATAACAAATTTCTAATACAGTTAAGATTAATTTAAGCCATTTTAAAAAACTTCGATAATTATAAGAAAAAATAATACACACAGCTAAGTCCTTGCCAAGTTAAAGGATTACCCTACAGCAATCTGATGTATGTTTCGACAAATAATAAAGTTACTCATTTAGCTGGCTGTTCTATCAGGAAATTCTTGTAATTCAGGCAGTCGAGTAAGTTCAACATCAAGATGTAATTGTGATCTCCTTTTTTTTTGGAAAGCATTAATGGAATCCAAGAGTAGTGGTCGACATATTCCTTGAAAATGCAGACGTACTCGTATTCAATCATATTCGATCGAGCTGGTATTGGTCAATTTTTTCTCACAACGGTAACTGGGGGTACAATTCATTATCAGGTAACTTCGCAAAAGCTTTTATTATCTTGCCATTTAATTACTTTCCATGAAGGAGACTACTAACAATAAAGAGCATCTAAATAATTCATTTGGAAGAGTAACCTGTCAATATGAAGCTATTTAACCAATTGTCTAGTTATTTTTAAAACCTTTGTATTGTGTTTATTGTTCTCAAAACCCTTAAAAAAGATGTTATTTAATTTTTTTTGTAAGAAATCAGTCATTCCTATTTCTGCATTCTTTGGTGCTAGTACTCCGTTTGGTTGTCGTGCTGATATTTTTATAATTTACATTAAATATTTGCTTCATTAATACCTTATTAGTTAATTACGCATATCTATCTATATAAAATATCCCATAAATTTTCACTAGTATTATAAGTGTTGGCATCAAGTAAGTGTGAGTTCGACCATGGTGAAGTTACCAGATCCAAATGAGGCGCCAGCGAGGGCCGTAGCCGGACAGAGATCCCCACACAATTGGAGATATCCTAGACGTAGAAGAGAACACACTGAACCCAAAGGTTTAATTGATTTGAAACTGCTATTAATAAAAACCATCAAATTAATGGAAAAGCACGGTCCTACGTCGGAAGCCGACAATTATAAAGTGATGGACCTGTTAAGATTACAATATAACCTGGTAAGTGTTGATGTTATTTATAAATATATAAAGTATTTTATATTTATATTTGGTAAATATTTTATATATTGGATAAGCCGGTGATTTTTGCATCTCTACATATATTTTAAAACAATAACACCTTTATGTTCCCATTGAAACTACGAGTATATGACGTTGTGTGTCAGATGTCCCAAAGATATTATAAATATATAAATGGTCACCCAACTTAGTTACTTAACACTCATGTAGAGGTAGTGGTAGGGTTAATAGTTAATATTTAGTAGTGGGGTAGGTAGGGTAATATGCTTTTATTTTTAAGATATATTATAAGCATTACTGGAATGTTGCATATTTACTTTTATATAATTTGTATCCTCTTTTTTGTTATCCTGTCATTGAAACATTGTTTTAAAATTGTCATCATTATAGTTATAATTAAGTTAACAAACGGGGCCGGAGTAAATCGTGAACAACAGCAAAATGTGTTAAAATGTTTCTTTACTTTGACTAATTTTTTAGAAAAATCTGTGACAATTAAATTACATAAATGTTAAAAAAATGTACGATTACCAGCGGTCTAACTAATTATAGTAGTCTAGGGTAGTATAAGAATTCATAGATATTAATAAATAAACTTCACTCAAAACAAGATTTACTGATCCATACTCAAGGGAGTGATATCTCATTTTAGAATAAAGTTTATGACGAAATATTTGTTTATGTGAATCAAGCTCAAATTAGTCACAAGCGGTGATTTCTACTGTACTTTAAGAAAAAAATAACGTGTTTTACGATGCTTTGTATTACGAAAAATTTACTTTACTTTTCTTATTTAAGAAGGAATTATTTGTCATCCATATTTCAATTTACTTTAGTTAATTTTAATTGATATTAAATTCACTTAAATACACATTCAATTATTTGCTTAATTAAAGTCACTAAAACTATTAGTTTTTAAAAAAAGTTTTACAATATTTTTGGATTTAAAGTCTAAACATAGTTTAACAATTCAACATATCAAGCATGGATAATAAATTGAACGTTTCGTGATAGCTAGTCACTTTTATTTTTATGTTTGTTGTATATTTTTTTTGTAAACTTATTTCTACTACACTAGCTCATAGTATATTGAGACCCTGATTGGAGACGTAGTTCGCCTCCAACTTGCCAACGAACGCCTAACAGGGCAGGTAGCTGAGCTGAGCGCCCAGTTCGCCTAGTTTCGGGCACAGGCGGATGGGCCTGAGCCTGGCACGGAACTAGGCGAACTGTTCCGGGCCAGGCTCTCGATTCCAGTGACGCCCACCTTCACTAAATTCTGGAGGTAGCGGGACATATGCTGGATGGGTGTCTTGCGGGCCTTGAGGCGAGACTGCCTCCAGTCCCCGTTATTCGGCCGCCGCATGTTGCAGAGAGATCAAAGACCGCGTCAGCGCCGACTCCACCTCTCATTACGGTATGTGATCACTCGCAAGTCTGGACTAGCGGTCCATACAGCAGCAAAAACTTGCACCGAAGACTGGGCATTCAGCGAAGAAAACCGCGCCAAGGGTAATAGAGGTATTTCCTCGGCTCCCCACTCCAAACTCTGCCGTTTCCACAACGATTCCCTCTGTGACTGCTCCCTCGAATAGTGAGTGGCAGTTAGCGGGAGGCAATAAAAAATCCCGAAAGCGGGTTAGGAGGGCTGCCAAGAAAGTAGCCTCGACTTCACATTCGCCTGTTTCAGTGGTCAAGAAGATGAAGACACGGAAACTACACGCGCCTAAAGCTGCGGCTGTAGTAATTACAGTATTGCCACAGGCGGCAAATGGGGGACTATTCTATGCGGCCATATTCAAGAAGGCGCGGGACAGTCTCGCCATAAATAATTTTGGGACGGTGGGAGTCAGAATGCGTCTCGCCCAGACGGGAGCTGAAGGTGCAAAGGCGGCGGACGCGCTTGCCGAGAAACTGTGGGGTATATCGGAGCTACGGATTATGTGAAGATCGCCAGGCCTACACAGTGCGTAGAACTGCGTCTTTCAGGCCTGGACGACCGAGTGACGGCCGAGGATGTCGGTGCTTCAATTGAGGAAAAGAAGGGATGCAGCGTGGATATCATCTGGGTCAGCATAATCCGCCCCGGTCCAGGAGGGCTTAGCGCTGTGTGGATCAGATGTCCAGCAGCGTCAGATCCTGGGCGACGTAAAAAAGTTGCTCATTAGTTTCGTCATTAGAATTACAGTCCTGGCGGCGAGACCGATGAGGTGCTATAAATATCTGGCGTCGGCACACACTTGCGGCAAGTATGTTAGTTGTTTTGACTGTAGCGGCCTATGTTTTCGCTATGGTTGACCGAGGCACAAAGCGGCACCTGATGTACTGACTCTTTAATAGATGATGGCGGTGCGGTCGAGTACCAGAAGACTAGTGCAAGGTTGTTATCGTACCACTGTTTTAGGAGAAGAGGTCACGGCAAGAGTGTTCAAGCTATAGAGGAATCAGTCTTGTCAGGAACGTTAGCAAATTGTATGTTAAGGTGTTGATTGAAAAGTATTGAAAGAAACTGGTGAAAAAATATAGGATATGCAAAGTGGGTTTAGAAAGTGAGTGGGATGTATGGATCAGGTCTTCTTGCTTCGATCAATCTTCAAAAAACAACTTATCTAACGTCAGAAAGTTTTCTACAAGTTTGTCGATCTCTAGAAGGTCTATGACCGAGTGATGGGGATGGTTTGTGGTCAACACTGTTTACGTACGATATGGACGGCCAGTTAGTTTGATATTTCAAGAGATGACAGATAGGGACATGCACCGTCTCCTTGGTTATTTAACTTATTCATGGACAATTGTTTGATGAATTTGAAAGATTCTGCATTGAGATTGAGAATGGGTGAGCTATCAATTAAATGCATACTCTATGCCAATGATCAAATATTACTTGTGTTGTCGGCAGAGGAGTTGCAGCAGATGGTAACTTATGTATGAAGGATTTGAATTGAAAGAGGTAAAAATGAAGGTTATGAAGTGCTAATTATGAACGTCCTAGTTGCGTTATGAAAGACCTAGTCTTCGGTTTACTCAACCACCACATCCACCAAATAAAATCCACTACTAGGTTCCAGTATGTTAACTTACCTACAATTTTAGTCATTGAAATTATAAAACATTGTATCAACGACGCAAAATCAGGACTAGAAGGAAAAAATAAGGATATAAATTATATAAAAATCTAATATTTTCAAAAGATTTGGGTTTGGGATATGGTATTTTACAGTTCAATCTGTTGGTAAAAATGGCCATTACAACTCCTTAAAGTATTAAGTAACGATGCACATATATATATGCTGTAAACTAGGTTACCAGTCAAGTCTATATATATATTATATATATACATATTTATAAAATATTTTGGACTAACGATAGAATCGTTTTATTAGTTTTTCGTGGAGATTGTTAGAAGAGGAAAAATTAACCAGAATTCCGTAAGATAATCAAGTGAAACTATACTTTTTACAATTTGTTTGACCTTTCTTATGAACTGACGAGAGAAGGATCCGTAAGACCACAAAGTAAATAATTTGGATACAGTTTTTTGTTTACAACAAATATTTGTTCTATTATTTCAGAACTTCACTTTACTTTGTGAAGATTGTGGTGGGCCACACAGCAACCTGTACGATGAACTTTTAGCTCCAGAAAGGTGATTGATAAGTTTGAAAATTAAGCAATCTGTAAATTTACTGTAAATTTTAAATTCCTTACTAACATTGTAAATGTGACAGTGTGTTTGTTTATTTGTATGTTTGTCTTTATTTCACGTCCCACCGATGCGATTTTATGGTAGGATTTTTGTATTTGAAGATAGTTAGGAGGCTGGAGAGTAATATAGGATTTTTTCCGCTTTAAAACATTTCATTGCCATAGAAAAATTCATTACCATACGTATTCGATTCACTTCAAGTTTTGCAAGTTTCGATAGATGACGCTGTTAGGTTTTTTCACCCGATTCCATAAGATACAAAGTCTTTATCATTAGGAACATGCAGGAAGAGCTGCAGGCAAAAGCTAGTTTACTATTTACATAATGTGTAATAGAATTCTTAGGTTTTTCTTGTAAGTAATTATTTCTATTTAAATCGCTAGTTTTTCGTCATGATATAGTTTTGTTCTTTGAAATTTTTTTTATATTAATGTAGTATATTTTGTTTTACTGTTGATGACGATTTAACATCTCAAATTTACATAATAAACTATGACTAATAAAATTTTAGCGATGTATATATATATAACCAATGTTTGTAAATGTAAAGCATGTGTTTCCTGTAGATCCACAATGAACTTTTGTAATTAAAATACTACAACAAACTGTCATTTCTTTGACTCTTATTATACCATTTTAAGCCACTGATGGGATGTCAACGTTCCACTTATGGTATGTTAAGTTTACAGATGAACCGAATGGAAGACTTGGACTTGGACAAGACAAAATGCAACGTATTTTTGGATGAACTAATAGAGCAAAGTATTGAGTACCTTATAACTGTCACAGTATTTTAGATTTGTGTTATTTAACATATCTTGTTGTCTCTACTATAGAAACAAAGATTAATGTTACAAGATTTTAGTAGATTCGATAATCTGTTGAGCGGTATATGGACAAGCGGACTGTCCTCGACATAAATATTAAAATTATTTAAAATTCCATCATTCATACTGGCACTGCACCGGAGGCATGGAGCAGGAGCGTGGTAGTGTTATTCTTCAAGAAAGGAGACAAAAGCCTACTGAAGAACTACCGCACAATTTTACTCCAAAGCCGTGTATTTAAGTTGTTTTCAAGGGTTACTAAGAATCGTCTAACTCAAAAATTCGATGACTTTCAGTCCGTGGAGCAGGTTGGTCTTCGAAAAAGCTACAGTGCCGTGGACCAAAAACACACTATAAGGCAAATATTCAAAAGGATAGAGGAATATAACCAGCTTCTCTGTCTAGCGTATGTGGACTACGAGAAATAGCCTTCGATACCGTCGAGACCTGGGCTGTCCTGGAATCTATGCAGATATGCTTGGTCGACTGCCGATATATCCAGGGGATGAGATGCCTCTATGAAGCTGCAATAATTACCGTTCAAGTACAAGAAAAGAGCACAAGATTAATCCAATTGCATTGTGGGGTAAGACAGGGTGCTGTTATATCTCCGAAACTATTTAGCAATGCATTGGTAAACGTCTTCAAAACGCTCGATTGGAACGGACGGGAATTCAGTATTAATGGCCGATACCTCTCACAACTGTGGTTTGCAGACGACATAGTCATCTTGGCGGAATCTGTGCATAATCTGGAAGAAATGCTGAACAGTCTGGATGATTCTTCGAAACGAGTGGGACTGGGGATGAAAAACCAAAAAACGAAAATCATGCCTAATAGGCATGTATCCCCGAGTACCGTAACCGTAAATGGTGCTGCTATCGGGGCTGTGCAAGAATACATCTACCTTGGGCAAACTATTTAGTTTGGCCGGCACAACTTCGATCGGGCACAACTTCGATCGGGCACAAGGTCGATAAGAGCATTCATCTGGGCTGGGCAACATACGGAAGTTGCGTCATATCTTCGAGTCACCGGTTGCACAATCATTAAAGACCAAAGTATTTGACCAGTGCGTCCTACCCGTAGTGACATACGGAGCCGAGACGTAGACACTCACCATTGGACTGGTCCACAAGTTTAAACTAGCTCAAAGTACGCTGGAGCGTGCGATGCTAGACGTTTCTCTGGCTAATAAAATTCGTAACGAGGTTATTACACAGAGAACGGGAGTAACTGACAACGCACGGAGATTCAGTGAAGTGCCGCTGAAGTAGAAGTGGGCCGGCCATGTCTCCAGACAAACCAATGGTCGCTGGAGCCAAAGTGCACTAGAGTGGAGACTACGATTGGCAAACGTAGCGTAGGGCGACTTGAAGAGGTGGCTGGCAGGGGATGGATGCGAATTGCCCCAGACCGGGATGGCTGGCGTTTCTTGAGGGGAGACCTTCGTTTGGCAGTGGACGGCGATAGGTTGATTTGATTGGTATATAAACGGTAGCTCACCACAATTCTTTTTGTTTCTGTTGTTAATAGTTTACCAGGATAACCTTCCATTTTTGAGATGTTTCGAATTTCTATCTCTCTGATTAATACTGATGAAGATCCTAATCAAACAATGTTCTGATTGACTAAGCCACGTTCTTGAATAAATTACTTTGTTTTGATTTTCAAGATCGTTTAGATTGAGCATTGCTATTAACACTATTAATATCCAATCTAATCGATCCTGAAAAATTTACATAGGTACTACATAAATAATAATCAATAAATACTCAATACACGTGTGGCCATTCCAATGATGTGTCTGTTCTTTTTCTTCTTCTATCACATAGGGAATACCACCTAAGAAATGTTTGAGTTGGACACTCCTTATTTATCACAAACAATTTTCTAATGATTTGTCTGAAACTGTTCATATTTTTCAAGTATATTTTACAATAGCGAGATTTGATATCATTGAAGATAAGATTTTTAATTGCCGCCTTAATCCGGATTAGAGCTGGAGCCGGAATAATACCACATCTTTGTATTATAATTCGTCTTTGTGATTCGGCTCGCAGAAAGTAACTGTTAGCAATATAATATTGCTTTAATAATTTAATATCTGGTTTTTAAATTCTTTACATGCTTAGAAATAATGTTGAAAATGTTGCAAAATGTTGGTAAGGCAAATTGTCATGTTTTTTTTGCTTCAGTAATGTTTTATAAAGTTAGAATTGTTGTGGTTATACACTAATCCTTGGTACTCGCAAAAAAAAATAATAAAGAAAATTAACTGATTCCAAAGAAATATCCAAACAAAAACACTTTACCTTAAAGAAAGAGAAATACTTTACTTAAAAAGTGACTAATAAACTGGCTTTAATTTGGCTGGTTTTAATTTTTTGAAGCTAAGCTTGGTTATTTTGAAGTTAGTTTATTTTTTTTATTGCTCATATTGATATATTTAGTGCAAATAATCGTAGATACATACTTAAATTGAATTATTTTAAATAATTAAATTGAATAAAAACGACCACCTTAAAATGTTACTTATTCCTGCTTATGCGACTAACTGTGATGGTCAAAAACTCGTATGAAAACTGGGCATAGGCTCCAAAATCATGCCGATATGCCCATTTCTGTTATTGAGATCGTGGTCAACGAGACAATGGGGATCGTGTTCACGTTTAAATGACCTGCACCTTGCCGTGATCAAACAGACGCAGACGAGTTACCCGATTCGGTTTTTGAAGAAAATATGGCGACGACATTATTGCCACAAATCAAAAGACATTAAAGGATCTATTTCTCTAACACTTGTATTAACAACAGGCACGAACGAAGAATGCCACTGCTAGTTTTCAATTAAGTGGTTCATCATCATCATTATTAGCTTATTGTAGTCCACTGTTGGACATAAGCCTCTCTCATTGCACGCCATTGAAGAATTATCCTTCACTCTTATCCGTTAAGTAGTTATACCTACCAACACCAGCTTGATGAGATAGATTATATTTACCAGATCTAAATAGTAGCATAACTTTAGAAAATATATAAGGTACATAGTACATGTCTATAAAATTTGAGGGTTGCTCTCGATTTCATTGCTATCCCGTTATTAAATCCTGATTTTGTTAGAGTGAGACTAACTCAAAGCTATACTCTTTCTTATAAAAAAAAACATTTGAAAATCTGTCCACAATTGGCGTAGTAATCGGCGAACACCTATCATCTTCTATTATTTTTCTTGTGATTAATTTAATTTAGTTCATTGTTAGATAAAGTTGCAGATATTAAAACAATTCAGATGAAATAAGATGGATAGTTCAATTTATAGAAAAGTAGGTAACTCTCTTGAAATATTTAACAAAGTAATTAGTATTAAAATGGTTTAGTTATAAAATTTCTACGTAATGCGCAGAAAATCCTTGAACCTTTATGAATAAAACATGTAGATTTTTACTTGTTTTTCTGCCAAATATTCGTATGCCTACACGTTAAAAATATTATAAGGCCGTATTACTTGTTTCTTAATAATATTCCACTTACATTTTAATACACCATATTTCACATATTACAGTACGGGGCAGAAATTTTAAATCGATTTATTAATATCGCAAACATGTAACTATGACTGGGTTTATTCAATAATATCGGCAGTTTTCCCTGCTAATCTCTTTTCACAAATAAGACTAAAACAATTAATGTACTTAATAATCCTGAGCTGGTTTATGGTTATATGTGAGTTAGTTGAGGTTTTCGTTAGTTAGTTCATTTACTTTAGACAGCATGGCGCTATAAAAGATGTTAGGTATACTTACGTTTTTGCATTTCTTTAATGACAATAATTTATTCAACTGCAACTAGCTAAGGTTATATAGAACTTAAGTATCACACATATCAGAAACAATATTATTTTCTACAATTCAACTTTTCATAGATTATTACTATTTACTATTACATAAATGAAGAACGACTAATGTACAGAATGATCCTGAGCTAGTTTATGATTATATGTAAGTTAGTTTAGTTTTTCGTCAGTTAGTTCGTTTGGTTTAAGCAGCATGGTGCTTTAAAAGATTTTAAGTATACCTCCCATTATTATATTTCTTTCTTTACAACAACTTTTTCAACTGCAACTTGTTCAAGTTATGTTTAACTTAAGTGTCACATTACGGAAACAATATAATATACTACAATTATCTACACGATGTGTTGGTCCCAGTTAAAAAATAAACATATTTTGATCATTTTTATAGATCTACATGACATATGCATTAGTCAGGATTTTTTAAATTATCAATGGTTATACATACACATCATTAACTCACCGAGTTAGCGGAAGGCTCCGACTCATGATGATGGGTGGACAGGTGTCGAATTGTCCCCGCCATGCCGTCTTCTCTCAGCTACATTTCAGATTATCACGTGACATCATACGTCATAGAGTACAAATTTACACTAAAGCCGCTCGTAATCCATAGCATGTATTGTTAAATTGTTTTTTGAAGTTCGAATCAATAATAGAACATTTTTTTTTTGAAGTGAGTTATCTGAGTACTTTGTTTATTTGATCTGTGTTTGTAAAACAAAGAAGCTTAGCAATAAAGTCGTGAGAATTATCCTACTTACGACGTCAGACAGAGGATTTGGGAGGATAAGTGTCCACTGTTATTGTTATCTGTACTTGTGTAGAGCGATGAATAATATGTTCTTTAATTATGTAAATCTACCTACCTAATTTAAAATGTTATGTTGTTGTTATTTAGCGCACAGAGTATTTAAATTGCATTTTTAAATATAAATAACAGAAAAGGTTCTTAGAAATCTTAATTTCGTATAAGTTCTATATTTAAAGATAATAAATTTCAAAATGAACGTGACAATATTTGTAGAATGTATACAAGAGCACGTTTTCCTACAGTGCAGAAAACGTAAGTGAAAAGTTTTGTCTACTCAGTAACAAGTAGAAAAAAATAAGCTAACCTAGTCAAATTACTAAAAACAATAATTCAAACAAATATTTTGACAAAAGTTTATTTATATCAAGTTGGTGGAAGATGTTCAACTTATGCATAGCATTGCGTGTAAGAAGGAGTGGAAACGGGCTCGGCAGGAGTCCCAAAATAATAAATTATGTTACACATTGAAACCAATATAAATTATGATTCTTACTATTCTTTGCGTTGCATTTTGAATTCCCACGTGATGTCAGGTTCACGCTACTTGAACTAGTTTTCCAATTTCTTTTGTTTGTTAAATTATAGGTTTTATACTATAACAAGGATTAAAGAAAATAGATAAGTTGTATTTTAACTTTTACCCTTCAACTTCTTTATTTAAAGATAACATAAATAAAATAAGAATAATATACGTGTACGTGTGTGTTTTAGTGTGTGTGTGTGTGTACTTTTTTATATTAATTATATTGCATCAAAATATTGAATTTTCCATACGGAACTTTAAAATACTAATACAAATATGATTTTTCTAACCACAATATCTTTAGGATAAGTTCATCCAGTTATAATAATAATTATATTAGCAATAGATCCTTATTCTTTCCTTCACTATCTGCAAATTATTAAGCCTTACTTATTAATAGTATCTAGTAATGATAATTAAATATGATACTTTGTATGTTTTTGAAGTTTATTAAATTTACTTCAATAAACCAGAAAAACTAAGAGCAGGCATTAAGCTGAACAGTTTAATAGGTTTAAAAGTTATTTCAAATATTTACTTGTTATTCGGAACAACAGTTAAATTCACAAAGTAGACTTTGTTCACTTTTATACAGTTAAGGTCGCGTTGCTACACCCGGCTACAGTTACGTCGCGAACCGCTACGGGGTTGTCCGCTACGAAGTCTACGGGTTGAGCCGGCGGGTACCAGAGTAGCGGCTGGCGCTCGACTGCCGCAGAACGAGGCGGTACGTTCGCTTGAACCCGCGCACTCCGCACCGTAATGATTGACAAAATACTTCACCTCTGTTTTTTTCAGAGTGGAAAGCTTGTGTAAACAATCAGGTACATCAATGCAAGCGTACCTTTATACTAATTGTAAGAAAAAAAAAGAAATACTTATTAAGGCAGGTTCAAACAAAGAAGGGAACGTTTAATTTAATATGTAAAGGACATTGCATACAAAGTACTTGTACCTTTAATAATAAAATTGTTAATTATTATAATATGAAAGATGAACAGGTAAATTTTTAATGGTTTTGTAACTTAACAAACTTTAAATCATTTAAAGTTAACTAAATACATCTATCGTATTTAATTCCATATATTGTAGTACTTAGCTTAATTAAATGAATACTTTTAAGGAAATCTGATTTTATAAATATTGCATTCTTCATACATTGAATTGGATATTAATCAAGACTTAATTGCGATAACAAATATAAGGTTCTTTTTGTTTATTGAACACTTCAATCAATCATAGTCATCATTAGAGTACTTAAATCTCCATTAAGATCGCATAATCATGTCTATGTCATCGTATTACACAAACATATTTAAAAATGTATCGAATGTGTTTCTTAATAAGTTGCTTATCGAGGGCCTTTTTAAGTACAGTTATCGACGAAAGTGGTATCCCCAAACCAATAGGGTATTTTAACCTTAATTGAATTAACAGATGGAAACAAAGGGACTAAATATTACATGTTCTTATTTACAAAAAATAAGACCTTAAAAGGACTCATCCTCGCCATTCAGCTGTACAAAATATTAGTTTATCATTAGTCTTTTGGATCAATATTGATGTCTTATTTGATTGTGATATCGACTGTAGTGTTAAACAGTAATTTTGTTTATCGTTCCTCACTAATGTGTTTTGTAGCCATGACTGATATTTCTTTATTTGTAACCACAGATAAAACATTAGCTACTATACCCCGTTTAATCACTGGGACAGTTGACAATCTTGACATTAAACGATAAAGAACAGACTAAATGTTTTCGTGCTAGTGTCTAGCACGAAAAAAAGGATTATCGAATAATATCGATTGTTATAACATTTATCAATGTTACTTCTATATAATGTAACTATTTCTTTTTTTCAATAAAACATTTAGTGAATCTCAAGTTTATAATTATTAAAGAAATGACGAAGTTGACCTGATCAATTTTATTTATTTATATAGTATAGAAATAGCAATTTATTATGATGAATTTTAAAAATAGAAAATGATTAAATATTTGATACCATAAACTATACTTCAACTCGATCAATGAATCTTTATTAAGTCTGGTTTCATCACGAGTGATGGGTATTTATCCTAATAATTTAATTTATAAGTATCATAAAAATGAAATCATGCTAAATTTTTCACCATGTGTTGTCTGTCACCGGTGTTTTTAGATGATATTAAGCCCGTAGACTAAGACTGCAGTTACCACGAGACGTCCCTACGGCAGTTCTCTATCGTCTTCATCAAACAGAGTGTTTTGACGAGCTCTTCCAATTCATCCCTCCTTCTCCCTTCCTCTACACAAAGATATGTGCTACTTACCGTTTTAGCGTGAAAACCATCCATGAATTCAACGACTCAATGCTTCCTTACGGTACCAACCGGTTTAAATCTGGAATTCACTAGCAGCGCACGTGTTTCCTTCACACTTTGGCACTGGGTCTTTTAAGTGGGGCGTGAAAAAGTATTTTATATACAGCATAGTCTGGGTCACATACTGCATTGTCTACAGTCGGAATGAGGATGGTAACGAAGTTAATGACGAAAGATAGACATATTGGGAGAAGAGTGCATATTTATTTATTTATAAAAAATATTGGAACGAAATTCCTTACGGCAGGCTTGGAGGGGATAGGGATTTCGCTGCGGGACCGAACTGAAAAAAATGTGATAGTAAAACCGTAAGTGGAAAAAGTGCGTGGAATAAATCTGTGGAATAAATTTGTGGAAAAAAGTGCGTGGAATAAAATCGTTAAATGAGACGTGCGCAAGCGCGAAAGCGCGTCATGTGTGCTATTTTATTATTTTAAGGAATTTATTATTTTATTTCCTAAAATTTTTCAAATGCTAACTAATTTAGTGCCCACACTATATTATCGTTTTTAAAATAAAATTAGTGGGACTTGTTACAACATGGAATCTAGCACACATGATAAGATTTATTCAAACCGTTACTGTTTACAAACATAATAAGCTTGAAAAATTAACATATTAATTAAATAATTTAAAGACAAATATCTTACGACCAACAATAATATTATTATTATTATTTAAAATGTTTCGCTAAAAGCGATTTGCGATGGGTAAGGGTCGACTTACTGGATAAACTAATGACTTTCGGTCAGTCACTAATTTTCGGTTTCTAATTTGACTTCAAATACCTAAATGATGTGCTGATAACAATAAAGTATTCTATCAATAATTTGTAGATACAAAGGTAAAATAATGATCTGAATAATAATAAAACATATTTCACAGGTTTATCAGATGGTACTATAATATGAATAAGGTTTTGACACAGACGGAGTGAAATATATCTCTTACCTACGAATATCATTAGCCTACAAATTAAAATGCTATTAGATTTTTAAAATAACATACAACTCTATGAATTATAATACATTTTAGCAAAAAACAATATGATTCTTGAAAGCTTAGTAATTGATACTCTCCTGTATTATGAAATATTTGATAGTAGAGCAAAACTTCTTTTCTAAGCAGAGGTTGATGTCCAGGAGTAAACAGCTAGTGGCTGTTGTTGTTTCAAACTCAATAAATTATTGTTTCATTATCAACAACAACTGTAGTAGTATCGTTTTGTCGTTAAAAAGGTTGTATTATTGTTTATATTCTCAACGCGTATTCAATTTATTAACCGATACATTTGATACTACGACCACGCACGGCTATGTGTTTATATAGATACGACTAAGTACAAATATAGTAAACGTGTGGCCTACTTGCCACCGCTCCTGTAATGTAGTGAAGTTTAATTTATATTTATATACTTTTTCTTTCTGAATAACATAAATAGGTTTGTTATTTACAAAAGGTGCTTTTAATCTTGCTATTTTTAGAAGAAGTCTTACTTACAAGTAATAAATTACGGTTTCATTAAAAAAATTTGTATGGAGGTACTTACGTTAGCAGACACGTGAGTCTAATTATAGTGACTATCTTGGTCAGGATAATCTGACTAATATAACTCAATTTCTTTCAAGAGAGATGTCAGATGGCAGTTACTGGACGTCAGAGAGATTTATGCAAGGTTAAAGTGTGATATTTAAAAAATCACTGGATTCCCTTTGTGACTGCATAAACCACTCTGACCTCTCTCACACTAATATTGTTAAGGCAAAAGTTTGTGAGTATATTTTATTATATCTTCAACTTTAAACGACTAGACCAATTTTGGTTAAATTAGGTATCCAGCTGATAAACTGTATTATCACACGGCCTATTTTTATCCCGAAAAAAGTCTGTGTTCCGTGGGATGAGAAAATAAATAATTAAAATATACTTGCTAACGCAGATAACACGGTGGGGCGCATTTAGTTATAAAGTATTTAATTAACTGTAAGTATAAAGATATTTTTGAACTTCAACTGTGGTCGTGGCAAATGTACTTTTATACAGATAAAACCAACAGTATTACATGTCTAAATGTCAAATCTTAGGAGGTAAATAATTCCTGTACGAGAGAAGTAAACCTTTGCAGTAGAAGGTCGCATTTAGAAAATTTTTCAGGACTCAAGGTCTGCTAAGAATTTTTTTTGGTAGTATAAGTCAGATATAAGTAAGTGATGGTATAAATAAGTATTAAGAACATTTTTATTTAGTTTCTTATAATCGTTGACTATCATATTTGCTACGTGGCATGAATGTTTGAGTTTCACTATATATTACTGCGGTACACAAAATACATGATTCCGCATTGCTGACAAAATGATATATTTGTTATTGCCATTTCTAAATAAAAAGCAGGTTTCACTTGTGTTCGCGTACAGTTCTTTATATTCACAACACAAGCTTGATTTTATTTCGCTAATTATGAGTTACACGATTTTTTTATTCTCTGAACAGAATTAGAATATTTTTTAAATAACTAACATACTTAAATTTGAAATAACAAGATAACTTTTGTGGGTCGAATACTATATTGTATGTTAAATCAGATTTAAAGCTGAACTCAAGGATATCTCAATATGTATTTTCAATTGAGAAATTACACTAAATAGTAAACAAAAATAAACCCTTAATTTTCTTGAATGGATATTGAAATATGTATAATAATATAAAATTGACTCCGACGAAGTAAGACAAACCTAACAGCTTGGCGAGTATTGAGTTGTATATTGTCCTTATGTAAAAAATGTTGTTGCATAAACAAAAAAAAACACTACAAGTTGAGGACAACAGCTCTTCAGTATTCGACAAACGTAATAAACACTTAATAAAATATGTATTTCTTGCAAAGAGGACACGATCTACATCAGTTATATATATGCTTTCATGCAATATTTCAACATCAATATGATAATTAATTTAGACATTCTTAAATAGGGTGAGCCAAGAATTCGTCAAAATTTGAATCTAACATCCCGCCAAACATGTTATAAGAGTTCATGGGACCGATGCTACTGGAATTTGCTGGCTACAATCGTAACACATGGTTTCAACAAGAGCTACTTGTCACCATGGAGTCCCTGCCGGTGGTCAAAGACATGTTTCCAGAATAGCTGATTTCCAGACGAGGCGACATTCCATGGCTAGAAGTCCAAATCTATCCCCAGAAGACTTCTTTTTATGGGGTCATGTGAAGAATCGTGGCTGCATCAATAAACCACTATACACTACACCAATTAAAAGAAAATCAACAAAGAGATGTCGGCGATCTCGCTGTCTCTTCGTTTACGAGTATCCGAAAATTTCGGTGCTCGCTTAGAAGAATGCAAACGTCGAAACGGTGGTCGTTTAGTATATTATAGTATATATATAGTATATTATAGTATATAAATAGTTTAGTATATTAAAAATGAATTTTAACTAATAATAATAATTTTATCTAAGTAGCTTTTTTAAATAAACAATTTTTATAATACAAGTCGAGTATAATACGACATCAAATGGTTTTTTTGCTACAACTTTTCAAACGTTAACTAATTCGTGACCCACTCTATATAAATGGTCATTTCGACCTAACCACAAAAGTACTTTTTTTACTTTTTCTGTGTCTAAATCTTCTATTACAAGGTATATTTTTTTCAAGATTTTCTGTCACAATGACGAGGTTCATATTTATCCCGAATAAAGGAAGCTGTTCTGCTACTTCTTCAACTTCCAGAGCAAATAATATGACTTTTCCTTTAAACCTCTGTTTTCTATGGCGTCCTAGACGTAACACTTCAATAAATGGTTTTATTCATGAATTCAATCGCTGATCAATTTCTAAAAGGCGTCGAGAATAAGTGAAACGATTATATTGCTCTAAAATACATTTGAACCACATTGATTTGTTGCTATCTTACTTGCACATCTACTGCAATAAGTTATACGTTCAGGTGCATTAGAAGATAGTAATGTTCTGTTAGCAGTTACATCGAAATTATGACATTGTTTTGGCTATAGTAAATTCGAGTAAACATAGCATGGTACTTCAGCTATTTGGGCTTTTGTTTTTTCAATTCCATTTACAGTTTTTTTTGGGCATGAGGTCTATTCCTCATGACAGACTGTTTTTCATGAGAAACAGAAAATAACTGAGTGTAAGTCTAGTTCATCGAGATAAAAAAGACTCGTTGTATCAACTTGAAGAAACATATTGTATCATAGACTCTAGTCTGGCCGTGCAAGATGAAGGCGACTCATTCTCTTTTTCGATTCTTGAGAAAGCTGACTATTTGTATATTAATGCCATTCTTTCATTCATTTTGTTAAAAGGTATTTTACGTGACAATTTACATGACAAATTCATTTTTTACCTTAGCAGCTCTAGCCCGTTTTGTTTTCTGAAATAAAGGCATTTTAAATATTTAAAATTTTTAATTAAGAAAACTAATCAACAAAACAAACAGAAAATAACAAAAAAATAATTTTAGTTAAAATTAGAAACAAATAGTATATGTACATTAGCTAGCAAAAGTGGTACAAAAAATAAAAAAGTGAGTAAGTAACAGGTAAGTAACAATTAAGTGATAAATAAGTACTTAAGTAGGTATGATACGTTTTGATTTATTGTTAAATAGGTACATTGAAAATACTATTCACGGTAAAAACCACGATTTCATGAAAACATCAATGAAAAGATGTTAAATCAACCAAAGACCGTAGACTACAAATTCCAAAGAACTATAGAAAGAGGTCGAGATTTCTTTTTGTGTGATGTATGCCTCTATAATCTCACCCAGGCTTTCAATGAGCGCTGATCAGCAGCTGTTCTTGGATCCCTCCTATTTCAGGCGCAAAGCGGTACACCGTGTGGTTTTAGTCGGTCGCCATAAACCCCGGTAAGGTGACGACCTGAGGCTTGGTACGTGATTGGTAAACTAGGGTGACCAAAAACCACCCAAGACCAAGTGATATTGTCATCTAGCTCACCTAGTGCGTGTTTGGGACTACATGTGCGTAAAATTGTACTAGGGGTGTATAGGTAACAGCAATAAACAATAGAGGATTGGGGTGTATCGAAGCGGAGTCAAAGATGCTACAGGAACACTTTTATTAACCGTCTGTTGGTCAGCAGCAGTAGGTCAAAGTGGGAATTAAAATTACGCACATACCACGGTGATCCCACAGTCTATAGATCCTGTGTTGAAGACGAGACTCGTAAGGCCATAGACCTAATATATTTTCCATAGACCTCATTCGTAACTTAAACATCTTTGAAATGACACTTAAATGATACTTAGTTACTTAAAACATGCAATATAAAAGTATATTTTAAGAAACATTGTCACTCTGCTTCGTAGCCATAAGCTTACAACTAATATCCATATGTAAAATTTATTAAATACAGTCACTAGGATTCTTACCTAGTGTCTATATTTAATAAATTCTAATACTAAGTAAATAGTATTGTTTATAGTGAGCCTTTCTATTTATAGAACTCTAGCTAACGCCAATAGCATCGCCTAGGGCGTCGTTTAAAGGTGTAGGGTGTCGCTTCTAAATAAGTACAACTAATTGTGAAATTTAAATCAGGATTTTCACGTAGTTTAAAAAACATTATGAATATTGATGTGCCGAATCGGCAAGGTAGGAGCTCCCTATTGCTGTCCACTGATAAAGGAGCTCCTCCTCTAAAAGACGCCAACCATCCCCGTCTTGGGCAATCTGCATCCATCTACTGCCAGCCATTTTTCTCATGTAGTCGCTCCATTGCGCCCCAGGGCATCCTGCACTACATTTGATAATGATTGATTTGATTAATATCGGTCGTATCGGAATTATTTTATTTCGAATTCTTATTCTAAAAGCAGTTTAATTTATTAAAATCATTTGATATGAATTTGGATGAATGATATACACTTACACTCTTTCCTTTGATCAAGTGCTTAAGTAGTCACTTGTAAATGAAAACAATCTGTCATAACATATTAATAATTTAATCCATTCTTGTTAAATATTCAAACACAAAAGCTAATAATGCGTGCCAATGGTGAGCGTGGGCATATTAATATTTTGTAATAAACATATGGTTCAAAAACACTGTTTTGACATTTCGGTTTCATGTAACAAGTTAGCTGGTACACATAAGCCTTTCAGTCACTGAATCTGTCATAATTATTTTATGTTAAGAACGCATCAATTAACAGCTGGTCTTGTACACAACAGATTCGTTATATATAAATGAAATAGACTGGCAGGTTTCGTTTGACTATTAGGACGTTTAGTCGTAAAATAACGCACTGGTTAACAGTGTATGAGTGTTCCACTTTTGATGCCCTATCGAGAAGAGAAATATACATTATATCCTGTAATATGTCGCATGAGTAATTTCTAAATACTAAGAAATTTTAATTCTGTATTGTAGTGAAAGTGCACAACCTCAAAACTGTCAAATATCATCATCATCGTTAAGGCTGGAATTGTACTTCCCTCAATTATTTACTTTAGGACCAGTAAGAAAAGGTCTGTACCCAACATCTACTTCTAATTTTTCTAAGGTTATCTGTAAATCGTACTGGTGTACAATCAACGCTGCTCTTTTTGGTTCCAAACCATATTCCTACTCTAGAACCTTTCGCTTCAAGCATTTATTGTGTGTGCTATGTGGCCTGCCAGCTCTTACTTTAATTTGTAAATGACGACGAAAAAGAAAAACAATATATTTTCAGTTTTAGGGTTAATGCAAGAGTTACATATTTATAAACCTTCATAGAAAATTTCATCATTAAAATAACTATCGCGTGACCAGAAATCTGACCTTTCATGTGAACAAAGAAAAATATCGATGTTTGAATTGCTTCAAAATGACCATTGCAGCCTACATTGGCTGAGAGAAACAGTAAAAACAAATTTATACTTCCTCGAAGAAATTTGGCTAGGCTACTAATTAATACTTAGTTAAAATATGTACTACCAGGTTTTAAACACGGCATCGCGTTGACGATCAAATAAAACCTACGTCCTAATTCCTCTGGAACATGACTTTTGATCTGAATGAGCATGACATTGATTTATAGATCTTACATTTTTCTGTCACTAAAACATTAATATAAAGTTATTTAACGATCGGATAAGTGGTTAGGATGTTATAATTTAGGAAAAAAGTTAAAGATATTTTTTTGGAAATAACACGTTGTTTCACGTATATAATTACATTTTACCTTTAATATTACAAAGAAATCTTTTGTTCAACTTTGTACTCGTGTGCATATGACCTTTAAAAGATTAATCTTGCATGCTTAATAAACGTGAATATGTGTGTATCATGAATAAATTGTTTTAAATGCCGAATGATACGATATTGAAAATACCTGTTGAGGTTACATGAATATGTCGATATGAAACTTATTAGTTGGATCACGCAACGTTAGTTATTATGGAGGGTAAAGTTTTAATAAGATACCAGATTCATTCAATTGATATAGTGTTTGTTTATTTAGATAGATATTTATGTGTGACAACAGTCCATCACAAAGAAAGAAGCAACGATCCTATGAGGATAGTGAAACTTGAAAACTATTTTATTACAATATCATTTTAATGCCACTTTCAATTATTTCACTCGTTATTTGTAATTTTTTACTGGTGTGTTTGAAGACAAACTTAATTGATCTCTGTCTATTATTTGCCTTCATTTCTAGAACATATTTTCTAAATAACAACCTAATGATTAATTACTTTTGTACTCTGTCCTTTCGTGCAAATCAATTGCATGGTAATTTTCTTTTCCTTAACAACATACGAGTACTGATAGTGTGATATCACTTAAAATTGGTGCAGTACTCAAAATAATACCTTCAACGCAAACTAAAGACACAAATCAAAAAATTACGTGTAAAATTAATTGAAAATAATAACAGCATTTCCTTACCTGTACAAATTAATATGTAGTAACAATATCTTTATATGACTACAATATTGAACCACATAATCAATCTACAAACGCTTTTACATAATAATACATCAATTAAATCCCCTAATTCCACGTAATACTGTCTCTCAATCAGTGTTATTAATAACACGTAATCAATTACAATGTCTTTCAATAACAAAATATTATGTTACGCATATACAGCAAATAAACAGTATTTTTATCATACATTCGAAATGTAGGTAGTGGTGGAGTTGCGATACGAAAATAGGTCATTGTTACCTGTAATTCAATGTTTGATATTCACTCGGCCTACAATAGCATTTTGTTATCCTGTTTAAGAGATAAACATGTAAATATATTATATTGTATAGAAGGATAACGGCCGACAAGGATATATGGGATATTTAATTTAGGTAGACTTGTAGAACTGATTTTTGTTTGGCATTTTTTAATAATAATGTTGATTATACGTGTGTTTTTATTCTATGAGTTCCTTTATTTGATTATAAAATAAGTAATACTATCCAAGACTACATTTAAAAAGCCTCCCTTATTTCTTAAAAATATGATATGTGATCCTTCTAATTTGCTAAAAAAACAAAAGCCTCTTAAAATAGTAGAACGTTAAGATCTTAGAGCGATCGTCAAACAAAGTTAGATATGATTTCTTATGCTTAATTTTGTTTATGTGCAATGTACACGACCAATATCCCATAGGTAAACGAACTGTTAGATCACCGCATGATTAATACCCCATGGATATCTTCAGACCCAGAAACATGTTGCAATTTTTTTGAACCTCCGGTAAACTCATTCATTTGGTAAGAAAAGAAGAAAGTATTTGCCGAACACCGTTTTTTTAGGTTGTGGTGTGGTATTACTCCGATTGAATCAGTCTTTATGTGTATGAGACACGTATCACATAAGAAAAAAGGTTAGATTCAGTCATTCTTTAAAATATCGAAGAATCGAATCGAACAGCTTACAGTCTAAGCTGTTCGCTGTATTGCTGTACATGAACCTGATGAGTCATTTTATAATTAATATAAAATAATTCAAATATATATATATATATTTATATGTGTATATATACATATATATAGGATCTTAAATTTCAATTTTAATATAGATCACCGAATAAGCAACTAACAAGATAGTAATGAAGTCAATAAACATATCGTAACGTGCTTTTCATATTAATATGAGTAAGAGTCTAGTAAAAAAGGAATTTTAAGAATATATTTCGGTCTCGGTTTTATTTCAAAATTGAATATAATTAATTATATTGAAATGTTGGTCTCCTTTACGTAATTACCAACATTCAAAATTATTTGATCCAAATTAGTTTTTTATATTTAAAGGATACACAAATAAATCGATTAAAGCGAGTATAAATGAACATTAATAATCATTTCATTTGTATAAGTTCTTGTACAAATATTTCAGACTTTGCGGCTAGTATCAACGTTGGTGATCAAATATTTACACCAAGCTTCAAAGATGGGGTGAACCCTAGGGAAATCTTAAGTTACCTCTCGTATACAAAAAGTATTACAATACTTGGAAACAAAACTGTATCTACCTTTAATTCTAAACAATAGCGTCGTTGACTCTTAATTAAAATTGAAGCTAGATATGTTATGAATTATATTTTGAGTTTCTTTGTTTATTATAAACGTTTGGATACAGACTTGCAAAGGTGACACTATTAATTTAAAGAGACTGATGCAATGTGATTTAAAATTCTCTCTTTATTAAAACTTTTACATAATAAAACGATTTCGCGCCGTCTTTAATAAAGAAAATTTGGAAACCATATTTGGGCTACCACCTAAAGGTTTTTACATTTGAGTACTTACCGCAACATTTTTCTGCTCATCATAGAGCAGTAACTTAAATGGAGCGGACCCTATTAACAAATACCAGCAGAGTGATTTATAATTATTATCAGATAAATTGATGATTCTACATTCTCGTGTTTTTTTTTTCATATGTTTATTTCTTTAACTATAATACTCCTGGTCTATAATTAATTGTAGTTGTACACTTCTTATTGTATCAATAATTGAAATTGGATAAATTTTTGGCTCAACGTAGATATTTTTAAATTTATATTTGAAAAATATTGAACACGGATAACTATAGTCGTTGTGAATACAACATAGCATGTAATATTTTATTGTATTTGCAGAGAGTCAGCGGACAAGCAAATTTGTCGGTAACATGTCGTTACGAGTCAAATAGTTAAATCGTTTGGCTATCTCAAGTTGAGGTCAGAATTGAAATTAGATATATGTTTTAATTCCACTGCGCACTAGATTTGTTGAAAGCTACAAAACAGGAGGTACATCTATTCTATCAAATATGTATGTATTGTTAACTTTACAAGCTTTATTCGTTGTTTTAAATGTATTTTAAAAACAGATTTTTCCACATACATATAGTCCCCAGAGACGTGACGTTCGCTAGCGTCCTCGTAATACTTCGACTAAGATCTGAAGACCCACATACGATAAGTTATGTAGACCGGCAACTACGAACTTTAAAGGTCAAACTGTTACATATGCAGAATTAGATTAAAAGAGATCCTGGCTTAGGGTGTGGCCGTATTGAATTTTGACTTTCATGCTATATTAATTGTAAATTTATAATTTAAATGTTATTGTCTTACAGTTTATATATATTAGCTAAAAGTGTAAGAAAAACAAGACTAACAATAAATTAATATTTTTAATATTACTTGCAATAAAATATTGGTGCATTTTTCCGTTTCTTGTCGAAGAAATGTGAAACTGCACATTGTCGTAATTACTTGTTTATCTCAAAATACTTTAATTAGTATTCCGTGGGTAAGGTTCTTTATTACAAATTGATTGCACTTGGGTATACGTGTAGTATTTAGTTAAAAATAAAAATTATTCCTTCAATATAATTTTAACTTTAGTAACATTATAACTTTAGCTGTAACTTTATAACTGATTCCAGCACAAACGGCAAGACAGGACAGAACCTACCCTCACAGGAGACCAATCTAAAGCAACAATTTCCAAGCTGTCATCTTTCGTTGGTGAGTGCGAGACCGGAGGTCCATTGATATGGGGTTGATAGTTATCATGGTAAGTGTGTGTACCTGACACTGCCACGATGAATATTATGCCTTTTACGTCTCCAAACTGGGCGTTAAAAAGCATCTCACTAGTCCTCCATCGTGTGGGTGACCCACTGCATTGTTTACATTCGCAATAAGTATAGTGGCAAAAAATCTGTTTATACTTTCCATCAGACAGAGAAGAGTAATGAAAGTTGGCTTAAAAAAACCTTATAACAGAATGGAAGTCTTTAAATGTGGGGCTCACTTAATAACTAAACAATATTCTACGTATTTATATTGCACAATGAAATACGATTGTTGCTTAAAACGTAAATGTATAGCGATACTGTTTTCCGATACCACATTAAATATATACGAGTATATTCGGTGTTCACTCTTGATGTTTAAACACCATGATTACATTTCCCATGTGATTGTGCAAACTTCAAAGTGAAAAGAGGCTTTTGCTGGTAATAAGACTTTATGTATATAGATCCTTACAACACATACATTATAAGACACCGCAAAGCTAATTTACGACGAAACATGATAAAAGATTCGGATGCATTAATTGGAAATTAGTACCACAGTTCTGAATATTTGATAAAATTTAGGACAACATTGAAATAACACACTTATTAAATACTCAAAGCAATTTTGAGTATGACCGGCTTTTCATGGAAAAAAGAACTTTATTGACTCGGTTTTTCTCCAATTACGTTTTATGGTTCGGTAAACATTTCTCAGGTATAATGATTTGATGTACTTTAAGTGCTCGTTCAAATAAATTGAAAGTAAAGGCTCGTTTTGAGATTGACGGTTTTACAATAATTTCATTCGTCATATAACAGAAATCGATTAGGTAATGTGGCGATAAGAAGAAAAATAATATAAACATATGAATTGAAATACATAAATATATTTTTTGTAAATCTACAATTTTAAGGGTTATTTCTTTCGATTTCTTATTTCGGCACGTTTGCTTATCTAATACATATGTTGATTATTCGTTCACTGCTTTTAACCAATAAAAAATACTGGTAGATATACAGTGTTAAATGCTAATATGAAAATAAAATAAGCGAACAGCATTAACTTAGGTGATAAACTAAGACAGAGGCTACCTGTTGCTGGCGCCGCAAGGCAGGTGCCAGGCCGCGGTGGTATTTCCGTCGCGTCGGCATTATTCTGTGTTAAACAGACTATTTGATATTATCGTAAGAACCTAACACTCTCTTTGCATAACCAGATTAAAAGAAATAAAACTGTTGGTGATTTTATTCTTTCGATAACGATACTCTTAAATACATATGTACTTTTTTTACATCCCGCTATTGATACACTTTCATGCCAATATTAAGAAGAAAAAAATATCTTCGAATATAATCTGTGTGGTTATGGATTAAGAATATAGAGTATCACCACCTCTATTTTCCATGGGTGTCTTAAGAGGCGACTAAGGGAACAAAATATGCAAGACAAAATCACTGCACAGAGAAGGCAAACTTGAACAAACCTCCTTGCTAAGAAAATGCCTATGTCCAGCAGTAGACTGTTTAAGGGTGTTGATGATGATGATGATTTTGTTGCCATTCCTTTTGGAAGAACAGCACTTTGTAATAATAACATGACTAATTTGTGAACAAACTGAAAAATAAAAAACTTGTTTATGCTTTTTGATATACATATGTCTGTGTTAATATTAAGTTGCTTTGTGTACACTTCTATAACTCAAAAATTTCTGCACCAATTGAATTCAAATTTTAATACGCTGAATATATAACACATTTTATCATAGTGAAGTGTAGCAGGGTACAGCTGGTATTTAAAATAAATTTGATATTTGAATGTTGTAACAACTCTTGCTTAGTTTTAAAAAAAACATTTTCATTATCTCTCTTTATTGTAGCACCTCATTAAAGATTAACAAATTAATGTAAGTGTGTCTTTAGTGTAATTTATCTACCTAATTTATTGTTTGTGTATATTTAACTATTCTTTGTATTAAGTCACCGATCTTGATAAAAAAAGTTTTAATTAAAACAGTAACACACATGAACCTGCTTAGCAAATGAAATTTTATTTACCCATTTTATACAAAAATGAAATATTGTAAAAACACTCCACGGCTCTTTACAATAAAATTCTTTTTTTTCACTATTCTCTATTTTTAATTTATTGAGAAGTATTTTTTACCTTTTATATTTAAAATCAAACTATGATTTTCTATAAAAGCGTGTTTTTTTATTGTTTTTAAACTATTACTTATTGTTAGTTATTTAATAACCAATGAACTGATATCATTTGGTAATAACGTCACAGTACAAATGTTTACCTTAGTTATTTGAATAGCGTAATAAAAATACGTGATGTGAATGATAGAAAATTTCTCGAGACAATGTACATAGAGCAGAATATTTTTTTGATAACTAGAACAGAACATTTAGTTAGAGGACCTAAATATGTAAATTATACAAGGATACAGATTATACAAGGATTCATCCTATTTTACTTTTTTATTATGGGTTCTGTTGTTTATTTGTCAAGGTACAATAAAAATTTCGGGACTACCCGCAGCAAAAAATCTACTAAATTTTGTGTTATTGTATCTTACTCATCCTATGGGTACACTAAATTTTGCAGAATAATAAATTACACGCTATACGAGTACATCTTCATTTATAATCTATCCCTGTGATACCTGAATTTCTTTGAGATACGTTATCACTTTTTACGTCAAAGAGTTACAAATATCTATGTAAAGTTTCATCTTTATAATATTAGTAAGATTGGGAGTATAATACCACGAGATCACCTATTCATGTGTTTGTATTTACATTCCTTATCATAATAATGAAGCAATTTAGACCTAAATACTTTAACGTGTTTAGGCTTGAATCATTTTCTTTATCTATGAAACAGCTCATGAATTGGTATGTCTCATTAAAACCGGGGTAATGATTCAAGATATGGATCAATTTTAAACAATATTATATATAATATGCTGCGTTGTTGTTGAATGTTAGAAAAAAATTACAATTTTACTTAAACAAAAGTCAGTTAAGAAAAAGACAAAGAATTGGAAACGATAAAGGCATCTGTCTTTTTCTTTAAATTGAAATATTGTTTCTCGTGTAATTATACAACGCATGGATCTCTTTACACACAAGTCCTTAAGTATGTATACAGTCGTTAACAACATATAATGTTGTTCACAATTTCGTGGGCTTTCCTATTTTCATATTTAGATTATTTAATTGAAAGATTTTTTTGTTAAATTCATGAAACTATTCACTTAACTCGCCATTGCTTTAAGCACAGAAAAGTTCATTCCATATACCTACCTACTTATAGTAAATAAAACAATAATATTTTCCTATGCTTAAAATAAATTATTTGATAGTCTTTATGAAACTCAGTATTATCTAACTCATAATTATATATGATTTGTTAAGAGACTCGATTCTCAAATTAAACTTAAACAATAAATGATTTGGAAAAGTAAAATATGACGTCATAAATAATTTTACATACAAATTTCTTCAAAACTTTTTTCAATTGTGATGCTGTAATGTCAGAAAATATATATATTTAGTGTAAACATATTCATGTCAAAATACTAACATCAGAGCTTGAATACACAGTAATGAAGTAAACGAGAAGTCTGTGAGAAATAAGTTATGTATTTATTTGTCGAGCACATAGTCGACGGTAGCGCACGCAAGTGTGACGCAGGAATTCTTTCGCTTATTACTGTTCCACTTAACCTTACTTTTACTCTGAGAAAATAACGTCAATTCACATCTGACTGAAACTTGATAGTGAGGGAATTTACATGGACCAGGTGGTGTACCTTTAAAGTAAATCCATTCATTATTTTCGTACCCTGTTCCTAATTTATTTTTACGAGGAGTTTTAAGTGTAAACTCGTTTTGCCTTTTCGTATCAATATACGCCAAACTTGCCCATTAAATTCAAAATACTCAGTGAATGGCAGTAAGGTTTGCCCTTTGCGGTGCAAGAGGACCAAAGGCAGATACTTGATAATAGAGATACCACAAATAATGATTTGGCCGAATAACGAATCTCTCGAAGCCTCTCGAAGCCTCTTGGCCGAGTCTCCGAATATTCAATAGCCGAACATTCGGTTTCAATCGTGATGGAGTCGAGTCATAACACGCTTTGGTAATTTTTTTAAGAGTTTATTTATGGCCATCCGGCACTAGTGTGCACAGTGAACAACTAATTTCTGAAAAAAAAATAATCATTTGAACAGTCATAATGAATAGAAACAATTTTCATTTACTTTTTTCTTTCTACAAGCTTTTTCTCAAATTAGGGTCGGCATTAAGTTTATTACGTTACGGTTGAACTTCGATTTTTAACGTGGAGTGGCTGCTATAAGAACTTCACAACCCAAGAAATACCAACTAAGTACTAGTGGAGAGATTGTTGTAAGACTTTTAAGAGAATTTTAACTACTCGTGACGATTGTCAAAGATGTTCGTATGGTAACCGGGACCTTGGTGCTTTCCGAGGCACGGAGGGTTCTCAATATGTTAAGAACGGTTATCCATCCATAGACTAACCTGGGTAAAATTGCTTACCTTGAAATGTATTAACCTACGTGATTAATATTGAGTCAAGAACCCCCCAATTTTTATCTAAAATATAAAAATTTTATGTCACAGTGTTTGTAATCAACTTCTCCGAAACGACTACACCGATTGTTATAAAAAAATATGTGTATTTAGTAGGTCTGAAAATAGGCCGTAGGCTATTTTTTCTTGCTTAGGTGATAAGAGTGACCCTCTCTTGCGTTTTTATTTTTCGTGTAATGGTTTTTTCATATTTTTTTTTTGATTTCTAATGCTAAAGTATTAATTACCTGTGTACATTTGATACATTCTTCAATAACCATCACCTATTTCGAAATAGCGGTATTAAAATTTTTATTTTACCTACATTCACATTGTTCACCAAAATATTCTCTAGAAGTATGCCGTATAAATTAATACGGCAAAACGACGTTTGCCGGGTTAGCTAGTATTATACGTTTAAAAACTTTAAAAGTCTTCGTAAGTGCCGTCTTGTGTTTTGTTTTTTTTTCACTATCCCATATCAGGAATTGTGAAAAAATATGGAATAGCCGAATACCGAATAGCTGTCGAATATTCGTGACATCTCTACTTGTTAGGCATGGCGGGCAAGACGTTGATATTTAATACGCACGCGCGTCCCTACTACCCATTTAGGGGATAAAAGCATGAGGGTACGTATATACCTATAGGTACAGAACACAAAATGTTAGTCATCTAATTTATATGATAACATTCATGTTTTTGGATATAAAAATAGCATTGTGATAAAGTATATTTAAATAGTTGAGGCCATTAATATCTTGAAAAGTTGAAATTTATATCTAACTTAATTCAATCTTGCAAACTTTTATGTCAGTAACATTGCTGCTTTACACACAAAATATAATTATGTTATATGAAAAAAACAGAGAATATTTAAAAAAAATATTTCATGTCATTTTTTTTCAAAATGTGTCTTGTTTGTGTGAGGTTCTTTTGCTTCATTATTTTATTGTATTATGTAGTGTGTATCGTGTGTGGAAGCATCATCTGTATGAGCATAAGAACTCATGTTTCTTTTTTCTTTCAAAATAAAATTAGGAGAGAAATCAGGTTTGTTGTATTGTTGCACTAATAACTACTTTTAAAATTTTCTATTATCTATTTTAAAATTTAAAAGTACAATGCTACGTTATTGTAATTTTCAAGGAAAATTTTATCAAACGAAGCAAAAATGTTAACTCCAAATAGTCAAATTTCAAAAAGATGTTCTTTCAAAGATCGTAAAAGATAAAGCTTTTCAAAGTTTCTATATAATACTTTATGATCTTTTATGTTAGATTAGTAAGAAGTTGAAAAGTGAACATCATCTCTTTCTGCATCAAACGTAAGTTTTATCGTGCCTTTTTTAAATCTTCCCTTTTGCACAAAAGACTGAAAGTTCTTCCAAACGTGAATAAAGGAAACACGTAACAGATTCTTAGTAACCGATCGAGTTGTTTATGTTAGAAATGAGCTCAGTTAGGTCAGTGTATAATACTGGCTAGACAAACGATCAAACGAGCGCATAATACTTTACCACTGCTTGTGAAGATTAGCCGTAATGATGAACTTCTATTTTAGTTTTTAAATTAAATATTAAACTGCAATTCTTTGAACACATGCGCTGTAGATGCAGGCTATAGAAGTGCTATGCAGAAACTCAAATACATAAAATGTGTTTACTAACGAATTCTTCGAGTACAATCGCACAAAATAAAACGGTGCAGTAATTTACATTATTAGAGAGTAGTACAAAATTACACCGCTCTCCTATTGGTAGCTTGAATCAGACATGATTGGGTTCACAATCGCAATCGCAGCGAATTGCCAATACTGCAGTAAACCAATTGCGTAAGCGGAGCACGTGACCCAATATACTACAGTATACTCACGAAATAACACCGCTATTTATTTATTCTTTGCTTCTACTAAGATATCTAGAAGTTATAAAACAAATATGTTATTTATTTATAGCCCATAAAAATTAGGCTATTTCAATATTCAACAATATCCAATTTGTCTTTCAACTCAACTCACCCGTAATAAAAACAAGTACTTAAGTGTGTTGGTATTGTAATTTTTAGAAAGGAAAATGTTCACGAATTTATGAAATCCCGTACTGTGCAGGATTTTTGTTTTTCATTATGTTTATATATATATAAATTGTACAAATGTTTCTCTATAAGGCCCCTGTTTTAATGTAATTTTATAAAATTGAAGATCCTAAAACTATTGTCCTGAATGTTTGTTTATTTAAGACATAATGCACATTTAATACAAAGTCGGACTTAATGCCATGATATATTCTCTATCAATGAAATACGAGCCGTGGTGGCCATCGGAGTAAGGATTCTCTCACTCAGCAACATGATTGTGGCCTTCATACAGAGCGAGAGCGCGTGGAACCCCACTGTCTTTTTCTGTGAGTAGGTTATGTTTGCGAAAGAGATGGTGAACCGGGACCGGGAGAGGGCTAAAAATTTTTCCGGTCCCGGTACTGCAGAAGACTCAGACGCTAGAGATCACTAAACGATCTCCGTCCTCCAAAGTTGTGATACGAGCGCTATGGACCGCGCTCACCCTTTTGGGGGTAGGTAAAAAAAAGGGAACACCGGGGCTCCCACACAGGGGGATCATCTACAAGCCGTAGGGGGCCCGAGGTACGCCGGGGTTCCAGGGATTTCCTTATTAGCACTTGGCTCCCCGGCAACTGGTACCTGAGAAAGCGTGTGGTGTTTGGTCGGTTCGAGTCCGACATAATTACCTGTCGTTGGTATACGTGGGGATTTTCGCACAAAAAAAGGTAATCTAGAAATACGATGTGATAGGTGCAAATACAAAATATTGAATTATTTAAATAAAAAATTAAACTACAGCAGATATGTATAACCAATTCACACAAATTTATTACTATGTATATTAATCTATACACTGTATAGTTATTTACACATACACATACATATATACCTACACATACATATATTTAAAATTATTATGTAATTTTAAATATGTGTTAAAATTATTATGTAATTTTAAATATGTGTTAAAATTATTATGTAATTTTAAATATATGTTAAAATTACTATGTAATTTTAAATATATGTTAAAATTACTATGTAATTTTAAATATATGTATATATATAATTCACAGATAGGAACGCCAGCAGCGTTGTAACTGTACTGCTAATTCGCTTTGGAGAAGTTTGCGTACTTTTATATTAATTGTAAGACGGTTTATAGACATCCTGATTTCGGTTGGGAGTGCATTCTATAGGATGGGTCACGATAACAGTTAACATTTGAAAAAAAGCGTACAAAAAAGACCATTTAATTGATTATAGAAATGGTTTATTTCCAAGGAAGCTAATTAGCTAAAATTTATTTTTAAAAATTATATCCTCGAAATGAACACCGTTTCGACGTTTGCACTCTTCTAAGCGAGCATCGAAATTTTCAAGTACTCGTCGGCAAAGAGATTACGAATTTGCCAACATCCTTTCGCAGACTTTTCTTGTAGTTAGCGTAGTGTATTTAGTTTATTGATGTAGACACAATTCTTCAAATAATTCCACAAAAGAAGTCTGCTGGTTATAGATCTATACTTCTGGGTGGCCATGAAATCTCAAACTTATTGGATGTGTGACAAGTGACTCGATCTTCTTGAAATCCTATGTTACAATTGTAATTAGCAAATTCTATAGATTCAAATGTTAACGAATTCTTGGCCCACCCTATTTAACTGATAGCACATAGCAACACAAGTGAATAGTGGCAGGTCTTTGTAATTTTGATTTGAAAATTTAAAAAACGTCTTCGATTTGATAAATATTTAGTTTCTCATGTACGTGTATAGTATGTATGTACATTGTGTAGACCATATCTCCAAGCCGACTCGTCCAAACTTTTACAGACCTTTTTTTATTTATTTTTTTTAACGTGTATGGGACGCCCGGAAAACCGGTCTACCCACTAAACCTCGCGGTGGCTTACCTCGGCAGCCGGGAAGGCTCCAGGAACGCGTTAGCGGCTTCTAGAGTCCTCCCAGCCGTAGCTCACAAATGAGGTACATCCCGGGCACCTCATGCTGCAGGGACAAGACGATATCGCACCGCTCACCGTCCTGTGCAGTAAGAGGCAGAACAGCACCCCACGCCAGACGACACTCCCCGGCCGCATCGGAGTGTCACCTAACTTCGAGTCGTTAGCAGCAGTCACAACGCCCCAAGATGTGACCGCAGCGACTCTTAGGCGGCGATTAGGGAGCTAGCGATCTCTGCCACGTCCCCTTCGCCGCCTCCTTCGAGCGGGATCGGCCCTTTCCCGATCTCGCTCTGCGGTCTCCTTCCGGAGCATAACCTGCTCATAGAAGGATATCGTGGCTTCCCATCCTTCACGACTCGCTAGCATTGCCGTGATCAACGCTGACGGTGAAAGGTTTCGTCCGATCGGTCTGACCAGGGCTCGACGCTCAGACTCCCAAGCAGGGCAGTCCTCCAGCGTGTGCCGGCGGAGTCCCGTTCGGACTCGCAGTGGTGGAATTGTGCCGTAGCCTCCCGTCCTATTCGGTTGAGATACTCAACGAAGCAGCCGTGCCCGGTGAGTATCTGGGTCCATTGATAGGTGACACAATCGGTCCTCTCTATCCACGCTTCAAAGTTTGACAGAACGGCTCCGACGGCGCGTTGGCTAGCACAGCCCTGAGTTTCGAGCCGTGCCTGCCAAGCCACCAAAGCTTGCTTATGCGCGTTCTGCCGTAGCATTCTGGGCTCATGATCTGGCGCGGCCTCTTCAGCACTCCGACCGACAGAACGAATTTGGTCGTAGACCATCGTGTCCATGTCGGCCACAATATCAAAGGGCGGAGATCGCGCCAGGATTGTTGCCGCCTCATAGGACATTGTGTGGTATCCCCTCACGATTCGTATATATCTGCCGCCATCAACCGCTGCAGGCTCCTGAGTAGGGCCCGGCAGCGGGAGGCACCCGCTAGATCATTAAACCCGACGGGTGCCCCATAGAGGACCATGGATCTAATAAACCCCATGTAGAGGCGGCGAACTTCTTTCCGTGGTCCGCCGAGATTGGGCACTAGGTACTTCATGTACTGGCCTACCTGGACTTCAGCGTCACCTACCCGGAGACATGAGCTGGGTGGCTCCTGGCGCTTACGCAGGCCATGGAACCATATCGCCTCAGTTTTCTGAGGCGCCACCCTCAGGCCCAGCTCACGTATCTTTTCCACAAACTTTTACAGATCTAGCCCTTAGCTTTTACCCAAGATGGTACGGCAAAAGTATAAGTGCTTAGGGTGACTTATCTTCCAAACTACCAGTCCGATTTTGATGTGGTTTTCGGCGACGAGTCCTAGCTTGATTGGTACATGTTCTTAGATAGATTTTAGATGGCAAGCCACCAGGGAGCACTGCAGTAACAATTTGCTTTTGTACTAGTCTGATTTTGATGCAGTTTTTAGTACACCCATTAATGAAGATAGTTGCTTAGTGAGAGATCCTAGACAGGTCTTATGGTAGTAACGTGCTGCCGTAATATATCTTATATTAATATAGATACTGTATAACAAAGAAACTGGACAGAACTCGATGGTAAAATATTTCTGAGGAGAGTAGTGGCATAGAAACTCTGAAAATTCTAAAAGATAAATAAAATCTTTAAGAATTCATGTCGTCCATGCTTTAAGCACGAAATATGTATGTGAAAGAAATGAAACGGGCCACTTTACATATGACCTTTCTTCTTTATCTTCTCTTCTCTCCAACGACTATTGTAAAACTGTGGCTCAATGTTTTCTACATCATGTCAACTTATTATTTTCACTCTACATTATGATATCCAGTTGAGTTACAAAAAAGGCTCCGGGCAAAGTTTAGTTGTAATATTAAATAAACTATATTGATATGTAGTACAAATAAAAAAATACTTATCTTGCCAAAAATGCCAAACAAAATTAAAATATTTAGAAAAACGTACGAGGGACGGTTAAAACGTAATTAAAAATGATTAAATAATTTAAAAACTAAAGTATTTATGTAACAAGAGGTAATAAACGTAAAAAGCCTTTTGTAAGTAATGTTGATCTCTCACGGCGTCGGTCATATAAACAATAGAGTATCGTATGTACCTATTTGGTTCTCGAAGATATAGCAATAGAATATTTAACTACCTATTAACTTAATTAAAACCTCAAGATTATCCGTTGGGGCAGCCATTAAATAAATTAAAGTTTTATAGTAACGTGAATAATTAGAGATATTTTATTGCTACACTTATTTATATTGAAATTTAAAATAGTGATGACAGCCCTCATTGAATCTTGAGTTTTCTGCCAAACGATATTTACCGATTTTTATCTGCATTAACGTCAGCATCTTTAGGGGGCATGGAGTATGTACTAATGGAGTAACATACATGGAGTAAGTGCTAAAACATCTCCACTGATTACTGGTATCCTATTTCCACAAAAGGGGCACTTCAAGTAATCAGTCTTGCTCCTATTAACTCTAAGGCCATATCTTTCTAAAGAGTATTTCCAGGTGTTTAATTTATCCTTTAGATATTTTGTAATCTCCGCAGCCGGAGCACTATCATCCACATAAAGCAAGGTCTACGGCAGTAAAAACGGTATAGCTCCGGTGAGATAGTTCATCACTGTTGAATAATAAAGTTGAATAAAAGAGGACTGGGTACAGATCTCTTGACCTCAAATGTTTTTCTTAAACCTGTTGTGATTTAACTCTCGGACTGATGTTATTTAATATCTTTAATTAAATCAATGTAGTATTCTAACATATTTTGCGTGTGAAAAGCTTCCCATAATATCTCGCGAGGTACTCGGTAAGAAGATTTCTCAAGATCATTGAATGTAAGATGTATGTCTTTGTTGTTGATCCGATGTTTTTTCATTGGTATTTTGATTATTCTTATAGCATCAGTGGTAGATGTAGATGCTGTAAATATAAATTGATTTGACGATACCGTTATTATAAGAATATGGCGTTTATTTATGATACTTTCCCATATTTTTGCGTATGTGAGATTAATTTTATGCCTCCGTATAAGGTCGTATGTAGGATCAGAATATATTTTTATTAGAGAATTTTTGAATAAAAAGCTCTTGATAACATTTGAACTATCTGTCCATGATTTGTGCATTTCCTGCTAGTAATAACTGGTCTTTACTTTTAATTCTTGATTAGTTTTTGTGTCTACAGTAGCTATGTCTAACTTTTGCAAGTTTGAGCACTATGTCAGTGGTTTTAGCATTCTTCAAATGATACGTTATTATAAATTATTGTATATAAAATGATATACATAAGTATGTGGGCAAATATAAACGATAGAAATAATAGAATATCTAGGTGTTATTGATGAACTTTATGTAAGTTGCATTTGTTTTAAGTTTTATGTCAACTGTTAAATAGGCACAGACACTTACTTTCTTCTTTTTCTGCACCACACAAAGGCTGACTGGTATTGAATATATTGGCAATTAGAATTAAGTTCGTCATACTATGTCCATATGCCAATTGGCATAAAGTTAAATAAAATAACAATATTATGTGCATAAAATTGTGTATCAAGTATCAACAAAATCACAAAAACTGTGAAGTGTATGCGACCGTGTCACTATCGACTACTTGTTTCCTTAACGAGGTTAATTGTCTATACTTTGGTGTTTCTTAACTTAAAGTTGACATAAAATGTTCTACAATATTTATTTTTCACAAGGTTGAAGCTGATGTTTCCGAGCGCTCATCCGAAAATTTGTATAACATCTTACTTAAAGAAGGAAATTCTTTAATTTCCTCTGGCATCTTTATAATCAGTTAAGCGTGAGAAATGTCACACCGGTGTCTATTATTTTTATTAGCAAATTAATATCTGTTAAGTAACCTTACTTTGAGATTTATTCATTGAAGAAATAATAAAGTAGTTACTTAGGAATTTGAATGAAATGAGTCGAATCTATCTATATATAAATAAAGTATTAATCCTAAAAACACGATTTCCAAAGGGAATCTATTAACAAGAAAAATCGGCGACGTTTCACTGATTTTCGAACTATGATTAGGTATATCCTATCCTATTGTGATCGATATCGAACTAAAAATAATTATAAATATTAGTCTAGGTTGTAGTAATAAATAGTTTTAACTTAAAGTACTATCTTATCACCTAATATGACATGTCTAAGAAAATATCACTCTTTGTGTGTCTTTCAAGGAAAAATATTTGAAATTTCATGCTTTCCTCATGCCGGGAAAAAAGTGGATATCGGATTTCTATCGTTCAGTTTTGAATTATTTATCACCTTTATACGACCACCATAAACATTCTATTTACTTGTGCAATGAATTTATTGGAATATGCCCGTAGACGATAAACATAGATTGACGAAAGTCTTATGATAGTAACAATCATTTTTCCGCGACTTCAAATAATAGGGTAATGAATAAAGACATTGGCCTGACGAGAAATCGGTAGGATGCTCAGGAACCTGATGTGGTTAACTTTTTTGTTTGGTTGTTTGAAATAATGTTCAAAAGATATTACTCGTCTAAGCAGAAACCGTTATGTAGTGTAAAGCGTTGATCTCAACAGGGATCAATAGAACCGTATTTTAATGTTTAAATTTCTAAGTGGCAAACACAGGCGCTCGAGACGGTGTTAGACCATTCTGTGTTGTCGTAAAAAGCTATGGCAGCTGTTAGTTAATTTCGTTAGGTTTTTTTAAATGTATTTTTTTATTTACCCAAATACAATGTCTTGGTGTTTTGTGTATTCAAAAACTAACTAAGCTAAAAGTAAAATTGTAACCCTTTATTTATAAATTATACTCCTTAATGGTTACCATGTTTTCATATTTCACGCAGTCATTCTATTAACTAAAATATAAAACTTATTTCATGATTCAACGAAATCAACACCATGCTTCGCGTAATATTTATACTGAGTTGTTTTGAAACAAAGAAAACTAACATTAGATACATATGAGGTCATATAAACAGAAAAGATGAGAGCCAGCGATGTGGAAGAGGGACCAGCAACCGTCGAGTAAATCAAACAACAAGGGCCAATCATTTTGCATGTGCCACCGAACACGCCTGCACCCTCATACCCGCCAGCCATTCAACCGAACATACTTCCCACCTAAATGAAAATTTATTGGTTTTGTTTAACAGTTCAGCAGCTTTATAGACCACCTATATAGGTGGTCTATCTGGTCTGGCTATATAGCCAGTAAATTAAAAACACGTCATAAATGAGAAAAGTTAGGAATAGAGGTAACATTTACGTACCTACCAATTTGTATGAATGCTGGTCAAGCAGATCTATTGATCAGATATTAAGCTCTTCGTATCTAAAAAGAAATGGAAATGGGAGGCCAAATTTGGAGTAAGCTTTCGAAATGGGAGGCCAAATTCGGAGTAAGCGTTTGTTGAACTAACATTTTCAGTCACCACTTTAGTCTTTGTGATAAAAATGGTGACTAAGAAAAATTTGAGAACTTGCTTTATTTTATCCGCGGCTTCACTAGCATTTAAGTTGTTTGTAGTATATTTCTACGTAATGCAAGGTAGGGTAGGGGTGAATTTATTTTCATTTGTACACCGCTACAGAGAATATTTTATACAGACGTAGATGGATATTTTGGTTGAATAGTCATTTGTGCATTTATTTAATTTACAAAAAATTTAATTTTCTGGCAGACATTGTTTAAAAGCTTCTGTTGATTTTTTTTTGCTTTGTGCTTTCAGATATATAAATACAATGTTTAAATAATATAATTTTACATACTTTTATTAGGTAGTACAGCCACGCTGATTTCAGCACGAATGGGCTGGCTCGACCGGGGCAGTACTACCCTCCCATGGAAGACAAACCTAAAGCGCTAACATCCGTGCTGTCGTGTTTCGTTGGTGAGTGCAAGACCGAAGGCCCATTGATACAGGGGTGACAGTTATCGTGGTAACTGTGTGAGCCTTACACTACCACGATGATTGTCGTGCCCTTTATGTCCCCAAGCGGGGCGCGATCGCACTAGACCGCCATAGTGTGGGTTACCACACTGCATTGTCTGCATTTCCAATGGGTATGGTGACCACAACTCTTGGATTCTATTCATGCTTTTTGTCAGGCAGAGTCGAGTCACTTTGGCAAGCTCTTAATATAGAAAAAAAAATACATTTTTTGACACTATGTACCACAACAAAATTAAAATCACTTGACACATCCTGTCCATCGTTCTCACCTATGAAGATACAATGTACATCCTTCTTTGTTAAAATCTAACAGCTTTATGATAGGCAGATAAATAAAACGTATGAACGAAATTTAATCTTCGAGTTGCATAAAAATTGCATAGCGACCCACCCATATAACAAAACGAATAAAGTTGCCAGTTATTACCCACAAGGATGTAATAACTTCTTTTTGCAAATATATTTCATTCTTTTATTAAAACGGCAATAAAATTGTTGAAAATACGAGCTATAACGTTATTACAACATAGTTTAATAAAAAATTATTCGTTTCAAAAGGTAAAATAGGTAATGTTATAAGGCCGGATTGTTTTATATTAAATTCTGTAGAGATTGTTGTAGAATTATTTTTTATTTAATAATTCATTTATTTTTAAAATTACATACATATTCTACTCAATCATTGAAAACTGCACTGTATGCTAAGTCATTCACCCCGTGTAGACTTTGAGAGATCAAGTGAGCCGTCACCTTTCCGACCAGCCGTCAGTAAGATATAATTTCACACATTATCTGAATCTATATGTTCGGTAGAATATAGTACACGCTGACATTAATCCACCTGCACAGTGTGGTGATTATGACAGTGCTCCTCAAAGACCGACTTACAGTCAACATAAACCGATGAGGTCATCGAATACATGCACTGCCTCTGTTTACCATAGATCTCAGCATTCGAATGTCTGCTCAAAGCAGAAACTGCTGTTGATTTAGACAAATGACAAACATTAACTACTTTCGTTATCATTTTCAGGGCTTTGGTACTCAACCGATCATCGTGAAATTTTGTACACACGTTACCAGAAGTGCAGAAAAGAAATGTACTTGATATAATTATGAATACTAATCTTGTATTTCGCTACTCTCTACGTGGAAGTGTAGTAGGTACAAAACTTAGAGGTGCAAATTATAGGATATTTAAATAACTTGACTTTTGTCATCATGGCTCATAAGTACGAGTAATATAAATTAATTTAATATTTAAGCAGCTACTACCCTTAATTCAAAAAATCCGTGAACAGCTACTATCATTTCAGTCCATTAGCGTTTTATTAAAAGGAAAAGGAGGTAACTTGAAAAACTAAACTAAACATAAATATTGCCAGAAATGATTTTATTTTTATATACATTGCCCTGGTGTCATGCCAGTAGACAAATAGAATGCCAACACAGTACAGATTCTATTTTAGGTAAACTTGATACCAAAAATTTAACGGAAATAAAATCAGTTCATAAATCAAAAACTTTTAGCGTCTTAGGCAACCAGGGCGTATTCTTAATTTATGTGCATAGTTTAGTCAGTATTTTGTTAGATATTTGTATAATACATGGAAAACCGCTTAGAAGATTTATCATTTGAAAAGTTAACGTTAATTTGGGTTCACATTCCTTTGCAAAAGTTTGGTTTTATAGATTTAAATTTATTAAGTGAAGCAAACATTTAAGCCTAGTAAATTGTGAAGAATAAGCTGAAGCCTGTAAATAATCTTATAAGGATCTTGTTTTCGTGGTTCACTTAACTAAATTGCGTTTTTTTTAAGTTGAGGAATGTGTTTTTTATGAAATTACTGTTTCATTTAGTTGTAATAACATATTGGAGCGTGACAAATATCAATCTAACCCTATGTAAGATGTTTTCGGGAGCATTTACACACTTTGTGCATAGAGGTACACACACACTTATGTCCTTGAATGAGTAACAAAAAGTACATTCAAATACCTTTTGGTCATACTTACGTAATAGGCGTCTAGCTTATTGCTCTGAAACAGGTACTTTAGAAATCAAAATCTGAAACTGGCCACTAGCCGCACCAACAAGTGAAGAGAAAGGAGATGCTGGAGCACCTCGATTATGATCTGTGGGGTAGTATTTACCGCGCGGCGTAACAAATAAACAAAAAGGGGGGTGTGGCTGTATTAGGGATACGGCCGTTTGTTGTACGTGAATAATGTCTCGTAAAGGGTAAAGTTTCTATATAAATGCAGATGTACTGGCACGTTCATTCATCTTGTAGGTTTTTATGCCCATTTGAGCATTCATGTTTGACTACTTTTTGTGAATGTATAATTATACTACTAACTGCGAAAAAGATAACCAGCTAATGATACTTCATGAGTTACGAACCACTTATAATATTATACAGATATCTTCCTAATATAAACCAATGAACTGCGGTTCACCAGGTATGATCTAATCGCCTACGCGTCTGTTCAGAGAATCTTTCCTTTGTGTTGGAGGGACACAAAGCCCGGAGCTCTACAAATATATCCTATCATATAAAATGACTTCTCATTCATTTTACTTAGTTATCAAATATTCAAAGGGATTTTGTAAAAGTATAAGTGGCGGTCGACGTGACAGCCTCCGATGAGGGACATATTTAGATAATTTCGACGTATATTTTATATAATCTCTAGCTTAACAATATACAACAATCTGTTGTGACAATCAACCCTACTTAATATGTATGTATAAGTACCTTTAAAGCTAAATGGTAGGAAAGTTGTGAATGTCACGATGAGGATCATTATGTACCCTAATAGTTATTTTTGGCTGTCCCAAAATAATTTACCAGAGTATGGATTTAATTGCTAATTAACTATCCTAGTTCATTAAATAAAAGAAAAAAGAATAAGTAAGAAGGAAAAAGATATTCTAAGAAAATACAAATGGCATAAATCTCAAATGGATTATATATAATTATTAGCAGAAATCATAAATAATAAGTTCACAAAAGGCAGGTTTTAGTATAACTTGAACCAAGTACGTCACTGTGAATTTTTAAATTACAATAATTTACTAATCTTAGCTCATATACATAAAATAATTTAATAGCATCAGTATAAATTGCTGATTGTATACTCTATATATTTATATTCTCCTAAAATAAATTTAAAATAAATCTACATATAAATTAACTACATGCATAATTTTAGACGATCTCGGCAGGGCAGAATTAGCGTATGATGTCTCGGTCTGCTGTACTTGATGTCTCGGGTTCGATTCCCGGGTTAGACCAAATGTTTGTATGATTTTTAATTATTTGTTTTGGAACTTGAGCGTTTTACAAAAAAAAACAGTATAGATATATTTATAGCAGTCTAGTACCCATAGTACAAGCTCTACTTAGTTTAAGACTAGATGGTGTTGTGTGTCAGATGTCCGAAATATTATTATTATTTATCATCCCTGTCCAGAATAGGCGGTGATGATAAAACATCATTAGCAACTGTCCTAATATTTAAGGTATTATTGACAGATAAGATTATTATTCAAAGATTTTACAAAGTTTAAAATTTTAGTTAGTTTACTATCAATGTCCAAAGTCATAATAAGATAAAAATTACGAACATTTTTTTATCGAAACAACAAAAAGTTATCTGACAGATCTGTATTAGGCCAAACAACCAGCTTGAGACACGGAAGTCACTCGCTCGATTAACTTTCTTTGTAATTTTTGGTTTACATACAATTAATATTTAATTTTTATTTATGTAAAACATAATGAGAATTGAAGAAGACCATAATTTATCGATGAAACGAAATTGATTACTGTTTTGTATGCAAGTTTCCTAATATGGTTTCTTCACAAGTGATTAATTACGAATTAATTTTGAATTTGTTTACTTCAAAAATTTTACAGACCGAGAGTAAAACTTAAATGACAGATTCATTTCGGTAAAAACAATTATCAAAGGTAAGATTGTCTTAGCAATTTTTTTTAAATCATACAACGTGTGACATGATTATGTATTGTTTTCAGTTTGTATGTAGGTAAGATTCCGGGCGATTTTTTCGTAGATATAACAAGTTGACAAAGATTTACTTTAGTCACGAAAGGTGATTTGGTGTCGCGTGCAATTTCTCTGTTAATAACGGTTGTATTTTCTGATTGTTTATCTTGACTAAGAAATCCTTTTGAATAAGTATTATAACAAAAAAACTCAAATGCACAAGTTGTAATTCATTAAAACATTACTTGACACCTATAATTTAACGATTATCGTCTAAGTACAAGAAAAGAGCACAAAACTAATTAATTTGTATCAATATTTATTTTTGCATGTAAATCTTTTACAGATACATGTTGGACTTTACAGCTAGAAGGCACTGGCGTTTCCTAAGACTCACTCTGGGAAGAAATGCCGACACAAAGTGGTTTGGAAAAAAAAAATTTGGAGTGGTGTCCTTTTTCTTTAAAATCCGTGAACATTGGTTTTATAAAAACTAAACAAGTACAATATAGGGTCTGGGTTGGCCTTTTGAAGAAAGGATCATAGTTTTGAGTTTGCCTGTCCATACAGACGGCACATACGAGACCCAGTGATCGTGTCTGATCGTGTCTGACTAGTCAAAATTAACGACCCGAAGCGCGACATCCTAATGTAGACGTTATATCTCCGAAACTGTTCACAAATCTATTGTAAAACGTCCTTAAGATACTCGGTTAAGAAAATCAATATCAATAACTTATACCCCTTGCATTTGCGATATGCAGACGACATAGTTATCCTAGCGGCATCTCTGCATAATCTGAAATAAATCTTCCATCGACTAGATGAATCTTGAAAATGAATAGGACCAGGGATTAATATCAAAATAATAGACATGTATTCCTGATTCTCGTTACCACAAATGGCGCTACTATCAGGGTTGTGTAAGAATACGTCAACCTTGGCCAAACTATCCAACTCGACCAGCAGAACTTCGATCGGGACTAGTTTTTTTAATTGGAATTAGTCTCCGACTCGCCATCATAGTACCTCTTGTAGGCTAGAACAGAACTAGAATCAACAGTAGTGAAAGCAAAGCCTCTGTGACAACCGTCTTATATGCCTTGTACAAGAAAATAAGTGCAAGTCCTTGACCTTGTTACAGTTTGTAATGGATCTTTAGTGTATTAAATGATAGACCCAATACATATGTAATGATTGAGTCAATGCATAAAAACTCTTTTTAGATTTTTATTCATTGTTCTACTATGTATATTTGATAAATGGAAAGTTTTTTTTTCCAAAACTAGTCCTAAATAACATACTGAAGCATTGTAACGGTTAGAACTACATTGTCAAATTTAATGCACTAGTTTAAAGTGCCTTTTTAAAACTACCTGGAACGTTTTTTGGATACAAAAGTTAAACGATTACGTCTTCCCTAAAGAGATGTTAAGTTCAAATATCTATTGAGTTATTTTTCAAACTCTGTTCTGGCATTAGATTCCCCCAATAACAAACATCAGCATACGCGTTTAGAGTACATCCAAATAGTATTGGTATCGTAACAAAATCATCGATGCCCATGTCAATAGAAGGATTAATCAGGGTTGGGTGGCAGCTGTAGAAAGCTATGTCACATCTTCGAGTTGCCAATACCGAAATCATTGTAACTAATTTGATAAATAGGTCCGTAGATTACATTGAAAAAGGAATGTCCGTTATATTAATTAATGAACTTTTATTGAGGACGCCATATTTTCTTATACGTGTGTGTGTCTACAGACAATAAAAATATAAGGACTAGATACACCGGGAGCTCTCACTCTAGTGAGGTGGCGCTGCAATGGATTATGATTATAACTTCAGCCATACATTACTACACTATAGTGCATACTACCCGTCATGACATACGGAGCCGAGACGTGAACACTACTATTGGACTGGTCCACAAGTTTAAAATAGATCAATGTGTGATAGAGAAATATGGTAACCAACATACTTAGCACGAAGAATTAATATGCTGAAGTAGAAGTGGGGCGGTCATGTCTCCAGACGAACCCATGATCTAACATTGTTCTTTAATTTATTTGGTATTCGTCTCGAATTTACAGTGCCAAGGAATCATTTAAACGACATTGGCAGTAAACAAAAAGCAATATCTATATGAAGAAAATCTATTGTGATGTACAGTATCTTTGTTACAGTCAAATCTGAAGTAATCTTGAGAATTTTAGCAGCTGCGTGTGAATATTACTTGCTGTCATATCGGCTGTTGTAGCGTATCTCTAAAGTACCGCCTTAATGAGAACACAGAAACATCTCAAGTCCTGTGTACCAATGTGTTTCATAAATCCTTGTAGTTATATACCGTATTGTGTATGTTTTAAATTTAATAAATAGCTTGCTCAAATAGGTTCTTGTCAATAAATATATATAAAGTGTGTATTTCACTAACAGGAAAATCACTTTTATGTTGTAAAATAATTTTAAATTTTCCTAAAAAGTCATCGCATCTGATCCGAAAATACGAAAATTTCAATTTCAGTGTTTGAAGTGAACTATCAAAAGAATAATAATTCAACTAAACGAACGAATATACTCGTAGTACCGTAAAATATATTTTAAATCTGGACAGCTTTATTGTTATCATTTTACAGGAATACAATGTAAAACAATTATGGTAATGTAAAGTCTGTTTTGAGTCTTGACAGCTTCCTTTACTCAAAAGCATAGAAAGTTCACAGTTAATCAAGATATACACCTATTTAAATGATAAATAAAATATGTTTTTGCGCCGGCACAAACGTAAAAGGCTGCAGAATATTACGTTATTTATGTTTCATTTCACTGTTTTTACCGATTCCGTTTTCATATTACATACAGATAACTGTTTAAATATTTATGTTTAACGAATTCGTATTTTCAATAGTCGGCAACATCAAATAGAAATAACAATATACGTAAGGGCAATAACAAAATAAAGGAATTAAAATTATAATAGCAGAATACGGTACAAAAGGAAACAGTCAAAAGTATGTTATTAGTTTTATTAAATAATTTGATATTTGAATAAATACTTAGAGAAAGAAAATAAATAAATAATTACTCTAAGCTCAATGAACAATATGGATGCAGTAGATACTTGCTGCAAATCATCATGCAAACTAAATTGGCATTTAAGTGTTTGCTACCCTCCGACCACGTAATGTGATTACCCTTGGCTGGTCGCTGCTGAACGGTTGATTTTGGGATATTGCTATGCTATTCCAACCATGACAGTGATATTCGCTCTACCAATACTTCTATACATAACTTTTCATACTACTACATTGCCCTTCTCTTTTTTCCCATTCTTTATTTAAATATATATTGTGTGTTGAGGTGAAAATATCTTTTTCGATCATTTTGTTTTAATACATCTCATAATCTTTCCCATTGACCCACCCAAGGGATTTACATCAAGGTCACATCAACAGCCTTTAACAGTCCATTGCTGGCCATGGCCTTTCCTTAGAAAAAGGTTCGAGTCTATTACACACGCGGGCAAGATGTGTTCGTATAGGGTTTGTTTCAAGTGTTCCTTCTTTGTGCAGTGATGATTTTCGACGAAAACGAAATTACTCATTTAGTTGCGTTTGATGACATTCGTGAGATGAATAAGAGTCATGACACTCTATATTCTTAATTCATCATCGCACGGACTCAAAAAATTACTGATGTATGATTATTTATAGTAATAAGACCGCTTAATGTAACGTATTTGTACAAGAAACAAAATCATGGAACATCTATTCCACGCTACAGAATTACTAACTACTTCGGCTATGAAGTTAGGGTCGTATTCTCTTGATGATATTAAATTATTGCTGATATGTAGATGATATTAATGTATGTGAATACTGAATAAGACAAAAACAAACTAGATTTGAAACGATACCCCAAGTGGTTTGAACAATTGATGAGTACTCATTAATCCTTATACAATTAACATAGATAATAGTCGTTTCGTTGTTTTCAATAAAATGCTTAGAGGTTAATGTATTATTTTATCTTAATAATGTACCAAATATACAATATATTAAGTAAAATTGTACTTAAATAAAGTAAAATAAGAATTAAGTCTGAATGGGTATTATTATTACGTGTTCCTTCGAAGAAGTGAAGGAGATAAACAATTATTAATCAGGACCGAGCGGTGCCTGCGTGATATTGAGGCGAAACAATGACTCTCAACTACAAAATTGCACCATTTTCATTTGTTTTATAATATATTTTTATACCTAACACAAGCTATACTACACACTCACTTTAACACACGTAATTCTACACTTTACTATTATACACTAGTGCGCCACTGCTTTTCCAATATAAATAATTATAAGCTGTATACGAAAATTTATTATATAAACTACATATATTATCGTAACAAGAATTGCAACGAGTGACTTTTAATTGTACGAAAATTTACTGACAATTGTCATATAATTGGTTATAGCGAGAGTTTCTTTATCTCTTGTTGTATGATTGTATCATGGTTGCGTACACACTATTATTACTTGGTGTGGGCTATTTCTGTCGCACTTTTTGCGCTATTTGACATTATTACCTCTACCGTTACATCATCGAGTTATAGAACGTATTCAACCCCCCCTAAAACTATATGGGCCAAAATACTTTTATAGTAATAAGTATTCCTTAAACAAATCAATTAATAACTTGAACATAGTAAATGTAAGACCTGTGATAACAATACATAACAGTTTACTCGTAAGGTGTACCTTACTACCTACTTTTATAAATTGCTTCAATATCGACAGTGCAAACACGAGTTGCAAACTACCCGACATTATTTTCAATAGTGTCTCATTATTCTTCTATAAACAAAATTCAATTCGATAAACACTACAATAACGGATGACATCGATGTAGAAGGTATTGAGTGCAGAAAATTGAGTGATCCTTCTGACTGTTTACAACTAATAATGTGTTCCAACAATGACTCCCTTTTAGTTTTAACGGTTAATATTCGAAGTATTAAAGCTAATTTTGATATTTTTCTAATGTTTCTCTTAAAATTTGCTAAACCTGAAGATGTAATTGTTTTAACAGAATGTTGAACGAATGAACATTTCTTACCGCCAAATATAAATAACTACAGTATGTTCAGATCCAGTGTATCATTAAACAAAAACGATGGCGTTGTAGTTTATGTTCGGGAAGTGTTTGAGGTGCGTTCATTTGAACCCCAGTGTTCTGAAGGAAATTGTATTGTGATTAATATTGCAGATGACATACGTATTATTTGCACCTACCGCCCACCCTGCTTTAAAAATCCCCTTAGTTACATAAATTCATTAGATAAGATTATAAAAACATATAGCATGAAAAAAGTAGTTATTTTAACTGGTGATTTAAATTTGGACATTATGTCAGATAATCTTAATTCTAACTCGGCAACATATCTAAATGTGACCGCCAGCCATGGTCTAAAGCAGGGAATTAATTGTCCTACTAGACAAAATACGTGCCTAGACCATTTCATGGTAAAAGCTACTGCAAAAGTTCGAACATATGTTTTTGACGAATTAACGGATCATTCACCCATCCTATTACGTATTGATTATATACCCGCTTCCAAAAAAAATACACATGTTAGTAAAACTAAAATTGACTTCGACGGTATAAAAAAATGCATGGAGAATGAATCATGGAATGATTTATACTCGGTATCAAACGTTAATCAATCTGCTATAATATTAGCACAGAAATTAGAAAGCTTTGTAAGCAGCAACACCTCAATTAAGAAGATTTCAAATCGTAACAATCCTTTGAAACCTTGGATAACTATAGGTGTAATAAAATGTATACGTAAACGAGATAGAATGCACAAGAGAGTAAAATCGGATTTAAATAACTTAGAAAAAAAGCCGAATATTTAAGTTATAGAAATACATTAAAAAAGATAATTAAAACGTTAAAAATAAATTACTACACAGACAAACTAAACAAAAACAAACACAATAGAAAGGAAACTTGGAACACTATCAAAGAATTATGTAATATAAAGCAGAATAAGACATCGCCTACAGAATTGTTAAATATTAACTCGAACGTAACCAGATCACTAGATGATGTTAACAAGTGTTTTACAACTGTCGGTTCAAATCTCGGTGAAAGAATCCTGCAAAGTTTGAATACAGATGAAACAACTCTCGCTCAAAAGGCTAAAACCACGAACGCACCGCTATTATCCATGGCACTACACCTAACGGATCCTGCAGAAGTGATTGATGTGATTACTAGCCTTAAAACACATAGTGCCCCGGGTATGGACAGGGTAACAGCTAACATTTTTAAAATGTTTTGTTTCCACCTTACCAAACCAATATCCTACTTGACCAACTTAAGTTTTGAACAAGGCATTTTTCCTGAAATATTTAAACACGCGGTTATCTGTCCTATTTATAAATCAGGAAACAAATCTCTACCCACCAACTATAGACCGATTTCATTGTTGAGTACCCTCTCTAAAGTAGTTGAGAAAATCATGAATAAGCGTTTGATAAGCTACTTAGAGAAAAACAAACTTTTAGCATTGAAACAATATGGTTTTCGAGCCAATCATTCCACTGACGACGCTGTATTACAGCTTACAATGAATATTGTATCTCACATTGACAGGGGTAAAAAAATGCTTAGCCGTATTCTTTGACTTACAGAAAGCGTTCGATACGGTTTCTATTCCTATTCTATTGTCTCGGCTTGAGAATCTAGGAATAAGGGGAAATGCGCTTTTGTGGTTTAAAGACTATCTCACAGACAGATACCAATATGTTAGAGTTGAAAACCATACCAGTAACTCCTGTGTGGGGTCATACGGAGTTCCACAAGGTAGTAGCCTAAGTCCTACGCTATTTCTTGCATATGTTAATGACCTATGTAAATCTGAGATTCGGGGTGCTGATATACAAATGTTTGCCGATGACACTGTGGTATTGTTTCATAGTGACACGTGGGAGGACGTACGACAGTTAGCTGAAAAAGGTATGTCGCATATTACAGCTTGGCTTGAAAATAGTCTTTTATCACTAAATTTTGAGAAAACAAAATTTATGTGTTTCAGTTAAACTGTGGCGTCTTATCCAAAAACACTCAATCTTCGCATACATCGTCATCCGTGCAACCGTTCAGCTACCAGACTGTCTGCACGTTGTAATTGTCCAGAGCTATTGAGAACAACCGCAATAAAATATTTAGGAGTGATTATTGATGACAAATTAAATTGGAAAAAACATATAAATACAATCAGTGGTCGACTTAGGAAGCTTATTTATGTTTTCAAGGATTTACGAATAATACCTGACACAACACTTTTAATACAAACCTACAAAGCCTTAGCTGAATGTTTAGTCACCTACTGTATTTGTTCATGGGGCTCAGCAGCAAAAACACACTTGATTGAGGTAGAAAGAGCTCAACGGGCAGTACTTAAAGTACTCCTTTACTTACCATTCCACCACCCGACTAATCTAGTGTACGAAAAAGCGGAAGTTTTAAGCGTGCGAAAGTTGTTCGTCTATCAATGTATTCGTAAATATCACAGGCTTACTGTACCCTTTCTCCAACCTTCGGGTAAAAGAAAAGTTAAATGTCCAATCCCAAGAGCAAAAAGCAAATTTGCACAACAGCGATATAGCAACATTGCGCCTAGATTGTATAATAAACTTAACTTAACTTAAAGTACAAGACTAGACATTTATCAAACTACCAAATTAAAAATGTAACTAAAACATGGCTTAAGAGTTTCGATTACGATGATGTTGAAGGTTTGGTGTGGGTAACGGCTTAGTTTAGGTTTTAGACGAATGAATACTCATAACTAGATACACGAAAAGGTCAAAAGACACAGGAATACTCATAATTATACACAAAAACACACTCACACACACACACACACACGCATGGACGCACGCACGCACACACACTCACACACTCACATATACACACACCCATACACACAATTAACAAAATTTATTATCTAAATATGTTTCAACACTTCTGTGTATGAATGATACATTTGCTAATTGTAAAGGATTATTGTATCATTGTTTTTTGGGAAGGAACTGATTCCCAACATACAGTTCACGCTAGTTTGGGAATCAGGGCTTGCACTTAAATTGTATGCATCCTTTGGTTCAAGAAAGAAATTATTAAATTATTATTATTATTGAGAGAGTATATATAGAAGGATAGGTGATAGAAAACTATCGTTAGGAGTTTAGTGTGTGTGTGTATGGAAGTGTCGAAAGAGGTCGTCCACGGCGAATATTTACCGACCAAATTAACATTTTTTTTTAATAGGTAACACCCGCATTAGAAATATATCCTTTGTCGTGGGGAACTTTACAAACATATTAAGAAACAGATACAAGGAACACCTAGACTTAGAACAACACAGAACAAAACTTGAATCACACAAAGGGTTGTCCCCTATGGGATTTGAACCCATAAACACTCAGCGCAGTAGAGAGCGGAGTTAAGTTAAGTAAACCACTCCACCATCCGTGCAGTCAAATCAGCGATGAACCGACTAGCATGCATGAAGTGATCGATGAATGTGGACGAAACAAAAGATGTGTGTGGAAAAATGGATTTAACGACATCAATAATTATCTTTGCCTACCCCTTTGAGAAACAGGTGTGACTTTATGTTTATGTATGAGAAAAGACAAAAATACTTGAACATTTTTTTTGTATATTATTATACATAATTCTATTACTTTATGTTCAGTTTAATAACTAGTTCAGCTAGTGAAATGATCTTAGCGTCTTTATAATTTTGTTAATTTATTAAATAGTATGTTAAAAATAGTCGGTCTCTAATTAGGAACGTGTACCAGTATGTGGCTTGTGCTGGCAGAACGGGGTGCTAATTAACTTCAGGGCCTTTGCTGTGTTTATGCATCCATAGCCTGACTTTAACCTCTGTGCTAACAAATTAAACCCACAAGTGAGTTAATAATAACTCTTTAAAAATTATGATTTTAAACGACTTTCGATTTAATTTTTAAAAAATTCATTTATCGACATTTTTGTTATCATTTCTTACATTATGTTTACGAGTATCATGAGGAATGATAATATTCATCCTACCTAATAATTTAATCCTTACTTTTGATGTATTGTTTTATTTCTTTTAAGTTATTGCATAGCTTTTATCGCGGGCTTCAAACGTGGCATCAAGAAATTCTGTAACGAAAATAGACCTAACACCCCCCACTCCGACCGGTACAGTGGTGCGGCGTTGAAAGCCGTGCATCGTCTGATGTGGTTTCAGTCCAGCAGACTTCGGCACGGTGTTTGTGTGCGTGCGACTAGACATATGCGTGTAGACTGTACAAAGCTCACACAGATCGAGACAAGCTGCTCCGTAATATTATAATTGCATAACTTGTTAAAAAATGCTATGCAATAGCTTTACCGCGGCAGTCCCCGAGTGCTACATGTATTTTTCTTTATTAAAGTACCTATTCCTTTTAAATTCACCATTCCTGCGGTTTATTGTTGCTATGCTCTTAAGGGTCAGGCTTGTTAATAAGTAACAATATAACTTTAACTTAACGTAATGCAATTAAGCTTCCTCAAGACTAGATTTATAATATATTATTTAAGATCGTGGGACACACGTATTGTTCAGAGTTTCAATCAACTCCTAAGAAGTTGTTAGTTCAAGGTATCAAAACTCTCAGTGAATGGTTCTCAGTGGGTATAAACAAAAGTAGAACAGGGCTTTATAAGTTTTATGAAGAAATAAATTATAGCACTTGTTTGAAATTTTGAGAATACGTCATACTATATTCTAAATTATTCAACAACAATATGTCATGTTACAAAAAGTATGCAGGTCTTTTCTATGTCACAGTGTGCGATTCTACAGTACAATAAAATTCTAAGCAAATTTCATGTTTCAGTTAAATTTTAACTTTAACTCTTAGTACAATAAAAACTATTTGAAAAGGTTTACTAAATCTGAGCTAAATCTGTAACAGTGTAGATTATTTAGACGACAAATTTGATTACTCATTCTCGCACTTACGTTATGATTGCTGTTACGTATGATTGAAAGTGATATACATTTTTTATTTTTCATTAATTTTCAATGTGTTTCTTTTTTCTTTTAAATTTAAAATTGTATAGTAAGTCTCTTGTGCATGTCAATGTAGGTATAGTGTAAGCTTGGACTGTTAGCTTATGTTTAATAGCTTTCTGGTGGTTTTGAGTGACTTCACGGCCTACACAAATGTGCTGATGGCAGTAACGTCGCGCTTTGGATCGTCGATCTTGACTAACATCGGTTTGGGTTCACGATGGCTGAGGCTCGTGTGCCATCTGTATGAACAGTATAAATAACCCAAAACTATCTATCTAAACTACAAAAAGCCTATCTGGACCCTAGTCCGGACTGGCCTTTTAAAGAAAGAACCATAAACTATGCGAGTACAGTATAGGTACTGTACTTGCATAGTTTTATTTAAAGTTGTTCTGGGACTTAAAAAAGGACACTTCTGTGGTTTGTTTCGACATTTCTTCCCAGAGTGAGTTTTAGAAAATGCCGGCGCCTTCTAGCTGTAAAGTCCGATTTGCAAAAATGTCTGTGAAGACTCACTTACAAAAATTAATTCATTTTTGTTACTTAATTGTCGGGAGCTTCCATTCGATTTTAATAAATTTCGATGAGCCAACTAACTTGTTACATTATCCTACAAGCTGTTCAAGTAGAGCTGATGGTCCTTTCATGCTATCAGAACGTCAGAATGAAACCATGTTCTTTTTGTCGAAGTTGCATTTGCATTTTCTGCTTACAATGATTTCATTATTTAATAAAATTATTAATGTTTAAATAAATTGTTATAATCATTATTTGTACTGCAACCTAATTTGTTTAATTCATATGTTATAAGTATTTGATTTTATGACTAGATATGAGTTAACAGAAAAAAAAAATCAATCACATGTTCTCACATGATAATACAGTATTGCATCGTAAGATAATAAACGTTTTAAGCGAGTAACAGCTTCTACTATTTGTGAAGTGGATCTAGTTTGTAAAGAACTTCCTTCGTACATTCTAAACTCATACTTGTAAATTAAAGTATTATGAAAATAGTTTTTACATCTCCACAGTTACTTTGAAGGCCTATCCAAAAATGTTTCAATGATTAACGTGTTAAGCCAAGTAAAATTCTATCTTTTTAATACAAACAGGTTCTTAGCAAATGAACACACACAGACAGACAGCAATACTATGTACATCTAATGTTATGTTCAAATTCTCAGTTACACACTAGATCTCATTTGTATCACTATACAAATGAGATCTAACATCTTACATGTAATAATCCCTACATACCTGTATTGTTATTTTGTTACAGTAAGTTTGAGAATGCAATTGAAATTTACTAGGGGTAGGAATGTTACAAATAAATAAATTCTTAAAAATAAATACTATTACTGTTATCACCATCAGCCTTTTGCAGTTGGACATAGGCCTCTTTAATGGCGTTTAGTTCATACTATATCTGATAATAATTTATTTTAAATGATCTACATTTTCGAGTCCTTTTATTGCATAAATCGTTCATTACAGATCTGTGACTTGTGCACTATTTGATCTTTCTAGTATCAGCAGCTATCGAGTGATAAGGTAGGTAAAACAAAACTCTACAGACATACGGGCAATAGAAAAAGTAAGTAAGATTCACGCAAACTGACGACTGACTTACTAATTTTATATAAAATATGCTGCAACAAATTTTTGGCAGTCTCAGTGCTCTTAGTAAGTACATTACAAGAAGTAAGTAAGAATATTACAACATAGTCTTCGTTGCAGTTGATAACCTTGCTACTAATTAGTGAGACGAATACATTTATTATAATTATATAATTGCATCCTTCTGCACAATTGTTTTAATTTGTTTTAGTGCAGTGGACGTCAATACCAGAATATCAATAGATTTTTATAACAAGATGACTAATACCACAAGTATGTGTTTGTTTCTTATGCTTTTAGGCTTTGACTACTCCGAAAATGATATTACTTAAAAAAGGTAAAGAAATAAATGACTTTATACAAATTAAACCACTGATGCTAGCTAGTAATAGATAGAATAGATAATAGAATAAGAGAAACTTGCAGATTCTTAACATAGAAAAAAACTTTTTCTTGTGTCTGCACTGATGCTGAACCAAAATTTTACCTGCTTCTCTGAAACAAAATTTTATAAAAGCTAGTTCGACATAAACGAGATCTTTGCAAAAGCATTTTAAGTATTTCGCTCAATTGTCCCAGGTACTTGTGCTTCCCAAATTGAATTCGTCTAAACCAGTACAACTCAAGAAAGCTCGGTTTACCCGAAAAAGTCCTGAAAACTCTACTCTCTGAAAATTTAAAGTTGTATGAACTCGAACTACTCACGAGTGAGCTACCTCGGTCTGTGAAAACAAGTTTTCATGCACATTATAAATTGGTAGAATTAACTTTTTGTACATCTGTAAGAATATCACATAATCTTTTCAAAATTTTCAAATTTACGAACTATTTCAGATAGTTTTCTGCCTTTCATATATTCGTACATCGATAACATACGGAACAAACAGTAGCCAAATACAGTATTTATAATTTATTGATGAAAAGCTTCACTGTAACTGATTGTAAAATGGGATAGTTTGTTTTGAATATAGAATCGAATGTTACCAATATTGGAAAATTAGTTTTTGGTTTTTCATACAGAACATTTATTTTATTTTGTAACTAGTTTTACTTTGTCTGTTTATCTGCTTTATAGAAATTTCGACGTTTTAATATTAATCTGTTTAAGTTGAGTTGTTGACTTTTAATTACAAATACATAGCTTGCTACGAATTGAGTCGTGGTTGAATATTTAATAGGTATCATAAAATATATTTTATGGGATAAACGACTTACTAGATATATATTTGAGGGAAAATATAAGTTAATGACATTTCGAGTCATTTCCCTCATTTATCAAACATGTATTTTAGTAATTCCGTTTCTTTTTGTTTTCAATGACTAGCTTACATCTGTAAACATAAGTAAATATATTTAGCCCTTTTAACCAAAACCGTGAAATGATCTTTAAGCTTAATCGTTATTTCATAAATAATTTAAAGCAGAAAGCCTACACCGAAACCATATCACCAGCATCTATTCTGGTACCTACAGTTATTGAATCGATTTAAAAAAAGAATATCTATAATTTAACGGTATTTTTAATGTAATGAATAATGCGAGTATTTTTAGTGTGTTTTGCTATTTATTCATTTTAAATTGTAACGGAACAGAGGTGAGAAAAAATCATAAAGTCAACCTTAAGTACCGGTAGCCACGCAATTAGGTAATTGAATGACTTTGATGTTTTATACTAAAATCATAGTAGGAATTAAATATTTTGTTATTTCGTTCAATTGTAACATATAATTACTTGTATATAATTATCATTTAGAACCACATTGGAAGTTATCCTACTGAAATCTACTTAAGGTTGACAGTTATAGTGCCTGTAGTACTTGCTGAATGCGTTTAAACCAATTACAGGAAGAGGATCAACTCTTTCAGTTGATTTTTTATTATTGTACAGCGACATCTAGCGAGCAAAGTTGAAAGTCCCAAGGAGAGATGTCCTGTACAGTACTGTATAGGAAATATTATGTTGCATCCGCCTTGACTGAAAGCCTCCCTTATTTAGGTGCCGTGGAGCATCACTAGATGGCGCTAGTCGTCACTTTTAATTATTTTTGAAATTTCGAAGATTACGTCCAAATTTCATGATTGTTTTCAAATTAATTTAGTTGTAAAATTAATACAGAATATGTGTGTATAGAACCACGCTAAGAGGCAACTTATGATTCGGAATCTACCAAGAAGTCATGGTAATTTTCAAATCTAATTAGCTATCACTGCAATAGATGCATAAGAGATACGCTCAAGTAGATAACAGTTGTGATAAATAAATTGAAAATGTTCTTTGTAAAATCTTTACCTACGAAGAAACGACCCTCGTATTCTTTATCTTTGGTCTCTGGTTTTAAGACAGTCAATAAGTGATCTATTTCAAAGACAAAGAGAGGATCAATCCTGACTGGTCCGATCGGGCTACTAATATCGGAGTATTGAATTTATTTTCATAGTTTAGTTTGTCTTCTCCAGATGACATTGGATATGGCCACACCTCAAATTTGTTACCAAGTTTGGTACAAAGGTCACATGAACCGTAATCAATCAAAGTAAGTAAATCCTCTGAATCTTGGGTATATTATCAAGTATTAGACCAGAGACTAGAAGGATTTAGGTGTGTATGAAAAGGAAATTCAGCGTTGGTCTATCAATGGTCTCGCACTAGCACTTTATTTAATTTTAATCAAATTTTTAAGGGATTCAAAAGCAAAAGAATTATAGATTATGTTTTTGTAGAGAATAAACTTGATGGTAAGAAAAATATCCTTGTATGATCTTAAAAAATAATGAGTAATTAGAAAAGTTGTTATACTTACAAATAATCATTTCTTGCTACTTAGGCACAAATATACACTAAAATTATAAACACACAAACATATGTTCTACCTTTTCTTTAGTATCGTTTACACTCATTTCATCCATATCTTATCCGCCTAGTAATACGCCAAAACATGTTTTCTTATTGATGTGACGTAAGGTTGCCATTGGCTGTGAAAAGTGTATGAGTATTTTATACAGGCATGTGTTACCGTAGAAGCACCTTAATTTCTCTAAATTCCTAAAGTGTACTTAAACAACGAGCTTAACAAACACCTTCAGATTCTCAAACAATATAAATCCAAATATACTGGTCATAATAATAAAAGCGGGCGGAGCTACAAAAGACTTTTGGTTTTGGATCACAGATTATGCCTATATATTAGCATTAAGCCTCTTTGTTAGCTGCATTTTTGTCCTCGTTGTAGACACTTTTTCAACGATATAGACTTAAAGTGATTTGTTGATTTTAACCTGGTTTAATAAGTGTCAAAAAGTAACTTTCGTTGTTAGTGGACCATTATACGTTATGAGAATAATATAAATCGACTTTAGGTCTCTAAAAAAGTTAAAAATAGCCAAGTAATTGATAACAATTGCACAAGCCACCGCTAAGGTGGCATGGCACCGACTCCAATCAGATTTTAGATACCTAGCACTATCTACTACTTTTACACAACAATTCTGGTCATAACCTAAGTAGATTAAGACAAAAAGTGTCCCATAGTAATTTTGTAAATAAGCCATAACAACTTATAAACGTATACTGATTGCTAAGTAAAATAATTAAATACTTAGTCTGGCCATAAATACTGTTACACTTAATTATAAAAAAATATTACATTTGAATTTCGAATCTGTCATTTTTATACGATTGTTCATTGTGTTTTCTCATTTTGGCGCCAATACATTGTAAAATATTTTGCGATATTAAAATGGTGTGGGGTGATAAAGAGAACCGAATCGCTGTGATAGCATTACACAAAGTAGGTATGGAGCCAAATGCAATTTTTAAAACTCTCCATACACTTGGTATTAGTAAAATGTTTGTGTACCGGGCTATTAATAGGTACAATGAGACCTCCTCTGTTTGTGACAGAAAAAGATCTGGCCGTCCACGTAGTGTTCGTACGAAAAAGGTGGTCAAAGCAGTAAGGGAAAGAATTCGAAGAAATCCTGTCCGAAAGCAAAAGATTTTATCTCGGGAAATGAAGATAGCACCTAGAACCATGTCGCGTATTTTAAAAGATGACTTAGGACTTGCAGCCTATAAGAGACGCACTGGCCATTTCTTAACTGATAATTTAAAGAAGAATAGGGTGGTAAAATCGAAACAACTACTGAAGCGGTACGCAAAGGGAGGTCACAGAAAAATTTTGTTTACGGATGAGAAAATTTTTACAATTGAGCAACATTTTAACAAACAAAATGACCGTATTTATGCTCAAAGCTCTAAGGAAGCTTCCCAATTAGTCGACAGAGTGCAACGTGGACATTATCCGACTTCAGTGATGGTTTGGTGGGGTGTTAGCTATGAAGGAGTGACTGAGCCATATTTTTGTGAAAAAGGTATCAAAACATCGGCACAAGTGTATCAAGATACCATTCTTGAGAAGGTAGTTAAGCCCCTTAACATCACCATGTTCAATAACCAAGTATGGTCCTTCCAGCAAGACTCGGCGCCGGGTCATAAAGCTCGGTCCACGCAGTCTTGGTTGGAATCGAACGTTTCGGACTTCATCAGAGCTGAAGACTGGCCGTCGTCTAGTCCCGATCTTAATCCGCTGGATTATGATTTGTGGTCAGTTTTAGAGAGTACAGCTTGCTCTAAACGCCATGATAATTTGGAGTCCCTAAAACAATCTATACGATTGGCAGTGAAGAATTTTCCCATGGAAAGAGTGCGTGCTTCTATTGATAACTGGCCTCATCGTTTAAAGGACTGTATTGCAGCCAATGGAGACCACTTCGAATAAGCTTTTTATATTTTTAATTGTTTTATATTTATGTATTAAACTGACACACTGTAAAAGTAATAAATGTTATTTGCAGTTAACAATTTTCTTTTTTCTTTATTACAATATTTATGGCAAGACTAGGTATTTACGTTTATTTACGATTTTTTAAGAATAACTAAATTATAGTTATTAAGTAAACTCTTCATAAAAAATGTTAGAAAGAGTCGAACAGTTTTGAACAAATAATTACTTCAGTTTACTTTTCACTTTTTAGTGTGTCTAGGTAGAGGGCTCCCTTTTGATTTTTTTTTGAAGTCTGTTTAGTTTTTTTTGACACTTTTTTAAATGAGAGACTTAAACAAATCTTACAATTTTAATTCGTTTTAACAATTTTGGATGCAAGGAAAATAATATCAAAATTCACTGAGTGAGCAATAGTTGAGCTATGCAGTTTATTTTTAGTAAACCATTCGTCATCCATTCTTCGTAATATAAACAAGTCTGGTTAACTCGGATACAAGGCACGAATAAAAAGAGAAGCGCACAAAATGACTTACATTTTATTTCAAAAGTGGATAAAAATAAAATAAATAAAATATACTAGCAAAAAAACATTAAAATAAAATAGTTGTCTGTTGTTATTACTTAAATACAGAATAGGACATATTATATAAGGCAAAAGAACCAATTGAAAAGTCTTGTGGTCTGCTGTACACACAGTAATTATATTTTTATTTAATGCAAACAAAGCGGCAATGTTTTTTATATAATATGCTGAAATATAACAAAAAGTAATAAAATAGTAAAATATCACAATAATGTAATTGGTTGTTACGTTTACTGTAGTATAAAATGGAGATATGTAATATATGGCATGAGTAGCAATTAAAAAGTATGTAATCTTATGTACGAACAGTGACAATATATAAAGTAAATCTAATGACGATGGTTCTTATCAAAAACACGACACAATATAGAATAGGAATTTCTGTTGTTGTTATTATTTTAGTAAAAAACAGAGTTGCACAACATGAGGCAAAAGTACAAATTAAAAAGTTTATCTGCAAGGAGTAATGACAATTTTGTAAAATGAAAGTTACATTTAATTTTTGCAATCATTCTATGAAAAATAAAACAAAAATATAGTAGTTGTAAAATTTTGCAAGGAAATAGTTACTTTTTATTGTGGTTTTATTATGTACTAGAGACACACAATATAAGGAAAAAGTACTAACTAGAAAGTTTATGTGCAAGAAGAAATTAGATTTTTGTTAGATGAAATTAAATGACAACGGTTCTTATTAAAAATATGACAAAAAAATGTTTTTATACAAAAGTGTGACCAGAGGATTCATATTATATTGATCAAAATTACTTTGAAGGTTTAGCCTACAAATAAATTAAATCTTAAAACATAAAAATATTTACAGTAGGTTATTCCTAGGTTATAGGCATATATACCCTCGCAGACTTTTATAAATATTTTTAAGACATATAATTTTGTAGTACATAATTTTAATATATCTAGTAAAGTTTAATCGGTACTAGTAATAAAAGCATTTAAAATGTTGTGATTTTATGAAACATTGACTGTTTATATGTTCTATTAATATAAATAACATCAGTGTATGTTGTGTGTATATAAAATTTCTTTGAATTATAATCTAAATGATGGGAAAAATCACAGATAAATTCGTTAGTTCGTTTATAAGCTCTAAACGTACAAGAACGATCAGCAAGTACATTTTAAGTTATATGAAGATAGTGCTATTGTTTTTTTTTAATATTTTCTATAAACCTTTACAATCTCTGACAGATATTGAAAAATATAATTTTTCTAGAACTATAGTGCATTTTTTTCGTGCTGGTTAGTCTTAAAATATTTTTAACAATTAACTTAGTTCGAGAGTAATCTATCCTATATTCAATCATGTGTCTTTGGAAAATTTGTTACATGATGACAGATGCAGCAAGATACAACTTTTATCGAATATATATATTATATTTATAAGTATAACGACAACCATCGTCAGAATAATAATTTATTTGAATATATTCTTAAAGGATTCACAACTTACGTGGATCGTAAATGGCTTTGATAGCTCCTTTATTTAGAAAGAATGTAGATTACATATCAGTATCACGCTCGAAAAAATATATAACAAGACCGTGGAAGTAACTAAAATGGAATAGTCATGTAGTTTTTGCGTCTCTTCCTGTCTTATCTTGTGGAATTTAGCCGCTGAAAGAAATGTTAAGAGATTAATTTTTGAAGATGTAAAGATTATAAATTAGTATTCAATCTTTTAGTCAGAATCTCTCTGTCAAATTGTCAAAATCTTTATCCTTGTTTTCAAGCCACCAATCTCAAGATTACTGAACGTTTTTAAATGAATCGATACTTTGTGACCAGCTTTTAAGAAATGAGATCCATCAAATCAGGAAAGCAGCGTTGATCATAAAAAAATAACACTTATGCATACTTACTCTTCAATCCCAATTTGCATTTCAACTTTAATGAAATGATCGCATGTCATTTCTTTGATGTAAATAATAGTAAAGACCAGGAAAATTTCATTCATTTTCTTGTACAAATGATTCTTCAAGAACATGAATAAGATTTTCTGAAAAAGACATACATACAAAAATTAATGATTCACCACTCGGTCGCATTATCCTATTGTCAGAGTGTTCTGAACACACATTGATGGATATAATAATTGATGATGATGGCATGACGGAAAATGTATTTGTATATTTACAAAATGAAAAGTTAATATAAAGGCGGTCCGGTTCATCAAAAATGGTCTAATACAGAGCTAACCATCCAAACTATCATTGGGAATAAACGGCAATGCTACTTCAGGATTGGCAATGATTTTCTTATAAATAAGCAAATTATATGATAGTTGTGGCGCCTGGCATCTGAATGAATTATCAGAAAAACACAGCGCATGCTCTTCTTAGAATAGCAGATAAGTTCGCTTTCTTGAAGTGGACGAGGTTAATTTCAGGTTGAAAGTAATAAATTGCAGAAGCGTCGTGTAGACGGGTATCTTATTTTTCCAGTTGGTTGGTATAAGAACATGAACGTTACGAGGAGGTTGTACATCAGTCAATGTCTGAGAGGCACTTTAATTGCATCCTAATTTATTGTCCCATATAACAAAGTTTATAGAGGAATGTTTCGTAACGGTGTCCTGGCATTTGGATATTATTATGCCGAGCGCCGCTTGGCCGCGTCGCGACGTGATTACGTGGCTAACATTGAATTAAATATTATTGTGGATTAGGAACAATGAGATGGTAAAATAAAGGACAATGATTTGTTTAGAAGAATGAAGAGGGATTTTGATGTTAATATTTCATGAAAATAAAATTATATATTATAAAAGAAAGCTGCTATAATAAAAAAAAACAACTTTTTGTAACAGTTTGTGCAACACTTGAGATTGGCTGGATGGACATTTGTTTTTTAAAATTTGCAGTAAGTTAAAATAAAGTTTTAAGGCAGAATTCGTACAGAATAAAATCGTTTAAGAATGAATGGGTTTTGTTAAAATAACACTTATACGTACTTACTTGAAATCTAACTTAGGTATTCGCGCTTTAAATAATAATGTTCTTTGCAAGTACATTTTTAGACAATATTCGAGAAACTTTATAAAGTATTTTAAGCTCTTTGAAACTCGCATATGTAGTCTCCTTAAATATACAGATTTTGTCGTACCATAATTACTAGATATACTTAGAAAATATAATAATAAACGCAAGATAAAGAATATGAGTACCCAGTATTCATCTTTAAAGTCATTAAGATTTCTGCACAAAAGGACGTCAGAAAGCCGCATCAAATATTAATATTAGGCTTAAGTTGTCAAAGAAATTTTGGGTAAGTAATTTTGGCAACACTTATCTCTAAACAGCCGAATTAACCGTGAATCATTTATGATTGTTACAGACGAGTGTTATGTTTTGATAGTAGTAACTTCCACGAGAATAGTACAGCAGAATCCATCTGGATAAGCTCACATCGTCAAGCGCTCTAAGTCTACTATCTCATTAATCTTCTAACTCAGAAATGTTTACATATTCTTGAAACTTTCATTCTCCAAACTTATTGCATGAAAAATACTTATCATGCTATTTTGAATTTACGAAAATACAATTTAAAGCATACAATTATGTCTTTTTGTTTAAATCCTGAATTATGCTAACCCTCCAAAGCTCTAGAATCTTATGACGGATAGCCATCCACTGCCTTTTATAGCGACCGTTTTCATTACTTTCGCTTATGTTGATGTGAATTTAGCGCAACGGGCTGCGAAATAAGGATGAAATCTTTGTTGAATTTTTATACATATATTTAGATACATAGTTTATCTGTATTAAGTCTTGTTTAAATTAAGACTTCATTTTTAAGATAACTTTCAATGAAAACGTTTTCCGGGTTTGTAGTAACCTAATCGACTTGTGTAACAATATGTATGTAATTAACGTATAGTCACGAACACAAATTTATATATCAATACATGTCTCACTGTACAATATACTTTTGAAACTTATATATTTAATATACAAAATAATTACTTTCATCAAGAATAACGAATTACAACTACACTACTATTTTGACATGTGTTCGTTCTTTTATTTACAGAGACATAATATACAAAAATTCAGCCTAATTCACATAATCATATTCATACAAATAATGATGCCACCTAAAATAGTTGGTACACTAAGCATACCATAAATAATATTATTATAGTTTTAACTATTGTATTTTTATTACCAATTTTTAATATCTGTCAAATCAATTACAGTTGACTATATGATTGAAACTTACATAGATTGAGTTCATGATATTCTGGAAATAGGTTAGATCAGAAACATCCGTTACCAGCTAGCCTGTATACGACCTAGCGAACGGAAACTCGTGAAGTGTATATGGGTTAAAGGAAATCAGAATCTAGAATGTCACAAGTTTTAGAAACATGTGATACAGTATGGAGTATACAAAACAATAGAGAGATATAATACCTCCATCATACGTACGCTCACACCTACATCTCTGAAGTTGTAGTCAGTGCTGTTTTTTAGAACTTTAAAGAAAAAAGGGCTATTCTACAAAGGGAATGGTAAGCAAAAAAAAAAGGTAATGTGGCGACTTCCACATACAACACAAACAACAAAAATATACAAGCGCCATCTAGCGAAGTTACATCGAACTCTGGCGTATAATGAATTACGAAGCAACTACTAATCCTGTATCGTGAAATAGAGATTCTCGTGGCAATTAGCATATGTACAACATACCAATATTAACTGTTGAGCCGTGGCCCGCAGGGCATGATCACCTCACCTGGTCGGAGGATCCTCCCTTTGTGTCGGAAGGACATGACACTCGTTCCTCACACTCGGGGGATTGTAAGCTATTGTTTAGTGGAGGGAACTTGTCAGATCCTGCCTGGGCGGCGCAGAGTGGGGTCCTCATTGTAGTTATTTGAGGAGATCTCTCACTACGGCCATCATATTATGTCCAGTCCATGGCCGGCAGCAACAGCAGTTTTACTGCAGTCACAACCTTCTGCGAAGACATCATTTCACAGAAATAGGTGGCGGAGAGGCCTGGGAGGACGATCACCACTTGGACCGGGCGGCTGAGGTGCGCTTACCAGCGTCTCATGCTGCCCTGATTGTGGCCGCGGGTGGACTGGACGGGTTTTCTTCTCCATCTGCTACAGTCGCCAGGCACGAGGAGGCGACGTTCGCGTATGTCGTACGTTGCCTAAATAAAGAGCTTTACTAGAAGATGGTGACCACGCTAGCAGGCAGGCACTAGGAGGGATCCGAATGTCGTAATAACAGCTGTCCACGGATCCCTCCTATCTCAGGTGTAAAGTGTCACACCGTGAGGTTTTAGTCGGTCTGATTCCGACACCCTATCGCGCCGTAAACTCCGATGGGCTGACGGCGCGTGGGAGTTACCACACGTTAAAAAAAAAGAAGAAAAACGATAGCTTGTCAGAGTTGAATACCTGTAAAACGAACTTCGAGCCCTTTAATACATAGAAATAAAAAAACTAAAAGTTTATGAAAAAAGGAAGGAAGTACTTAGGGGCAACCGATATATTAGTAAATATTACCTACTTTACTACATTATTTTTCTACTCATGTTTTTTATCAAGCAGAGTTTTGGCAGGCTTTATATTAAAAAAAAAAGCTTTTGCACATAACTCAAACAGGTCTTCTTCTTCCTCGTTCGACTGATTTATTTGTTTAACTTTTTCTTAGAGTTATTGTCTTTAACGTACTAGTCTGCTTTATACATTGGTCTATACAGGAAGTACCTAGTTACCGTGGTAATTTCCGAGTGGAAATAAAAATTAAATTTTATATATAGTGATTAATTTTGGAAAACAAAGCTTTATTCTAGTAACCATTCCCTAACACGCCTTGTGGGATGGAGATATCCTAAAAACAAATCTGTTTTTCTAAAGAACGTGATTCTAGATTGCTTCAGTTATTACTCGTTCCAAATTTGTCTCTCAAATTGAATATCTATTTAAACAACTCTTTTATGTTTTATGATGGATTACATTTTGAAGTAAAATTTTAATATTCGCGAGAGAGGATTTACATGCGATGGTACCAACATTACAAATTGAAGATTTGTCTTTCGAGTAAGTACAATTAAAACCGTCGAAATCCACAGAACAGGCCAGTTGTCACGGACGGGCCCTGAGACTGTCTGTTTGGACTTACTCCTTAATAATACAGTTGTCTCTTATTTTAAAGCACATAGGTAACATTTCAAAGACGTGTTTCATTTTTTCTTCATGGAAAACGTTTTACTAAAATAGTTTTAAAACTTCAAATCCAAGTTTCGTTTATTAAGTTTGGTTAAGGAATACTTTCAGATTGATTAATAAAATTAAACCTAAAAAAAGAGAACGAATCTCAGTAACTGTGGCTTTCCATAGAGTATCATTACCGAGAGATTTCGAATTCATTTTCGTTTAAAGGTTTTAGGATGTAAGTCTAGTTAATTTCCTTACTACTATTTTATCCTTTTCCTCAAAAGTAATTGGAAATAGGTACAATATGGATGACAACAATAGTAAAATTACAATTTATGAAGGAAAGCTGTTAAACCTAAACCTCCGTTATAGCTAAGGAGATTTCTACCTTCTTTCTTTTCTGTTAAAAAGACTATTTCCGCTTTAGAAATGTAGGATATGTTAGAAGGACCTTAATAAACATATATGAAATGTACACTAAGATTTACATAATTCATATTAATTTATTTTTTATGTACAAATAAATGCATTTCATCTATTCTACTGACTCCGAAATGTGTGTCTGGGTGCACTAAGTATTAATGGGTAAAATATAATCAAATGTACCGAGGCATTGTTTGAAATAATACACATCGTGGTGGAAAACCTTGCTTCCACTTTAAAGACCGAAATACTTGAGATTCTTTAGCAGCAGGTGGCTGTAAACAATGGTAGTTAGGTGACCCTGTGTGCTTATTTGCTTCACATATCATTAACTCCTTTTTATTCAAATTTTAAGCAACAGAAAAATCAACAATGTTAAATTTATGAAATCACTTAGTTGAATAATCATGAAGATTGAGTTTAAAATTTTCAGAGATTGGTTCGTATTTCTAAGCGATCTTTATAAATTGCTTAAGATCAAGAAAACTTCTTTTTAAAGACCAAAAATCCGTAGCTAATTGCCTAGTCACGTCTTCTGATTGATTAGTGGTTAGACATCGGCGCCGAGGGAATTTAGTTTAAACAGTAAACAGCAAAGCGTTTGCGAGTTTTCTATGTACTTTAACAACGTTATTCGTTATAAAACTATAATAAAAATATCCTCATTAATAGTAGTTTCTGAACTCTTTAATTATTTTTACAGTTTGGAATGTTTAATAGATTAGTTAGAATGTACCTTTAATGTTAAGCACTTTATTGTAGACTCACATTTTATTAGAATTTCTGGAGTACTAAGAAATCCATTACATTTTTTACTTTAAGACGCTATGTGACAGTCGGAGAACGTCATTAGCAGTTAAAATTGTTATGAGAACATAAAACACGGATTGTGTGTTCAGTGTTACATTATACACAAAGATCTTTGCAAAAGCTTAAAATAATTATGTATATAGGACAATAATAATGACTCATTTACTTTCTAGACTCTTAGGTTCATAACAACTGAACACAGAACCACTGGCTTTCCAATGGTAGCCAGTGACTTCTATAAAACTCTAGTCGATAACAACCCTAAAGTAATCCTCTTGCTTTGGTATTCCTAGGATATAAAATGTTCAATATAATATCTGTGATCCTAGTACCTACAAGAAAGTAACACTATGACGGTTAAGCGAGAGATTAGGAATAGGAGCTATACTGTCAAACTAGTACCGGGTGTTCTAAAATAAAAAACTATTCAATAGTTAGGTATTTTGAGAAATAATAACTTTTCGAACTTTATGTTCACGAGGATCTATAATAAATCAGAGTGAAGTCTACGTTAAAATTTAAAAAAAGGAAATACAAACGTGTATTGACCTCTTATTGAATTGAAAAGTGATACATCAGTATTTCTAAAATCTTTGTTTTCCAGTTATCAGTATACACTAGGAACTAGCAAAAGGCATTGAACGGTAACGGGAACATTGAACATGAAACGTAACTCCGCCCAAATCCTCAGACCACGAAAATTGTGTTTCGTTTTCATTCCAATAAAGTCTAAAGGAGTTTAAGGGCTCTGTTGAAAATATTTCTTTATGTGGCTAAACAAGGTTTACTACATCACACTTTAATATAATTTCTTTTGTGTTAAACTTTTGTGTTTTGTTAGTATATAAATAATTAAACTTTTGTAGATCTATATTATGTCGGAGAAAGAAGGACGTTTAAGTAAATTATATTATCATTTTATTAAATATATTTTCTGCATATTATAAATAATCTTATTACATTTATTTATACCGCATATAATTTAATTATGTTACAAGGATTCCTGCTCTGATGTGTCAAGGTAAAAGTGGTGATTTATTGGACTTTGTCATTATGGGATACGACTATTATCAGATATGGCGCCGATGCGGTTAATACATTGTATATCCAAGAGTACACCAAATTAATTATCATGCACAAATAATGGTGTTATGATGGAACCTTTGAATTTATAAGTAGTATTGCTATTAAAAAAATGTGAAATAATTCATGACAAGCTTTTATCAAAAACCGTTACATATTTTTAATTTTCGACTCAAAGGTAGAACAACATGTTGTAATTGCTATTATCATAATTAAATTACATATTTAATGAGGGCTCTATGAGACCATTAGAAAACATTAGGTATCTGGTAGTATTATTTTTAATTATAGTTAGAGAAGTTTATGGGTCAGTGGCAAGTGTTTAGATTGCAAAGTTAAGTATAGCCAGGTCTATGGTAAGGTGACCATTCTTAACACATTGAGACTCCTTTATGTCCCTGAATGTATATCAAGCTGCCAGTCCCTGTTACCATACGAACATTTTTGCAATTGCCATAAGTAGTTGGAGTCCTAAAAAGACCGACAACAGTCTTTCTATAGAAATTCGATATCACCCAGACTTGGGTTTTGTAAATCTGGTGATAGACATTCCACGTAAAAGTTTGAAATTTGAAAATTCTAAAAAAAAAAAAGGTTTTTTTTATGATTCGGTAACAATAAAAATGCAGCATCATACAACTAATTTTTTGACAAATTATAAATTTTTATAATATAATAATAAATGCTTTATTCGAACTAAATATAACTACCTATATATATAATATTATATACATGAAAACTTAATTATAAAAGGTAATACATGATGCTGTGTACTTAATATTTTGTCGCACAGTTCGATATTTATCGCTTAAAAAACCGTAGAAGGATTCAAAACCTACAAAATGCTAACGTCTAATGAAATTCTTAATTGCGTGATATAATTCATATACAACTCCAATCTCTCAGTTTTTGCTGTGAAGGCAGGAAGCTACGTCGTGACCGCATAAGTTTTGAATGCTTTCATTCAAACTTGGAACTCTGTTCAGCTATGAATGGTGGATGTCACAGTTCGTCTCAACAACTTCGTCGATTTAACTCTGTCTTTTGCACTGTTCCAGGCTTATTCACGGTTTGATAGCTTAAAAATTATGAAACTTTAAACTCTGATTTTGTATTTAATTAAATTTTAAATGTTACTGTTGTTCTGACGTTTCATCGATAATTACAGTTTAAGATTTGTTTTCTTTTTAAATCCGTGAATATATCAAGATAGATATCTTTGTATATTATTAGGTGAAATATTCACGAGCCAACGTTTAATGAGATTCTTATCCCTGATATCGAACCAGTTTAACTCACTGATTTTATGAAAATATCCTAGAACTCTTCCTTCTCAATTTGCTGAATATACAACTTTAGTTCAGCAGTAGAATTTCTGGTGATTATATTTAAGTCTACACATTTTAAGAACCTCTATATTTATAGTGAGACTTGTACATTGGGACTTTTCCGCTTTCGACTATATTGTTACGTATCTTATTGAAATAAGATGTTATATTTATATCAATTTCAAGTTAAATTCAATGACTATTGAGTACTAATATACCAGTTTTTTGTTCGAAATGAAAGGTTTGAAAATAGATTTTTTAAGTATTTCTGACTTAGTAAATATAAAATATAAGATAAGGTTTAAAAAAAAAAAATCCACACATATAGGCAATGCAAGAAGTATTTTATTTCGAACTAGCTGTGATACACTGTGATTGTATTTATAAAAAATAAGGAACAACATTGATATGACAATAAAAAGTTCTTGGGACCAATGCTACTGGGATTTACTGGGCACAATTATAACACATGGTTTCAACAAGATGGAGCCACTTGTCACACATTTAATGAGTCCCTGTCAGTGGTCAAAGACATGTTTCCGAAAAAGATGATTTCTAGACGAGGCGATAATCCATGGCCACCCAGAAATCCAGGCCCATCTCCAGCAGACTTCTCTTTATGGAGGTATTTGAAAAATCGTGTCTACATCACCATCATCATCAGAAACAATTTTTATAATATATAAAATGGTTTATTTTTTATACGATTTTTTCAAATAATTCGTTAGCCACCCTATACATATACGTAGATACACATATATTGTAATTAATTTCTAATTCAAAATATTTTACGAACAATGTTAACAGATGGTGAGTTGACTTCAAGCTACATTGATTGTTGTCTTAACATCCTACATTTTCGTTGCGTTATTTCTCCGAGAAAGCTCTGTATTAGGTTCTTGAATATTAATTTCGGCAATAAAATTGGCTCTTTTGCTTCACCATATCATTTAAGATTTTTTTTTCTTTTAAAGCAGGGCGTGAAAAAGCATCTAACTAGGCCGCTATAGTGTGGTGGTAATACGGATGGTGACCACCACTCGTGCTTTCTAACAGATAAAGTACAGTCGCATATCATATTATATATATATATTTAAAAAAAACTCGTCTCCCCATGCACACTAATCATGCAAATGCCAACAAGTTGGTTTTCTGCCATTGACGATTGTAACCAAGTTTCTAATGTGCGTAAAGTACTAAAAGCCTTATGATTCTGGTTGTAACTGTAGTATATTTAACTCTTGGAAAATTAGAGCAAAATTATTTAAAAAAAAATAATTATAAAATACACAAACTTGATGCGACAAGTTGAAAAACAGATTCTAGTCCATACTAATAGTGCTATTGCCTGCCTAGTTGCCTCTCTTAGTCTACTCTTACGACACACACAAAAAGCACAACGCAAACAAGTATCATTCCGTATTCTTTATTCATCACTAAGTGGATAAATTGAGTCGATCACGATGTAATAATGAGTGACACAATTCTGGTTTTAGGTTTAGTTTTTGTAATTTTTAGAGCACAATTGAAAGAGCTGGGTCTAGAATAATGAAGTTTTGCACAAAATGTTCCTTAGGTGACATAGGCGTATAAGAAAGAATACTTACTCTCCTAGGAGTACAAAATCGAGGTTGATAATTTATCTGAAAGTGTTTTCAATCTCACAGTGAGTATTCTTTGTGAAATAAATCGATGAAATTATTGTCGTATAAAAATACTAGGCGGGGTACGGAGCTGAAGGCTTACTGCCACTGTCAGGATGCTGTTATGCGCCTTTAATCACAATGTCGGGTAAAACATTAAGTAAATAATTTAATGCTGCAAGCTTAAAATATTTTCTGTTTCCTCAATTTTAGTTCTATCTTCTGACATACAGAGTACCAGTTACTGTCTTCATGATAATCTCCAATACTAAATATCGATATTACAATAAAACCTGCACATCATTTAATATTTTAATTTTATTTCATGTAAAAGAACGAGTGTAAGTCAGGGTAGAACGTGGGCCAAGCGTACCAGTTTGCCTTATTGTAAGTACGCCCATGAAACGTTACGAGAGGCGATAGCAGTGAGAAACCTAACTTCACCCATACAACAGACCCTAGTGCTAGGAATAACATTTATATTATTCAAATAAATCTGTGTAAATCAATTATTATTGTTGAATATATTTAAATAATATAATAAAGCATTGGCAATAAATGTACATTTTTTTTTTCAACACTGACCGTAGCAATCACTCTACTACTAACAGATGTCGGAAAGAGGCGTTGTCGTATATGCTAAGCCTTTTTTTTTTTTCTTTTTTTTTTAACGTGTGGAAACCCCCTCGGGCCGTCACCCCACCGGGGTTTACGGCGAGGCGGTGTGTCGGAATCGGACCGACTAAAACCACACGGTGTGCCACTCTGCGCCTAACATAGGGGGGATCCGGGAACCGCTGCTATTACGACATCCAGATCCCTCCTAGCGCCTGCCCGCTAAAGTGGGCACCATCTGCGGATAAACTCTCTATTTAGGCGACGTACGGCACACGCGCACGTCACCTCCTCGCGGCTGGCCACTATAGCGGATGGAGGGGAAAACCCGTCCCGTCCACCCGCGGCCACACTCAAGGCGGCATGAGGCGCTGGTATGCGCGCCTCCGCCGCCCGGCTCGCCGGCGGCGAATTGGGTCCGAGTGGATATCGTCCTCCCGGGCCTTCTCCGCCGCCTCCTTCCGCGAAATTACGTCTTCGCAGAAGGTTGCGACCGCGGTAAAACAACTGTCGCTACCGGCCATGGAGCGTATGACGGCCGGTAGCGAGAGATCTCCTCCAATAACTGCAGTGAGGACCCCACGCTGCGCCGCCCAGGCGGAACAAACCACTAGCGTGTGCTGAGCCGAGTCCTCACTGCAGTCGCAGTGGTGACAGGCGGGACTCAATTCCCTCCTGGCGACCGAGTGCAGATACTTCCCGAAGCAACCGTGCCCGGAAAGGACCTGCGTCAGTCGGAAGGAAAGGGTCCCGTGCTGCCGCCCTGCCCACTCGGCGATGACCGGCTGGAGAGCCTCCACGAGGGCAAAGCCAGCACGTGGAGTCTGCAACCGGGACGACCAACTAGCCATTGTGGCTCGACGAGCGGCCTCACGCCACTCGCGTACCTCTTCCGGCGGGGGCCGTATGCCGCTACCCGCCCGGAAGTCAGCCGTCCGCCGATAAACTTCGGCGAGCACTTCCGCCTCCAAATCCCACGGGGGAGTTCCGGCCAAGGCGCACGCCGCCTCCATCGATACGGTGCGGTAACCGCGTATGGCTCTAACCGCCAATATCCTCTGAGGGCGCCAGAGGCGAGCCCTATTCTGGGCAGTCAGAGCCGCCGCCCACACCGGTGCACCATACAGCGCCATTGACCGGACAACCCCCGTGTATAGCCGTCTCGTCGCGACGCTGGCTCCACCCAAATTCGGCAAAAGTCGCCCAAGGGCAGAAGCAGCGCCGACCAGCTTTGGAGAAAGCTGTCGGAAGTGCTCGTCGAAGAGCCACCTGCCGTCGAGGATCAGGCCCAGATATTTCATCTGGGCCTGAACTGGTACGAGGACCGAGTTGACTACGATAGAGGCGCCGGGTGGTGGACCACGACGGGGCCCATGGAACAAAAGGGCCTCCGTCTTATCTAGGGCCACTCGTAAACCCAGCGCCTCAATGCGCCCGACCACCAAAGAGACTCCCACGGTGGCCAGGCGCGCCGCCGCTTGAAAGTTCGCCCCCCGGGCCGTGACCAATGTATCATCGGCGTAACAAATTACGCCCAGCCCGGGGGGAAGACGACCTCGAAGGGCCCAGTCGTATCCCATATTCCACAGAAGTGGTCCGAGGACAGACCCCTGTGGAACACCGCACGACATGGGCCGCCGCCTCAGAATGCCATCTCGGTCCTCGTACATGACGGTACGCTCCCTAAGATAGTCTGCCACAAGCCGCCTCAGGTACTCTGGCACCCCGTGGTAGTGAAGTGCTTCCCCGATGCAGCTAAATGGCAGACTATTAAATGCGTTGGCGATGTCCAACGACACCGCCAACAGCACGCCGCCACAGCTCACCGCCTCTTCGGTCACGGCCCTCAGGCGCAACACAGCATCGACTGTCGAACGCCCGGCTCGAAACCCGTATTGGGCGTCCGACAGATCGGGGCCCACCTCGCAGAGGTGCCGGACGATGCGGGCAGAGAGTATCCTCTCAAACAATTTACCCGCCTCGTCCAGCAACACGATGGGCCTATAGGCCGCGACCGAATCGGTCGGCCGTCCCGGCTTCCGTAGTAGGACCAGCTTCCCGCTCTTCCAACCCTCAGGAAAGCGCCCGGACGCCAAGCTGGCGTTTAGGACTTCCCCGAGGCGATCCGACATGTGGTCGAGGGTGCGCGCCAGCACTCGGGTAGGTATCCCATCTGGCCCAGGGGCGGTGTTCTTAGAGCGAATCCGTAGAACGACCGCCCCTATCTCCGATTCCCTGACGGGCGGAACATTATCCTCGTTCCGTCCCCCGTCGTCTTCGACCATGAAGGCCATCGACGGGGGTGTGTGCTCCGCCCGCTGCGGGAAAAGACCCTCGACCACTTCCCGCAGGAAGCTGGGCTGGAGTGTCTCTGTAAGGGGGGGGCCCGACGTGCGGAGCTTTTGTCGCACCGCACGATAAGGGCGACCCCAGGGGTCACGATCAAGACCCTCCAGCATCTCCTTCCTCTTCACTTCTTTGGCGCGGCTAATGGCCAGCTTCAGAGTTTTCCGCGCCTCTCGGTACTCCTCATGAAGCTGGTCCTCCTCGCCGTCTACGCGGTGTCGCCGCCGACTACGGGTGTAGGACCTCCGGGCACGAGTACAGGCCGCGCGGAGGTCCACCAACTCCTGGGACCACCAGTAAACCTCCTTCCGTGGAGGCCGACAACCTCGGATGCGGGGCATGGCCGCATCGCAGATCTGCGTAATCGCATCGCGGAAACGACCAGCCCCCATGTCGACCTCCTCGGTCGGAGCCTGTGGAGACAGCCAGGAGTAAATAATGGCTGCCTCCTCTAGGAGGTCCCTGTTCAGCTTCGAAATAGCCCACCGCGGAAAGCGAGAAGAAGGCCGCGCCGTGTGACCCCTACTGGAGTCCTGGATCCGGGAGAGCTCAAATCGGATGTAGAGGTGATACGAGAGCGTCTCAACCTCTTCCAGAACACGCCAGTTCCTTACTCGTGCGGCGAGGGCAGGGGTTGCGAACGAAAGGTCCACTATCGACCCCCCCTGCTGTCGCACGCACGTGTTAGTGGAGCCTCTGTTTAATAAACAGAGGCCCACCGAAGCCGCCCACTCCTCTACGGCTTCGCCCCTAGCATCCGTTCTGGGGGAGCCCCACGCAACGGATTTTGCGTTGAAGTCCCCCAGCACAAGGACGTGCCCAGACGTTAGTCGCCGTATCGAGGTCTCCAAGCTGTTGAGGAAAACCTCGAAGTCGCTCAAACTCCGGTTGGGGGAGAAGTACACACCGTATACGGTGATCCCCCCCCACTCAGCAGCAACATATCCAGTGCCCTTGTCTCTTAGCGACAAGGGCGGGGAATGAGGCGCTGTGGAGCCGACGACTGCCACGGAGCCGTCCCGGTCACCCAACCAATTCGGTCGAGGAGGAACATAGTAGGGCTCCGCGGCTACGGCCACACTGATCGACCACTGTACCATGGTTTGTAGCAAGAGATCCTGCGCCGCGGCACAGTGGTTCAGGTTCGTCTGGACAAGGAGGTTGGAGACTTGGTCCATTACCGGACTGTCTCTACAACCTCCTCCATGGGCGATGATGTTGACAGACGAACAACATCGGAGACAGCCTGGGCCGACTGGCTAGCCCCCGATGATTGCCGAGATTCACGGGGAGGCTTGCAGCCCGCCTGCCCGATCTGGTGATTGGCGGGCTTATTACCCGCCTCACATGCCGGGCAGTGAGGGGCGGCAGAGCATTCTGCCGCCTTGTGCCCCGGTCGACCACAGCGGAAACATAGTCCGCTGCAATCAAAACGACTACCACACTTGGCGCGTGTGTGTCCCGATGCCAGGCATTTATAACACCTCATCGGTCTCGCCGCCAGGATTGTGATCCTAGCGTTCACGAAACCGATGAGTAGTCGGCCTGCGTCGCCCAAAGCTTTAGCCGACGCTACGGGACAACTGACCCACACAGCACCAAGTCCTCCTGGACCTTGGCGGATGGTGCCGACCCTAATGTTTTCTGCGTTGCACCCCGTCTTCTCTGCAATCGCAACGCGGACGTCTTCGGCCGTTACAGAGTCATCCAGGCCCGAGATGCGCAATTCAGCGCATTTTGTAGGCCTGGTGATCTTCACACCATCCGTGGCTGCAAATATTCCCCGCAGCTTCTCGGCAAATATGTCCGCCGTCTTTATAGCTTCGGCTCCAGGGAACTCGAGTACTCGAGCTCCTGTCTGAGCGAGGCGCAATCTGACCCCTCCAGTCCCGAAATCGTTGGCGAGACTGTCCCGGGCCCTCTTGAAAATGGCCGCGTAGGACAGTACGCCGTTAGCTGCCTCCGGTGATACGGTGACCACCACAGCCGCAGTCTTAGGAGGTTGTAGTTTACGTGGCTTCTTCGTGGTAGCCACTGCCACCGATGGCGCCTGTTGGGTAGAGGCTTTTTTACCCCGCTTCCGGGACTTTTTAGCCCCCCCAACTACCCGCCAACCATCGTTGAGAGGGGCAGATGTGGAGGGATCAGATAAAGGTGTCGGAGTGGGGAGCGGTGGAAATGCCGCGCCAGGCTTGGTCGCCGGGTTACGTGCTTCCCTAGGTGCTGCAGTCCTACCTACTGCCTTAGCCACCTGCCGCGCCTTTGGAGCAGCCGCAGGAACAGCAGACACCGACGCCGCCGCTGCATAAGACACGCGACCGCCCACAACGGGAAGCGCTGTCGTCACTGGTGCGACCTTCGGTCTATGTGCTGCCAGCGGCGGCCGGACAATGGGAGCCGGAGGCAGTCTCGCCTCCAGGCCAGCGAGACGCCCATCCATCATACGCCACACTGCGTCCGTAATTTGGCGCAGGTGGGCATCAGGGATGATACCGATGGGAGAGGGAGCAGGCTGAGATGAGGTCTTGGCCGGATCTTCCGTCGGACGATGTGCTCTAAATTGGGCGAACTGAGCACTGAGCTCAGCCACTTGCCCCGTCAGGTGATCGTTAGCCGCCTGAAGGCGTGCTACATCCCCCATGAGGTTTTCCACGACTCCAGCAATGGCAGAGGAGGAGTCCTTAAGAGCCCTAACGAAAGAACTCTTAAGGTTCCTGGACTTGGTGGCCACTTTATGGATTATGGCCACCCCCATATTTACTTTCTCCTGCAAAGACACCGGTGTTTGGGAGATAGAATCCCTTCCCACCGGTTCCCGTATTTTCTGCAGGAGATCAGCAATCTCCTCCTCTGCTGCGCTTTCACCTTCTGCTCTGACCCTTCTGTAGGCTTCTGCCTTGGAGAAGACAGAGCCTGATGGGGTCGAGATCGAGGTGCGTGACCGACCTCTGCGGCTGCTACCGACTTTAGGGGGCAGCATCTCCTGGGACGTGTCGCTCTCTTCGTCCCTGGAGTGTCCGCGTTTTCTCTTTGTTGACTCCAGTGCGTCCATAGTCGCACTAGAGTTACCTCCATCCGACGGATTAGTGGATTTCGAACGAATTCGTTCCGAAGTTCTTCGGCTCCCAGCAGCCAAAATGACTTCTGGGAGCCCAACCGAGATCGGCGTTCCCCCCAATACGCCCTCTTCGTGGGACGAGTAATCGTCCGCCCTTGCACTATTCTCCTTCCTACCCTTCTTCTCCTTCTTTTTTTCGTCAGTTTGAATATTTTTATTTGAGTTTTGTTCCATATTTAATCCCACGATTGGGGGAGAATTAATGGTCGACCCGGGCAGAGATCCCCCAATACCCGGGCAAGCGTAAATTTATGCCCAACCGAGGGGTCCGCAGGTGCCTCGGCTGGGAGTGCGCTTACGACTGAACTACCCATCAGCCATGCATCCCCTGGTCACGCACCAGAACACGGGATTCGGGGTAATTTTTTATAGAGGTTTTTTTCCTCGCAGTCCGGGCGGCTAAGCCAAGACCCTCGCCCCCGATCGGCATCGCGAGACATAACCACGACACTCCTTTCGGGACTACGATATGCCGACAGTGGTAGGGAGACAACGTCTCCTGATACCTGCTCGGTGGCAGTGTAAGTGCACACCGAGCCTGTCCTACCTTTTCCACCGCTAAGCGGAGGTACTCCGACCCTAAAGAGCCCCACCATAGTGATTTTTTACCGAGGTTTTCCTCCTCAATGCTCCGAAGAGCGAAGAACCAACAGAGCATCCGACAGACACGCCCGCTCTGTTGGACCAAATCTCGGCCGATTTGCCGAAGAAAATGGCTTCCTCTTCGTGCTAGAATATTAGCCGTTGGTAATGATGAACAACACCATCACCAACGTTTCCAGGGTGCACCACGTGGAGGTTTTCTAGCCCAGCACCCCCGTATATGCTAAGCTATTGCAAAGATTAAAAAACATTGTCATTTAACTAAAGGTGTGTATTATGGCATCATTCCGATATTTGTGTTGTGAAAACGGTAAATAAATATTTGAGAATCAATTATAAAGATTTTCTGTACTAGATGTACATATATTTTAGTACCAAGCACTGAATGCAATCATTTCTAAGCCACCGTACTAGAGCCCGCTATAAACAGTGCGTCACATCGCACAATGCTGTCTGCTCCATATTGATAAGCGACCGATCTCGACAGTAGGGGCCTTACAGAGACCGGGTGTCTGGATCGAGGTTGATATAAGAGAACATGATCGGTGTAATTCTCAAACATGCATTTGTCATATCTGTATGCTGAATTGAGTAAGTACCCGCAGCGTAGTGTGATAAGAAATGACAATGCTGAGCCAGTATGATTGAAATAAAATTTATTTTTGACTGCTTCTACGGCGTAGCGGTAGGAAAAGTGATTGCTGTATTTGAGGTCTCGGATTCGATTCACGAGTCAGACCAAATATTTGTATGATCTGCAAATATTTGTTAAGAGTTTGAGTGTTTTCTATATAAAATACGTATGAATTTACAAAAAAAAAGTATATAAGTATTTTATCAGTCAGTCTAGTTATCAAAGCACAAGCTCTGCTTAGTTTGAAACTAGATGGCGTTGTTTGTTAAATGTCCGAAATATTTATTTATTTATTCATTTAAGCACTGCAATATTCCATTTAAATGGTGGCATCAGAAAAGTTAATTTACAAAGGATATACCTTATAGGTAATCTAGATTTATATTGACAGTTATTGAAACTGGGTTCAAATCAGCCTTAGCTCACTCAACTACATAGAAGCAATTTGCAATAGGTATATTCATTGTCGTATTTCTATTTTTATTTTGAGGAATTACATGCCGTAATTTTCAAAAGTCATGTAAATATAATATAATTCTACAAAAACTTTTTTAACTTAGAATTGTTGTCAGAAATGTGCACTGTTAGAAAAATTATAAACATGCGAAATCTAAAACTGAATATTTCATTTATATAGGATCATCATCATCATCAACAGCCTTTTACAGTCCATTGCTGGAAATAGGCCTCTCCTTAGCAAGGAGGTTTTGGCCTACTATACCACGCTGGCCAGACGGGTTGGAATAGGGTTTGTTTCAAGTTTTCCTTCTCTTTGTAATGATGTTGTCTTGCATACTTTGTTCCCTTAGTCGCCTTTTACGGCACCCACGGGGTTATTAGGGGTAGTAACACTATGTATTCTTAATCCGTCACCACACGGACAAAAAAAGTCAGAAGTAAAAGTGGTATGTAATACGAATACAAATAATATAAGATAAGAATACGATATTATACTTTAATGAAATAATGTAATAGAAGCTGCGCAATATATTGTAAAACTACTTGCCTCTAATAGGTAGTAAATTATGTCTTGGCTCTATTGAATTCTAGTTGTATAAATCGAACAAAATAGGGCTTAGTAGCGAACTGGGTTTTTACAGAAACTATTTTCGGTAGAATTTGTGCTTGAATCCTAAGTCGGAAAACATTAATCTTTGTGCCTTTCCGTGGTCTGTCAACAGACGAACTTTACGATAAAATGTTTCTCATGTTCGTTGTAAATTTTACAAATGTTTAACTAAACTTTTATAATATACAGTAAGCCATATAGAATATTATTTAGTATTTTATCAACATATCAAAACAAAATCCTTACTAAAATAGTTCAATTTTTATCAATATTTTATAAAAAGTGTTACTCTGTTCATTGGGATCCACTATCTTATCCTCTAGTAGAGCATAAAAGAGAAATGCAAGTATCACTGCGTCTACACAAACCAATAGTGGAACACTGTGAGCTTTAGAGTACTGTTCGATCCATGAGTGGGATAAGATGGTGGATTCTAATGGAATGGTTAAAATACAGATTGTTTTGTACTTTTACGTAACTTTCAAAACAATTCTAAAAATGTCTTCGATCTTATATAGTTCTTGTCTTGGTGATCACCGTCGCTTACGCCGTTATCACAGCCTGTACAAATTTCATCTCCTTTAAATCTCCTTGACACAGTCCTCGTCGAGCACCGCTTTTTTTTTTCTTTTTAATGTGTGGAAACCCTCTTTGAGCCGTCATCCCACCGGGGTTTATGGCGAGGTGATGTGTCGGAATCGGACCGACTAAAACCACACAGTGTGCCACTCTACACCTGACATAGGAGGGTCCGGGAACAGTTGCTATTACGACATCCAGATCCCTCCTAGCCCCTGCCTGCTACTGCAGGTACCATCTGCGGATAAACTCTCCAATTAGCCGCCTGTGCCGTACGTCGCCTAATTGGAGAGTTGCGGCGGCCACTATAGCGGATGGAGGGGAAAACTCTTCCCGTCCACCCGCGGCCACACTCAAGGCGGTATGAGGCGTCGGTACGCACGCCTCCGCTGCCTGGTTCGCCGGCGGTGAATTGGGTCCGAGTGGAGGTCGTCCTCCCGGATCTTCTCCGCCGCCTCCTTCCGCGAAATAACTTCTTCGCAGATGGTTGTGACCGCGGTAAAACAACTGTCGCTACCGACCATTGAGCGTATAACGGCCGCTAGTGAGATATCTCCTCCAATAACTGCATGAGGAACCCACGCTGCGCCGCCCAGGCAGAACAAACCGCTAGTATGTGCTGAGCCGAGTTCTCGCTGCAGTCGCAGTGGTGACAGGCGGGACTCAATTCCCTCCTGGTGACCGAGTGCAGATATTACCGGAAGCAACCATGCCCGGAAAGAATCTGCGTCAACCGGAAGGAAAGATCCTGTGCTGTCGCTCTGCCCACTCAGCGATGACTGGTTAGAGAGCCTCTACGGCGGCAAAATCAGCACGTAGAACCTTTAGTCGGGACGACCAACGAGCCATCGTGGCTCAACGAGAGGCCTCTCGCCACTCGCGTACCTTTTCGGGCCGGGGCCGTATGCCACTTCCCGCCCGGAAGTCAGCCGTTCGCTGATAATTTTCACACACCGCCTCCGTCGATACGGCGCCGCAACCGCGTATGGCTCTAACTGCTAATATCCTCTGAGGGTGCCAGAGGCGGCCACCTGCCGTCTCAGGCCCAGATGGGCCTGAACAGGTACGAGGACCGAATTAACTATGATGGAGGCGCCGGAGGATGGACCACGACGGGGCCCATGGAACAAAAGGGCCTCCGTCTTGTCCAGGGTCACCCGCAAACCCAGCACCTCAATACACCCGACCGCCAGAGAGACACCCGTCGCCGCGTCTTGAAAGTTCATCCCCCGGGCTATGTATTGTATCATCTACATAACAAATTACGCCCAGCCCGGGGGGAGGACAGACCCCTGTGGAACACCGCACGACATGGGCCGCCGTCTTAGAATACTATCTCGGTCCTCGTACATGACGGTACGCTCCTCAAGATCGTCTGGCACAAGCCACCTCAGGTATTCTGGCACCCCGTGGTAGTGGAATGCTTCCCTGATGCAGCTAAATGGCAGACTATTAAATGCGTTGGCGATGTCTAACGACAGCACGCCGCCACAGCAGGCCCTCAGGCGCAACACAGTATCGACTGCCTCGTCGAGCGCCACTGTACCTACCTTAAGACAATATGACATTACATATGTTATATTAATACATAGTTCACGAAGTAGGTAATAGTGCCTTAATTCATATTTATTTACATTGATGTTATGAGAAGGTGAAGGTGTGTTCATAATAAGACATCATCATAACATCATCAACACATTAACTGACTTAAACTGTCTTAAATTGAATTTTAAAATGTTTAAGCAACGTTTTAGTGGTTTTGACATATTGTAATTAAGCGAACCCCAAAAGTCTGCCCCTACAGAGTTTGTAATTATGTAAATAATATTGGGTAGAAAGGTTACTAAATTGAATTTAAAGGGAAAAGAATCAATGAAACGCTATATTGATTCCATAATTAAATAGATTTTGTGGCACAAACCAGCATATGGGTAAATTAACGAACCTGATAATAAAATACAGATAGACAGAGTGTTTTTATTTAGGGTACCAGAAATGATTTTATTTTCATGTGAACCCAGAACACGAAATCTATATGTTATTAGTTATAGGTAGATAAAGAAACACTAATTGTAAATGATGATTACCGAAATAAGTTCAGGTCACGTATGAAAAGATTGGAATGAATTTTGTTACTTTGACAAGTATTCCACGTCATGGTATAATTAGAACTCAGCCTCTAACTCAATGGTCAAGATCAGACTACAACACCAAAAAGTCAGTCAAATATATAAAAAATCAGAATGTACCACACAACGCCTTCACAACTTACACTCTAATTATATTATCAGCTATGATTGGAATTGCAAAATAAATTCTTTGTAAAACTGTCTAGTAGATTTCCAGTATTAGCAGAAACTAATTACAATACACACCGACATCTCTTTGCTGATCTTTTCTTTTAGTTGTAGTAGTTTTAGTTATAGACACGATTCCTCAAATAACCCTATAAAAAGAAGTCTGCTAGGGATAGATCTGGATATCTGGATGGCCATGGAATGTCAACTCGTCTAGAAATCAACTTTTCCGGAAACATGTCTTTGACCACCGGCAGGGACACATTGGATGTGTGACAAGTGGCTTCATCTTGTTGAAACCATGTGTTACGATTGTAGTTAATTCCAGTAGCATCGATCCTAAGAACTGTTGTAACCTGTTTGTGTGTTATGATAGATTAAAATGTTAACGAAGTCTTGGCCCAATTTATAGTTTTGAATTTTTGAATAAAGCCAATCTGTATTCGTAATATGTTAGTAACCGTATGCAACTCGACAATACTTACATATCGAAACAGCATAACTAAATGTTAAACTGATTACCGTACTCTTTTATGGCATAGAGCGTAAAAGTGCTATTAAGTCAGTTGATGGAAAGTGACTATAACCTCAAACTTTCCTAGAACTACAGAGACACAAGTTCCTTTCTACTCTGTGACTGCTCTTGTTCCTAGTAGTTTAGAGAACGGGTTTAACTATAAACGTAAGATAACTCAAGATAACTGCCTCGTTGGCGCAGTGATAATGTATACGACTTCTATGTGAGGTCTCGGGCTCGATATCAATTGTATCGATACTTAGAAATGTTTTAATATTTATATGGTAATGTAAATTTTATATTAGCTATGATGGAAATACTTATAAAGTTTACTTATATAATTAACATAAATATACCGGCTACAGCTCATTTTCTATTAAATTGAAGTATTCAATATAAAAGCTATGAAAGCAAAAGCAAAGCTTGTTTTGAGGATGCATTTGTGTTCCAACAGTTATTCAACCTTAGTCTATTGCAGTCCACTACTGAAAGAGAGTCACCCTCAAGAAGCACTAACAATTTGCATATCCCTTGTTAAATCTTGTCGAACTAGAACATAGCATCATTGTTCTGTTCATAAAATGTTTGTTTCTACATATTTCTGAACTTCGAAAGACCATCATGTAGATAGATTATTATAGTAGAAACTAGATATAAAAATCCTTTAAAAGTACGAGAGAATTGTTTAGGTATAACATGAATTGACTGAATCTTCCAAATCTAAGTTACGATAACAAGTAATTTGTACTAAAAACGAGATTTTGAATTGTTTTCGGAGATAGTGAAAGTAATCAGATAAACAACACAATTTGTGTTAGTCACTACTATGGAGTAATAAATCAATTTCAACTTACACCAAGGGAAGTGAGAACTGAAACTAATTAGAGATGTATAAATGTAAGGTTCTTATGATTCATGAATTGTTGAACAGTGTAAGTCAATTCAGAGCATTTAATAATGTACCAGCAGTGTCGAGGGACCCTCCGAGTGACCCTCTGAATTATGTAATGAGCTCATTAAAATAGTTTCATTCACTTCCAAGTGCAATGTAATGCATGTTTTCAAAATGAGTCTGAAAGCAAGAGTTTTTCTAAAAGACAGTAGCTATAGTCCCCGCTCTGTCGCTAAAACAATCTAAAATTTCTATATTTAAAACGTAAAATGGTTGAAATATAACTGTAGTGTGTAGTTATACCATTTTTTTTCTGTATCTTTTGATCTTATATATATTTAAATCGTTGTATTCTTGTGAAATTACTACAGGAGGGCCATGCTTTGCCAGGAATAGATCGGCTCGACTTGATTGATACTAAGAATAAGCTCACACCGTTTTACCTAGTCAGTGTGGTTACTGGAGCCCAAACTTCCCTCACCCTAACTCTTAGGTGGTAACTCAAAGAGCAACTAACTCGTGTCTCTTGAGTTGCACTTGTCGATGAGCGGCGGTAGTTACTAACGTCAGGTGACCTGTCTGTTCGTTTATACACAAAAAAAAAGATATTACTTGTATACACAGTACAAGAACACTGCAACGCACTCTGCTGAAGACACACCAAACTACGGAGTAACTAGGCTTGTATCGTGATACAGATATTCTCGTGCATATGTACAGCTTCCTAATACCAACAGTTGAGCGGTGACCCGCCAGGCATGTTCACCTCACCTAATCGGAGAATCCTCCTTTTGTGTTGTAGGACACGACACCCTTTCCTAAACATTACTAAGTAATACAACATTTCTAACCTGAAAACTGATTTTATAGTTACTTAATAAATAGATACAAACATAAAATAAACGTACAATAATTACAAAGAATATATTTTTTTCAAATAATTATATTTGAAAAATTACATTATTTGTAATTCTTATTATTATTATGCACTTGAATTAAAAAAAAAACATTACAACAAACAACAAACATTGCATTGTATTTGGGCTCATTTAAATAATATTAATATTGAACAACACTCACAAATTATTATAAGGCTTAATTGTATGCAAATTAATGAATACAAACAGAGAATATTTTATGAATAACATTAACGAAGCAATATTTTATGTAATGGATAATACTGGTGAGATGATATCTACTAATGTTTTGATCAATCATCGTAGAACAGTTGTACTAACTAACAAAATTACGAAATCCATCTACGATTTCCTTTACGACTACTTCAGATTGCAAGCGCAAGTAATCTTCTTCGCGTTGATTCGATAAAAAGTTTGTTATTACGATAAAAGCTTTCTAACTTAAAGTTATTCGAAATGTAGCCTCGACACTTGTGATGGAAAACAACCCTAAATGAATTAGATTAAAGCATTCAATCAGCTACCATTATAAGACAATTTATTTACCTTTAGTAATTTAAATTGAATGAAGTCAATTTTAACTTTTTCTGCCATCATCAACAGCTTTTAAAAGAATACTGCTGGCTATAAGCCTCTTCTAAGAAAGGACACTGGCCAGACAGGTTGGTAGGGTGTGTTTCAAGTGTTCTTTTCCTATTATATTGTCTTGCGTAGTAAGCTCCCTTAGGGCGCGTTCCCACTATATGATGACAATTAATTTTGTTATTGCGACTATCTTGCGAATATCTAAAAAGCAATGAATTGTTAAAATTTCATCTTCGTCCAATGTACTCAGATACTATGCACACCTACTAAAAAAGAACGTAGCACCATATTTAAAAGAACGTAGGGCGACTGGTGTGCAGACGACTAGGCGACTATAGCGAAGCGTAAAAATATCGCCACGATCTAATGGGAACAGCTAGATACGACAGTAGTTCAACAATAAAATATTTCCACGACACTGATGATAAATAGTCAATGTAATGGAAACAACTAGAGACGACAGTCGTCCAATGAAAAAAATATCGTCACGACATATTTGGAACGCGCCCTTAGTCACCTCTTATGACACCAATGGAATGAATAAAAGAGATGCCACTCTGTATTCTTAATCCGTCACCACACGTATAGTAGTCTATGTAAGTATGCATACTATATTAAACGTTATTTTCTGGTTACTGGATTTTTATTTACTGCCAAAACAGTAAGAAGTTAATATAGTTAGGATGAATATTCCTACAGGTTACTAAAATTGTTTTAGACAAAAATCTTATTCTCTTGATAAAATTACAAAACATTCACAAAGGTACCTGTAACTTGCAGTCATTAACTTTGACTGCATGATTGACCTAGTAGTTTAAGCGGTCGCCACGCCGCTCTCTACTGTGCTGAGTGTTGTTTGTTCAAACCTCACATGGGACAACGCTTTGTGTGATCCACACATTATTGTTCTGAGTCTGGGTATCCTTTGTATTCGTTTTTGTATTTGTGTAATGTCCTCCGCGACACAGGACTTATTTTTAGTGCGGGTGTTGACATTTAAAAAAAAAAGAACCAAAAAATTAAAAAGTCAATTTGTACTTCAACCTACATAATAAAAATATTTTTGTTATAGAATACTCGATTACTTTACTATAGAATTTTGTATAATAAAAAAATAAATATTTTTAAACTCTACGTTCACTGTTCTTGCCATGTATGTAAAGGAAATCTTGTGCCTTTTAAGTGCCACAGCCAAAACACAAGTTGACTTTTTCGTCAAGGAGTGGAACGTTTTTGTGGTGCTTATATAGAATTATAATTAGGAATCACATGAGTGGTGTAAAATGTAACATTTTGAATTAAAACTAACAAAAAATACATCTATTTCATTAAAATGTCACAAGAGAAACAAAAAAGTTTTGTTGTGTAAATGCACGTGGGTATTCAATTTATTTTCGCATGTGTTGAAAGTTGTACGGCTTAATGGCTACAATTAATTAACAGTAGTCAGCTCAGGTTGCCACCATTTTGGCCAGTTTTATTTAAAAAAAAAATATTTTGTTCAAAATTTTAACATGATTTTATATGTGTTTCATACTACATCTACAAATTTGTAAGAATGTCCTTCTTCTCATTAGAAAATCTTGTGGAAATTTGTTTTATTTTTTAAGATTAAGGAAGAAAATAAGAAGGTCAATAAGTTGCGTTTGTAGTACGAGCACAAACTACAAATATAAAGTCGAATAAATGAAGTTAAAATAGTTTTATTTGTTGTGAAATTTAATGTATAAAAAGTTTTTAAGTCCCGCCTTTTCGAGGGCTAGCTTGTATGGCAGAATACCTTGTATTTTAGTTTATAGCAACACTATTCATTTTAAACCATTTTAAATTATATTTTACTTAGTAATAGATTGACAATAGCCAATAGGATTTCAAATGCAGTAGAGTTTGTTATTGCCAGTTTCATAGTACTAGATATCACAAGTGTTTGTTGAGTCGCTTATCTTTAAGTGGATGAGCAAACACTTAGGATTAGTATGGGATATAAACGGTTTACATGTCGTGGAACGGTACGTTTATCGTGGTTAAAGACTTTATTTTCATTGTCTACGTACTAAACTAATTATGTAAGTATTATGAAACTTGACAGCTATTATTTTAATGAACACAAGGTCATCTGAGAACAAACTAACTCGGGAACATAACCGAACACGATCATGATAGATTAAGTTCTCATTTCCTCCAATCCTTCATTCCGTGTTCTCATCACGCTGATGAACGTCATTTATATTCCGAGTACCCGCTGTTTTAAATCTATGCCACTTACCCTTTTCAAAGTGGCAGCGAGTTCACTGACGCTTCTCGGCGACTGTCTTGTTCCCTTACTAGAGATAATTGAACGTTCGCTAATAGGAGCTTTATGAAATCGTGATAAATAAACACAAGGGCAAAGCGCAATTTTTATGCAAGCTAAATTAAAATGCATCAAAAACTATTTTTCTTTTTAAGATGAGATACTGACTTTCTTCTCGAAATACATAATGTTTTCTTAACCGAACCTAAATCTGAAAAATATAAATTATGTTAAATTTTTGAGGGTCGTTTGTACTCGTATATTTAAAAATAATAATAATTTTAAAAACACCCTACTCAAATAACTACAAAAATTGTTTATGCTGACAAGTACCTAATTTATTTATAAACACAAAGTCTTTTAATTGTATAATTACTTCAAAACTTTTGTTGTAACTGACTAAATCATAACTGTTAAATAGAGATTATTAACACGCTTTTATTAGCTGTTGAGTAATAACTATCCATTCCAAGTTACTTATTTAATATAGGTTCAATAAGATTATTTTTAACACGCTTTTATTAGCATGGATTGTATCTATGTATGTATGTAACGGAATCTTTGAGCTTAATTTTCACCGGTTTCTAAAAATTTGATCAACTTGAAACTTTGCACACGTCTCAAGGACCGATGACAATGCGATAATTTGATAATAGATTTATGAGTTTGTCACAGACTAAAAAATGAAAAATTAATAATAGTTTAAAAAAACTAAAAAAACACGCTTTTATTGCTAATGGAACTAAAAACTAGAAAATAATCTTTAATGACAAAGAGTCTAATATTAAGTAGTAGAAGATCGGACAATCAATCATAGTGAATCGCCTCTGCATCCTCTGGGGTGCATTTTACTGCGATTCATAACTATCATCTTATAAATAGTTGCCAATAGAATGATTGTAATATTTAAAATATCGAGCACCCCACGATTTTTACTCTAAATTGAATTATTCTGTTAATAACTTAAATTTTATTATAATTTTATTTTGAGGCGATTTACTATGATTGACTGTTCTATCTTCTACTACTGTAATATTAGACTCTTTGTCATTAAAGATTATTTTCTAGTTTTTAGTTCGATTAGCAATAAAAGCGTGTTTTTTAGTTTTTTTAAACTATTATTTATTATGATGAATTATTGTGTAACATGAATTTTAAAATTTGTAGGTTTCCAAACCTTTTACAACCTCATCTTTTTTTTAACATGTGCAAACCCCTACTAGCAGTCACCCCACCGGGGTGGTGTGCTAGAAACGGATCGACTAAAACCACATGGTGTGCCATTCTGCGCCTGTAATGGGAGGATAAATTCTCTATTTAGGCGACGTACGAAAGACGCGGGCGTCGCCGCCTTGCGGCTGGCCTTTGAAGCGGATGAAGGGGAAAATCCGTCTCGTCCACCCGCGACCACACTCAGGGTGGTACGAGGCGCTGGTAAGCGCATCTCCGTCGCCCGGTTCGCTGGCGGCAAATCGGGTCCAAGTGGAGATCGTCATCCCGGGCCTTCTCAGCCTCTTCCTTCTGTGAAATGCCATCTTCTCAGAAGCCTTTGCAAGCTCGCCTGATTCAATGAGCAATAATATTGATGTTATTAAGATTTTTTGAGAAAATCGACACAATTTCTCGATGATCCCCTTAATATTCTTTGTCATGAATTGAAAAAAAACGATTTCGATTGTCTAGTGCCATTAGGCAAGATCTACACGACTTTATCTTGTTGAAATCGAGGCTGAGAATATGGTAAATCTACAAGTAATGAAAAGAAAAGGATGAACAATGTAATGTGTAACATCATTTTAAAATAAGTGAAAAAGTAAGAAATTTATATTCTATTTCAGTATTTTAATTAAAATATAAGAAGTATATGACGCATGATGTACACGGTTGTGGTAGTTTCTCTTATCCCCGCTTTCAGCGTTACGACGTACAAGCGAAAGCATAAATGTTAAAATATAACTTTTATTAACATACTACCGTATAGCTCTACAGTTTTAACATTGTTTAATTTTGTGAAAAATATACAAATAGGTTTTGAGTACTAAAATTAGGCAGACATTGAAGAATCAAGTTTTTTTGGATTCAACTCTTTACTTAGCAAAATTTCTTTAATAAAATCTTTTTCTTTCGATATACTCCCAACATTAATATTTAATTCCCAAAGGGCCCGATTGAAGATTATTAGAAAGCGATCTGTAACGTAAATATGAACAAATAGTCAACAAAGTGTAAGCATGTCATATCTCTTTGTTGACCCTCCAATGATGGTGATCTATGCAAGTGTTATGCTTAATAATTCAACAATATGTTCTAATTCTAATTCAAATATTGTAGTTTAATATCTCATAACTTTGACAGTTATGTAGACCCGTTAATGGTTAATTCTACGTGTGTTTAGTTATATAAATATTTTTTTCACAAAAGAAGAAAATACAACAAATGTGTAGTTCGTGTTTTAATTTAGCATATTCCTGAAATAAGACATTGTTCGTTATGTGAATGGAAGAATGGAGGCGAGCGTTGAAGCGTCGTCGCTTGTATTACCTCACCGAACAAATATCGCACGCTGCGAGGCTTGTAATAATATACAGCTTTGTGAACCTTGTATTTGTTTGCCTATTGCCAAGCCTCGTACATTCATACCATCGTTACCTGTGTTCTATACATCCAACCCATTTGTACTTAGCATGGAATTTCACTTTAGTTACTCACTTAGTATGTAAAGCTAATTTATGTATATTTTATAGGTTTCTATTTTATAAAGTAAGATAAACTGATATCAGTAATATTTTTGTTTAAAACTTCATAAGAAAACATATAATACTTCTTTACCCATCTATGAAAGGTTTTCTAATTAGAGGTAGATCAAGTTTACAATATGAACTATTTATTTGTTGTGGATTACTATAAAAAAATTCCAAATATACAAATTTTAATTTTATCTCAGAACATGGCACTTAAAATCTTTCCAAATACTTAATCTCGTCGGGTTTTTTTCTCATTGACTCTAGAACTCGGTCGTCAGTTCATATTCATTACAATTCTACATAACTAGCTGAAGCTATTAACGGTACGTATTTATATCGAAGCGTTAAGTATATTTGCTCAGCGTGACTTCCAAACATAAAATGCTTTAACTTTTACAATATACTCTCTTAAATACCTATTTAATTTTTATAGTTTACATTCTTTGACAATAAAATGAGAAACCCGACGTTATTATAATACTAGTCCGTATTTCACATACTATTATAATTGCGATAATTGGAACGAAGTTCCTTACGGCAGGCTTGGAGGGGATAGGGATTTCGCTGCGGGACCGAACAGAAAAAAATGTGATAGTAAAACCGTAAGTGGAAAAAGTGCGTGGAATAAATCTGTGGAAAAAAGTGCGTGGAATAAAACCGTTAAATGAGACGTGCGCAGGCGCGAAAGCGCGTCATGTGTGCTATTTTATTATTTTAAGGAATTTATTATTTTATTTCCTAAAATACTGAATTTCCTAAATACTTTCTTGTACTTAAATAAAAACTAATCAGCAAAATTTAAGAGAAAAATCAAGAAAACCTACATAAAATTGAGCACGATTTTTTTGGCAAACTGTGTCGATTCCACATTATCCGAAGGAACTTCGTTCCTACCTGGTGTCCCACGACAACATTCATTTTTTTATCAATAAATGTAGCTGGATCAAAATAGTTGTTTCTTCTTATCCAATCACCAATATCTCATACACATTGTAAGTCTGTTTCTGGATCGGCATAAGCCATAAATCAAAATTATTTATAGATATCTGTTATAATCTCGACTATAATTCACACCGCTCATTCAGATCTGAGGGGTTAAAGTTTTTTCATGCGTTTATAAAACTTGTATACCGAAAAAGCAGCAAACGAAACCGAAACGTTCATTTATATTGCTATGAAACTATTCTTATCTCAACCACAGATCTTATTATAGCCGCACTGTTATTATTTGAGCAATCGGGTCGATTTCTTGTAACCTTTTATTGTGTTCTATAAACCAAGGAAAGTTTGATTTACGCTGTTTTTTGAAGGTTTGGAGTACACTGTGATATCATTTTTTGGCTTACAATTTATATGATAAAATTTGTATTTTATCGACACTCTTGACCCATAAGCCATCAGTTCAAAGTCTGAGTTGCAGTCTGACTTACCATCAAGTGACTTGAAGTCTGCTTGTTAGCTATCCTATACGATAAAAAAGATTAGTAATAAAAATAGATTTATGGTGGCCCGCTAAAGGAAAATTAAAGTTGTTAAAAATCAACAACGATCTTCCAACTTAACTATATGTTTCCACAGTACATCAATAGTTTACGTCATTTGTTGAAAATAATAACAGCTTAAATCCAATAATAGCATGTAGTTTGAAGCCACGATAAGGATTTGTTTTTCTCACAAAGGGTAAAAATGCAAACGTAGAGTTACCCAAAACTAACCACTTCTATGGGAATGAAATTCAAAAGAAATTGACAGTACGAGAAACCCAAGGTTTAATACAAGATAAATATGTAAAAAAATTCGGTATACCATTTGGGATTGACGTCTTATTGCTGAAACTATGGACTCCTGTAACTCAGTCATAGTCCAAAATAATATGCGATTTTAGTGAAATTTTATCTTCACCGTAAATTTGCCGGAATCTGTATTCTTTAAAATATTATTAAGAATAACTCGTTCTTTAATTTAAGTATTTATTTTAGGTATTTCCTTTTTATAGGTAGTAGAGACACGCTGATTTCAGTATGAACGGGTCGGCTCGACCGAGGCAGTACTACCCTCCCACAGAAGATCAACCTAAAGCGACAGCATTCGTGCTGTCGTGTTTCGTTGGTGAGTTCGAGACTGGAGGCCCATTGATGCAGAGGTGACAGTTGTCGTGGTAAGTATGTGAAATAATAGGTCACGGCGACTGTAATGCCTTTTACGTAACCAAACGAGGCGTGAAAATGCATCTTACTAGGCCGCCATAGTGTGGGTTACCATACTGCATTGTCTTTGTGTCATTCGCAATGAGTATGGTGACCACAGCTCATGAATTCTACTCGTGCTTTCCATCAAGCAGAGTAGAGTCACTTTGGAAGGCTATTAAAATTAAAAAATAAATAAAAAAATAGTTATTATAATGGGTTTCTCTATAATGGAATGATATCACAAAAATCATAAAAGTTCAAAAGACTAGTCATAACTACAGCAATAAGCAAAGATTTGGAGATTTCATTAAACAACCTACTGTCGTTTAAAAATAACGGTGATGACCAATTAGCCATAATAACATTTCTACTTTATAACGATCATAAATGTGTAGAATAAATTAAAATTTTCGAACCTTATTTCAAACCGACTAACACTATAATGCAGAATAAACAAAAGCGTATGTGTGAATGGTCCACTGCTATAGGTTGTTGATGACGATGTGAGAATGGCACACAATGATGTATAGATAAATATGGAAAGTAGTGCAACAATAATTATTCTATGCATAATCTATAAAAATGTTAAAGTGTTGTTGTGTTTAAACAAAAATAAGAATATAATACTCCACTTGCTAAAGTAAGCGATGCTCATATATCATATGAATTTAGGAATTGACGATAAAAAAATAGATTGATACACTTTATTGGGCACCGTAACTAGGAAATATACAATGTATAATAGAATACAAACAAAAAAAAACTGGTTCAATGGACAGCGTTATCGCAGTCTGCAATTTCTTCTAGGCAATCTTTAGATGAACTGTGCCATATCGTATTATGTAGTTTATAGTGTATATTTACAACGTATGTGTAATAACTAATATTACATAGCAAAATTACACATACATACATATGTATATACGAACACACATTCATACACTTACATGTGTAAATAATATATATATAGATAAATGCACATGCACGTACCCATACAAAACACACTTCTTACACAGATAAATAGTTATCCTTGATGACTTTTTTACAAGTATTCACTGACTGTGCCCAACTTATTGCTTCTAGTAAAGAGTTCCATAGGCGTGCAGTTTGCACTGTGAAAGATTTAACAGTAAAAGATTTGGAATGTGTTTGTATTTCTAAAGTTCGATTTTATGATTTGTCGTGTGGTTCCGGCAAAGAATAGCACCACCCCATCTCGTCCCGTAGGTGTCGTAAAAGTTGACTAACGGATAGTACACCAGAGGATGATCAGCAGCTTCCTACTCAGTACACCATCTCACTGCGATCGCCAACCCGTATGCCAAGCGTGGTGATTATGGCAAAACCCCCCATTATGACAAGCACAAGAGAGAAACGGTCCCTAGTCCCCGGCAACCCTGCTACTCCTGGCTACAATAGCAGTCTAGGAAATGGCAGGGCAGGGAGGGTGAAGTTTCTCCGGGTAAGATCAGGCTAACACAAAAGACGACTTCACCTGGCAACATATAACACACGCACATTGCGGACCAACGAGAAAATGTTCGAACTGGAGGAGGAATTGAGCAGGTTGCAATGGGATATTTTGGGTTTATCGGAAGTCCGTAGACAGGGGGAGGACTCAATAATACTGCAATTCGGCAAATTGCTTTATTTTCGAGAGGGCGATCATGAGTCCCAAGGCGGTGTCGGATTCTTGGTACATAAGTCCCTCATAAATAACGTGGTTAAAATCGAGAGCGCGTCGTCGAGTTTTGCGTACCTTATACTCAAAATGACCAAGAGGTATTCGCTGAAGGTTATACAGATATACGCTCCGACCGCGACACACCCCCATAATGAGGCAGAGACTATATATTACAACACTATATATTACATTAGTAGGGCTATACATACATATGTGCAACACTTACTACACCATTGTACTACACCACTTCAACGCAAAGTTGGGTAAACAAAATGGCGATGAGCTACGGGTGGAAAAATTTGGAATTGGTTAACGACATCACAGGGGCCAACTACTAATGGAGAGGGAGGGCCTTTACATGATGAATTCCTTCTTCCAGAAGCGTGAACACAGAAAATGGACTTGGATGAGCCCAGATGGTTTTACTAAAAAATGATATCGACTTCATCATGTCGACGAAGAAGCAAATATTTAATTATGTCTCTGTGGTCAATATGGTTAAAACCGAAAGCGATCACCGTCTGCTTAGAGGCACATTGTCTATCAATCCAAGCTTGAAATATCGTGGTTGATGAAGTCTACGCTCCGACCGCGTTAATATCAATGGCGAGTATATCACCCACCTTCGATTTGCTGATGATATAGTAGTCATGGCTGAAACCGTGGCAGATCTTAGCACTATGCTTGATGACCTCAGTAGAGTCTCTAAACGAGTGAGTTTAAAAATGTTCAAAAATTATGTTGAATGCCCATGTCACACTCACTCTAGTGAAAATTGAATAATCTACCCTCGAAGTGGTTGACGACTACGTGTATCTAGGGCAATCTATCCACTTAGGTAAGTCGAACCTCGAAAAAGAGGTCAATCGTCGAATCATCAGCTAGGTTGGGCAGCGTTCGGGAAGCTACGTGACGTTTTCTCGTCACAAATATCGCAGTGTCTCAAGACAAAAGTCTTTGACCAGTGTGTGTTGCCAGTGATGACTTGCGGCACAGAGATGTGATCGTTCACTATGGGTTTGATAAAACGGCTCAAAGTCACCCAAAGAGCAATGGTAAGAAGAATGCTCGGAGTTTCTTTGCGTGATCGTGACGAGCCAAGGTCACCGATATTGCCAGTGAAATTGCTAAACTTAAGTGGCAGTGGGTGTGGCACATTACACGCAGAAACGATGGCCAATGGGGCCATAAAGTTCTGGAGTGGTGACTGCGTACGCGTTTCCCACGCAATGTTGGTAGGCCCCCCACAAGATGGTCCGACGACCTGTTGAAGGTCGTGGGAAACTGCTGGATACGGGTGGCACGGTACCGGCTGTTGTGGAGAACCTTGGGGGAGGCCTATATCCAGCAGGGGTGCTTGGCTAGAAAACCTCCACGTGGTGCACCCTGGTAACGTTTACTATGGTGTTCATCACTATCAACGGCTAATATTCTAGCACAGAGGAAGCTATTTTCTTCGGCAATTCGGCCGAGACTTGGTACAATAGAGCGGGCGTGTCTGTCGGATTTTCTGTTGGTTCTTCGCTCTTCGGAGCAATGAGGAGGAAAACCTCCTGTAAAATAAGGTGGAACCTTTGCCAGGGTCGGAGTTCCTCCGCTCAGCGGTGGAAAAGATAGGTCGGGCTCGGTGTGCACTTAAACTGCCACCGTACAGGCATCAGGAGACATAGTCTTCCTGCCGCCGTCGACATATCGTTGTCCCGAGTTGGAGTCTCGTGACTCCAATCGGGGACGAGGGTCTTGCCATAGCCGCCCAGACTGCGAGAAAGAAAACCTCTATAAATATTACCCCGAATCCTGTGTTCTGGTGCGTGACCAGGGGATGCATGGCTGATGAGTAGTTCAGTCGCGAGCGCACTCCCAGCCGAGGCACCTGCGGACCCCTCGGTTGGGTACAAACTTACGTTTGCCCGGGTATTGGGGGATCTCTGTCCGGGTCGACTTTTAATTCTCCCCCACGCGTGGGAATAGTTATGAATATGGGCATAAACAAAAATTATAACAAAAAAGACGAAGAAAAGAAAGAGAAAAATCAGAATTGAAAGCTCAGGAATACGGACGACTTCTCGACCAATGAGAAGGAACGTGTGACGCTTGTCTCGCTCTCAGAAGCTAATCTTGCTTCAGAGAACCGAAGAAGATCGGATCAACTACGTTCGTGATCCGCTATTCCGATAGACAGATGTGACTCTAGCGCAATAACTGAGACGCTGGGATGGAGGTGGAGAATCAGGATAACCGAAAACACAGACGCTCTACAGACGACGAAGGAGATACTTCTCAGGAGTGGTTGCCTACTTAGTGCCTCCCAAACCAGTGGCTAGTAGCCGCAGAGAGAGGTCACGCACTCCAGTTTCGGTTCCCTCAGGCTCTGTATTCACTAAGGTGACAGCCTACAGGCGCGTCAGAGTGGAGGGTGAATATGTAGTGGTGGAGGAAATCGCTAATCTCCTGCAAAAAATTCGGGCGCCGACAGTGGAAGAATTGGCAGCCCAGGCACCGGTGTCCCTGCAGGAGAGGGCGAATGTAGCTGTGGCTATCATTAACAAGGTGGCCACGAAATCTACAAACCTTCAGGGTTCATTTGTTAGCGCCCTTAAGGACTCCTCCTCCACCATTGCAGAGGTTGTTACTACCCTCATTGGGGATGTAGCTCGCCTACAGGCGGCTAACGATCGCCTGACGGGCCAGGTGGCTGAACTGAGCACTCAATTTGCTCACTTTCGGGCCCAGACGGAACACCCTGAACGACAGGGTCGGGTTTCAGAGCGACCTGCCCCCAATCACGATTCTGGTGACGTCTTTGATACCCCTCTGCGTCAAATACTTGACGCAGTGGGGCGTCTGTTGGACGGACGTCTCGCGGGCCTTGAGGCGAGGCTACCTCCAGCGCCCGTAATTCGGTCGCCACTCGCAGCGGATGGAGGCGAAGATCAACCGATCGAAGACGTCACCGCCGGCTCCGCTTCCCGTTATGGGCGGTCGTGTATCGTATGCGGCGGCAACACTTACGTCCGCCTCTGTTGTTACTGCAAAGATAGCTAAAGCGACAAAAGTGGCGACAAATGCGGCTGTGGCAAAGACAGCTGCTCCCAAAACTGACCTAAAGGTTACAGGACTGACGAGAGCTGAGTTCCCTCCGCTTCTCACTTCGACATCTATATCTGACCCCTCTACTTCTGCCCCTTCAAACGATGGGTGGCGGGTAGTCGGGACGGTCAAGAAGTCCCGAAAGCGGGGTAAGAAGGCTACGCAAAAAGTAGCCTCTACCCCACAGTCGTCATCGGTGGCAGTGGCCACCCAAAAGAAGCCACGTAAACTACAGACGCCAAAGACTGCGGCTGTGGTGATCACTGTGTCACCGGAGGCGGCAAATGGCGGGTTATCCTATGTGGCCGTATTCAAGAAGGCTCGGGATAGTCTCGCCAATCAATCGAGTCACAAATCACAGAAGCTCGAGTTTTGGAGCTCCCTGGGGCTGAAGGTATAAAGACGGCTGATACTTTTGTCGAAAAGCTACCGAGTATATTTTCAGATACGGATGGTGTAAAGATCGCCAGGTCCACCAAACGTGCGGAATTGCGTATCACAGGTCTGGACGAGTCCGTGACGGTTGAGGATATGCACGTGCAGACGGTGCAGCGTGAACAACATCGGGGTTGGCACCATCCGTACCGGTCCAGGAGGCCTTGGTGCGACGTGGATAAGCTGTCTTGTAGCGTCAGCCAAAATTTTGGGCGATGCTGACAAGATCCTCGTCGGTATCGTGAACGGCAGAGTCACAGTTCTGGCGGTGAGACCGATGAGGTGCTTCAAATGCCTGGCCACGGGACACACTCGCATCAAGTGCGATAGTTGTTTCGACTGCAGCGGATTGTGTTTCCGCTGCGGTCGACCGGGGCACAAGGCAGCAGAGCGCTCTGCCGCCCCTCACTGCCCAACGTGTGCGGCAGGCAATAGGCCTGCCAATCACCAGATGGGACAGGGGGGCTGCAAACCTTTCCGCAGTATTCGGGAAACGTCGGAGGCTAGCCAATCGACCCAGGCAGCCTCCGATGTAGTTCGTGCGTCAACGTTGTCACATATGGAGGAGGCTGTAGAGATGATTTATTAATGGATCGAATCTCCAGCCTCCATGTCCAGACGAACTTGAACCACTGTGCCGCGGCGCAGAACCTCTTCCTGTAAACCATGGCACAGTGGTCGATTGGTAATGCTGTAGCCGCGGAGCCCTATTATCTTCCTCCCCGTCCAAACTGGTTGGGTGACCGGGACGGCTCCGTGGTAGTCGTCGGCTCCATGGCGGCTCATTCCCCGCCCTTGTCGCTAAGAGACAAGGGCTCTGGATATGTTGCTGCTGAGTGGGGGGGGGATCACCATATATGGTATATATTTCTCCCCTAACCGGGGTTTAAGCGACTTCGAGGCTTTCCTCAATAGCTTGGAGACCTCAATGCGGTGACTAATGTCTGGGCACGTCCTAGTGCTGGAGGGCTTCAACGCAAAATTTGCGGCGGCGGCTCATGTTGTGCCACAGGGGTCTGTCCTCGGACCACTTCGGACCACTTCTGTGGAACATGGGATACGACTGGGTCCTTTGAGGTCGTCTTCCCCCCGGGCTGGGTGTTACGCCGATAATACATTAGTCACGGCCCGGGGAGCGAACTTTCAAGAGGTGTCACGCCTGGCCACCACGGGAGTCTCTTTGGTGGTCAAGCGTATTGAGGCGCTGGGGTTACGGCTGGCCTTAGATAAGACGGAGGCCCTTTTGGTGGTCCACCACCCGGCGCCTCTATCGTAGTCCATTCGGTCCTCGTACCGGTTCAGGCCCAGATGAAGTACCTACGCCTGATCCTCGACGGGAGGTGGCTCTTCGACAAGCACTTTCGACAGCTTTCTCCAAAGTTGGTCGGCGCTGCTTCTGACCTTGGGCGACTTTTGTCGAATTTGGGTGGAGCCAGCATCGCGACGGGGTCGTCGTCGACTATACACGGGGGTTGTCCGGTCAATGGCGCTGTATGGTGTGACCGACCGCCCAGAATAGGGCTCGCCTCTGGCGCCCTCAGAGGATATTGGCGGTTAGAGCCATACGCAGTTACCGCACCGTATCGACGGAGGCGGCGTGCGCCTTGGCCGGAACTCCGCCGTGGGATTTGGAGGCGGAAGTGCTCACCGAAGTTTATCGACGGATGGCTGACTTCCGGGCGGGTAGCGGCATACGGCCCCCGAACGAAGAGATACGCGAGTGGCGTGAGGCCGCTCGTCGAGCCACGATGGCTCGTTGGTCGTTCCGGTTGGAGACTCCTCGTGCTGGTTTTGCCCTCGTGGAGGCTCTCCAGCCGGTCATCGCCGAGTGGGCAGGGTAGCAGCATGGGACCCTTTCCTTCCGACTGACGCAGGTCCTTTCCGGGCATGGTTGCTTCGGGAAGTATCTGCACTTGGTTGCCAGGAGGGAATTGAGTCCCGCCTGTCACCACTGAGACTGCAGTGAGGACTTGGCTCAGCACACGCTAGCGGTTTGTTCCGCCTGGGCGGCGCAGCGTGGGGTCCTCACTGCAGTTATTGGAAGAGATCTCACGCTACCGGCCGTCATACGCTCCATGGCCGGTAGTGACACTTGTTTTACCGCGGTCGCAACCTTCTGCGAAGACGTAATTTCGCAGAAGGAGGCGGCGGAAAAGGCCCAGGAGGACGATCCCTACTCGAACCCGGCGCCACCGGCGAGCCGGGTGGCGGAGGCGCTCGTCCCAGCGCCTCATGCCGCCTTGAGTGTGGCCGCGTGGACGGAACGGGTTTTCCCCTCCATCCGCTGTAGTGACCAACCGCGAGGAGGTGACGTCCGCGTGTGCCGTACGTCGCCTAAAATAGAGAGTTTACCAATAGATGGAGCCCGCAGTAGCGGACAGACGCTAGGAGGGATCTGGATGTCGTAATAGCAGCGGTTCCCGGATCCCTCCTATCTCAGGCGCATTTAAAAAAAAAAAGGTCTACGTCCGGCAGTGGACGTTTTTTGGCTGAGAAGAAGAAGAAGAAGATTGTATGATGACCTCAATTATCGTGTAGGTGTGTCATAAATAAAGACAATTTTTTTTTTTAAGATATAGAAAATGAAAATATATTTGCAAATACTCTCTGTACAGGTGGTAAAAAGAAATAAATTAATTAGTGATGGTAGTACTGAAAATAAAAAGTAGCAAACGCTATCCTGTGAAATTCCAGTGGATATATTCAACCAGATAAAGTAATTGTCATTAATGAGGGTATATTGCCAGCGACTAGGTAACCATGAAATCAGTCAACAGCTCATGGAGATATGTTGAGAGAATTTAATAAGACACGAAGAATATCGAAGTCAACTGTGTTGAAATCGTTCCTCAATTCTAGTAGACAAAGCACAATGAACTTTGCATTCGCTATTCTGACCCTTATATCGTCTATTTTATTAACGATAGTGGTATTTCTGCTGTGGCCGGGACGGATACCAGATTGGAATATAAGAGAATTTGATATGTGTAAGGAGATTTTTTTCTGCAAAGAAATGAATTGAACGGGTTTTAGATGAGGTGTTTAAGGATCTTTGAATGAAAGGGTAAGATGGAGATAGGTCAATGTTCGGAATAGGTTACGGGGTGCTGATTCTAAAGAATAATCTGAGCCTCTTTCCATTTTGATGGAAATACATCGCTAATGATGGATTATTTCAGTATACGGGTGATTATGGTTAAAATTTGATCAAGAATAAGGAGGACCACGTTGCGACTGCTAGAAACAGAGCCAGCATGCGATATAATGGACCGGATACTCTTCTCAACATCATAAACAGAACCTTGACTAAGAAATAAAAGAGGGTAGGCAGGAGGATGAAAATGTGGAAAGATAATTTAGTGTATTAGTTTTGGTTATCTTAATAAATTCAGATAAAGCAGAAGACTAAATTACTAATATTTGCCTTCTGATCAAATTTTGACTACAAAAATTATGTCAATAATAAAAACTGTACCCTTAAATGTGTACTGTTTGGATTTAATAATGATCCAATTATTTAACAACATTTACATTTTGTTTTGTAGTGGTTTTTTTGATTAATGATTGAAATGAATATGAGACTCATTAATTATGTTGCGCAGTATGATTACATTTGCATGATTGACAATCCCGTAACTAATTATATTAATATCGTATCGTAGATCATATTTAATGTGACTAGTGACATGTTACTTGCCAATATGCTTATGTTTTGAATTTAATAATACGCCACTATGTATATATTTAATTTATAAGTAGATTTGGTAATGAAATTTGATTATTCTAAACTTTTTCAGAAGTTTTATTTCATTGACCAGTATAACTTAAGCTGACACTGTATAGACTTTCGTATCATGACAAGTCCTCATACATATATTTAATTTCACCTTAACAGAAGCAGGCCAGTATAACGGTGCAACGCACTCTAGAGGTAGGAAAGAAACACCATGGTCTCTACCGGGGGACCGTTTGTAAGCTATTAGCACTCTGAGGTCCATCAGGGTACCAGAGATTTCCTTCTAAGTGGTTTTAAGTCGGCTGGAGATCAACATAACAATCACACTAGTTGTCTAGTGTGGAGTATTCAAGGGGATTGCGGTACAAACAAAAAATATGTCCACATACATTAATACTGGGTTCCTAAATCTTTAATAAGTATTTTTTATAAAACTTAGATTAATATATTAAACAAAAGTGAACAATCTTTATGCTTAATCTAAATATATATAACTCAAAGGTGACTGACTGACTGACATAGTGATCTATCAACGCGCATCCCAAACCACTGGACAAATCTGGCTGAAATATTTATTTATTTATTTATTTATACTTTCTGCAAATAAGTTACAATGCATAAGGCGGACTTAATCCCGTAGGCATTTTCTTCCAGTCGACCTTTGGGTAATGCAGAGATGCGTGTAGCAGGTGTAACATCAGAGCTAGTGGTGTTGATTTTTTAATTTGCGAATAAATAATTAATATAATATAATATTAATATAATTAATAATTTGTATTTTGTAATACATAATGATATATATATGATATGATATATATATTTATATAAATAAAAGGAAACACATATCTACATACATATACATAAATATTCGTACAATGATGAATAGGCCAGCAATTATTCTGATGACTCCGTCAACAAGTCTCCGTAAAGCTTGCGTACTCTAACCTTAAAGGTTAATGGGTTAACACACCTTCTTATCTCTAGGGGGAGGGCGTTCCAGAGATTTACAGCTTGGACAGTAAAGGACGAATGGACAATATGGGAATTATGTGATGGGCAGAGAAGGAGGAGATTATCGGAGGACCGAAGATTTCTGTCATGATTAGAGCAGAGAGATTTATATGAGTGGTTAGGTAAGTGGGTGGGTTAGGAGAGTGGATGAGGGAGTGTAACATAGTCAACGCTCGCAAGCGGCGGCGCTGTCTAATAGGTAACCATGACAGTTGCCTCCGATAAGTGGATACATGATCATACTTACGTAGGTTGAATATGAACCGAATGCAATTGTTGAGAAGTCGGTCTAATTTGTTGAGCAGATCTGCATTCAGGTCGAGGTAACACACATCACCATAGTCGATGATTGGCAAAATTAAGGCATGCACTAGCATAATCTTAATCTTTATGGGGAGAAAGTTTTTTAGTCTATAAAGACCACGTAAAATATTCGTGACCTTTTGACTAACATTGGTTACCTGAACATGCCAATTCAGAGTTCTGTCTATATGTAAGCCGAGGTCCTTAACCGATAGATTGATGGGCAATACTGTACCGTCATATATGATACCAGTGACGGCGTCAGGATCAATTCTACCCGTCATTCTGAGACTCCCTAAGAAGATTGCTTGACATTTACTCGGATTCACGTTTAAACTGAAACAGCTGGACCAGTTTTTTATGGTGTCTAGGTCGTGGTTAATGTTGATTATAGCTTCGTTTAAGTTTTCAACTCTCGCATGTGAGTAGATCTGCAGGCCGTCTGCATACAGATGATACGAACACCGCAGTTGGTGAGTTATGAAGTCGATAAATAACGAAAAGAGAAGAGGGGAAAGAATACCGCCTTGTGGTACACCAGAGTCTAGTTCGGCCTACAGTGATGACGAATTATCGGTTCGGACAGACTGCTGGCGTCCACGAAGATAGGATGAAAACCATTCCAGTGCATCATCGGAAATCATGAAGTAGGCAAGTATTGCGAGTAAAATCTCATGGTTCACAGCATTGAAGGCGTTTGAGAAGTCAATTAAAGCTAGTACAGTTATTTTGCCTTCCTCCATTGCTGCCTTAATATCAAGTGTTACCTTGAGCAAAGCTGTCCCTGTACTACGTCCGGGTCGGAATCCCGATTGATACTTATTGAGTAAGTTGTTTTGATGAATGAAGTGAGACAGTTGCTTATGTACACAGGCTTCCAGTATCTTGGACAGGAAAGGAAGAATGGATATTGGACGGAAATGGGAAGGGAGGGAGGGATTAGGTACTTTAGCCAATGGACGTACATAAGCCTTGCGCCATAAGGAGGGAAAGGTGTTGGAATCAAGGGAATAGTTAATTATGTGGGTGATGGTGGGTAAGAGCTGGTCCAGGATAGTGGTCACCATAAAACGGCTAATGTTGTCATTACCGGTGGCTTTGAATTTGATAGAGATAAGAAACTGCCGGACATCCTCTGATGCAACTGGAGAAAAGTCAAAGGAGTTTAAAGTAGGTCTAGGCAGGCGGGCCACGAATTGGATAGTTTGGATTTTGCTTTGATGATCCAAGGTAATAGAAGTGGTGAAATGACGATTGATATCATCTAAAGCAACGCCCATTGAAAGATCCACGTGGCGCTTGCTACCGATGCCAAGAGTCCTCAAGGACTTCCAGATGTTGGCAGAAGAAGATGTAGAAATGTTATCGAGAACATAACGGCGTTTGGCATTACGTATCATCTGATTGCACTTGTTTCTAGCAGTTTTGTAGGCAAGCCAGGTATCATCACTTCTAGTTCTTTTAAAACGCCAAAAAGCTCGGTCCCGGCTCCCCATTGCGCTGCGTATGCTATCTGTCAACCAAGGTGCGGGAGGATATTTTAATTTGATATTCCTCAATGGCGCATGAATATCATATAGGCGTAATATGTTTTCGTTAAATATATGAACTTTTTCGTCGATAGTGACAGCTCTCGTTAAGGGTTCCTAGTTTATGTGGGAACCATCTTCTCGGAGTTTGTCCACATTCATACGTCCAAAACAGCGCCTGGACATCATTTTCGGTTTAGACTTTGGCGTTTTAATCTTGTACGAAAGATATACTAGATCATGATGTGAGAAACCAGGTGCTGGATGCTGGCCATGTGATGAAACTTTTTCAGGGGATGAAGTAATTATAAGATCAAGCAAGGTGTCTTCTCCATTTAGGTTGTGATGTGTGGCGTGAAGCGGTAAGCTATGTAAGCATGTAGATTCGAGTAAGTCCAGCAGTTTACGGCAGCGGGGGGAACTGTGACACAGCAGATCAGTATTGAGATCGCCCATGATGACGTGATGTTCATACTCGGACCCCAAACATTCTAAAACCGGTTCGAATACGGTGAAGTGATCGGTAGCCGGGGGACAATATATGACACCTAGAACAAGTTTGGTTCCTCCAACAGAAACCTCAAGGAAGAGATACTCAGCGGGTGAGTCAGGAGGTGATTTCAAGGCAAGATTATAAGAAAAGTCAGGACGTAGATATATGGCAACACCACCGCCCCTTTTGTTTACCCTGTCGTTCCTGATGAAAACATAGCCTGGTAGGGAGTAAGAAGTGGAAAGAAGTTGGGGCTTGAGCCATGTCTCGGAAATCAATATGGCGTCCACGTTTGAACCATTGAAGGTTTCCCATAAGTCGCTATAGTGACTCGATATGCTTTGAGCATTTATGTGGCAAACGTTAAACAAACGTGGACACTTTTGGTTAAAAATACTGCGCAATATATCCCCGAGGGTATCAGTTACCGAAGTAAAACTTTCATTTGCTGATGAATTTTCAGAGCCGCTGGCGGAGTAGTAGGGGTCAATATCAGTCATAATGCAGAATATAAATTAAAATAAATATTAAAATATAAATATAAGTAATATTATTGATAACGTATATTACGAGCAATCAAAATTGTTAAATCAAATGAAGGAATTCAATACTCACGTCAATGCACCACCCGCCGGCTTACACTAGCATTTTTGGAGTATAATAGCAAGAAAATAATATTGAAAAAGTGAGAAAACATATAATATAACATTCGACAAAGTAGGTCAGTTTTAAAGTAAAAGTGAAAAGTAATAGTTTTAAAGACGTCGATGATCGATACGAGAATATGCGTGAATATGGAACGCATCGATTAAAGAACTGTAGTCTTAAACGTCAACTGACAAACATTGACACTTTAATTACCTAGTTTTGTTGTTGTTACTATAACATTGTAAAATAATGAAGGTAGAAAATAGTAATAGAAATTTACATAAAATGACCTTGAAAAACAGATTTAAGAAGCATTGAATACTATAGAAACCTGGAAGTTAGTTTTTCTTTGTAGTATTTTTGGTGATATTCGGCAAACTACTGGCATCCAATGAACTGCTGCCCTTCGCTGTACATGCATTTGGATGTTCCTGAATCAACGGTTCCAGTTCGGCCAAAGAGGTTATCTTAACCCGGCCCCCATCCGGCACCTTGACGACTATGACACCTTCTTGAGTCCAACAACCCCTGACACCAAAGTGGAGTCGAGCCCGGGCAAATGCCGACTGTCTGGTCCTGGTTAAATATTCCTTGACAGTGACGTTCGTGCCCTTGAGCTTAGTCTTCAGTTTCCAAACAGCAGATTTGAAGTCTAAGGTTGAAAACCTCACCAGTATAGGCCTCCTGTGATCCTTCTTAGGACTGCCAAGTCTGTGACAACTTTTGATGGACGACGCTGTATAGTGCAGATCCAGCCTACCACGAAGAAGACCGAGGACCGATTCAGCACAATTCTCGTTGTCAACTTCGGGAACTCCGGTGAAGATGAGGGCTTTCCGTCGATGTCTGGTTTCAATAAAAATAAACAATAATTTTTTTTTTTTTTAAAGAAAAAATAATGCCGACAGTCTTAGAGCACTCATCTATCTGTTTTCGTATCAAGCCCAGCATGCTGAACATAAGCTCACGGAAGGTTCTAAATTCTTCCGCAAGTCTACCAACAGTGTCTTTAGCTGGTGCATTGCACTGTATCTGTGCCTCAAGCTCACCCATTCGTTTTGTGAATACTTCTTCCAGACTCTTCTGTGCAGTTCAATGAGTGCTAGTTGGGACATTCTTATATCAGTGTTCTTGTCTTTCGTGTTGTAAATTACTAGCGAGCAGCTGACAGGTGGATATTCTTAAAGATGTTGTTGTCACATCTATAGCTCTGCCAACGTGAGTGTGAGCAAATTACTGTAATTAACACTGATTTCACTTATATAGATTGCAAATAAAGTATTAATTTAATTTATATCGATTTTTCATTCAGGAGCACAAGTGTTGGGGTTTTATACACCTACCCGAAAAAAAACCTGCAGATAGATATTATGACGTAGGTATACGTTAAGAAAGGATTTTGATCAATTCTATCCCCAAGGGGATAAAATAGGGGATAAAAGTTTATTTGAAACTTTGTCAATTTTAAACCAATTGGGCTGAGACTTTGCATGCATAAAGCTACTATGACGCACACATCCCCTAAGAAAGGATTTTGATAAATTCCACCTCTAAGGGGATAAAATAGGAGATGAAAGTTTGTATAAATCTTCTTAGATTTTCGACTGATTGAACTGACATTAAAGGTTGGAGCTACTATGATAAAGACGTTCACTTAAATAGGATTTTGATAAATTTAACCCCCATGGGAATAAAATAAGGGACGATGGAAGAAGTAAATGTATTAGTTTGAACCTATCAGTACTCAATGGAACAAATAAATTAAGACGAACAAAATATATTTTAGATCTAAATGTTCACAATAAATGGCGTTAGTAGTATTTTAAAACACGCTATCGTTGTATTGTGACTGAGTTTCATATATCCGATGATGAGTGGCCGCCATATCTTATAGTATATACTATACCTAAATATTGCTACCGGATTATATTTGACGATATTGGCAGCACGTTGTCAAACACCGCATATGATTCGTGAACTTTTTGCTATCATTTTATTGTTCTGCCAGGTTTCCGATCCCCTGTCTTTGGGAAAAATACAAAGAATAACTTTCTGAAGACATTAAAAAACAACTGGAAAGGCAAGGTGACGTGGATGTAGAGCACTCATCGGACCTGATATTTAACAAATGCCTGTCGGTATTAGAGGATGCCGTATTATCATTAGGCAGCCATCCTCATAAAGAGTATGGATTACCTCAGCCAATATCATCATTTTGAAAATAGAGAGTACGTGAAGGAGACCAGTTACGATACAGTGGCCTTAGAAGACGCAGTAAGAAAAAATGAAGCATCCTTGAATGGCGAGCAACAGGAAGTTTACAATAAAATTATCACAAGTGTAGATGCAAATGACGGTCGAATATTCTTCTTAGACGCTCCAGGTGGAACTGGTAAAACCTTCCTTATTAATTTACTTTTGGCGAAAGTAAGAAGTAGGTACTCACGGCATTGCCCTGTATGTGGCATCGTCCGGCATAGCTGCTACATTACTCGAAGGTGGTTGAATTGCTCTTGCTACTTTTAAATTTACCACTCAATTTAATCACTGCCGAGATTCTCATTTGCAACATCTCCAAACAAAGTAATTTTGCTGAAGTTTTAAAGAGTACAAAAATAATCGTGTGGGACGAAATAACGGTGGCTCATAAAGGTGATATTGATATAAAGGGTAATACAAAACTAATGGGTGGCGTAACAGTTTTTCTGGCCGGTGACTTTCGGTAGACTCTACCAGTGGTGCCAAAAGGAACCAGAGCTGACGAAGTAAAGTCGTGCATTAAGAAATCTAATTTGTGGACTCAGGTTAATATTTTTAAGCTCTAAAAATACGAGAGCACATTTGGGCAGGGATGAATCTTTTGGTAGATTTTCAAATCTTCTTCTTAAAATCGGAATTGGTGATTTTCCATCGTTTGATGGAATGATAACCATCACGGAAGAATTGTGCACAGTTGTTACTACGGTTTATGAATTGCTGTGTAAAATTTATCCAGACATTATTCATATACATGACAAGCCTATTGAATGGTTATGTGAGCGTGCCATACTTACTTCGATCGCAGCTAAAGCTAAAGAACGATCAAGCAGCCGCTATCAACGATATCCTACTCATGTCGTTTGAGGGCGACGAAAAGGTCTATACTTTGATTGATACTGTGGTTAATACAGATGATACTACTAATTACCCTGTAGAATTTTTAAACTCATTGAAACCGCCAGGTTTGCTTTATCATAAGCTTATTCTGTTGTGGGCACTCCAATTACATTGTTGCAAAATTTAAAACCACCAAAACTTTGTAACGGTACGAGACTGCAAGTGAAAGCGTTACATCGCAATATAGTGGAAGCCACTATGTTAACTGGGTGTGCGAAAAGAGAAACTGTATTTATACCACGAATCCCATTAATACCTAAGGATATCCCGTTCGAATTTAAACGATTACAGTTTCCCCTAAAAGTCTGCTTTGCCATGACAATAAACAAATCTCAGGGGCAATCTCTCAAATTTGCGGATATTGACTTGGCAGAACATTGCTTCTCTCATGGACAGTTTTATGTCGCTTGCTCACGAGGAAGTTCACCAAATAGTTTGATAGTTTTAGCGCCTAATGAAAGATTAGTTAAGAATATTATGTATAAATAAGTTTTGTAGGCCCTAATTTTTTACAAACGCTAAACAAAAGTAAAACCGCAAAAACTATACCTAATTAATAATAATACTTCTTAACGCGAACGAAGTTGCAGGCAAAAGCTAGTTACATATATAAATCATAGTAATGAATTTGTGTTAAGTACCGTTTGTGTTGCCAATCTAGTAATCATTATTGGAATTAATCACTTCACAAAAATTCGCTAAAAATTATTGTGGTGCACATTTTTTGGACATTCACATTGTTGATATTTATGTAAGCATATCATTATATAAATGTTTATATGTATGTTAATCTAATATTTAATCGCTTGGAATCGTTCATTATAACGCATCTGTGATAAAGTTTGAAAAGCGCTGAGAGGTAATTGATTCGTGTAAGCCAATATAGCAATCTACGCACGTTACTCAAAATTTATAACGCGAATTTCTCTCAGCTGTTACCAATCTCGTCACACGCTGGTCGTTGGGAAATTTCTGATGCCAGCGATAGAATAAATAGTATAGGATAATGGCTGCTTCATGAACTACGGCAGCGATTTTGAATTATGCGGGTAGTTGGGATTGTTCACAGAGAGATGCCACCATTGTGCGAATAACTCTAAACGAGATACGTAGTTGTTAGTGTAAGTTAATAGAGTACATTCGAAGTTTTGATTGTGTATTATTACAAATAAGGGATACCGATAAGTAACTTAGTGGACTGCAGTAGGCTGATGACGATAATAAGTAACTAGCAAACTATTACTAACTACTAGTACTACTAACTCGATAGTTTGATGAGTCGGTCTCTGTTATATTTTATATTTTCCTGTTTCAAACACTACTGTTACTGGTCTAGAAATAAATATAATTTTTTAAAAAATACTGAAACAACAAACACAGAGAATATTTAAACTCGAAAATTTTAGTCCCTTGTGGTAATTGAGCTTACAACGTATCAATAAGTAATGTGCTATGTGCGCCTGTCTCATAAGTAACTATGTGCCGCTGTTTTGGCAAGAAAAAAAGGCTTTGTGTATGTATGTGTCTTATTTTGGTTATTTTCACTCTTTCTGTTGTATTTCATCAATTATAAAATATATCTTTGTCTCTCATAAAGTATCATTTCCAAATGACAAGAACAAAATTTAAATTATATGTATGAATAACTGAAATTTGACAGAATAATAATATTATGTAAAATGTTACCTTTGCAGGGTCCTGGTGGTTTCCTGTGACATAGACAGAAGCACGACGACCGAGAAGCGTTCGACTGACAATCGAACTGCTTCGCCGACCTGACATACGATCTTGCGGGACTGGCAACATCTTCTTTTTTCTTTTCAATACACAAACGTACACACACACAAACACACGCACTTACACACACAGATTATTAATTTTCTAATTTTCTGACTACCATCGTTTCTTTACTATCAAAGAGGCGAAGTATTTATTAATAGGTACTATGTATTTATATATTTCTAGTAACCTTTTAAGCACTTTCCGAAATACTTCTATCTAGTTTACACGCAGGCACTATACTTTTTTTACATCTATTCTAATTATGTGCTAATTATAATGTCAAGTCTATCAATTATTTTTAATAAAGCTATAACCTATTGTGTTGTCGTATATCTGAAACAAAAGAGAAAATAATTAAATGAAGAAGAGGAAATAACAATGACAATTAATGTTATTGTTTCTCTTACATAGTATTATTTTATATTAGGTATTACAAAATAAACTTACATTAGACTTATAGCTAAGAAAAATATAGAAAAACATATATTTTTATTATGTTTTAGCTCATGTAAAACTTATGAAGGGTAAAGTTGTGTAGGTGTGACGGTAACCTTTCCGTGGCCGCCACTCAAGAGAAAATGACATGGGTTCTTTTCAAACACTTGTTACAACGTATAGGATTCGCATGTTTATTATATATGTCAACGCTAGTGTAAAGCAAACAGTTTATGGACAGAGAATGTAGTGACTTTGTTCCATCAACAAATATTTTGCTCTATAAGATACTTCAAAGAGATATTTTATTTTAAGAAAGATGTAACATGTACATATTTATTTTATTTTAAATTAATTTAATAGTTGGTTAAGGAAAAAAATATTAATCATTACACATACGAGTATTATGGCACCTAACCTTTTCGCTACAATTTGGTTTATAAAAATGATTATGCACCAAGGAAATTTACAGACAGAGTTAAGAGTTTATTAAATATGTGTTTCAGTGTCACATATATCTGTTCACATTAAAAATTATTGTGAACAAATGAAAGTATTGGTGTGACTATAACAACATCGTATGTTAAACAGATTGCTATTCATCTCAACTATTTTCCATTGTTTTTAATTTCGACAAAAGTAGGATTTCAACCCATTTATCACATTCAAGTTCTGTTAACATTGATATAAATTAATTGTTCTAAAACAGTAAAACTATAAATAAATAAACTTAACAAAACACAGTACGTGAAACATATGTTATTAAAATAACATTTTTATTTAATTTGTTTAATTTGATCTATCATTGTATCGACTGTTATGTCATGATAGTTTAACTTAGATACTAGACATCTATAACTTTACTTAGTCGTTTTTATCTAATTGATAACTTTATACATACAGAATTTCTCAAAAATTTAGATCCAGATTGTAAACTCTTAATGCGAGACTCATGTACACATAAATTGACAGCATAGTTACAATTTGTAATCGAAAAAATTGTTATAAAAGAAAATAAAACCATATATCAATTATTTTCAAAATTATACATTGTTGCCGAGATTTTTACACTCGATAACTGCCATATGCAATAAAGCTACAAAGCTGTAAAGTTTGCTGCTCTAGTAATAAAATACACAATATTTCATCGTTATGATCGCAGGTTGGGCTAAAGTGTAGTGAGCAGAAAATATTTTAACTTATTCTCTAAGGACTTTTATAATAAATAAACTCAAAAAGTCATGAGCGAAGAACATATTATGTACTTTTGTATATATAATTCTTCGTGCTATTTTGTTTAATTCTATAATAATCATAATCTCTGAATTCATTCTGTTTTGCTTTTTACTTTTGTGCTAGAAGTATCATTTTTTATTACATCAAAAATTTTGTAGCCGTTCCCTTCATAGGATTCATTTGTACTCGTATATGATACTTATTATATTTTAAAAAAATGTGGTGTATTTAAATCTAAATTTGGGCAAGATTAATCTAAATTTCGGGTTTAACGAGGACAAAGTCGTTTTCATTTTTCGTTATTAGATAAAACTTGTAAAATATTGACTTTCAAGTTTATTTCGTAGATATGGACTACTGTTTTGTCTACAAAATTCGATAAGCATCATTCAATATCTTGCCCTTCAGATATAGAAAATTTAAGACAAGATAAATTAAAGAGAAAAACTTATCTAGGGTATATTTTAGCACAATTTATACTCTTAAACATTTTTATTTAAAATTAGTTAGAAATATAATAGGACACAATACCAAATTTGGATATTTATGATATACAAACAATGTAAGACAGACACTTAGCGGCCTGTGTTTCAATTTTCCTCCAAGAAAAAATAACGAAAGTCTTTTTTCTAGGATTTGTGAGCTCAGTAAACGAGCTTGAAAGCTTCCGTGCAACCATTTGGTGTGGGTTTTTGGGACGCCGGAATCTACCGCAAATGTAAATGCAAACCTTCCCACGCAACCTATCAGTCTATATTAGACGAGGTTTTTTCGACGGAGTTTTAGGAAATAAAACTTTGTTTGTGTGTTGACTGTAAAAGTTAAAATAAATTGTACTACAATTCTTACAAAGAATGCATTGAATAAAGTGTTAATATAATAACATCTAGATGCATAACAGATAGATAGACAGCTTTAATGAAAAAGTGACCGTAAACAGTATTTGATTAAAGTAAGATAATTTGTTTGATGATCTGTACCTGAAAGAGTGCTGTAATGATCTATATATAATAACCTTATTCTTCTTTCTATTCTTAATCTACTTCTTTTATGTTCCTCCTACAACTCTGACCTCGTTAACTCTTCGTTCTTTGTTCAGGTAGTACTATTCTGTAATTCGCTGCTGCTCGAAATTATGGTATTCACAAACTACTTTACATTCAAAAAGAATGAACACGATCTCCTTCTTAACGAGATTGTAGAATTATCTTATCAATAGTTTGTACACCTTACATACAAGTTGTCACTGTGTATGAGTATAATCTAAGTATGACTGTATGTACATTATTTATGACTGTATATTGTATGTGTTTATGTACGTATAAGTTTACTTATGTCGCATATTTTTATTGATAAAGTAACATCTGTGTGCCTCCCTTGTAATATTTCTACACCACCCTAAGGTTGACTGGAAGAGAATGTCTTGGGCACTAGGGTGGCCAATGTCGGGGCCTATCTTCGCGATAGGTCCATATCCTATGTAGGTCGGGACGGCGAAGAACTTCAAAGGGAGGTCACATGTGGGGTTCCCCAGGGGTTGATCTTAGGACCCCTTTTATGGAACCTCACGTATGATGCGGTCCTGAGGACCAGTCTGCCCCTTGGAGTGAGTGTCCTCTACTACGCGGACGACGCTCTAGTACTGACTAGGGGGTATGGCTTCCAAGAAATCCTGGAGCTCGCCGAGTTAGGGGTGACCCGTGTCGCCCAGCGATTTGGGTCTACGGGTTGCACCTCATAAGACGGAAGCCCTGTGCTTCCACAGGAAACGCGAATGTGTCGTTCCTACCAACTCGTGTATAAGAGTGGAAGGAACGAAGGTCGAGGTCGGTCGACACATTAAGTACCTCGGCCTCACCTTGGACAGTCGCTGGAGCTTCGAGGAGCATTTCGAGCGGATGATCCCACGAGTTCGGGGGGTGGCGGGCTCCCTACAAAGGCTGTTGCCTAACATAGGGGGCCCGCGAGAAGAAGTGCGCCGCCTCTAGTGCACTGCTACAATCCATGGCTCTCTACGGAGCGCCGATATGGGCCAAGCGCCTATCGGCTTCCTTCCGCTGCAGAACTAAGCTCAATCGAGCGCAGCGGGTAGCGGCCATTCGGATCGTACGAGGATACCGCACCATCTCGTCTGAGGCGACAACAGTCCTGGCACGTTTCCTGCCTTTTGATATCCCGGCAGATATGGATGCGAGGGTTTATGACCGTATTCGCGCTATCCGCCAGGATGAGAGCGGGGAAGACCAGGACGAGTTTGAAATGCGGCGGAGCGCTCACCGACAGGCATTGGCACAATGGTGCGCGCGGCTAGAACAGACACAAAATGCGCGTCAACGCGCTATCGGTGCCGTTCTGCCCAACCTCGAAGCTTGGGTAGGTAGGAAGGAAGGTCGTGTCACCGCGACTGACCCAGACACTCACCGGGCATGGTTGCTTCGGTGAGTATCTGAATAAGGTCGGACGCGCGGAGACGGCACACTGTCACCACTGCGCAGCCGACTGGGACTCTGCCCACCATACGCTGGAGAACTGCCCCGCGTGGGCATCTGAACGCAGAGCCTTAGTCGATGAAATAGGACGAGTCCTATCACTGCCAGCAATCGTTGCTGCCATGCTGGCGAGTGACGAAAGCTGAGCCGCAATGGTCTCTTTCTGCGAAGCTGTTATGCTCCAGAAAGAGACCGCTAAACGGGATCGGGAGAGGACCGATCCCGAATTGCTAGAGAGTGGGGACCTCTGGTGGCAGATTAGTTGCTGCGGTCTGCGATAGGATAATTTGTTGCGACCTGGTCGCAAAAATGCGATCGGGTCGCAACAAATTATAACAACCAGACTGATAGGTGGGGAAGCCTTTGTGGTGTCCTCAGGATAGGGTCTGACTAGGCGCGGCGTTGATTCTGGAGGGGACTTGAAATAACATGATCCGGGTCCCCTTCAGAGAAGGACACCTTAGACCGGCCGCCGGGGTGGTTTTTAGTGGCAACACCACATGCTCCTGGCTCCTGCGTCCCCGAGAAGTCGGAGATCCGAAGGGATTTTCCAGCCCGACAACAAAAAAAAAAAAGGGCGGCCAATGTACAAAGTGTACAAAAAATCTAAATAAATAAATACAATAAAGACAACATTGAACTATATTATATTAGGAGTATCGAACCATGTTCCATTATGGTTAAAATGGTTATATATAGCGTTAAAGTATGAGCTAATTGATATAGAACTTTTGAGTTTTTAAGTGTTCACACACCAACTTAGCATGTTTATACATACATTTATATCAAGAAAAGTATGTGACATCAGTGAAGTAATAATTTAGACATAGCAGAGGCTCTACATACATAATTCTAAAAAAAAAATACAAAACATGTTAGATGATAGAATTAAATTAAAATGTACTAAAGCACACGTGCATTAACGCACGATTGTCTTTTCGTGTTAGTAAAAATTTAGTTTCAGTTTTCTTTCAGTAATGGAAAAATAAAAAAAAAATAATAAAAAAAAGATAATATTGTAATTTAATCTCAGTCACATCTTCCAAGTCCTTATTATTACCAAAATTATTTGGGGTTCGGCTACTAGTTCAACTGGATTTATCTGAATATCAGATTTTTCCACAAAGCAACTATCATTGGACCACCGCAATCTTGTGAGTGAACTGAATTCGAATGTTAAACTAGTTGTCAGTATAATTGAGGGCACTGACTTCCCAATAAAGACGGCTTAACGTGCTTTCGGAGACACGAGCGTGAACACCACCGGACTTCCTGTTTTTAAGAATTTCTTGTAAAGAAAAGCCAAGAAAGCTTTTGGCCGACTTGGGAATTTTGCTCAAGATCGTCAGTCATATACGCTAACTGCTAGATCAAAGAGGCAGTTATGTATTATATTATACAGAAGAAGTATTCTATTACATTTGTAAAGACTATTAAGCATCCTTCATTATACCAACTTGATACTGATACAAAAAAATTTCAAAGAATCCCAAGGCATTTTAGAGATTCATAACAGAGGAACGCAAGGGTGACCTTTATCTATCTAGTACAATGTACTCGAACGACTTGAATTAGAAAACGGGGTCCGTTATTGCCTATCTTTTTGCAAGGTACTTTTCAGTTGTTTATAGTAACAGTGCTTCTAACCACAACCCATTACACTCCAATTGAAACAAATTATAACGCAATTTTTTTTTTTTAACGTGTGGAAACCCCCTCGGGCCGTCACCCCACCGGGGTTTACGGCGGGGTGGTGTGTTGGAATCGGACCGACTAAAACCACACGGTGTGCCACTCTGCGCCTGAGATAAGAGGGATCCGGGAACCGCTGCTATTACGACATCCAGATCCCTCCTAGCGCCTGCCCGCTAATGCGGGCACCATCTATGGGTAAACTCTCTATTTTAGGGGACGTACGGCACACGCGGACGTCGCCTCCTCGCGGCTGGCCATTGCAGCGGATGGAGGGGAAAACCCGTCTCGTCCACCCGCGGCCACACTCAAGGCGGCATGAGGCGCTGGTATGCGCGCCTCTGCCGCCCGGCTCGCCGGCGGCGAATTGGGTCCGAGTGGATATCGTCCTCCCGGGCCTTCTCCGCCGCCTCCTTCCGCGAAATTACGTCTTCGCAGAAGGTTGCGACCGCGGTAAAACAACTGTCGCTACCGGCCATGGAGCGTATGACGGCCGGTAACGAGAGATCTCCTCCAATAACTGCAGTGAGGACCCCACGCTGCGTCGCCCAGGCGGAACAAACCGCCAGCGTGTGCTGAGCCGAGTCCTCACTGCAGTCGCAGTGGTGACAGGCGGGACTCACTTCCCTCCTGGCGACCGATTGCAGATACTTCCCGAAGCAACCGTGCCCGGAAAGGACCTGCGTCAGTCGGAAGGAAAGGGTCCCGTGCTGCTGCCCTGCCCTCTCGGCGATGACCGGCTGGAGAGCCTCCACGAGGGCAAAGCCAGCACGAGGAGTCTCCAACCGGAACGACCAACGAGCCATCGTGGCTCGACGAGCGGCCTCACGCCACTCGCGTATCTCCTCGCGCGGGGGCCGTATGCCGCTATCCGCCCGGAAATCAGCCGTCCGCCGATAAAATTTGGCGAGCACTTCCGCCTATCCCACGGCGGAGTTCCGGCCAAGGCGCACGCCGCCTCCGTCGATACGGTGCGGTAACCGCGTATGGCTCTAACCGCCAATATCCTCTGAGGGCGCCAGAGGCGAGCCCTATTCCGGGCGGTCGGAGCCGCCGTCCACACCGGCGCACCATACAGCGCCATTGACCGGACAACCCCCGTGTATAACCGTCTCGTCGCAACGCTGGCTCCACCCAAATTCGGCAAAAGTCGCCCGAGAGCAGAGGCAGCGCCGACCAGCTTTGGAGAAAGCTGTCGGAAGTGCTCGTCGAAGAGCCACCTCCCGTCAAGGATCAGGCCCAGGTACTTCATCTGGGCCTGAACCGGTACGAGGACCGAATTAACTACGATAGAGGCGCCGGGTGGTGGACCACGACGGGGCCCATGGAACAAAAGGGCCTCCGTCTTATCTAGGGCCACATGTAAGCCCAGCGCCTCAATACGCCCGACCACCAAAGAGACTCCTGTGATGGCCAGGCGCGCCGCCTCTTGAAAATTCGCTCCCCGGGCTGTGACCAATGTGTCATCTGCGTAACAAATTCCGCCCAGCCCGGGGAGAAGACGACCTCGAAGGGCCCAATCGTATCCCATGTTCCACAGGAGTGGTCCGAGGACAGACCACTGCGGAACACCGCACGACATGAGCCGCTACTTCAAAGCACCGTCTCGGTCCTCGTACATGACGGTATGCTCCTCAAGATAGTCTGCCACAAGCCGCCTCAGGTACTCTGGCACTCTATGGTAGCGGAGGGTTTCCCTGATGCAGCTAAATGGCAGACTGTTGAATGCGTTGGCGATGTCCAACGACACCGCCAACAGCACGCCGCCACAACTCACCGCCTCTTTGGTAACGGCCCTCAGGCGCAGCACGGCATCGACCGTCGAACGCCCCGCCCGAAAACCAAATTGAGCGTCCGACAAATCGGGGCCCACCTCGCAGAGGTGACGGACGATGCGGGCAGAGAGTATCCTCACAAACAGTTTACCCGCCTCGTCCAGCAACACGATAGGCCTATAGGCCGCTACCGATTCGGTTGGCCGTCCCGGCTTCCTTAATAGGACCAGCTTCCCGCTTTTCCAGCACTCAGGGAAGGGTCCGGACGCCAAGTTAGCGTCCAGGACCTCCCTGAGGCGGTCCAACATGTGTTCGAGGGCTCGGGCTAGCACTCGGGCAGGTATCCCGTCCGGCCCGGGGGCGGTGTTCTTAGAACGGATCCGTAGAACAACCGCCCCTACCTCCGTTTCCTGACGGGCGGAAAATTATCTTCGTTCAACCCGTCGTCTTCGACCATGAAGGCTATCGACGGGGGTGTGTGCCCCGCTCGCTGTGGGAAAAGGTCCTCGATCACTTCCCGCAGGAAGCTGGGGTGGAGTGTCTCTGTAAGGGGGGGGCCCGACGTGCAGAGCTTTTGTCACGCCGCACGATAAGGGCGACCCCAGGGGTCACAATCGAGACCCTCCAGCATTTCCTTTCTCTTAATTTCTTTGGCGCGGCTGATGGCCAGCTTCAGAGTTTTCTGCGCCTCTCGGTACTCCTCATGAAGCTGATCCTCCTCGCCTTCTTCGCGGTGTCGCCGCCGACTACGGGTGTAGGACCTCCGGCCGGCAACATCTGATGCGGGGCATAGCCGCATCACAGATCTGCGCAATGGCATCGCAGAAGCGACCAGCCCCCATGTCGACCTCCTCGGTCGGTGCCTGCGGAGACAGCCAAGAGTGAATAATGGCCGCCTCCTCTAGTAGGTCCCCATTTAGTTTGGCTACAGCCCACCGCGGAAAGCGAGAAGAACGCCGCGCCGCGTGACCCCTACTGGAGTCCTGGGACCGCGAGAGCTCAAATCGGATATAGAGATGATCCGAGAGCGTCTCAACCTCTTCCAGGACGCGCCAGTTCCTTACTCGTCCGGCGAGGGCAGGGGTAGCGAACGAAAGGTCCACTATCGACCCTCCCTGCTGTCGCACGCACGTGTTGGTGGAGCCCCTGTTTAGTAAACAGAGGTCCAACAAGGCCGCCCACTCCTCTACGGCCTCGCCCCTAGCGTCCATCCTGGGGGAACCCCACGCAATGGACTTTGCGTTGAAGTCCCCCAGCACTAAGACGTGCCCAGACGTTAAACGCCGCATCGAGGTTTCCAAGTTATTACGGAAAACCTCGAAGTCGTTCAAACTCCGGTTGGGGGAGAAGTATACACCATATACAGTGATCCCCCCCCACTCGGCAGCAACATATCCAGTGTCCTTGTCTCTTAGCGACAAGGGTGGGGAATGAGCCGCCGTGGAGCCGACGACTTCCATGGAACCGTCCCGGTCACCCAACCAGTTTGGACGGGGAGGAACGTAATAGAGTTCCGCGGCTACGGCAACACCGATCGACCACTGTGCCATGGCTTGCAGGAAAAGGTCCTCCGTCGCGGCACAGTGTTGCAGGTTCGTCTGGACTAGGAAGTTGGAGACTTGAGCCATTACTCGACCGTCTCTACAACCTCGACGGCGACGATATCGACCCACGAACGACCTCAGAAGCAGCCCGGGCCAACTGGTTAGCCCCTGACGCCTGCCGAGAATTTCGGGAAGATTTACAGCCTCCCTGCCCAATCTGGTGATTGACAGGCTTGTTGTCCGCCGCACACACCGGGCAGTGAGGGGCGGCAGAGCACTCTGCCGCCTTGGGTCCCGGTCGACCGCTGCGGAAACATAATCTGCTGCAGTCGAAACAACTGACGCACTTGGCGCGTGTGTGCCCCGATGCCAGGCATTTGTAACACCTCATCGGTCTCGCCGCCAGGACTGTGATTCTAGCGCTCACGAAACCGATGAGCAGCCTGCCGGCGTCGCCCAACATTTTGGCCGATGCCACGGGACAACTGATCCACACAGCGCCAAGTCCCCCCGAACCGGGGCGGATGGTGCCGACCCTGATGCTGTCAGTGTTGCAGCCCGTCTTCTCGCTAATTGCAACGCGTACATCTTCGGCCGTCACAGAGTCATCCAGGCCAATAGTAGGCCTGTCGATCCTAACACCATCCGTGGCTGCAAAGATTCCCCTGAGTTTCTCGGCGAACCTGTCCGCCATCTTTGCGCCTTCAGCCCCGGGGAACTCGAGGACTCGAGCTCCCGTCTGGGCAAGGCGCAAACTGACCCCTTCAGTCCCGAAATCAGTGGCAAGACTATCCCTGGTCCTCTTAAATAAGGCCGCATAGGACAGTCCGACATTAGCCGCCTCCGGTGTTACGGTGACCACCACAGCCGCGCTTTTGGGCAGCTGCAGTTTACGCGGCTTTTTTACGGTAGCCACTGCAACCGATGGCGCCTGCGGGGTAGAGGCATCTTTTCGGACTACCTTTTTACTCCACTTTCGGGACTTCTTAGCCTCTCCGACTACCTGCCAACCATCGGTGGCAGGGATAGATGTGGAGGGAGCACTTGTGGAGGTGCCGGGTACAGCGGTTGGAGTGGGGAGCGGTGGGAACTCCGCTCCAGCTTTTGCCGCTGTTTTGGGCCCTAATCTCGGTGCAGGCGTCCTGGCCGCTGCTTTCGCCACTTGTTGTGCCCTCGGAGCAGTTGCGGGAGCAGCGATCACCGATGCCGCCGCGGCATAGGACACGCGACCTCCCACAACGGGCAGCGCTGACGGTGCCAGTGTGGCCTTCAGTATATGTGCCGCGAGCGTCGGCTGGACAACGGGGGCTGGAGGCAGCCTCGCCTCCAGGCCGGCGAGACGCCCGTCCATCATACGCCACACTGCGTCCGTAATTCGGCGCAGATGGGCATCAGAGATGGCACCGAGGTTGGGAGACGCAGCAGGTTGAGACGGGGTCGAGGCCGGATCTTCTGCCGGACGAAGCGCCCGGAATTGGGCGAACTGAGCGCTGAGCTCAGCCACTTGCCCCGTCAGGCGGTCGTTGGTTGCCTGGAGACGAGCCACGTCTCCAATGAGGGCGTCTACGACCCCCGCAATAGCGGAAGAGGAGTCCTTAAGGGCTCTCACAAAAGAGCCCTTAAGATTACTCGACTTGGTGGCCACTTTGTGAATAATGGCCACCGCCACGTTCGCTCTCTCCTGCATAGACGACGGTGTTTGGGGAACTGAATCCTCCACCATCGGCTCTTTAATTTTCAACAGGAGATCAGCGATCTCCTCTTCCGCCAAGATTTCGCCGTCTGCCCTGACCCGTCTATAAACTTCCGCCTTACAAAAGACGGAGCCTGACGGGGCCGAGACTGGGGTTCGTGACCTCCCTCTACGGCTGCTAGTGACTTTAGGAGGCAACATCTCCTGGGATGTGTCACTCTCCTCATCACTGGAGCGTCCGCGTTTCCGGCTGACACACAGCTCCGTCTCAATGAAGTCCAGCACGTCCGTCCTCACACTAGAGCTTCCACCCGCGGTAGACTTGGAACGTAATCGCTCCGATGTTCTTCGGCTCCCAGCAGTCATAATAACTTCTGGGAGCCCCACCGAAGTAAGCATCCCAATCAATGTTTCCTCGTCGTTGGAAGAGAAGTCCTCAGACCTTTTCTGCTTCCTACCATCTATCTCCTTCTTTCTTTCCACAGTTTTTAGGTTTTTGTTTGATTGAAATTCCATTATTGAACCCGCGAGATGGGGAGAATAAATGTCGACCCGGGCAGAGATCCCCAACACCCGGGCAAGCGTAAATTTACGCCCAACCGAGGGGTCTGCAGGTGCCTCGGCTGGAAGTGCGCTTGCGACTGAACAACCCATCAGCCACGCATCCCCTGGTCACGCACCAGAACACGGGATTCGGGGTAATTTTTTATAGAGGTTTTCTTCCTCTAGTCCGGGCGGTTAAGCCAAGACCCTCGCCCCCGATCGGAGTCGCGAGACTCCAACTCGGAACTGCGATATGTCGACGGTGGCAGGGAGACTATGTCTCCTGATGCCTGCACGGTGGCAGTGTAAGTACACACCGAGCCCGTCCTACCTTTTCCACCGCTGAGCGGAGGAACTCCGACCCTGGAAAGGATCCCACCATCGTGATTTTTTAACCAAGGTTTTCATCCTCATTGCTCCGAAGAGCGAAGAACCAACAGAGGATCCGACAGACACGCCCGCTCCGTTGAACCAAGTCTCGGCCGAATTGCCGAAGAAAATGGCTTCCTCTTCGTGCTAGAATATTAGCCGTTGGCAGTGATGAACAACACCATCGCCAACGTTTCCAGGTTGCACCACGTGGAGGTTTTCTAGCCAAGCACCCCAAACAAGTTACAACGCCATGCCTTAAGGTATGTACGTTTCACTGAAAATTACATTCTTAGGAAACAAAACAGTTGAGCATTTTAAAGGGTGTCTTGATGATACCTCCCGTATTTATTAAATGCTGTGGTTCTGCTCAAGCATTTTAAGATTAGCATTTAAGATGACATTTTTCCTAGCAAATGAAAAAAAAATCTAATTCATCCTCATATTTAAAAAAGATGAACAAAAACAAAAAAATATAGTCCAATTTATTAATTAGCATACGTATCGCTTGATGTCTCCCTTAGATACTAAATTAATAGGAACAGTGGTTAATTACTTAAGATTAATTAAATAATGAATTAATAAAAGTTCATATAAGATTAGATTAACCCGGGAAATAATTAATGCCGATACTGGAAAACGCAGAATACATGTAAAAACTAGTCTTAGACAGTATAGTCTTAGAACTGATAATAAAGTTATTGAATCTGATTTAGATGTAGGTACAGCTTTTGTAAAAAAATTAATGAATATTCTAGTCTCGAAAATAGAACCATTGAATTCATCTCCCACTATTATAGGATTTTTATTAAAAGAGAACAATTAAAATTGTGTCAATGATGTAAGATTTTGTTGTATCTCATGATATGTTGTTGAGTAGAAACATATTGTTAAAACATTCAATGCTCTAATTATCAAAAACTACCGACCTTTGGGTAATCCCGGTCAAATAATCAAATAAATTACTATTACCGTAGTTGTCACAGTTGGCCTTAGTTTTCAATAAGTGCATTAAATGTGATACCTGACCTTATGAAACATAGTAAGATCATCCCTTTATTTAAGACGGGCAGCACTTTAACAAAACTTATATTCTACACAGGAAGTAATTTGGTTTCAGAAGAGTTCGCTCTGCAAATGACGACGGTGTAGAACATTTGAAAAGCGTATTTAGTGCCTGGAAAGATAAATTAAATACGTTAGGTATGTTTTTGTGATTTATCTAAGATATTCAATTGCATTTTTCATGAGATATTAGTCAGGAAGTTGTATCACTATAGAGTCACTGCCTGGGATTTTCTTATTTCTTCCTTGGAAAACAGGATCCAGAAAGTGGAGGTTAATGATCTGAGGTCCCTGTGGTCTCAGGTCCCTATGGGGTTTCTGCAGGGCTCAATTCGTGGCCCGTTTTTGTTTATTGTTTAAATTAATGACCTACCTAATCAGATAGAAGAAAATAGTGCAGTGAAAAGAACATTGTGCTATTTGCCGATGACACTTCTATTTATTTAAACTTAAGCGATAACAATCAGTTATTAATGATGTAAACACTCTCTTTATTGTCCTAAACTGGTTCAATATTAATAAGGTACTTTCGAACGAGAAAAAAATTAGATTTTCATGCCTATTGTTAAACAGGAAAAAATCAGTGTTCTAATTAATAGAAAGGAGTTGGATTTTATGGACACCACCAAGTTTCAGGATATTACTCCACACTCTAAATTTCAGTAAGGCTCACATATTGATTGAACTGTCGAAAAGACTCAGCTCTGTAGCATAAACGGTTAATTAAATTCATCAATTCATCAGGTAACTAGTGTAGAAACAGCTAGACTAATATATTTTAGCTATTTATAGTCTAATGACATATGATATTTTGTTATGGTGAAATGCTGCTGACATTCAAAGTAACTTTGTGTTACAGAGGGGAGCCATTTATAATCTTGGCATTCACTGAGGGATAAGCTTAAGGAAGTTGGTATCATGACAGTCGCATCCCAATACGCCAATATATACATTTAAATTAGTGTACATACATTGAGAAAAATATTCATTAATTCACAAAATTTTGCGACATTTATAATATCAATTCTAGAAATAAAAATAAACTCGTACTACCTACCAACAATTAGACTACAAAAAATTAGAAAGTATTTTCAATGTCAGAGTGTTAATTCTCCAATAAAATACCAAGCAAATTTTCAGAAATAAGTATTAATAAATTTAAGCCCATAATAAGACAAAAACTATGTGAAAATGATTTGCTATATAGTTGCAGATTATTTACGTAAATGACAAATATGCTTGGGATTGTTATTGCTCACTCCCGCATTTACGTTCCTATCATTGTTGTTATGTTTGGAAGTGACGTAAATTTAATTTTGTTATTGTATTTTGTGTTTAATTTGTTTTCAGTATATTTATTTTTTCATTTCAATTTGAATTCTGAAGTGAGTTATTTTGTATATGTAAATGTTAGTATAGCGTAGGCTTGTAAATTTAGGTTGTATTTAGTAACTTTCTGGTGATCTTGAGTGTTGCCACGGTCTATCAAAATGCCATGCTGGCGGTAGTGTTGCGTTTCGGGCCGTTAATCTTTACTAATGATGGTTTGGGTTCACGATGACTGGGACTCGTATACCGTCTGTTTGGACAAGCCAACTCAAAATTATGATCCTTTCTTCAAAAAGCCAACTCGGACCCTGCACTTTACTCGCATAATTGAATTTTTTTATGTAATATTGTTTACGGACTTAAATAAAAAACACCTCTGTGATTTGTTTCGATATTTTTTCTCATTGTGAGTCTTGAAAAATATCGGTACCTTCTAACCGTTAAGTCCGTGTAAAAATGGCTATGAAGACTTACTTACAAAAATAAATTCATTATCTCTGGTTATATACCACGCATCACACGATGTAGAGAAAGAAGTCACCCTTAGTCTTCAGCTTCTATTCTTGAAACTCTTTAACTTCTTCCTTCTTTCTTAGCTACCTATTCTATTTAAAATATACTCAACTTGTCTATAATCAATTCTCAAAATAGCTTTTTAAGAGAATAGCGTTACCTCTTTATAATTTAGTTTTCACCATCGTAATACACGCGAGTATCAATCAAAGTTTATTTGACAAAATATAGGTACATATGTGTATTTCTGTATACTACAGTATACAATATTTTAATTTTAAATATGCAACAGCGTAGTTGGGTAGCAGAATAAATTATTGCCCTCGTAGCTAAAATGTCTACTTACAAAAAATATATACAGTACAGTTCATTCGTACGTCAACTACAGAGTTGAGGATTCTGCATATTTAATCACTCAGCTTGATGCTATTCAGTTCAAAACAAAAAGAGTGTGATATCTCCGTCAACGTCAGGTAGAAGACTCATTAACTTCGGTAATACGTGAGCTTAGTGTACGGTGGTCGGGTATAATCGTCGTGAATTAAATGCGTTCACAACCATCTAATCCTATGGCCTGCATAAAAAATCAAACGTTGAACACACATGAACACTTTTTAGGTATACATTATTTTGAACATATTGATTGACTAACTGAAGTTTTAATTTATTTAAGGTTCACAAAACCTGATCAAATGAGATTGGCCTACAGGTAAATATTAATCAGCAAAATAACACAAAACTAGTACATAATTGCCGGCTGATATTAATGTACTTACATACGAGATTTTTAAGAATATTGAACATAAAATAATTCAATAAATTGTGTAATCGCCATAAAATATAGTCAATTGGCATATAAGTGTATTATATGTTTAACAATACTCATTTCACATTCTATTTTTATAAAATATCAACCTATGAAAGATTTATCGTTAACTGTGTCGATCAAGATATATTTTTTTATAAAATATTTGTTTTAGTGTGCAGGTATATAAGTTGAAGTCACATTCATATTGTTAAAAGAAAAGAATAATATATATAAGGCGCAGGGACCAATTTATATAGTGCCCCAGCTACATTTAAGTTATCGTGTATTCCAGACATGCAAATCAGAGTACAACAAATTATGTGCCGGACTATCGTTAACCATTTGTAGAAGACGATATAAGTGGAGAGTTTTAGTACAGTGTGTGGTCACTTCATGATCTTTTAATTGCCAGTTTTGAGGATCTAATCGTTTCAAAACTCCTACCGCTTGGTAACTCTAGTTGTTACAATTTTTTTGACCAAGAAAGTCCGTATTGACAGTATTATAACAATGCAAGGCTCGTTTACCCTATGAAAAAGCTATTATTTTAAATAAGTTTTAATATAATTAAAGTATTTTTATATTTTTTTATATTACTTAAATACATTTAAGGCATATAAGCTGGTTTTATAGCAAAAATAAAATTCAAGAACCTTACAAAATCAAGGTCAGTTCAAAGCAATCCATAGCATCCATACTTAAATAATTTTATCTTAACACACGTCATAAAACTGTTTTCTACCTAAACAATTGATTTTGATAATAATGTAAGCGTGAGAGGCTTTGTGTGGAGAATAAATAAGTAAACACGTTAGTGCCTGAATATCATTTCAGGTAACTATTAACTTTGCTAAATGTGCCATCATGCCTTAAACTAGGCGGTGATCTTAGCTTCAGGCAGCAATTAATCTGAGCGTACTGAAACATTACTGTAGCTAGACACGCTACAGAATGATGCTTTGATGAAATGAAATAGTGATAGTAATAAAGACGTTGTTTATTTTACTAGATTAGTACCTGATAAAATAATTTACAGAAATCTTCCAAATATAAAAAAATTAGAAAGACTTCTGTATTTCAAGATGAATTACATCCACGAAAATTAATGCCTAGGTAGCGACAAGAATATTGCTTCAGAGTTTTATATTACTATTCTATATCAGCGGCTGACTGTCAATGAAAGCTAAGTTGAGAAAATCCAAATTTAACTGAGTAACCCTAGTGTAAACGCTTAAAATTGAAAAAAAAAACAATACTCTTTCAACTGACTTTTTTATGTTAAGCCTGCCAAAGTGACTCACACCCCTGCTTGATGTGTGAACATGATTAGAATCCAAGACCACCACGGTCACCATACTCATTACAAAATTAATTTAAATTAAAAGTACTACATCCAAGGTTGGAAAATAAATGACTGAAAACTAAGATAAAGCCACACACATACAATTTATTTGTAAAGGTAAAAATTCTAACATAGAATGATACCATAATTGTGATGCAGTATTTTGTTACAATATATTACAACAGCTATTTATTGCTTTCTTGCTCTTTTCATAATGGTTTTACTTTTCTTTTCTTTAACAGTAATTATTAATTATAGACATAACATTAGATTTTATAAATAAAGTTTGAACATACCAGAAATGTTTAATATCGCTAAAATAAACCTACCAGTAAATTGATCAAATATAAAGAGTGATTGAGAAATCATCTTATTACACATGCAGCGCTCAGTGGGTAACGAGGTCAAATGGTAACATTCAATTTTTTTAAGAACATAGAAATTATTATACTGTAAACATTGAGTTTATTAAAAAATCTGCACTCATGCAACATTTTTATGGCCCTTGAATGTAAATACAGAAAGAGAACAGTATCTCAGCTCTAACATATACTTTTATTATCGTATTTGAAAACATATCTCAAAAGAAGATAGTCCATTCGATATCAGAACATGTCTTCTGAGCATAGCTTTAGTCAGACTGACTTATGGCACATCAGTGTTATAATTGTTGAAGCATACTATAGGACAAAACGATGCAGTCTGTATTGCTACTCGCAAAACTCGACGACGGTTCGATAATACAGTATTTTTTTTCTTTTATATCTTTATTAACGCACAGGAAAGATTTCTATGCAGAAATTGTAGTGAAAAAAATACTTTTAATTCCCACACAAACATCAGAGTAAATAAGAACACCTGTCCTGACCTGTCAAACGTTTGACGTCAATCAAAACAAAACAAAGGCGCGTTAAAATTATCCTTGGTTTGGCTTCTAGTTGATTAGGCTGGATATTAATCTAAACTTGTCCAAAATAAAGTTCGACAAAAGTGGTCACTTTGAAATATGTTTTATTTATTTGCATTAGTTCTCATATAGTAGGTTTTGACAGACCTGTCTGTCGGTGCAGCTAGTGTGTATTTATTTATATATAAGAGGTAGTTCACACTGAGTGAGCATTCTCTTTAGGTATTGTAAGCTGGCATGTGCAACGTAGCTGAAACGTCAGCCGTTTCAAAGGTTTGTAAGGTTTAAGGAAAAGGGATGGTTTGTATTATGTATAAAATAAATTTTAAATTTTAAGTTTACACTTTATAGTTTAATAGGATACTTATTTCGTGTACTAGTACCGTGTTGCCAATTTTGAACACATTCAATCTTTTACAAAGCAGAACGATATTTTAGCCATTTTTAGCCTTATCAATCTGTCTTACCGACTCGTCCTACAATGCAAGTCGCCGTTACATCCTTGTCACTTTCTTCAAAAATAAATTTCTCGATCAATCAAATGATAAGCTTATTTTACGTGTTGTTGAAACATAAATAAATGGTAACTTCTTCAGATTGAATACTTGTATTCAAGAAGATGCAGTAATGATGCAAATAGTCGTTGATTGCCGAATAATATTCAAGAATCAATTATATATTATGTCATGCCAGTTTGCGTACGTTTTAATAGCATGGTTGTCGTTTATGGTTATGACTACTTTAATCGTACAACCCATAACGCACTGTGCGTAATGTTATTTTATTTATTAGATTTACTATAAGGAGATTAGACGTATTTCGAAAACAAAGCGCCGAAAATAGATTTTTGTTTTGTCCATATCTCAGTTATATATCTTAACTATCTAATTAATAGATACACACTACATACAAATTAGTAGATTCTCCATGTAGTCTAAGTCGTGCATCTTTAAGTCCTTATAGTAAATAAAATTAAGCTGCCACGATTTTCTAACATCAATCTTTACCAAATATCTCCAGCTTTTCAAGTACCTTCAAGTTCTAATGGCTTTTAAATAAATATTGTTACAAAACCTTATTAAGTTCTTATGACGTAAATCCTTAATTGAACGCGACTTTGAATCACCTTCATTCCACGTCATCAAATTACATAATTGCTTAGCCAAAATGTATTACGTATGTAGCTAGAGCGTCAGAGTTGTAACCCCAGTGAACTTTGGAGCACGCTGCCACTATTATTCGTAAATGTGTGCTCCTTACCATATTTAAGGTATTATGAGGGTAATAGGCAATGTTGGCGGGCGTTCGTGTTCCCGTCGTCAGTCTCTACTCCTGGTAATTTTACGCCAGTTCTTACTTAATGAGACGGTGCCAAACCTCATCGTTACTATACGCTACGCTCTGAATAAGGATTTAACAATTTTCATATACAAATTGCAGTAAAATTGTGTTAGTTGAATCGTGTGGATTTTGAAGGAATATAATTAAGTTTTTGTGAAGAAGTTAAAAGTGCTTCATCACCATAAATAGCTATATAAAAGTATTAGAAAATAATTCTGGTTAATTTATATTATTTTAGAAACATGACCAATACAAAATATAGACACCTACCGTTTTCAGTCACTGTCTTGTTAACGAGTTTATTAGATGTTAATCTCCTGGGAAATTTAGTGGTCTTTGGAAAATATTTATTATGTTACGATAAAAGAAAATAAACCAAGTAATTTCGGTCTGTTTATCGTAAAGACATCTGCCCACGATTATCGTTTGGAATCTTTACTTTATTCACTACTTTATTACTATATGCCATATACCAATTATACTTTCAACACACTATATGATCCTGAACTACAGGGGCAATAGGATAGACGTGACAGCGAAGTGACTCGTAGCCAAATTACCTGGTTTCAATGTATTTAACTACAGAACAACTATAAACGCAGCCTAACACAAGTTATAAAACTCCATCATAATACTTTGAATTCAGTGGTAGTTATGAACGGTGGTTCGTTACTATTAATTAGTTACTTTATATTCAACGAACCGCACCTCACGTTGTACAATGAGCAAAAAATTCATCTCGGTAACTATCGTATAATACTCAATGTATAAGCTATACGTTACATATGGGCTTGAGATCTGTGTGCCAACAACGAAATCATCGAATACCAGTGTAGGGGGCCTTGCAAAGTTTCTTATCCCAACATTAGTAGATTAACGCTTCCCCTAAACTTTACCCTTGATTAAAACCGCGAAACATCGTGACATGAATTATAAAACGGGACCATTTATTTTCTTTGGTTAGATAGCAGATTTAGAAACCTTTTGAATTACACTTTTGGCTTACATTTTTACATTTAAAAGACAAGGATAACAATTAGTTAGGGTTACAGCGGCAAAAACAAGTGATAAATTACTTGTGTGCTGCAAACATGCATTAAAGAAGTTCTCACTTCCTCAATGGAGAAAGAAAATAATACAAGAAAAGAATTACTTTCAAAGACTAAAAGGCTCTTTAAGACAATTGTGTATTACTACGGCTAATGTATAAAAACTTAATGACAGATTACTCATCAACAGTATGAACGGTTAAAAGTATTATCCATTAACGAAACTCGCTTTAATGAGTTCTTTTTGTTTATTACAAACGAACTCTGCAAATTGTATATCACGACAAGACCAACAATACAATTTCACAAGTAGTATGTATTTTCTAAAATAATAAGCGATGTTTAATTTAAATTTAAAACTTTTACATTACACGTACAAATGTAGCATTAAAATTAACCTGCAGAGCCATTATGGACAGAACACAGCAATTTCATTAGCTTAAGGAACTCAATGCCCATTTTACATCATTTTAATCTAATATATGACGTAATACTTTAGTTTGTCACCCGCCTTTTTATTAAAATGTTTTACACGACGAATTATTTTAAATAATTAAATGTTTGTGAGTAAATTTTGACAAATACGCGAATGAACGGGTATTTGGAAATTCATCACTTACAATGTTAGAAACACGAGATAAAAATAGGCACAGTCGAGCCACAAGTTAGCCAATAGCTAGTAGACATTAGTCATTAGACATTAATACATTAGTCGGTAGCAGTGTACAGGCTTTCATTATATTTTATTCTATTCATTAATAAGTAACCTACAATTTTTTTAATAAAAATATGAACGATAATGATGAGAAATCCCAAAGTAAAAAGTATAATGGATGAAAAAAAGTTCCTTTTAAAAATTAAGACCCCCAAGCCAACTTCACCTGCTGAACGACGGACAAGCCTCTGCTAAACAAAACATCCCGATTAGCGGCAATAGGCTCAACACCAATTAAATGGGACCAAAACACTGGCGAAAAGTGGACGTTTAATATGGTTCTGCCTACACCTCCGGGGAAACAGACGTGAATTTATGTATGTGTTTCAAGGTGATTGAAGTAGATATAAATAAAAGTTCTTCGATAATCTCTCTGGCATAATGACTAGTTTATATTCCAAGAACTGTAAATTGTGATTAATATAGACTACGCGTGTGTTGAGTGTGGTCTTCGGTGGAAGCGAGAATATATATAATTGCTTTCCGAGAATCCCAAAAAAATATATATTTTATTTTGCTTAATAAATGTCATTGATGCGTTCTTTAGTGAAGATATTTCTATTTAGATATGATGTCTTAAATTATTTTTTCCTTCTCAAGTTGAAACTTGAATATTTGATTACAAGAGTGTCTATCTTTAATGACTACAGGGACGGATTTCTTATGATATAGTGGTCATTAGACGTAAGCCTTTTATCATTATTAGTGAACTTCTTCATGATCCCATTAATATTATGTATATAATATATAATACATAAATATTTGTGTCGGTAAAATTTTATTCAATGATTGAAATAGTCACATAATAATACAATAGTATGGTAGTTAGCTAGCTAGTATAATAATAGCATTATTGCTATAATCATGCTAGAGTTAATTTACTCGTCTTTTTATTGCATGCAAAGTAAAAGTATAATGAAAAATAATAAAAAAAATCTCTGTGGTACTTACTAAGGTGCCAAAAAACAGCTTTGATCTTGATGAAACGAGGTAGGGCGTGCGCAGACGCAAATATCCTTACTTGCTTGGGACTCACCGACCCTAGCTTGTCTATCGGACTATTAAAATATCTTTGCAGTTAACCTTGCCAAGGTTAACTGATGATTGTTGCAGTTGGCATATATAACGGAAACAGGGCACCGACGTATTGTGTCCGCATTCTGTATTTCTGACAGAAATGACTCATTTTACAAGATTGCTTGTGTTAAACTTTATCAGTGCTGGCTAATTATATTGTACAATATGGGATAATAGAGATAATTCTGTCCGTTTTGTTTTTATTTAAGAATGATTACGATAAGTTCTAATAATCAGTCGCTCATGACTTTGCTCGATCTACATCTAGCCTTGATGCCGTGGACCATATGATATTTTTTCAGAAATTACAACATATACAATTAAAATGTTCAAATTTATCTCCGTCATTGGCTACTCAACCAAAAAAGTTGTGTGTCAAGTATGATGGTTTTTTTTTATAATAGATTCTTCTCCATAACACCATGGTTTTATATCACAGATGCTGGCATAAAGCTAATAATGAAATAATCCAAGGAGGCCGTCCTGACGTAAATGATTATGATGCTGATATGTTTATTATTGTAAGTTGCTACTCCCAAATCAATCGATAACCCAGTACATATGCTTGATCATATTATAATAGTTATCTTGTTGTATAATTGGGCTAATAAGCATGTAAATATTTTACTACAAAGAGTTCACAAATTCACAAACAAATACTTTATGAAGAACAAGCGAAAAAAAAGTTTTTTTTCAATGCACGTGCATAAATATCCATCGTGCTCGAAAATAGTATCATACTGTTTAAATGAATGGAATTGTTTATTTTACAGGGTAAACTTATGCACTATAAAATTGATTATTTTGAGCTCAATGTTGTGCAATACATATATTTTTCACGTTTATAGAGACGCAAAATATTTGAGACGAAAGAAATTTATTAGAGAATAAATCGCAAATATCATAAATTGATTTGATAGTCTACATTTTTAATGTAATTCAGTGATTAATTTCAATATATCGAGACTAGATAGGACAAGGAAATGTACTTTATAATCTTAAAAGGTATTCGCTGCACTGATTTCAATAAATATCTTTTGAGAGTAAAATACCCATTACATCATTAAATCAATCAAGTAATAACCGTCATTCATTCTTAAAGAACGTAAATTGATGCATAATAACAAAATATATTTAACGTAAACTGTTTCAATTTCAATATGTTTAATTATAAACATTTTTATCAATACGTTTTAATTGAAATTCAGTGTTTAAATTCTAGTCATTTAGAAATTAAAAATGTAGCCAAGGTCTTAGATGATAGATTGACAGAGCCTGTGCTATGGTAACCAGACTGCTGAAAATGAAAAAATAAACACACAAGTTAAATCAAACGTTTACTAAGTTCTCGGTGCACTCGATCTCAGGCTTTAACACAGTGAAAGTGCATTATCCACTTCAGCACTAGTTCAAAGCGCATATCAGATTTATGTACATAATAACCTCATACAACATTTGTGACGTGATAACAGTCATTCAATTGTAAATGTTTAAAGACATGTTAGCTTTAAAAATGAACGTAAATTTTTATCCGCGAATTTATAAACTTTACTATTTAATTGTCCAAAGAATAAATAGCATCAAACATTCGTTTTTATTATTAACAACATTCACCAAAAACAGACTATATCGGTTGGTATCTTTAGTCGGATTAGCGCGTATGCTGACTATAAATAATATTTCACATGAATGGGATCCCGACAACTCATCTGAATCTATTTTCTGCCAGAAGTTCATAAACAAATATATTGATACGCATTCTAATTCATAAACTCATCGACAAACACTTTGTTTACTTAGCAGCGATAGAAAATTTTGCAAATGAGTAGCAATGAGTTTTATTGTTTTTAATTGCTATAATAATATCAACAAATCAAATGTGATCATTTTGTAAGCTGTAAATAACAGTTGCACATTTTTTTTATTCTTTTTTTTGTGTAGGCAACTCCCGCATTAGGAATAAATCCTATGTCGCGGGGTACTTTACAAACATACATGAGGCGAGCACAAAGAACACCCAACCTCGGAACAACAATTTGCGAATCACACAAAGTATAGTCCCGTGTGGGGCTTCAACCCAGAACTCTCGGCGCAGTAGAAAGCGGCATGGCGATCGCTTAAACAACTACACCATCTGTGCAGTGTCGTGCACTTAATCAAAATAAGTATTAATAAGGTCATAATGTGGGACAGTTATTCCGATTACATAAATTTAGAGTAATTTTTATATTACCGAATCTTCTACTGTTTTATCTATATATGTATATACATATATAGTAGAAGATTATAAAATGTTAAGTTAGTTTGTGTACGTTTCAAACACTCAACTAGTTCTGCACCGCTTAACCTCAAACCGCAACCAAAAATACTTGTATAAATAACCAGTAGGTGAAAAAAACATGTTCCAACAAATTATTGCTATCATTATTTAATTTACTTTAACTTGAAATTAATTATATATACAATTAACCAGAAACAAGTGTGAACCAGTCACTACAATATTTTGCAAGCAAATTTGAGACACTCAAGAATTGCTGTACATAAATATTAGTTTAGGTTTTAAAGATCCAACTCGAGAGTCTATGAAACTGAAACGTGACAAGAGCTCCACGCGAAATGATTTCTGATTGGCAACACACGTGTCTCGCCAAAGTATTGCAATGTTCCTCTTACCGTCCAGGTTGAAAACGGGCCTATTTTAATACTCGAAGCTATTGAATAAAGTAATTAAAATACAACTTTATTAAAAAAATTACAATGTATTTAAGGATTGTTAAAACTGGATATAACACTTTTGTGTTTCATAAAATAGTATTAAGAATTAATCGTTACACGTGCAATTTGAAAAAAATCATTAGTGAATCTGCGAAGCCCTCTAATGAAAAATCTATCATTGCGCAAACGCAAATGCTAAAATTAGTACAAGAGAAAGTAGTGCGTACAATAGAGCCCACTGCTAGTCACATGTTTGAGTGTATCTTTGATGGATGCGAGTATCGTGTGATCTCGAAATGTTTGATGTGGAATATGACCTTTTTAAGCTTTGTTACGCATCAACTAATTGTCCGCTTCCACTCTGGTTTGCAATCAATACTATACTTCAAAATAAAACATTACGTTATTACATTATGATTATACATATATAACACGTGTTTTATACAAAAAAAAACCAGGATTTTAAAATATAGGTTTATTTAAAATTTGAACTGAAGTGTACTTGCATTTCTGTACACCATTCCTTAGGGTAACTTTCCCTTAAGGGTTTTCTTTACGAATACTATATTCAACAGAAAAAGATTTGTCCAAATCTAACTGAAAATTTCAGAGATTATTTCGCTTAGAGGAAACTTTATAGGACATATGCTGATTAATTATCATACTTACATTACACATTAATATACTTATTTAAATAGTTTAACTAATAGTACGTTAGACAATATATAACCTATCAATCAATCTATGTGTCAAGTATCAAAGGCCTAGCAATGTCTAGATTTTCAACCTTCTATACTAGTGATGTCGAAAATAATGCATTTCTTTGTAGAAAACTTATAGCACCGTCAGCAGAGTAAAATTCCCTATACTAAAAAAACTACTTTGTACGCCTTTTTGGCATGCTGCCCGCATGATGTAGTGTAAGATTTAGCAGCATGATAAAGTTAAAATTTTTGGGAAACAGAAGGCTAACGTTTATTTAAACTATGGTTTAAATATTATATCTATTTATTATCTACCTACGTTAATATTATCCAGGATGAACATTTAGTAGTGTATAATACACAAATAATAAATTCTAATTAAGAACACATGGACTTCAATATTCAGGACCCATTAAATAATCTAGACATTATTCTATCCATAATATCGTCATGTCATCTGCTGATTTAGGAGAACACAAAAACTCAAACTCCCGACCCGAAATTTAGAAAGATATATTGCTGATATAATAAAGAAATCTGTTTTAACTTATTAGATTTAATTTTCAACTTTTCGATAAATTTTATTAATTCTAAACCACAAATTAATCGCAAATCAACAATTCTCTAATATCAGATTCTACAATTTAATATTTAAAATATTCTAGTATAGCACAAAAGTACATTCAGCTTTAAGCATCGGAACAATATATGTATGTACGCGCTGCAAGACAAGTGTACTCAACGCTTGTTTAGCAGATCTCGTCTCGCAAGGGTAAACATAGATTAATCAAACAAGCGTGATCTAATAACAATCTTTTAATGCTATCCACGGTGAAATTATTATATCACATTACTTATAATATTATCCAGAGGGCACAGTTATGTGAAAAGGTGACGACGTCCAAAACCACTGGCTTCTTCAGATTGCAAATATTTTTTTAATATTTTATTTTGCACATCTGCCTCACCATACGTCACAGAAAGTTGTAGTCACAATTTAGGACTAATGACTAACTGACTAAATTTAAGTTATGGTTATGAAATTTAAAAAAGAACTTCGGGTTAATGTTTTTCCTGCTATCAGTACATTTTAAAAAAGATACAATAACAAAATTTCCTGTAATTTTTCGTAAAATTTTTAATATGCCTCGAAACCATTAACTACATGTTACAGTTTCAATTATAATTGATGTTGATTGAAGCGAAAGAGTTCTCTTCAATAAATTTCATTGGTAATCAGTTGTTCTTATTTGTCTGTATGTAACTCAGATATTTTATTAAGCGTTAAATTACTCAGTCTTATTTTTGTTTTCAAATCTTTACTCAACACTATACTTATGTTAGTATAGTCATGAATATTTAGAAATAAAAATATTTAAAAGAAAATATCTATAAATAACGTTTCCAACAAATCATTTTAAAATTAAATAATATTAACAAAAGGTTTATTATATACAGTCACTTCTCTTATCCCCGAATCTGAAGAAAGGCGAATGAATAGATTAATACCATTTAAAAATTTAAATGTAATGGTTCATATTAGTATCATTATTTGTAAAGTCACTTTGGCAGGCTCCTAAAATAGAAAAAAGAAATCATCATTTTCAGTAATCACACGATGTATTTTCAGTTCACTACTATGCTATAAATAATAAGATATTTTGTCTTTTGTGACTTTTGCAGTATTTCAAAGTAGAAGACTAAATTCGCATCCTAAAATAAATATTACAGAGTCATCGCAAAGATATCATATTTATCATTTATACATGAAAGCTTTCAAGTAACGTACATAAGTAGCTAGTATGTTTGATATATGATGGAAAAGCGTGCCATTTCCGCTTATAATGTTTGTTTTAGATTGTTGATCACGCTACGAAACATCGATCGTGGCCGCACAGTCGACTACACTCGTATTTCTGTTAATTATGAGTTATTGTGAAACATAATGATATTAGAACGTTGTGTTGAGAAGATTTTTTAGATCTAAATTTAAATTATTTTTTGCCTGCAGAAAATTACAATCGAACAATATTATTTCTAATGATGATCTGACGATCTTCATTAGAAATACTTGTAAATAAAATTAAGTGATATCTTGTTTTCACCATCACTACTTTAGTGCTAAGTTACCGTAATAAAATAGTAAAGTGTAATATTGCAAGAGGTTTTGATTATTTTTTATGATCGGCTACTTGCCTGACTTTAGATTAGTTTTAATAGAAGATTTTCCGGAAGAAATAACTAGTACACTCAAATAGCTTCTAATTTTTGTAAATTATAGTAAAAACACAGTAAAAGCCTACTCTTTTGAAAGTAGAGAAAAAATTTGATTCAGTCAGTCAATTAACAATCGATTTTACGATAGAGCTGAAATAGAGATGCTCCAAAGACTTTAGCTTTGTATACTTGAAATGTATAGCTAGTTCTTGAGTAGAGTTAAATAATCAAAAAAAAATTTGAAAGCTCTAGCCAAATTGTATTAAAGTTTTTTTCTATAGACTAACTCAAATTTGTAAGTAAGGTAGTTTTATAAGTAAGAGATTTCAGGCAAGCGTAGGTTTTAACTACAGAGCCAGATAAATTAGATCCGAGGGCTTTTGGCATTTTATATACAAATCTTTTATTTTTCTATTAAAAAACCTAAAATGAGACGGACAAAATAGAACCCTGTCTAGAAACGGCTGGATTAAGGAATTTCAAGGATTCTAACGTTATTATAGTAAAGTCTCATACTATAATATTTTAAAAAAGTAAGATATGTTGGCTGCTACTACATCCTACGAAAGATTCAAATCAAAGAGATATAAGGACTTTTATTTTACTGCAGATCTGGTAGATCTACATATATTTTATATATAGTCAATACGTTAAGTACTAGAAGACTATAACATTAATAATATGTTAAACTTAGCTATAGCATTAAGTGTTTATTATGTTTACACTTAAGTTCAGATCAACAAATAAATCATTAATACCATTAAACTCTAGGGGTTAAAAACCTCTAATGCTAAAGAAGGTAAGAGAATTGGAGTTCGTAGGAGTTCAACTCAGTAGTATATGGTAATTTTGTGTGTTCAACAATTAAGAAACAGAATGATGGCAAACATTTGAATACCTTTACTCAATGAAATAGTACAATAGGTAGGTATTATACAGAGCCTAAAGTTTTACAATCCTTTCAATTGTGAATGAGACAACGCCTTCAAAAGCATAAGAAAACGATTATATTCTGTCCTTGTTACTAAACTTATAAGTTAAAGGTTTTATAAAACCCTACTTGGTCTGTTATACATCGATTTAAAATAACTAAAGTACATTGTTACGTTATCACCCCCAACTATGAAAGATCAACATATAAAAGGTGTCTATTTATTTACTATACCATCCCAAAGTCACGAGCGAAACCGCCAATTTAATTTAAGCGGTAAACCCGAGTCAATAATTTATTTTTTCACAAAACGATCACGGTTTACTTTAGTGCTATCGTTATCGGACATCTAGAGGACTATGTTCTGAATTTTCTATAGCTATATTATCCTAAGTATCGGAAGATTCGTATGTCACTTTGGTTCTCACATTACCAGATTATCAATATAAAATGAGCACTCTCTTCCTCATTCATAGCATCTATCTTTTAATGAACGACGCATGCTATGGTAATTATTTATGTACTAGTTTATACCTGTGACTGCGCTCGCGCATTTGACAGTATTCTGGTGATTCTATATCAGTCAAAAATTCTAAAAACTGTTATTTTGAATTCAGTTACTAAAATAAAGACCCCTTCATTAGTTTTTCTTCAATCTATTTAATGAACAGACATTGATCTCTCACAGTTTTATTATATGTATATGTTAAATTAGATATAATGTCTACCATTAATAAGAAATAGTATTAAATTAAAAAGATTATTTATTATTCTTAGATTTTCATTATTCTCAATTTTTTTTTCGATCATCTGATACACAACGCCATCATTAATCCATTACTTCCCACTGTCATATTTTTAGGACACCAGATTACTAATTTTTATCTTAAACTGGTGTTAACTTTTTAAGCTTTTTTTCGTAAATAACAAACATTTATAAGTATTGTTTCATTAAAAAAAATATTTTGATTAAAAATTACAGTGATATTATTTAGATATATAATTTCAAAGTTTGTATATCGTGTACCCGTTAAGAGTGTATTGTTGTTTGTTTTATATAGCTAATAATAGCTATATAAATAAAAATAATTATATATTTTAAATTACCTAAAATTGTTGGGAAACCTTTACCAAACGTGAAATAGCCATTAAAGTCGTAATAATATATTTTTTTCTTAACATATAATCTCAAGCTCATATAGGACAGGCTGATTCAGACCCCAAAATAAATAAATTTTAATTTTTGCTTCACATTCATTTTTCTTACTGTATTAATAAATATATTTTGTAATTTGAACAGAAATTGCGAAATGCGAACTGCGCCACCAAAGCAATAATTTACTTAACCATGTCCAAAATACCGACGATCTGATAGATTGCAACGGGTTTCCTATAATGTGCCTCTAATTTTAATCATGTTATTTATTTGAAAATACAGTGGTTTTACATACGTACATACATACAGAAAGTCACGCCTTTCACATAGAGGTAAGCAGAGACAATTGATCTCCACTTACAATGGTCCTGACACACCTCTTTTGCGTCATCCATATTCATCAATCGCTGCACGCATGCTTATCGGTTCCTGGTACTTTTCACATGGCCTTCCTTCAGAACATCCTCAATTTCGTTGCTAAATGTTCGACCTGGACGAACTCTTACGACACTTTCACAATTATATTCGCTCTTTAAATTCCTTTCGTGCGTCTTCTATCACCCATTCTCTCTACGTGGCTAAATCAATGTGGTGGTCTTATTATTTTCAATCGTCAGATACATAAAATATATAAACAAAACCACAGTCATAAAACATTAAAAATATGTAGTACCAAAGAAAGATAGATCATCTGTTAATAAGCTTGCCTTCCGTACAATTTAAAAATTTCGTCAAATAAACATTAAGTAATATTTTTGAATTCTAATCAAATTTGTATTTCTGAGCACCACTTACTTTAAGCAGCTTTCATTTACGAACGCCTGTTTAACTAGGTTTTAATTAATTATGTGTCGTTGAGATTCTAAAACTCGTAAGGCCTTAACGCTTTATTTGTGTACTGTGCCAACAAATTAATTGATTACAATGACTCAAATGTTTTCAAGAAATGGGTCATTTTTTAAACTTTACTTAGACTTATCATTCTGTACATCTTTACATATATTTACCTTTTGTAACGTAATGGAAATGTTTGCCTTTATACCTCAAATTTATATCAAAATAGTAATAAATAAATGATTACAATTTGTTATTATTTTATTCTCTTTCAAAATAATAGTCGTCTTATGACCGTACACAATAGCTTACCGCATATTTGAAATAAGCTACGATAAACTTAGATTATTGTACGAAAGCACCTTTTACTTTATTTGTTACGATACAGCAACGAAAGTGTGGAGATTTCATAAAAAGATTCCGTCCAAAAAAGATAAAACTCATGCGGAAGTTTTTCAATCTTTAAGAACCGTTCGAGTCCATAAGTACTTGTCTGTAGTTAAAGCGTTTCGGCCCCATAACTTCTTTCTTTTATAAAACAGTTTCTTCTCGTCTAAGGCAATTACTTGAGTGAACGATTTAGGAATAGTTACTCAATTTTACATATTAATTGAAAGCATACACATTATGTAGCACCTATGTATATTAGCTAACACTTCCTCTCTTTTATCTTTGAATGCGTGTTTAGCTAATGAATTATTTTATCGCGTTATTCTAAACTTTTACTTATCTGTACACATGTGGTAATGTGCCGGTAAATGAGATATAAAAAGTTTCTTGTTTGCTTTGACGGTACATAAAAATTAAGACTTAATAGAAGGTACTAATTCATAACATACATATGTATATATTCTCTGTGTGGTGATGGGTTAAGAATCCAGAGTGTCACCACCCTACTTATACTACAGGCGTCGTAAGAGCCGGCTGAGGGGATTAACTACGCAGGACAATATCACTGCAAAAAGAAAGAAAACTTGAAATAAATCTTATACCAACCTGTCTGGCCAGTGTAGTATAGTAGGCCAAAACCTCCTTCGAAGAAGAGGTTTATATCCAGTGGTGAACAATTAAAAGCTGTAGATGATATATTTTGTACCTACTGACATTACTATCATAATGACAATCCATGATAAACACAAAGACACCGTATGAAATCACTATATATCGGTTTAGAGACAGTAACAAGTGCTGTCATCTTGATTTCAAAGACTTCTTTATTGCACGCTAAAGATTTTTATAATATTAGTACGTATATAAGTTTTGATGATTTTTATTAATAAAGTAAAAAAGATAAAATTTGTTACTTACACTTTCTATTCTCACATCTGTGTTTTCCGTTGATTTTCAGCGACTTGGAGTCAGATAACACTAGGGGTATCTATAATGACTTTTTTCCGGCAGTTGATCCTTAAGCCTTACCCTTAAAGCGAACAAGGACGGACGCTTACCAGAGAATAATAGCAGGCTATAGTCCGACCCGTTTTGTAAAACGTAAGTCTAACTGTATTCACAAGATTATGACAGTTGTTACTCTCTAGCAACCCGAATTTTAATGTTTCATCATACTTTTATTGATAACTATAAGAGATTTAAATATTTGGACAAAGATAAGAAAAGACAGCTAACGAGTTTCCTTAAATTTTTACCCTAATTTTTTTAATCGATGCAATTTATACGTCTGTTTTTTTTTAAGTGATCGCTTAAACCGCTAAGACACTATGAGAAATATTTTACTCATTAGCGTCAACTGAGGGTAGATTTTATGAATTTTATCCTTCACCAAATTTTCTTAAGTAGTTCTACGGAAACTCATCTGTAAAATAAGTTTGCGTAAAATCATGGTTCTTAAATTTTAATTCCAGTTGCGATGGTGTCGGGCCGAATTCCAATTTTCAATATGGCGTTTGGCAAACTTGGCAAAAACGGTTCCAGCAATTCAGAATCTGTTTAAACCAATAAAAGAATTCAATTTTAAAATATGTATGTATTACCTACTCAAAACTTAGCGCTGAATTTTTATGCTTAACCACTGATTTATGAAGTTAATTTGCAAAAAAAAAGAACTTCAGTAATTTATTTAAAATATTAATAGGTTTATAAACAACTTGATTTTAGTAATTAGTAGACGGCAGTTATTCCTATTTCTTTCAATGTTTCGTTTCTTACTTTCTTTTCATTTCAATGGTTTATGGAATGGCTTATAGCAAAAAGATTGCCACCTACTATGCTAGTATAATAAAATTGGATCATAGGTAACGGAATGTTGATGTTAAATATTTTTATAATATAATTTGACACAAAACAAAAAAGAATTTTGAAAAACCATCTCTATGTTTTTATATGTATGTGTTCGAGTATCACACTTATATAGAAAAAAAAATAAAAAATCCGGATTAAAAATAATTATTATGGGTAATCCAGGATTACAATATTAAAATTATTATACAATATCTTGCAACACAAAGCTGAATACATTCCCCTAATAAAGCAAATATAAGAGGATAATCGATGATGATGATATAATTAAAATCGTTTGTCTAATAGGTTTAGAAAATATTAATTTCTATTACAGTTACAAGGGTGTTAGGAATAAATAATATTTACTTTAATTTTATATATTTGTACAGGTGTAACTTAAATTCCCATTAGTAGCACAGGACAACTACCTTTCACTTTCACAAATTGTGGTACAAATTATTACGCCTTATATTTATATCTTTAAAGGACTTGCACTATACAAGGCAATTCCTTTTAGCAATCAATATCCCATTTAGATTATTAATCCGCTCCCTAGGAGTAAGTGTCATTTATTAAATTATCTTTCCATAAACAATAACGTTGGCGAGCTAAGGCAAAAAGTAATTCATCAAATAAATCATAACAATCTCGTTCCTCCAATTTATTCCTATGAAAATACCTTTGTGCCACAAGAATTTGTTAGTTATTCCTAGCGATATAATATTAGTTTTAAGTAATGATTATTATCATCATTTAAATTATCTCTCTGTTATGTTAGCAATACTGGATAACAATCCGGAACTGGATAAGGAATTTAGGAAAAGTACGAATTTAATCATGTCATCAACAATTTTTTTTATTTATATTCAGAGACAGATAAAGGCAGTCGTAAAAATTACAGTAAATCAATTACCATTGCTGCTATCGACTAAATATGCATTGTTTACGCAACCATACAACATAACATCACGTCTATACACTCGCAGGCGGTCCCCAGGTTGTCTCATTATCACCATGTTAAGATTTGATGAGAAGAGCCTGGGGATATCGAGGGGAATCTTCAATTTTAGTAGCTTTGACGACATGTGTTGTAATTCACCGTGTAGTGACGGATTAAGAATACAGAACCACCCCTACTCTTCCCATGGATGTTGTAAGAGGCGACTAAGGAAACAAAATATGCAAAACAACATCACTGCAAATAAAATGAAAATTTGCAACAAACCTTTGCCAAACCTATACCAAACCTTTGCCAGCGTGGTATTGTAGGCCAAAACTTTTTCGCTAAGGAGAAGCCTATGTAACGTGTGTTAGCTTGTCTCTCTAGTTATATATGTAGGTATTTGCCTTTGATAATCGTTTCGCTTATGTTACTGAGCTGATAATGAAATATTCCAAGATATAAGTCTTTCAATGATATAATCGTGTAATTGAGCTAGATGGGCCCGTGGCTCAGTGGTAACCGCGTAGATTAACATGTTTCAAATTTAAAGAATCCTAACCAGCTCAGTCTATGAATGGTGACCATTCTTAACACATTGATACCTCTTCGTACTTTAAAGAACACATTAAGCTGTCGTTCCCGGTTGCCATACGAACATCTTTGGCATTACGGATAGTTGGATCCATAAAAATCCCAATAATAGTCTTTCTGTAAAACTTCGATATCGCGTAGTATTTAGATTGGGGCGGCCTGACGGCAGTCGCTCTGCGTAAAATTCGATGTTCAACCTTATCAGAATAGCCTTAAAGCTGATCCCAACCGATTTTGGGAAGAAAGGCTCGGAAAAAATGCAGTTTCATACTTTCAAGATATTTTTTAGATGTTTATGTTTTGCCGTACGAACATGTATGGCAATCGCTACAATCACTAAAACATGAATACGAAATACTCGTAAAATTATTCGACGATAAAAACGCAGTTGTGTTTAAGGAATTGGAACATATTATCGCAATAACATGTCCGGTATAATCGACCGATGCCAATGCGCCTGTATGGAAGTGTTTATGTTTTCTTTTGTCTTGAACTTCATTACATCAAGTTTTGGTGAAAAAGTAGCAGTTCGACGGTTACTTTTAAAAAAATAAAAATCAACAGATAAAAGATCACCAACAAATCCTTCACTTGATGATGTTTCTGTATTCAGTTCTGTAATATGATTGTCGCATAAAAATTTATTCATTCTCATTTTTTTTTAATATTTATTGAATTTCAAAAAAAGAAAATGTGTACATTTATATGTAGAAACTACTCGACACATAGTGAGTAATAATGTGCTGCTCATAAACATGATAGATAAAGTGACAAGTGACAAACATGACAGTCCAAAATTCAAGCTCCTGGCGAAGAGGACAATTTATTTTACAATCTTTCTTTATGACTTCAAGCATTGAATTAAAACGTTGTGACTAGATATAATTGAAGTGAAAACTTCTTTAGGCGCGTTGAGCGTTTTGGTAGAGGGTAAAATCCTCGGTTCGCGTCACCGACATGCTAATGATAATAGTATATCTATAGCTATGGAGAATATGATATTATATATGAAATTTATTATTATTATATATTATATATGATATTATATATTATATATAGCTATATATGAAACATAAAAAATTTCATATAATTTTTATGTATTAAAAACGTTGACGTGTCAGAAAATTTTCAAATGAGCTCTTGTCAATTGCAGTAAATCTGTTAACCTTTGTGTCATGCCTGCCGGCTTATAAGTACAGCCAAAATCAAATCTATATGCTCTATGTGTAAGGTTGCTCGTGTAAAGCATTTTACAGAGTTAGAAGTAACTCTAAACAATAACACACATGCAACTTAGAGCCTTACAGCATTTAAAGATAAAGATTGGAAATACTAAAACATTCTACCATTTTTTTACAAACTCGTTTCCGTAGAAGTTGTCCGTTTATGGAATATCCTACTGATTTATATCAGACTTGCACAGTCTGCTACCAAGTTCCAAATAATGTTATCTGAGCATCATCTGTCTCTTATAGTTAGAAATTAAAGTGGGTTTGTAGGTAGGTTAAAATTTATTCATGTATGTATTTATTACTGTATCTATGGTATTTTATTTATTTTCTTTTCATTAATATATCATATGTTTATTTATTAGACTAGTAAAATTTATGTATGAAAAACATAAATGTGTCATAGGCAAACCTTATTTATTACTCGCACTAGTACGTCTATTAGTCTATTAGCCAAAGGTTGCCTAAAAGAAATAGCTGTAAGCAATAAGGTCGTCTTTTGTACATCACATTTGCTATTAGTATTATGACTATTTGTAAGCCCTGGTGTACAAATAAAATATTATCTGTTTATTTTTTTCTTGTAGAATTTAGTTCTGCATCACCCTAACGTCGATTGGTAGAAAATGGCTACGGTATAACAGCCACCTTTGTCAAATTTTATGTGCATAAAGTATAAATAATACAAAATAGCAAAAAACACAATTGTCTGTTAACAATATTTATTTGTAACACTTTCACTTTTTATTGCCACTATTTTAAACATATGACATCGAAATTATCAAGTGAACGGTTGTCTAAAAAAAAGTTAATTCATTTGTGTTGTTTGAAATCAAATCAGTTATGCGAAAAAACAGGATACTTGGTTCTAAATTTAAACTTTTTTTCTTCTGGTAAGAACTGATAAAACTTATTTTTTCGCTGCCAAGAACATTTAAGCTGGGTGGGACATAAAACCAATAAGACGGCACCCTATCGCATACCATTTATTAACTAACAGTCAATATCTACGTGTTGAATTATTTTAGGAGATATAGTAATTTAGAGAAAGCTTCTCAATACAACAAAAGCAATCTTTATTAGATTAGGATTTAATTGAATACAGTTATTACAAACTTGCTTTATTCATGAACGAGCAGTATACATGGAAGAGTATGAACTACACTTACCTTTTCTTTTAGATTGTGCAAATAATTTCGAATTGTTTTTAATTGAGATATTTAATCTCAATTTTATCATTACATAAATTAAGAAATTCTAAAGCAATATTCTACATCTATGTCTAAAGAAATAAGCTTAAGTGGACGTTATATTACATTAAATTTTCAAAGAATATTTATCATGTTTTTATTCTTAAACCCATTTCACTGGTGGGCAAGTAATCAGCAACCGTTACGGATCCCCGCCACGCCTGACATCGGAGCGTCCTAATGTTAGCTGGGGCCGACAGCTTATCGTGCTGAAACTAGTCATTAATCTAGTATAAGGTACCACTTGACGGGCCCCCTAAATGTAAGAGTCTTTCATGAGTAGAATTTAATATAAATTGATTGGGTCTTTAAACCCATGAATTCAAGGATTTGTTTTCGAGGCAATATTTAATAAATTGACTGTCAACTCAAAATTGTAATTGAAAACTCATTTAGTTACACAATTAATTAACAAGAGCTTGATATTGTGATATGTCATATGTTTATAAGTGTGTCAGTATCGTAGTAAGTGAAAATCTATTGTGTCTGCTTGTCTGGTACTCAACCACGTCTCATTGCCCCTGGATGGATCTGGCAGAAATTTAGCCTAGAAACAGATTGTAAGCGCAAATAGGCAATATATTATTAATTACGGGAAAATTTATAACAAAATTGATATCAACGCGACCGAAGTCACAGGAACGTGGCGGGCTGCCAGAACACATATTAAGATAATTAATACGCACAAGCACTCCCTTGGAAGACCGGCAAATTCACGAACATTCTGAACGGAATGTCCGTAAGTTTTATGCAAGAACCATAACATGGATGCCCTGTGACATCTATTATTTGATCTAGATTATGTAGTTTGTGCGAAACGTTTATTAAAATAGCACAGTTAAGACATAGACACGAAAATTTTGCTTCAACACGCGTTCAATTATAGCATTGTCATCCTATGTCCTTAACTAAACAATTCCTCAAAATATTTACAAAAATATGGAGTAAAAGGATCAGTTTGAAATACTTTATAAAAGGATATGGTATAAAAGTACTAAACCCCTTAAACTGGACACTACTGGACTTAAAATAAAAAAATAAAAACGAAAAAACGAGGATTGTTGTAATAACAAACGTTTTATTCGAATTTGTTAAGGTAACTTATAAAGAACAATAAATAAATATCAATATCATCTAAAACTTCATCTCTTTCAACTAAATCATCGACCACCCTATTCGACATCCGGTATTTATTTTACCAAGGCCAATCTTGGTGCACACTTTATATTGAATAATTCTAATGATGTCATGTATAATAATAACAACTTCATATTTATACATGGCCGTCTGATTTAGAACTAAGCAGAGTCTTTGGTCTAATAACCAGACTGTTGAATTTCTAACGTACATACGTTTAAATTCAACCCAGACACAGTAAAAATGATGGATTCTGGTCACTTGCCACTAAACCAACAGGTCTGAATGTAACAAGCCTTTTGGTATGTATGAAGGTAGTGATTTTATAATGCTACTAGTATGTATATAAACAGTCACTTGTACCCAGTATATACATAATAAGTAACATAAGTAACATAACATAAATAATACAACATTTAAACCAGCATACAAATCACAATAGTAACTTTCGATTTCTGTTTTCCCAGGAAAAACAATTCTTCAAAGTTTCATATTTCTTAGTTGTAGCAGTCCCCGGAACTGTAAATCTCATTTCATTTTACCTAACTTCAATCGTAATGTGAGGCCGTTATTCGAGTTCTAAGTTGTTCATGTTTCTACATACGTTTTCTTTCATACAATAAAATTCTCTAAAAAGATCTAACAGTGTAATCCGTAATTATGAACATCAAAATCGAGAAACGCAACTGAACAGTTATATGGGTGACCTGTTTCCATAAATAGGAATTTACAATTAAAATTATTCGGTGCTCTGTTTTATGCGAGCGACATGACTCTGTATAACGTAAAAGTTGCAGATGCGGAGTGCAATTTAAGCATTTTTGAGAACCGGGACGCGGAAATTTTGTGCATTGAAGTGTAAGTAAAAATTAAACTGCTGCTTTTGACTCTGTCAAGTGGATAACTGAATTTAAAAGGCCTGGTTCGATTTTCGATTACGTTTTGAATCTCTATACACTGTTCATTTTCTTTATGATGATTGCCGCACTAGGAATATTTCGTATGTCACAGAGGACTTTACGAATTTACATGTAATGAATACTGGGACTCAGAAAAACAATTTGTGGATAACACAGAGTGTTGTCACAAAAATGTTTGATTTATATTGAAAAAAAATCATATCCTCTATAGGTATGTTATCTTGAAATGGAAATATATATATATTTAGAATTATTATAGTATTTGAATATTTTAGAATAGAATTTAATTCCTATTTAGTGCTGTTTTAGATTCATAATTGAAAACATATTGTATGTTAAAGGCATTATAGTACTTCTAGTTATTTAAAATATCCTCTTTTTTTTTTTTTTTTAACGTGTGGAAACCCCCTCGGGCCGTCACCCCACCGGGGTTTACGGCAGGGTGGTGTGTCGGAATCGGACCGACTAAAACCACACGGTGTGCCACTCTGCGCCTGAGACAGGAGGGATCCGGGAACCGCTGCTATTACGACATCCAGATCCCTCCTAGCGCCTGCCCGCCAAAGCGGGCACCATCTGCGGATAAACTCTCTATATAGGCGACGTACGGCACACGCGGACGTCGCCTCCTCGCGGCTGGCCATTATAGCGGGTGGAGGGGAAAACCCGTCCCGTCCACCCGCGGCCACACTCAAGGCGGCATGAGGCGCTGGTATGCGCGCCTCCGCCGCCCGGCTCGCCGGCGGCGAATTGGGTCCGAGTGGATATCGTCCTCCCGGGCCTTCTCCGCCGCCTCCTTCCGCGAAATTACGTCTTCGCAGAAGGTTGCGACCGCGGTAAAACAACTGTCGCTACCGGCCATGGAGCGTATGACGGCCGGTAGCGAGAGATCTCCTCCAATAACTGCAGTGAGGACCCCACGCTGCGCCGCCCAGGCGGAACAAACCACTAGCGTGTGCTGAGCCGAGTCCTCACTGCAGTCGCAGTGGTGACAGGCGGGACTCAATTCCCTCCTGGCGACCGAGTGCAGATACTTCCTGAAGCAACCGTGCCCGGAAAGGACCTGCGTCAGTCGGAAGGAAAGGGTCCCGTGCTGCCGCCCCGCCCACTCGGCGATGACCGGCTAGAGAGCCTCCACGAGGGCAAAGCCAGCACGTGGAGTCTCCAACCGGAACGACCAACGAGCCATCGTGGCTCGACGAGCAGCCTCACGCCACTCGCGCATCTCCTCGGGCGGGGGCCGTATGCCGCTACCCGCCCGGAAGTCAGCCGTCCGCCGATAAACTTCGGCGAGCACTTCCGCCTCCAAATCCCACGGGGGAGTTCCGGCCAGGGCGCACGCCGCCTCCGTCGATACGGTGCGGTAACCGCGTATGGCTCTAACCGCCAATATCCTCTGAGGGCGCCAGAGGCGAGCCCTATTCTGGGCGGTCAGAGCCGCCGCCCACACCGGTGCACCATACAGCGCCATCGACCGAACAACCCCCGTGTATAACCGTCTCGTCGCGACGCTGGCTCCACCCAAATTGGGCAAAAGTCGCCCAAGAGCAGAAGCAGCGCCGACCAGCTTTGGAGTAAGCTGTCGGAAGTGCTCGTCGAAGAGCCACCTGCCGTCGAGGATTAGGCCCAGATACTTCATCTGGGCCTTACTCGGTACGAGGACCGAATTGACAACGATGGAGGCACCGAGGGGTGGACCACGACGGGGCCCATGAAACAAAAGGGCTTCCGTCTTATCTAGGGCCACCCGTAAACCCAGCGCCTCAATGCGCCCGACTACCAAAGAGACTCCCACGGTGGCCAGACGCGCCGCCTCTTGAAAGTTCGCCCCCCGGGCCGTGACCAATGTGTCATCTGCGTAACAAATTACGCCCAGCCCGGGGGGAAGACGACCTCGAAGGGCCCAGTCGTATCCCATATTCCACAGGAGTGGTCCGAGGACGGACCCCTGTGGAACACCACACGACATGGGCCGCCGCCTCAGAATACCATCTCGGTCCTCGTACACGACGGTACGCTCCTCAAGATAGTCTGCCACAAGCCGCCTCAGGTACTCGGGCACCCCGTGATAGTGGAGTGCTTCCCTGATGCAGCTAAATGGCAGACTATTAAATGCGTTGGCGATGTCCAACGACACCGCCAACAGCACGCCGCCACAGCTCACCGCCTCTTCGGTAACGGCCCTCAGGCGCAGCACAGCATCGACCGTCGAACGCCCCGCCCGAAAACCAAATTGGGCGTCCGACAGATCGGGACCCACCTCGCAGAGGTGCCGGACGATGCGGGCAGAGAGTATCCTCTCAAACAGTTTACCCGCCTCGTCCAGCAACACAATGGGCCTATAGGCCGCCACCGAATCGGTAGGCCGTTCCGGCTTCCTTAATAGGACCAGCTTCCCGCTTTTCCAGCACTCAGGGAAGCGTCCGGACGACAAGCTAGCGTCCAAGACCTCCCTGAGGCGGTCCGACATGTGGTCGAGGGATCGTGCCAATACTCGGGCAGGTATCCCATCTGGCCCAGGGGCGGTGTTCTTAGAGCGAATCCGTAGAACAATCGCCCCCACCTCCGATTCCCTAACGGGCGGAACATTGTCCTCGTTCCCCCCGTCGTCTCTGGCCATGAAGACCATCGACGGGGGTATGTGATCCACCCGCTGCGGGAAAAGGCCCTCGACCACATCCCGCAGGAAGCTGGGCTGGAGTGTAAGGGAGGGGCCCGACGTGCGGAGCTTTTGTCGCGCCGCACGATAAGGGCGACCCCAGGGGTCACGATCGAGACCCTCCAGCATCTCCTTACGCTTAATTTCCTTGGCGCGGCTGATGGCCAGCTTCAGAATTTTCCGCGCCTCTCGGTACTCCTCATGAAGCTGGTCTTCCCCGCCTTCTTCGCGGTGTCGCCGCCGACCACGGGTGTAGGGCCTCCGGGCACGAGTACAGGCCGCGCGGAGATCCGCCAACTCCTGGGACCACCAGTAAACTTCCTTCCGTGGAGGCCGACAACCTCGGATGCGGGGCATGGCCGCATCGCAGATTTGCGTAATCGCATCGCGGAAACGACCAGCCCCCATGTCGACCTCCTCGATCGGAGCCTGCGGAGACAGCCAAGAGTGAATAATGGCTGCCTCCTCCAGTAGGTCCCCATTCAGTTTACCATTTAAAAAAAAAAAAAAAAAAAAAAAAACAAAGGTCCCCATTCAGTTTGGCTATAGCCCACCGCGGAATGCGAGAAGAACGCCCCGCCGCGTGACCCCTACTGGGGTCCTGGGAGCGGGAAAGCTCAAATCGGATATAGAGATGATCCGAGAGCGTCTCAACCTCTTCCAGGACACGGAAGACGAACAGGAGACGTGCCCAGACGTTAGACGCCGCATCGAGGTTTCCAAGTTGTTAAGGAAAACCTCGAAGTCGTTCAAACTCCGGTGATCCCCTCCCACTCGGCAGCAACATATCCAGTGCCCTTGTCTCTTAGCGACAAGGGCGGGGAATGAGCAGCCGTGGAGCCGACGACTGCCACGGAACCGTCCCGGTCACCCAACCAGTTTGGACGGGGAGGAACATAATAAGGTTCCGCGGCTACGGCAACACCGATCGACCACTGTGCCATGGTTTGCAGAAAAAGGTCTTGCGCCGCGGCACAGTGGTTCAGGTTAGTCTGGACAAGGAGGTTGGAGACTTGGGCCATTACTCGACCGTCTCTACAGCCTCCTCCATGGGCGACGGTATAGACGCACGAACGACGTCAGAAGCAGCCTGGGCCGACTGGCTAGCCCCTGACGCCTGCCGAGAACTGCGGGGAGGTTTGCAACCCCCCTGCCCAATCTGGTGATTGGCGGGTTTGCTACCCGCCGCACACGCGGGGCAGTGAGGGGCAGCAGAACAATCTGCCGCCTTGTGCCCCGGTCGACCGCAGCGGAAACATAATCCGCTGCAGTCGAAATAACTGACGCACTTGGCGCGTGTGTGCCCCGATGCCAGGCATTTGTAACACCTCATCGGTCTCGCCGCCAGGACTGTGATCCTAGCGCTCACGAAACCGATGAGCAGCCTGCCGGCGTCGCCCAACATTTTGGCCGACGCTACGGGACAGCTGACCCACACTGCGCCAAGTCCTCCTGGACCGGGGCGGATGGTGCCGACCCTAATGGTGTCCATGTTGCAACCCGTCTTCTCTCTTACTGCAACACGGACATCCTCGGCCGTTATGGAGTCGTCCAGGCCCGAAATGCGCAATTCTGCGCACTTGGTGGGCCTGGCGATCTTGACACCATCCGTAGCCGTAAACATACTTCGCAACTTCTCGGCAATTGTGTCCGCCGTCTTAGCACCTTCAGCCCCAGGGAACTCGAGGACTCGAGCTCCCGTTTGGGCGAGGCGCATTCTGACACCTACTGTCCCGAAATCGCGTGCAAGACTGTCCCGGGTCCTTTTGAAAATGGCCGCGTAGGACAGCCCGCCGCTAGCTGCCTCCGGCGAAACGGTGACTACCACAGCCACGCTTTTAGGCGCCTGTAGTTTGCGCGGCGTCTTTGTGGCAGCCACCGCAGCCGATGGCGCCTGCGGGGTAGAGGCTGCTTTTTGTGCAGACTTCTTACCCCGTTTTCGGGACTTTTTAGCCCTCCCGACTACCCGCCAACCATCCGTGGAAGGGGCAGATGTGGAGGGAGCACTTGTGGAGGTGCCAGATACAGCGGTTGGAGTGGGGAGCGGAGGGAACTCCGCCCCAGCCTTTGCCGCTGCTTTGGTCACTGACCTCAGTGCAGGCGTCCGGGCTGTTGCCCTGGCCGCCTGCCGTGCCCTCGTAGCAGTTGCAGGAGTAGCAGAGACCGCCGCCGCCGCCGCGTAGGACACGTGACCGGTCGCAACGGGAAGCGATGCTGATACCGATGCAACTTTCGCTTTATGGGCCGCGAGCGGCGGCCGGACAACAGGGGCTGGTGGCAGCCTTGCCTCCAGACCAGCCAGACGCCCGTCCATCATGCGCCATACTGCATCTGTTATTTGGCGCAGATGGACATCAGGAATGCCACCGAGGTTGGAAGAGGGGGCAGGCTGAGACGGGGACGTGACCGGATCCTCTGTCGGGCGATGCGCCCGGAATTGGGCGAACTGAGCGCTGAGCTCAGCCACTTGCCCGGTCAGACGATCGTTGGCGGCTTGGAGACGAGCCACGTCCCCGATGAGGGTATCCACGACCCCCGCGATAGCGGAAGAGGAGTCCTTAAGGGCTTTCACAAAAGAGCCCTTAAGGTTACTCGACTTGGTGGCCACTTTGTGAATAATGGCCACCGCCGCATTCGATCTCTCCTGCATGAACGAGGGTGTTTGAGGAACTGAATCCCCCACCATCGGTTCCTTTATTTTTAGCAGGAGATCAGCGATCTCCTCCTCCGCTAAAACTTTGCCGTCCGCCCTGACCCGTCTATAGGCTTCCGCCTTACAGAAGACGGAGCCTGACGGGGCCGAGATCCTCCCTCTGCGGCTGCTTGCTACCTTAGGAGGTAGCATCTCCTGGGATGTATCGCTCTCCTCATCCCTGGAGCGTCCGCGTTTTCGGCTGTCACTCGGCTCCGTCTCCATGTAGTCCAGCATGTCCGTCCTCGCATTGGAGCTTCCGCCCGCGGTAGATCTGGAGCGTAATCGCTCCGATGTTCTTCGGCTCCCAGCAGTCATAATAACTTCTGGGAGCCCCACCGAGGTAGGCATCTCAACCAATGCTTCCTCGTTGTTGGAACAGAAGTCCGCCCTTGCACTTTTCTGCATCCCACCATCTATCTCCTTCTTTCCTTCCTTAGTTTTAATATTTTTAATTTAAATTTCCATAATTGAACCCACGAGATGGGGAGAAGAAAGGTCGACCCGGGCAGAGATCCCCAATACCTGGGCAAGCGTAAATTTGTGCCCAACCGAGGGGTCCGCAGGTGCCCCGGCTGGGAGTGCGCTTACGACTGAACTACCCATGCATCCCCTGGTCACGCACCAGAACACGGGATTCGGGGTAATTTTTTACAGAGGTTTTCTTCCTCGCAGTCCGGGCGGTTAAGCCAAGACCCTCGCCCCCGATTGGAGTCGCGAGACTCCAACTCGGAATTACGATATGCCGACGGCGGCAGGGAGACTACGTCTCCTGATGCCTGCTCGGTGGCAGTGTAAGTGCACACCGAGCCCGTCCTACCTTTTCAACCGCTGAACGGAGGAACTCCGACCCTAGAAAGGGTCCCACCATCGTGATTTTTTACCGAGGTTTTCCTCCTCAATGCTCCGAAGAGCGAAGAACCAACAGAGGATCCGACAGACACGCCCGCTCTGTTGGACCAAGTCTCGGCCGAATTGCCGAAGAAAATGGCTTCCTCTTCGTGCTAGAATATTAGCCGTTGGCAGTGATGAACAACACCATCGCCAACGTTTCCAGGGTGCACCACGTGGAGGTTTTCTAGCCCAGCACCCCATTTAAAATATCCTCTAAGATAACCACAGTGAGTCTCTTTCGTTTAGTTATAAACACTAAAGACAATTACGAAAGGAAAATATCTCACCATATGCATACTATGTATATATATAACTCAATAACTCTATATTTATTTATTTCATAACTACTGTATCCTGTTTTTTATATTCTATCTACAAAAGTAGAGAACATAATAAAATATCACAAAACTTTCGTGAATATTTTGCATTGAAAATCATACATAGATTTTTATGAAAATCGGCTGAAAAGTTTTTCGCTCTCATTGCTTTCTTTCTTTCTTTCTTTCTTAACAAATTTTAGAGGTTAAATTTAACCTACTTTTAATTAGTAAATAGAAGTTTCGTAATAAGCTTTCATTTCATATATTGACCCTTCTTTCAATTTACATAATTCGTTTAGATTAGTTCACACATAAATACAGATTGGACTTTTTAATTTTTTTTACTTTAAGAACCCACCATAGGGACTCTACTCTACCTGATAGAAAGCATGAACAGAATCTAAGAGTTATGGTCTACACACTCAATGTGAATACAGACAAGGCAGTATGGTGACCCGCACGATGCGGGTCTAGTGAGGTACTTCTCCACGGCCCGCTTGGGGACGTGAAAGGCATAACAGTCATCGTGACAGTGTTATGCTCACATATCAGATCACTATTACTCCTGCATCGATAGGCCTTCGGCCTCACACTCAGTACCAAAACAGGACAGCACATATGCTATCACTTTAGGTTGGTCTTCTCAGGGAGTACTACTACGGTGAAGTCAGCCAGTTTGTGCTGAAATCAGCGTGGTTCTACAACTACTCGCGCTCAACTACTAAATGATTACGAAGGCAGAAAGGATTGAATATACAAATTATATTGAATATTTTACCACGTATCATAGAAACACACTAAAGACGTGGACACTAACCGTTGGTCTGGTTCACAAGTATAAAGTCACTCTAATCGATATAATTCGCAACAAAACTAGTTAACAGAGAACTGGAGTAACCGATATCACACGCAGAATCAGCTCGCTGAAGTGAAAGTTTGCCCCTCATGTTTCCAAGCGAATTGATGGTCGCTAGAATCGACATGTTAGAGTGGGACCGCGACTAAGCAAACGTAGTGTAGGTCACCCGACGGCGCGATGGACCAGCGACTCGAGAAAATGGCTGACAGTAGATGGATGCAGATTGCCCAATACCGGGATGGCTAGCACTCTTTGGGGGAGGCTTTCATTCGGTAGGAGATGGCAATAGGTTAAAGTGTGGAAACACAATAAAAGTACTAAATTTTAATACAAAGTTCAATCATGGTCCTTCTCTAAACGTAGAATTAATCATACATGTACTTTTTTGTTCTAAATCACGCTCGCTATCGATGAAAATTGTATTTCAAAGTACCTCAAGACCTACATGTCATGTCAAATTATTGTCGTATATCCTATCCTATTTTTCATAGTTACCGATACTTCGTTTTCATATTTTCGCTACCACAAACGAGATTTCCCAAGTGACGCACATGAGACATAACCGATCCACAAACATTTTTTTATTTAAAGTTTCACTGTTTTCGATTTGTAGGATATTTGTTATACAAATGGTTTATATCTCAATAAAAAATCTCTATTTTGCGGTTTATATTGCCAAAAGCTCACTATCTTATAGGGGTCCTTTGACTTAAAAGAGCAAAAGATCTCTTAAAAGATAGTGATCTTCTTAGTTGTGTCTAGCTAGAGGTAAATAAGGAGCTTATACTGATGCTTTTTCACTCCACAAGGACGTACCTGAGCGTCTCTATGGTGAGTCTGCGGCACCTCCAGGTATTTATATAATTTCCTCATGAATATTAGTTTCTACATTCTTACAAAGTTACGTGACGTAAAGTGATGATGAGTTACTAGGTTAAAACAAAAATTCTAATAGCTGCAAAGTATAAAAAAACCTTCATTTGTTGATAAAAACATTTTGATAAATCTGTTTAAAATACATCAATATCTATTTTAAAGTAATTTGAATGATTTCAAAGATTAAAATTAAAGGAATTTTACTTTAAAAATTCAACTATAACATGCACAATATACTATACATGATATGACTGCGGACATTGAAAAAGGTGGGCATGTAATATGTACAGACCTGCAATTTTCGTACAGTGGCATTATCTCGACCCACATTCTGTCTCGGACTAAATCCTATTTATACATATTACTTTACCATTGGTTGTTTTGAGATAACAGTATGTAAAGGCTAGATATTCAATGACCATGTAAGAGGTTAGATTACTGGATTGTGGAATACAACCACGAAGGAATGATTATTAGAAAACAAAATGGCATTCCAATTTTTTCTGTGGGTTGTTGTTTTTAGCTTCAATAAGTTAAGTCTTACATTTGTGTAAATGGGTTAGAAACGAGAGAGTAACATGAAATAAACTACTTATTATGTACTGGTTGACCTATGCAATTTAGTCTGCGTCTGTCAATAAAAATTGTTCTTATTTAAACTTTCTCTGGACTATAAAATCACAAATATTTCAATATCACAATTAATTATATCGATCGTTCGTCTTTACCCGGTGGGCAAAACTTACCTTTCACTGGAACACTACATTTTTTCAGTATTAAAGAAGTCTGTACTCGTATGTTAATCCAGGTTATCAGATACCCTCCTATAAAATTTTATTAAAATTGGTGAAAAATACACACACAGATAGACACGAACTTTTAAGGCCCTTTTAAGACAAATACCTAAATATAAACCTACCTAATGTAAAAAATTATTCCTGTTATTATATTTTCAAGTTACTATAAACAAATATAACTTAGTTTATTTTTGAATTAGGTTTGACGTGTGTCTTTCCAAAATCTAACTTTTGCGGTCTAAGGGAACACGTAGGAAACTCACGTGTCATGTGAACGGGTTCTTTATTTAAAATGAATCTTAAAATAACAGCTTAAATAAATTTTTCTCTAGCTTTAATAGTTTTATGTAATAAAATAATTTAGCTTTTGTTTTTTAATGTTTGATATTTGATTTTAATTTCAGCAAAATTTCATTTAGCTAAAAATAAAAATAAATATAAAATTTAAAAGTAGGCGATTACATGCAAGTGTCCTTCCTTTTACGAAACATGTGTTCACCTTTAGTCTTATTTCCATAGGTGAAACAGTAATCACAACATATTCAAGATTGAAGTACCTACTGTTAGTAAGCAATAATAGAGAAACAGTCCAAACACAGTGCACAGAGACTGAGAATAGAATTGGTATCGATTTTCGGATATTCCATTTTCTCTGAAATGTCTTCTTCTCTGAGTATTTACTTTGTAAGAACATCATAAATCGAAAGAATATTATCTAAAACCATAAACTACAAATAAGAATAGTCAGCTCTTTTTTCAATTAACGCGGCAAGGTTAAGATAATTCAAATGGTTGGCGTTAAAATATTCATCAGACTACCTTCCCATCACTCCTCAGTGAAGAATGACTTTTTCGCAGAGTTCAGTCATAAGTATATGTATGCGTTGTTCACTATGTTTTGTATTTGATAAAAAATATAAGATAACTTTATTGTATATTAAAAACTATGTTTATATATTCACATGTCGAGTCCATATAGTGTAGAATAATAAGTGTTATTGAGACGATAGTCGATCGCTTTTATATGAAGCGAAACATAAGAATCCCTCTAGGTGTTTTCTTTTTTTATGTCATATTTGTATTTGTGAATAAACTCTGCTTACTTCGGAACTACACGGCGTCTTGTGTGTCAGACATCCGTAAATATTATTATAATTATTATCTTAGTATTGAAAGATCATATCAATCATTCTAAGAAATAAATTATTATAAAAAATATTTTAAGATGGCAACTTGACCTGCACTTAACTGCACCGTTGGCCTAGTTGTATAAGCGGCGAGGCGGCGCGCCTAGCCACCACGGGTGTCTCTCTGGTGGTCGGGCATATTGAGGCGCTGGGTCTGCGGGTGGCCCTGGACAAGATGGAGGCCCTTTTGTTCCATGGGCTCTGTCGTGGTCCAACCTCCGGCGCCTCCATCATAGTCAATTCGGTCCTCGTACGGGTCAGGCTCAGATGAAATATCTGGGCCTGATCCTCGACGGCAGGTGGCTCTTCGACGAACATTTTCGACAGCTTTCTCCAAAGCTGGTCTCCCCTGCTTCTGCCCTTGGACGACTTTTGCCCAATTTGGGTGGAGCCAGCGTCGCGACAAGATGGCTATACACGGAGGTTGTAAGGTCAATGGCCCTGTACGGTGCACCGGTGCGGGCGGCGGCACCGCCAAGAATAGGGTTCGCCTCTGGCGCCCTCACAGGATATTGGCGGTTAGAGAAGTGCTCGCTGAAGTTTATCGGCGAACGGCTAACTGCCGAGCGCTCAGTGGCATATGACCTCCACCCGAAGAGGTACGCGAATGGCATGAGGCCGCTCGTTGCAACACGGTGGGTAACAACACGCTAAAAAGGCGTATTAAAACGATTACGTTTTAATATACCTGTCCCTCAGATTAGGATGTTCGGCAAGTCTATCCCTTGGGCTAGGCAGGCCAAATACCTAGGCATAACCCTTGACGACCGTCTATCCTTCGGCCCCCACATCAAGGCAGTCCGCAGCCGGGCTGCCTTCGTGCTAGGACGTCTACACTGTTTAATTAACGCGCGTTCAAAATTAAATTTAAAAAACAAAATCCGATTATACACGGCATGCATACGTCCTATAATGACGTACGGCAGCGTAGTATTCGCACACGTTAGGCCACACAGGATCCATAGGCTTCAAACACTACAGAATAGGTTCATGCGCAAAGCTACGGGAGCACCGTGGTATGTACGCAACGTCGATCTTCACATCGACCTCAGATTGCCGACCATCAAGCAATTCATAAAACAGTGCTCCCTTAGCTACTTTGACTCTGCTCCGACTCACCCCAACCCTCTAGTGGTTGCGGCTGTAAACTACACACCGAGTAAAATCTCTAAAATACGTCGACCCAAACACGCGTTAGGGGAGTTAGACGACGACATTACACGCGCTCAACGCAGAGCGGACACACTAATTACGAACCGTCCGCGTTTTCGTCCCCGCCGGCGGGGGCGGAACACGCGCCGCGTAAACCGTCAACAAAACATGGGAGTAGGCCGCCCCAGTGTTTCAGCAACACCCCAAGCCGAGGTTCGTACCCCGCAGGGGGTGCCCTTGGGCAATGTTGCTTAATAAATGGCCGGTTGAGAGCCCTCAGCGCTCACCGTAACTAAACCGGGTAAAGTTGTAGAGGCCATCTGAGGCCAACAGCTAAAAATCATTTCAAAAAAAAAAAATATACCTGTATCAATGTAACTTCATAAAATATGAATAATTAATGCAAAATTCTAACGTAATCTGATATGAAAAAAGTAATACTTTATGGTCATCTACATCATCAATAACATAGAGATATTATTATCTAGGTTTATCTACCTGACTCTCATAAAAGGGTATCAATGGCTTAACATTGATGAATGGCACCAAACATGTTAAGTAATTAACGGTAAATTGTCCTTACTGTAAGCCTCTTTTATCGCATGTGTTCAGGAATACCACCCTCCCCTACTATCATTACCTAATGGATTTTGATTGCGTTCGCGATATGAGAAAGCATATGCTACGACCTGTAATTAACCCTTCATTAATTTACGATTCCACCGGGGAGTAGCGATATTGAATTGTGTAATTTTTTTCATACAATTCAGCTATCAACGCCTATAGAAGATCACTTGGATTCAAATCATTATCATCAAGAACCTGTAAGCGTCAAATATTGAACATAGGTCTATGTTGACGAGTACTTCCACCCTTCAGTGTTCATCCACCCAAGTATAGTCCAAGTACTTTATTCCAACCGACTACTAACAATTCAAAAAACTCAGTTTAGATGCGCCAGTAAAGCTTTAAGAATAGGCACAAGCTGAAATATTTGTGAATTATTGACTCAGCCAGAAATTTTTTAGAGTAGTTACCCTAAACTGAAAACCATTGTTTCTTATCGGATCAAAGGGACAGATAAGTTGCCCTATAAGGGAAAAGCAACATGTCGAGATGTTATTTGTGCTACTGACCGTGCCGCATTTCATTAACATAATATATGCACGAGTGACAGTGACATTACTTGTATTTTAATTCATTGTTTGAGCGTTCAAGTAGGTACATCTGACTATATATTTTAGAACTTTTCAACATTAACATACAAAAGCGTTTTATAGCTAAACTGTGGACAGTGATTAATACTTTTGCTTCTAGTATTTGTAAGAAACCTATTCAGTGTACTGCATGAAAATGGCATTGATAAACGACATTTTTTTCATCAACAGCGTATTCATACTATTCGTTGAAACATTCATTAAATAGTTCTCAACTGTATTCCCTTTCTATTTGCGTCGTTGGGATTTGGAAAGCAGCTTCATATTTACGAGTTTTGATAGCAAATGCAAATTAACCATCTGGTGCTTTTGTAGTTACCTACATAAATGGATCGCATTCGCAGAATTTATTCCAGTTTGATGTAGAAATCTTTGTTGATTATCTTTTTTCACAACTACTATTAATTTGAACAAACCTCATTATAAAGTAATATAATACAAAGTTTTTAATATATAGAAAAATGTAACGAAACTTTAGTTTGCGCCTATACGCACTGACAGAATATTTTGTACCTTGCAAATTTTATGCCAATATTCGTGTTATACAAATATCACTATTTAAAATACTAGAACAAAATCTTTTTTTTAAATCAGCTACCTAATCAACTATAATACTTTTACACACATTTGATTTAATACCTCTAGAATAATACAAAGTATTTTAAAAATTATTTCATGGTATACTTGGATACAGAGACTCGTTAGCATCAGTATAGCATATTTAAACATGAGAATATTTTAAGCATCTTAAGAGTGGGATTTCTCGGGTTGAGTTGAATTAATGATTAATAGAAAAATAGATGAAATCAGGTTAACATGTGAATTACAATTACTACCATTTCTTTATCATCTTTTTAACAGATACATGTCAAATTATGTTTGTGTGTGTCTCTTTTCTTTAGGCTTAACTCAAGTTGGTGCAAACAAATCTCACAAAAAGATAAGTATTAGCAATACTATAATACTACACGATGTTATTTTTTGAAGCTACTGACGCAGTGTACAAAATTTTCGCAAGTGCCATACCATCGTTTTAACCTATTTCCCCACAAAAGAAAGCTGCAGTGTCATTTTTCTTTGAGATTTTATTACAATATAAAATGGATCAATTAAGTTTTTATAACTTCACTGTTCAGGTTAACAATGATGATAGAAAGGTTAATAATTGAGCTTTTTGACTGCACGCAAAATGTTATACAGAATATACCCTATACAGTATTCTAATTTGGTAAACATTAGTAATTCATTAGTAATTGCCAAATACATTTTATTTAAAGGTAATACTGATTTCTTGGAAAAAAATCTTAAGAAAACGAAATTCAATCAAGATTTATGTACATCACAAATTAAATTGAAGATGCTAAACAAATTTTTTATAATACCAGAAAGTTTCTGACACTTATTATGTCCAAAATATTATCTATTAATAACAAATATACAATCACATTCTGAGATATACATTACTATCTAAATCCCAATCGAGTAGTGCTTGAGCATAAATTTCTGATCACGTCTAGACATACATTGATATACATAATGAAATCTTTAATTAATTTGGAAGTAGCGGCTTGAAAATAATAAAAAATAATAATATACATAAAATTTTTAATATTTTATTATTATAACTTTAGCTACAAACAATAACAAGTTCTCAATTTGTTTTCCAGTACTTCGTGAAGGACCGAGAAAAACAGTGGACGAGGTCGTGAGAGATTTATGTCAATTTAGCAGAACCCGCGCGGTCATTTCTCAAAACTGGCTCTGTGAAATTGAAAGCGTTGCAGACACATTTACTCTAGTTGTTCTATAATCTTTCTGATATATCATAGCTCGAAAAATTGAACTTTATAAACCAAATTTACGTAATCTAATAACTTGTTTATTATTTCTTTAATCAAATTAAGCCATCTGTATTAATTATGCCATGGCCTATTAATCTGTGCATACTTGTAATATAGGCAAAATGAGATAGATAGCAAAATAGAGAACTCTTATACAGTTTAAAATATAGTACAAATCTTGTGGTGAGTTCTGGTGTGGTGGACATATCAAGCCAATTAAAAAAAAATAAACAGATTTATTTTACTGCTATAAAATTCCAAGCTTCCTTGGAAATGCATTAATTTTCGAACAGATTAAAAGAAAAATTAACTTGGTAATTAATAGTCATACAGCGTGTAAATAGGTCAAGTGGCATTAGGAGAAAGGTGTTGAGGATTGACACATGCACTCAAAACTACACCCTCATGTTTTTAGTAGCCTGCAACAATTTTTGTAGTAGGTAGGGGTGCAAACATGAAATCTTTTTTATATTTTTACTAGATTTCTATATTGGTGACGGCAGTAAGTATCACAACCAATATAAAAAAATTTGCTAAGTTGGATCACAAGTTAAAATAAATATTGATTTTGATGTATACTAAGCAGGGCACAGGAGAAAGGACAACCGTTTTCTCTAAATTAAAATGTTACAATGTAAAATAAATTAATCTATTTGAAATTTCGATTGCAAAAAAAAATATAACAGCAAGACTGTTACTGTTACGATTAATATTGGAATTAATTTTCCCTGCTCCAATTTTGATAGCAAGAAAACAAACAAGAAAATCGGGCGTTAACGTTACATACACAAATAACAGTATACAATATCACGTCACAAAGCTATAAATTATTAGAATCAGTTATGTCACACATAAGACTTGAATAACAAATATTGTTATGTACGAGTTGTCAAAATAATGTCAAAGCAATTAAAACAACTAGTGAATTAAATTTTAACGTTATCTTATATATACTGGCAGTAATATAATACAACTGGTATTCTCTAATCTAGACACACTGTTAAATATAATGCAATGTCCTTTCTCTTGTATATCACAAAGTATAACGGCTAATGAAGGAATTGAAAATTAATCAACTTTTTTACTTGTTATTTCAAAAAATTTATACACACAAATGTAAAAATTTATTGTCTCTGTATACAATTTAATCAATTGTTGGTTTAAATTACTTCATTGCTACCCGTTTAATCCCTAAATAATCATTCCTTATTGAATTTATAGGGACACTACGGGACTGTAATAATTCACGGCAGTGGAGCAATTTTTAAAGTGTTCCTTAATGAAAGAAGATTCTAGAGACTTAAGAGTCGTAAATGGAATAATATTGTACAATAAAATATTCTTATTTTAAAATGTCAAAAAACTGTTGTCCATGTGGTAACATAAGCATAATTAATTCATCAAAAATCTTTTTCGTACTAAGTATCATGCATTTAAAAATTCGTGCAGCTGAGATTTATTAAAAAAATACAACATAAAATTTTAGAAGAGCTAAGCATTGCATCAATTTTGGTAGCATGTATTGTTTTTTTCTTTCTCCCATCGATTACTTAATAACATATTATACCAATTTTCGATAGTGATATGTGTTTCGAAGTGTTTATGTGAGTATTTCGGCCAGTCGCGTCGCCTTGATCTGCAAGCTTCGCCGCGCTCCACTAAGCCTCTTACCACCACAACACTATTTGTCATTTACGTGTCAGACGTTCAGTATATATTTCTTAAGTAGGTATACACTTACACGTCTCGTTGATTGAGGGTTGTTTAGATACCGGACAGTGCTCGATCAGCCGCTTGAGTAACGACAAACCGTGGGAGTAATCTGTTGAGAAACTGTTTATACAAACTATCTAGAAGATGAGTGTTAGCTAAGAAAATAGATATTATATATAGAATACAGATATATATCGAAAAAGAAATCGCGTCATATCAATTCCTAAAAATATTTACTAGTAACTAGTTATGTATTGACAAAAACACGTACCATAAAAAAATGGAAGTAACCTAACCAAAGTACATGTATGAAAGTATTTTTAATGTTTAGATAACATTTTTCTTTTTTATTCTGGGTTACGAAAGTAACTGTACTCTGCCTGATGGAAAGCATAAATAGAATCCAAGAGTGGTGGCCGTCATAATCATTACGAATGCAATCAATACAGTATGACTGCCCAGATGCTTTTTCAAGCTCCGCTTCAAGAACCCGGGGTCATAGTAGGAGCGAAGCACGTGCGCTGGTAGTAAGGTCCAGGTTTTAATCAATTTGCATAGTTAAGGGTATAGCGTTAAAACGAGCACACATAAAACACCTGATGGTACAGGACTACTGTCATGGATATCTGCAACTCAGGAGAGTCGTCACATTATAGAGATTCATTATAGAGTGGGATATCGGGCTTTTGGTAATCTTACACACTAATACAACGAGAAAAATGCGTAGCACTGGTTTATAATCTCATCATCCACATCTTTTAATATTCTACTGATGGACATAGGCCTCTCTTCAAGTTCTCCCTTCAGTCTCCTACGGGAGATACTTAATATTAACGTACGCTCAGTACCAGTATACTAATTTTGTTCATTATACAGAAAAGTTCATTTAACGTCTCAATATTGAATGAATATGGTAGTAAGCAATATCTGACATCAGTGTTAAATTAATTACACGTTACACATAAATTAATTGAAATAGAACTATATTTCGAGTTAGAAATAGCTTAAATTTAATGATTTACAGATTTATGATTAAAACTGGGTGAGCCATGTTCCGCTTACATAGTATTAGGTAATAACGTTAAATCAAAGTAGAAAGCAAGTAAGACAATATTTGTAGACGTAAGACACAAAATATAAGTAGTCTTTTAATTATCATTTTGATTTTGAAATGCAATTTAGTAGTAGAAGTAATAAGTTTCAACTGATGGCTTTTACTACTAGACACAGAAATGATTGAATGGTCTTAAAAAAGGGCCTGTAAGAAACGTATTGCGTCCAACACCGACTTACAGTTTCAAAATCTTACATTAGAAAATTAGACACAGTTTCGCACATGAAAGGTATTTAAAAATTGCCAGTTTCTTTGATGACGTAAAACTTGTTGTTCTTTCCGTACGTAACAACGCGTATACTAAATTTAATGATAACCGTTGATATGATACCGAGAGTGTAACAAATATAAGGTGGGCCAGGAATTCGTTAACATTTGAATCTAACATCCCGCGCAAACATGTTACGCGAGTTCTTGGGACCGAAGCTATTGGAATTTACGGGCTATAATCGTAACACATGGTTTCAACTAGATGGAGCCACTTGTCACAAATCCAATGAGTCCCTGCCGGTGATCAATACATGTTTCCGGAAAAGCTAATTTCCAGACGAGATGCATTCCATGGCCACCCAGAAGTCTATATCTATCCCCAGCAGACTTCTTTTTATGGGGATATTTAAAGAATTATGTCTACATTAATAAACCTTATACACTACGATAACTAAAACAAAAAATCAGCAAAGAGATGTCGACGATCTCGCGGTCTCTTTGCCGACGAGTATTTGAAATTTTCAATGCTCACTTAGAAGAGTGGAAACGTCGAAACAGTGGTCATTTGGACGATGAAATTTATAGAAAATAATTTCAACTAATTAGCTTTCTTGCAAATAAACAATTTTTATAACATACCAAATGGTTTTTTTGTACGATTTTTCCCAATGTTTACTAATTCTCGATGAGTTCTCGATGAAATGAAAAATGACTTTTTAATCAAATCACATATTGGGTATAAGACGATACATCGATTAGAAAATTAACTGAATTCCAATCAGCAGAATGTGGCAAGAATACTTACACAGGTTTTGCTCCTTTTAGATGCAATATAGCCGTAGGAACATTAAATGGTGTCACTCACCTACTGTCACGTTTCATGATAGTGTCTCCCGAGAAGCGATTTCTAACGCTCCAAGAATAATCTCAACGTAAACATAATCTTCATTATTGTTTGGTAAAACTCGTGACGAAGGTGAGAGGCCAGATTTAGATTTTAAGACTAGTACAAGCCGATAAACTGTTTACAAAATAAGCAACGTTTCCAAGATGACTTTAAATATTTACCCATTGCGAATTGGAAAACTTTGATTATTATATTTTAAAAAATGCTATCTAGGTAATAAAGAACAATCAGATTTTTTTATAGTTTATAGGCATTAGTAGTTTGAAATACTGTACGTTTTCTATCTATAATAACAAGGAACCTCGTGCGCCACGACATCTAGCCATTTATTACAACTGGTAAAAATTAAGACCATGGTGTAAGTACTACAAGCTAGTATAAACATTACAAGTCGGCAGTTAATTACTGCTCTAAAACATCTATTCAAGACCCGGAAGTGTCGAAGTTCAATCCTCATATTAGAACTTAAAAGAAAAAGCAAAATATAATAGCACAATTTTAATAATACTACAAAATTGAGCGCATTTAACTAAAATGAAATCACGAAACAGAGAATAAAGAAATTGTTTATCATACAGGAGAAAATTCTTTACTAAACAAAAATACTAAATCATTCTAAATCATACCGTAGTAATCAAAGGCAAAGTCACGTAAGTGCAATATTTTTTCATTATTTTCATCCGGCGTAGAAAATAATCTATTTATAACATATATATGACTTATGGTACACGACATTAACATAGATATGTACAATATTATGGATTCTCTGAGTATTGATGGCATAATTCTTTTTATTGAGCGTTCTCTATGTATGATACGAATGTATTTACAAAAAGAAAGTATATGAGTATTCTATCAGTCAGTGCAGTTATCAGAGTACAAGCTCTGCTTAGTTTAAAACTAGATGACGTTGTGTGTCAATGTCTAAAATATTTATTTATTTATTATAGTTAGATGGATTCACGAGATTTTATAAATGTCACTGTGGGTGAGCCATACTTTAACGTAAATTAGTCAACTTTGCCGGAATGGCACGATGGCATCACTAGAATCTAGTGTTAAGTATTTCTTTCGTAATTTTTCACTGAGTGAGTGGTGTTACCAAAACTCAATTTCAAATTCTAAGAAACTGGTGGGAGAGGCACAGAATGAAGGGTTACGCACTTATGTCTTTCGAGTTGCATGTGTCCATGGGCGGCGTTAGTTACCGACAGGCTCATTCTGTAATGTAATTTGGACTGGTGTTATATTGTGTTCTTATAATTTTATAAATGTATATAATATTAGACAATCAATATTTTAATGGATCGATGATTTTGAAATCGAGAAGATTTTCAACAGAGCTGATCGACATCTTAACCTATTAGCCAGTAAGTACCTTACTTACTATAACAGTAAACCTGCAAAAGGATCCTCTGTGTTAGCTCCTACAAAAACATTTAGATAATTTTTAGACGATCCGAGTACAGCTGTGTTCTGTTTAACCACGTTCCATATAATATTTTTGTTACACAAATGATGAAGAATAATGTTCTGACAGATTTTGACCCTTTTTTGTCACTTGTGGGTTTTCTTCAACAAAAAGTATTACGTAGTCATATTAATATAATATTGTAGCTGGCAATACTTTAAGCAACACAGGAAAAGAATATACTTGAACTTAGTGTCCGAAAGGCTGATGAAAACTTCTTGATTTAACAGAGTTAATAAGTTATAAGCGAAGTAGAGTAAGTTTGTGATTTTAAAACCTTAACCAAAGAAAAATACTCACAAATTCAAATGATATCTAAGTGTTCGTACACTATAAACTGATCCGAATTTTCAATCAATTTAAAGTTTCTAATCAGGCATATTTCACAAACAATAAGTTAATTTATTCTTTGATCTCGGCAAAAGACGCGAAAAGGGTGTTTCCTTTTCGTAACCAGCCGTTAACATATTTCAACGTGTCGTTTTTAACATTTCTACGTACGGTTCTCATGGATTGAGTTGCAAAAGCGTAGTAAAATTGCAGACATCGGATTGCATCTTATGCTATAAAATGAATTAATTCTTTTTCCTTAATATTTCAAATGAAGGTCATTAAATAAGGAACTTTTAATTTAATAGATGATTTGTATAAGACAAAAGTATAAGACCTCAGCTGTTTTTCTTATCAGAATCTTCATTTTATTAACTCTGATAGAGTTGAAGGCAAAATCTGCAGTTCTCCCAGCGTTACACTCGGTACTCTCGTGCACATGTAGTTGCCAGAATTATGATCCATATCTCCGTATAAATTGTACAAGTTTATTAGCGACTAGAGTGTGATAGATTTACAAGTAATCACATTTGTAATTATATAATCATCATCATCATCATCATTAACAGCCTTCAACAGTCCACTGCTGGACATAAGGACTACTATACTATATGTAATATAAATTGGCTATTAATTTATCAATTAATAACTCTTTCATCATTAATCATGTTCGATTGACTTCAATCTTTCTTCCATCTTCTGCTAGAAGTGTATAAATTCAGTCAAAAAGGCATTGTTTTAAGGACGTTTAATAAATAGAATATTACGTCTACCTCATATTCTATACAATATAGTATATCAAGTAATAATAGTTAAACTATCATAAGTTTTTATTTTAATACTATATTAATAATGTTTCTTAAACTACTTTTCATGCTCAAAATTGTTTAGCACATAAATACTTGCCTTAAAAATTATGGGACCTATTAAACAATAGAACAGTAAACTGACACTCATGTACTGTGAATGACGAATCGTTCGTCAAGTTCAAGGAAGACGTTCGAGTAGGAGTCGCGGGCGGTGCGGCGCGCGCCCGTCTCTCTCGGACCGCACTCGCTGACTGTCGCGGGCTACGGGCTCGTAGCGCGTAGCCACAGCCACATAACGAAACTATGACGATATGTTTTTTTTCTACGATAGCTTACTACTACTACTTAGAATTTTTTTTCTATCATTTCAATTCATTTCAAATATTTTCTACCTTTATGAAAGTATGTCCTTTTATAAATACAAATCTAATAAATAAGTTCCATCTAAACGTAATACAGAAACTACAAGGCAGTTTTTGAGTAACTCAGTTGGCAATACACCTCGATTGGTATTTAAGTTCATAAAACCTCACGCTAACTTGCTAGAGAAATATTCAAGTCACGACAATACTAGCGTTAAACGAGTCTTTCTTAGCCTTACTATTGGAATCACAGTCGGCATCTAGTTTCCACCTTTTGGTTGAGTAAGTGTATATAATTATTTTAGTTGCTTTTTGCAGTTTCATTTAAATATTATATGTATTTAAAGTAAGTATAAAAAGGAAAACCTTCAAAAAAAGAGCGTACTCTATGATATTCATATATTCATATACTCAAGTACTGTCAGGTGCACCATGTACTACAATAATAACTTACTGAGGACATGGATGGCACTCTCTGATGTTGTGAACTAGTTCAATGTTAATAATTTACTTCTAAACGAGAAAACAACCAAATATATTATATGTTCTACGCTAAATGTCAAATAAATTAAAACTAGTAATCTGATAAATGGAAAGGAGTTGAGTCTTGAGGACACCGGAAAGCTTTTGAGTATAACTGTAAACTCTAAATTGCTGTGGGGTTCACATATTGATGGATTGTCGAATAAATTCAAATTTGCACCATACGCGGTTTATAAAATGCGTAAATTAACCGATGTAGAAACAGACGTAGACTGGTGTGTTTAAGTTATCTTCATTGTGTAATGTCATATGGTATTTCGTTGTGAGGAAATTGTGATATTCAAAGTTTCTTTGTGTTTCAGAAGAGGACTATTCTTGCAATTTATAACCTCAGTTATAGGTAGTCACTGAGGGATAAGTTTAAAAAAATTGGTATCACGGCAGTCACATCTCAATACATCTATGAAACTTAAGTGTATATGAAGAAAACTATTCACAAAATTTAACATTTAAAAATAAAGACAAACTCGTGTTGTCAACGACTAGATCATAAAAAGCAAACAAGTCTTTTCGAAGTTAGAGTGTGTGATTCTAGCCGGAACTCCATCATGAACAGAAATCCTAACTTCGCCAGGTTCTCGTTTAGGAGTGGAAGGAACGACTTTGGTAACCAAGCGCTGGGCGTGTCGTTATTGTGGCGGTAAGATCTGTTATAAAGGAGCAAAAGGAACAGCTGAAGCAACCAAGCAATGAGCACGTCGTTGTTACGGCGGTAAGACATATTATGGCTCTAGAGGCATTACGGGACTCTCTTATACCGGCTGATCACTAGAAAAGGATGCTTCTGAGATTACCTGTGTCTGATCCGCATGGAACCAACGCCTGAGTGCTACTACTGCGATAACCAGACCGAAGACACGGTATTTCACACGGTGGTTGAAGATATAGAGCATGACGTGATAGCGGCCATCGTAGTGTGGTGTCTCTCGCTCAGTAACGTGATGTCAAACTCCACCATCTTTTTTTGCGAGAAAATTATTCTTGCGAAGGAACGAAACGCGACCGCTAAAGATTTAGAACTCTTCCAGACCGCCAGGCCCTGGAACGAATAAGTTAATCCAGTGCCGAAGATCGTAAAACGCTCTCCGGTGTAATAAGCGCCAGCCTGAAAGGGACAGGTCTCACTTTTTATCCTAGTAGAAGCAGGTCCGGGTGGTGACATAAAATTCCAATCATGTTTCAAAAATTAAGTATTAACAAATTTAAGTGCTTAACAAAACCAAAATTAAAGGCTTTCTATACAGTTTTAGATTATTTAAAGGACAAGTTTGCTTGGGATTAATGCTGCTAAGTGAGCATTTACGTTTATTGTGTTTAATAGTAATAGACATTTAATTTATTGTTGTATTTCATATTTTAGTTTCAATTTTTGTATAGATTGTTACTTGTTTTTTTCCTTACATGTAATTTGAATTGTAGTAGTATTTCTTTTACATATGTAAAGGTGACTCTTTTATATATTCTTAAGTGTTTTGTTTATTATTGTACAAGGATCACTTAAGAAATCTGTTTATTAAGGTCGCCCCTTTTTTCATTGTTTAGTCACTTTTCTTACATGCACGTGTAGCTGACGTCTAAAAATATATTGTTGCATTTTCACAGATGTAAAAATAATTGCTCTCATACAAGTTAGATTGGTTTAAATATTTTAATTTCTCATTTATTTACAGTATTAAAAAAAGTACGTTTCTTGCAACATTTTTAATTTTATAATAATTAAATTAAGCTTAAAATGTTTAATAACTAATATTTTAAAGTGAAGTACCAGGCACTCATAACTTGACAGAAACACAGGTTAAGTGTGTAAAGAAAATAGTAACCGTAGATGGGGGTAATTGCTGAGCTACATCACCTTGTGTCACGTAACGGCTAACCAACAGCTGACTGATCAATTACCGAATGTGACCCAAAGACCTCAGAAACGTGGACAAGCGGTCGATGTGGAATATGCTGTAGCGTCTTAAATGGAGTTGATATTCAAAGTATGGATTCAAAGTTGAACATCAATAACTTCTTATCTTTATAGAGGCTCTTAGGGAGCAGAAATGGAACATGAAGGCCAGTATGGAACAGATATTTAGTTTATATTTATATATTAAAAAATAATCGAAAGTTGGAAAGGAAGAAAAGAGCATACCTTGTAAATATGTTATATATAACAATAAACAATCGTTTGAAAAAAAAGTAGAATATATGGACAAAATGACCAAAAGTATATTGTAGTAGTGTATTATAGAAATATCCATTGTTGAAAACAAAAGCATTGATGGCATATGTCACAGCTACGAAACTTTGTAAGACTATACATCCAGTTACAGTCCTTAGATATAAAAGATATTTATAGAGAATACACACAAGATATCACTAACATATCAGTAGTTATAGAATTTAGGTCGGTTATCCCAAGAACAGATAGAATACAAAGAAATTATGGTATAGTATAAAGGACATCACTAACTCACACAAGTCAAAATAATCAAACCACGAACTATGAACAATGAGCGAGACACCTACAAATTCACTGGTCAAAGTCAACAGTTTCTTCGTCAACGTTGAAGCAAATTTAGCAGCCAATACACTGGTGGTGCCTAACACAGGTCAAATGAATGTCTCGATCTCCTTTTTGGTCTTTCGCAAAATAAATGGTGGGGAAGTGAGTAGTATCTTTGATCTGAAACCTACACACATACGCACACTTTTATTAATAATATTCTCATTAAAGCATAGAGAAGAGACCTGTAACACAAGCTTTCTTAGTATGGGTTCCTGTCTCTCATCCAAAGTTTTTTGTATTGTAGTTGTCTATTTTATATATATACATATATGTTAATATTATACTTTTATTTTATTTTATAATTACAATTTATTTTAAAACGATATTTAAACTCATGCATTAACTAGACTCATTACATTAATAGACAGGTTTTTGTTGTCCTAATAAACATGATCCTAATTGTCTTATGTTTATTAAATCTTACAGTGTTTATCAAAGTTGGTTGAATATCGCGCAATTGAATAAACACTCATTCTCGGAGACGAGTAGATAAAGATAAATTTGGCCCAATCTCTGCTGTTAAAAGCGTCTCACGCGCCCGAAGTTACGTGTAGAGGATAAGGATATGTTATATTTAAGGTCGGCATTGTACGTTACATATATAAGTATACAATATAAACACATATCTAGCTTGTCTATCACTACAAGGATTGAAATAAAATTTGTTGAGGTTTTCTTAGATTATACGAGGAATGTTCAGATCCGGCAGCTCCATGTGAGTTTATGTTTTATAACATTGTCACATATTCAGGCAGCGTGAGAATGCCGTAAAATGGACTAGTAAAATCTAAATGAAATAAAAACGTTACCATATTCTTAGAACATGTGATGATAAATTATACACATTGGCGACGATATATTGTTTAGTCAGCATGAGAATGTTGATTCATTAGAGATCACGATGCCAGGAGTACATTTTTGGTGCGATATACACATTACTTTTTTCTAAGATTGAAAAGTCATAGAATTGATTAGTTGTCTGCCAATTCTCTTAATTACGTCACGTGCTAAGCCAACGTTAATTGTGATGAGACTTTAAACTACGAAGTCCTCTGTCTTATAGCAAATGTAATTAATACACGGATATAAAACTTGCATTCGCAGTTGTATGTCTTTTGCTTTGTACTAAACCATAAATACAAACCCTACACATAGTTAAAATTACCAAAATCATTCTAGCAGTACTAAATCCATTGTGTTAGCGAGCATTTAGTTGAAAATGAATTAATACTGCACTACAATAAAATATTTGCCTGTATTAATAAATTTCTTTCAATTTAAAAAGTTTTATAAGATTTTTTGTAAGGTCAAACAAATAATTATACCTGGACGTCGTTTGGCCTGTACTGCCCCGTTTTATAATAAAAAACCCAGGGAGTTTTAACACGAGCGAAAAGGTTAACATAATACATGCCATTTGTTTTCTGTTATATCATTAAATCAAGAGAAATTTGACAGATATTTCCGTTTCGTAGTCTGCAGCATATATGTACGTAGAACATAAATTTTAAAAAGAGTATCGATATTTATACTCAATCTATCTGTGAACCAACTTTTTAACCTTCATTATACATTTTCTCTACATCTCTGAAACTATTTTTGTTTTATTTTGTTTATTAAGTCGTTCACGTTTTCACAATATCTAATCTGAATCTAGAAGATCATTAGAAGATTTTTAAATCTATTGTTGTTATTCGTTTTGTGACGGATTAAAATACGGCGTATCAACACCCCTATACATACCATGGGTGTTGTTAGAGGCGACTAAGGTAACAAAATAATCAGAATAACACCATTGTAAAGTGAAAAAAAAATTGAAATAAACCCTATACCAGCTCGTCTGGTCCACATGGTACAGTAGGCCAAAATTTACTTTTTAAGTAAAAGCCTGTTTGTGTGTGTATGTGTGTGTGAGTGGACTATTAAAGACTGTTGATGTGATGATGATGATTGATGTGGTATTTATAAAATTTTAGGAATTTTTAGGTACGCTTCAATATACGCTTATATACGCTTATATATACGCTTCATTAAATATTCTATAATAATACACACTTCAAATATGGTTTTTAAATATTTTTACATTATTATTATTTAATAATTGTTTTAGGTTAAAAGTAATAATTGTTACTCATTTCAGGCATTGCATTTTACTAGGATCTGCATAATAATAGATCTTCATATAATTTTAAAAATATTATCAAACTAAAGCTTTTATTCATGTTTTTTTTATCAGATAATGGCATTATTTGCTGTTTTTGACTTGAATCCGAGACATTAGTTTTCATCGTCCTTTCCAAAATACTTTTTTGTCAAAGTTCTGATTGAACAAATAAGCCTTAATCCCAAGAGATGGTTTTTGAAATGAAGAGGGTCAATCCTCTACCGGAAACGACTCAGCAATCAAAAGTAGCCTACAGTTGATAACTGTACGGACGCGAATTCAACATTGTAATTTATGCCGATTCATTCAGTCGTATATCCGCCATTGTACATTGTTATGTATGTCATGTGTTAATGTACTAATGTGCTTTTATTCTTTTATTTAAATTTTAAAGTTAGTAATTTTACTAAGAGAGTTTTGAACGTAGCGTGAAATTGCGGTTGCAACGTTTGCTAGTAATATTTTACAAAATGTAATGTTAATATATTTTTTTTCTTTTTTAAAAGACATAGTCCGCACTAAGAATAAATCTTGTGTCGCGGGGGACTTTATAAACATACAAGAAATGGACACAAAGAACACCCAGACTTAGAACAACAATTTAGGGATCACACTCAGTGCAGTAGAGAGCGGCGTGGTAACCGCTTAAACCTCTAGGCCAACCGTGCAGTCAAATATTATAAACTCAATTAATCAACTAACACTAAAAAAAACAAAAGGACAATAAATTAAATAAGAAAAAACTCGCTTCAAAATTTTTTATCTCTTTTTTTACTTACATACCGTAGACTATGGTCTACCTCCTCCTTTTAAAGTCGATTAAAAAAAAGTTTAAAGTTTAGATATCAAATGGCATCCGTAAAATTAATTTTAAACAACTTTGTGCCTACTTAAGTATTTTTGCATCGTTTAGAAATCGTGAAAAGATGTTGTTATATTATTTATTAAACCACTGATCTACAGTTTTTTATTCAGGGCACTTACTGATTTCTCAGTGACCACATTTCTTTGAATACTTTGAACTGAATGCAACAAAATCAAATCTGGAGTTAACACTTCTTAAATTACATAACAAAACCTTCGAAACATAATCGGTAAATAATTATACATTTTGTCTTTGTAGACACCAATACCCTCGTATTACATTTTTATATTGGGATATTAATCTCAAATATCAGTCTGTCTGTCTATGTCTCTATTTAGTAAAATAATAGATTCTGTCTTTTTCGCTTCATAATGTAAAACCAATATATAAATTGAATAAACACCTTTTAATCACTTTAAACAGCTTCCTAAATATTACAATACCACTTATTCGAAAAGTTTGTGGAACTGTCTAACTGTCATATTTTGTAAATTCTACTTAAATGTTTGGCGTGGCTGCATTATCCTAAAATACACAAGTTGTCAATATCTAAATAATTTACTTCTGAACTGAAATTTTGCAAATTCTAGGTACATATATATATATATATCAGTTCATAAGTAAATTATATATATATATATACAAGAACTGTAGGCTAATTCGTAATAATCCAGTTTGTTTAGTCTTGTTTGAATTTTGTAAAAAATAAATGATATAAGTTGATCATAAGCTGGATAATGTTACATATTACATATTTAAATAAAGTATGGACTATGCAAGAACAATATTTTAGATCGTGTAGTATCTATCACACATGTAATATCATGTGTATTTTATTACGGAAGTTAGACGTTCAAGGTGTTATATTATACATATGTATCCATGGTGATAAGCTGTCTCGTTTAACGGGTACAAAGATGGTGTCAACATACATGCAATAGTTATCCTAAAAATATTGTTATATATTTACCCTAATTTCAATTTTTTTGAAATAGTGACTGACTTGTTTTATGATAATAATTTACTTTTAACTTCAAAACAAAATACTAGTACATTACATTATGTTTTAGTCGTACATAGAAGTTAGTTTTCGAGGGCATGTGTATGTGTGTATGGCAGTTAGTATAAGACTTTTGACTTTATCGAATAAAAGTAGCATAATGCAATTTACTTTGCCTGGTAAGCTTCAAAATACATTTCATTCAATTAAAGTAAAACTATTTCCTAAGTGACGTGTGACTGACATTCTAACCGAGTTCAAAAACAAATCTAATTCCCGGAAGTATCTAACATTAGATGTGTTAATTAATATTGTTCGTGAGATATATATATATAGCACATATAGTTAGGTTTAAATGATACTTGGAAACTGGGGCACGGATATATCATGAACAGTTGAACATTGACCCAGTGCAGATGAAAGGTCATAAGTCACCGAACACTGTCTTTACCCTGTGTAAAGACTGAATAATAGTAAGAAACAGCTTAATAATATTTAAGTTTAAAATAGTAACTAGTGGATAATACTAACACAGTAAAAATGGAACCCATTGTGGTAGAGATATCTGTCGGACATTTCCATAGGCAGTGGGTTCCACTCATTCTTATCCTTGAGATTTTTGATGTACTACACTTAACCAATATTGTTTTCTTATGTGTTCGGTACTAAGTTTGAGTTTAGGTAGGACACTTTATACATATTTAATTTACTAATTATTTATCAATGAAGCAGTTTTCCCCAATATTCCATCCAGACCGTGTCTGGCCATGGCGACTTGGCACTATTACTGAGGGCTTCGGAAATGTGCTCTCAGGTAACTAACACACCCGATGTGAGAGGCGAATGTATGTCCACGTTCACTACAAGTCATTATATCATTATAGTGTATAGCTACCGGTAGTTGGGTTTTCAGCTCATCCCGTTTGCATCTTGCCGTCGTCTTTCAAACTCGAACACCTTAATGAGTACAGTACGTTTCCACAGCGGCCTTTCCGTCGCGATTATATCACTGCAATGGGTTAAGATAGTAGCGCTTCATGTGACGCTTTTGCATATCTTTATAGCGTAAGAATTGGCCGCCTTGTTTTCATGTGCCATCTTGTAACTCTGAGTAGAAAATATGCTTAGCTACTCTACTTTGTTGTTCGACATCCGTGAGACATGGCAACCCCACTGCAGATGCTACTCCCGTGTTTGATTCCATTCCGACAACATTTACTCATCGTATACTTTCCGTGTTTAATACATGGCCTGATCAGTAGATGTTTATTTTACTACGTAGGTATTTAAGGTAGAATCCATCCAATGTGCGGATATGTTTATGGTACAGGTCAAGCTTTATATCATGTGAACGGAACACGTATGGAATGCAACTTGGCAAAAATTGCCTACTATTGTCTACAGGAAAATGTGTACTAGGACATTAATCAGTGTAACTTGTACCATAATTTCGTTCTTTTTACACTGATATTAAAGACCAAATTCATAACATGACTCATTAAGACTCTCCATAAGGTTTTATAGAGTTTTTCGAGGAAGAACCAGATTGAGTTTACAATCTAGGAGGGTGTGTATATTCCAAACTGCAAATATCATATTCCGGGTTTTATGTCTCAGGTTGTTGATTATTTACTGTGCTTTCAACCACGTTATAGTTGATGCAGAGACAGCCGTGGCGTCCATCTTTGAAACTGGTGGGTCAAGCCTTTTTTTGAACACCTTTTCTAGTCCACTTCCCAGATTGACCCAAGGAACTGCTGAATTATATTGATAAACCAATGCAGTGCAATAAGATAGTACGACATCTTCCATGAACCGCCTGCGTGCAGATATCACACAAAGTTGGCATCACAAGTAAGTCTCTATACCTCAGTCAGGAGAACCGCTACGATCAGTGAGAGTAAGGGATGTCTCTAGGCGTCAGGAAAGCCTCTGATACAGGCCTTTGGTTTTAAAATATTTTAGGTCCAGTGTATGACCGGGATCGGCAATCGAATTCAGCAAGAGGCATCCGCTGAAAATTATGGAAGGTAGGAGAGGAATAGGACGCTGAAGAAAGAGAAAGGTTACTATTGTCGTGCAAGAGATGAGAATGACAGTGTAGAGAAACGTGTTACTAGTCATCTCTGTAAATGGGTGCTGTTATATATCTATTATATCTAAGATTAAAATACATCTGGGTTTTCGATAAAAATGGACAGTCTAAATTGTCTTAAATTCTTTCGATAAATTTATAAATTCCTTGATAAAGCTTTTAACGGCAGTTTGATGAATAACTTTAGCCACCTACTATTTATTTTAAATTTATGAACAAATTTGACGCTTTCATTTGCTTATTACATAACCAAAGTAAAATTTCAAAATCAAGTGATAGTGTATTTAAAATCGGTTAAGTAAGTATATTTTAACGTTTCTACGTACGATCCATTTGCTAATTGTAAAAAAATTATAGTATCATTGTTTTTTGGAAATTAACCGATTCCCAACATGCAGTTCAGGCTAGTTTGGGAACCAGGGTTGGTACTTAAATTGTATAAATCATTTGTTACAATAAAGAGTTAGTATTATTATTATTTAAGCTACAAAAATTAAATGCGATAATATTAACAATACTTTTCTGTAATGAGTGAAAAATTGTTGTATGCATTACTGTATACAACAAAAAAGATTTTAAATTAAACTTAATAAATTGGCAGCACAACACACAGGCATTGTTTTGAATCCATCATGTGGGCTCAACTTTGCTTTAAAAATTGGGATCTGTCGCAAACTGCGTGTACCGCGCTAATGAAATCACTGTCAGTATAACATAATATATCCTTTACAGTGAAGTCATCGGCACGAAGATCTGTCCCTGATCCAATCACCGGCGCACTTATTCCGTTGTAAATACACGAAAAACTCTAATACTCCAAAATATTGTTATCGACAAGTAGCTTTCACTGCCTGTTCCTTAAGAAAAATTAGAAATAGGTATTCTTAAATTACCAAGTAGTTTTATTCTATAGCCGTAAATGTCTACTGTAAGTTTTATACCAGCTTCTATCGTTACTGACAGTGTTAAATCATTTGACTCATAAAATGTTAAATGCTCTTCGCATGAATGACTCGTTTACAATGAATGGAGCGATGTAAAAGGGGAACGGCACACATGAGTGGTTCGAAGGGATGAGATCAGAATCGAAGAGTGATTTAGACTTACGCGTTACTACTACTAACACGAAATCAAACGTCATTGTGATAAATAAATAAAACCGATACAAAGTATTTTCGAAAAAAAATATGAATTTTTTCGTTAACATAAATTTTGTCACTTTCAAAATATGTTTATATATACACTTGTGCCAGATTTTAAGTAGCTTTTATTTCTTTCGGCGATGCGCTTTTCATATCATCTATGTCTATAAAACAGCATAAGATTTCTAAATATTTGAAAATAGCATAGTATTGTTTTTAGTTAAAAGTTTACGAACAAGTAGTTAAGTATGGGAAGATATATTTTCGTGCCCTCTCCATTACCTTTAAATATTACAAACTTTTTTTTTCATATTAAAGTCACACTTTTAAAATTCCTTCCTGAAGTGTCTGTTTAATGAGAATAAGCCGGTTCCCTGTTATATATGTATATGAGATTACATTATATTTCATATACTCATGCATCAGCATAAGTATAAACATAAATAGACACATAAACACCCACATCGGTCGATTTCAAAACCAACAATATAATTGTTTTTAAAATGTATAAATTTATGTGTACATTAAACCCATTATTATCAAAATGTTCTACGAATCGAACGATGCATATTCAAATTTTCTGGAATCTTGTTTCAAATACATAAAGTCAGTAAAGTTCAATGTTTAACAAAAATAAATGTTCATTATCTATTAGAAAGATATACGAATATAAAAAAAGAATGATTTAGAACCTACATTTTATGAAAATATTTACATTTTTGGGAATTAATTATGGTTGAATTGATTCATTGTTGGTATAAAAGAATAAAGAACCAACACGGTCATTACCTACAAATGTTCGACTCGAACAAAGAAACGTAACGTATTATATTCTGCAAATTTATAATAAACGTGTTACGTTTTACGATACCAATGTACGATGAATAAAGTCATAAAAGGTAAATGTGTATTATGTATATACTCCGTATGTATATATATATGTATATACTCCGAGTGTAGAGAAATTGACTAAATGTGTTTCCATGTGTTACCACGTTTTACTTTAATTTGATGTAGTAGAACACTAATATATATAATATATTTAATATGTGAGTAGGGTTTTTTCTATGATTAACGAGTATTTGCTTAAAATGTATATAAACATCCATGTTCTCAAACCCTTTTCTTGTACGTGTGGAAACCCTTGTAATCCCTGGAAAACGTAAACGAAGAACTTTTATTATGATAGCTGAAACCTTTCTTAGCCCCTACCAGCAGAAGCACGTAGCTTACCGAATTAAAATTCTTATTTTTCACTTTAGGTGACGTCATTAAAATTTGAATCTAACATTCCGAGCAAACAAATCCCATGCGAAGTGCGAAAAGGAGTCTGAGCACTAGCACGTCTCTAGAAAATTTTATTTAAACAAAACTTAGCTTATTACTGTAAGACGCTTATTTCGCGTCGAATACGATTTACACAACTTAAATCAGTGTCCGAGTGCTCCTTTAATAAAGAAATGGGTGAAGAAGTTCGAAGAGACAAGATCTACGCTAAATGTGAAGCAAACTAAAGGCCCTTGAATTTCTCGGACCGAAGACAACGTGCAGCAAGTTGCCGCTTCTATTCGACGTAATCCAAATTTATTGACACGCAAACGTTCGGTTGAATTAGGTGATCCCGCACATTATTACACCGTATTTTGAAATTACATTTGAAATTACATCCAGATAAGATCTAGATAGTGGAGGAACAAGAGTTATTGGGACCGATGCTACTGGAATTTGCTGTCTACAATCGTAACATATGGTTTTAACAAGATGGAGCCACTTGTCACACATTCTATGAGTCTCTGCCGGTGGTCAAAGACATGTTTCCGGAAAAGCTGATTTCCAGACGAGGTGATATTCTATGGCCATCTTGAAGTCTAGATCTATCCCTAGCAAACTTCTTTTTATGGGCTCCTTTCAAGAATTGTGTCTACATCAATAAACCAAATACACTAGGTCAACTATAAGAAAAAATCAGCGAAGAAATGTCTACGTTCTCGTGGTCTCTTTTCCTGACGAGTATTCGAAAATTTCGGTGCTCGCTTAGAAGAGTGCAAACGTTGAAACGGTGGTCATTTAGACGATTTAATTTTTAAAAAATAAATTTCAACTAATTAGCTTTCTTGTAAATAATTTTTTTATAATATTATGATATATATCAAATATTTTTTTCATGATGTTTTTCAAATGTTAATTAATTCGTGGCCCACTCTCTATAATATTGTTATGTAGTTATTTCAAGCTAGCATATAAGAGTAATAAAAGAATTAAGATAAAACATACACACGACAATTACATGTGAAGTTATATTTCTTGGTGGAAGCATATGCGAGTACCTATACGATTTTTAAAAGATTACGTTATTGTCATGAAAATAAGTACACGTAAGAGAAAAGATAGAAAACTTTCACTTATTATAATGCTTTTGGATTAAATTTTCCATACATAATATACCAAAGACATACGCAACAAAGCCCTTATGTTCTTTAAGTAAGAGTTATCAAAAAAATCCTGGCCTGTTAGTGAATATTTCTTATGACGACAATGTTAATAAATGTCTTGTTGCGAATCCTGTAGTAAAATATAGTTTTTATAAGACTGATTACAAAAGTAAATTTATAGAAGTTTGAATAATGCAAACTGGTAAAATTTATTTGACCATTCTAAAGACGTTAATGGCATTAGTGAGTTTAATACAGTATTGAAAAAGGCCACCATTGTTCAGTAATGCATTAATCAAGGTTTATAAATGAATAAGAAACATTCCGTGAAAAGTAAAAAAAATAGAGTAATACACGGGATGAAATCGAATAACACATACTCTAAAAACACTGTCATAAACTCTATAATACATGTTATAGTAATTTCAAAACTGCAATAGAATCAATGATACATTACAACTAAAAACTTTTTTGGAGTTCAGCAGGAACGGTGGATGCTCAACACTACCAACAAAAATGTATATGGACAATTCAGTTGCGCAAAAGGGCTGTGATATCGCAAATTTATTTGCAAATCTATTTTGTTCTGTGTACTCGGACAATATTCTTATTGTGTTTTGTACATTATCTCCTCCCAACAATAATTATTTAACTCAGGTAATATTAACAGAAGATACACAATAAAAAAACTTGATATATTAAAAGGTGCAGGACCAGATCTGATTCCACCTATGTTCATAAGCTGTGTGGTCGATTGTTTATATAATCACTTTCTTTAATAAATTCGTTCCGTGTCTGAAATAAGATTTCTGGACGAGTAAAAAAAGCTCATTTAGTCCCGGGTTTTCAAAAGGAGTATCACGCAAAGGTCGTTAAATACAGGCCATTTTAGATTCTCTATTGTTTTTTAAATTATTTGAATCCATTCTGTATCCTTCAATTGTAACCTTACTAAATACTAGTATTCCTGATCATCAGTATGGATTTAGAAGCGGTCACTCTATTTTGATAAATTTAGTTATCAGTATTTCTGATATACCTCAGAAAGTAGATTAGATCGCAAGTAGATGCAATACACGCATACTTTAGCTATGCTTTTAATAAGATCAATTCAATAATATTTGAACGGGTTGCAAGCCTATGGCGTAAGGGGATTGGATTGGATTGTTGAACTGAATTGAATCGTATTTACAACATAGATACCAAAATATAATTATAAATGGATTCAAGTCACGAGCTTATTATGCGATTTCAAGAGTGCCTAAGAGTTCTCACTTAGGGCCAGTTCTTTTTCTAATTTTTATAAATGATATAAGTTCTCGTATTAAATATTACAAGATGTCCTTATTTGCTGATGATGTTAAGATTTACCATCCAGGTCTATGAAACAATGATTTAAAGTTTAAACAAGATCGTCTTAATGCAATCCTAGATTGGTGCAATGTAAACTACATAAGCTTTCACATTAAATATACCTGTATAAAAACACTTGTTACTACATATGTATGAAGTTGACAGAGTCTATTTAGCAGAGGTTCATAAAATTTGTGATTTACATCACATATTGACAAAATTGTTACTAAGGCAGCATGATTGCTTGATTTTCTAAAAAGTAATACACAAATTTCAATAAATAATTAATAATCATACACACTGCAATTATCTATTAGAAAAAATACTTTTAAATTTTCGCTGCTTTTATCTTAGATATAAAATAGTTAAATCATTCTACACATAACTTTCAAGAACCAATTTAGGAAAACAATTGTCCATAGAATCCTTGATCAATACTCGTATAATAATATCCAAACTCATGATCCAGACATTGATATCTTTAGCCAATCGTTTAATGTATTTAAATCGAAAAAAAACAAAGGCATTCCATATTGAAACAAATGTACAGTATATGTAAAATAGTAGTAATTAATATAGTCAGTTATTTTTAAGTAGTACGCTGTTGTGCGTAGTATGTTCGCTTACATCAAGTTAATACTACGAACATCGTAATTGTCATACATACTAGATACAATCACATGTTATTAAAATTGGTTATATGTAAGTATAACATATGACATTTTTATTTTCATTTTAAGAGCCTGCTAAAGTCACTCTACTCTGCCCGGTAGAAAGCATGAATAAAATCCAAGAGTTATAGTTACCATACTCATTGTGAATGCAAACAATGCAGTATGGTGAGCCGTACTATGGCGGCCTAGTGAGATATGTTTCACGCAGCGCTTGAGAATGTAAAACGCATGACAGTCATGTGGCAATGTAAGGCTCACGCGCTTACTATTGTAACTTTCACCCTTTTTTTTTAACCTGTGGAAACCCCCTCCGAAAGTTGCGGCGGGGTGGTGTGTTGGACACGAACCGACTAAAACCACACGGTGTGCCACTTTGCGCTGTGATAGAAGGGACCCGGGAACAGCTGCTATTACGATCCCTCCTAGCACCTGCACGTGAACGCTGGCTCTAATTGAGGGTAAACTCTCTATTTAGGCAAAGTACGGCACACGTGGATGTCGCCCCTTCGTGGTTGGCCACTGTAGCGGATGGAGGGGAAAACCCGTCCTGTCCATACGTCCCGTCCGCTAGTAAGCGCGCCTCCAGTACCTGGTTCGCCGGTGGCGAATTGGGTCCGAATGGAGATCGTTCTCCTGGGCCTTCTCCGGAAGACCGGCGAGCACTTTCGTCTCAAAATCCCACGGGAGAGGTATGGCCAACACGGTGCAGTAAATGCGTATGGTTCTAACCGGCAATATCTTTTGAGGGTGCCAAAGGTGAGCCTTATTCTGGGTGGTCAGTGCCACCACCCACACCGGTGTACCATACAGTGCCATTGACCGGACAACCCCCGAATATAGTCGTCTTGTCGTGGCTCCACCCAAATTGGGCAAAAGTAGCCCAAGGGCAAAAGCAGCGCCGACAAGCTTTGGAGAAAAGCTCTCGGAAGTACTCGTCAAAGAACGACATGTCGTCAAGGATCAGGTCCAGATATTTCATCATGGCCTGAACTGGTACAAGGACCGAATCAACTACGATTGAGGTACCGGGGAGTCATATTCAGGACCACCTCAATGCGCCCGACCACCATGGAGACTCTTCTGGTGGTCAATCACGCCACCTCTTGAAAATTCGCTCCCCGGGCTGTGACCAGTGTGTCATCGGAACACCATTCCGGTTCTCGTACATGACGGTACGTTCCTCTACGTAGTCTGCCACAAGCCAGCTTCGACCGATAACCGAATTGAGCGTAGGACAGATCGGGGAGGTGTCGCTGAGGTGCCGGAAGATGTGGGCAGAGAGTATCCTCTCAAATCCATCCCGGCTTCCTTAATAGTGGTCCTATTAGTTAAGTTAGTTTAAATTAGTTTAAATTATTAGAATGATTTTCATAAAAAAACACTATCACTTTGTAGCGGCAGTGTTTTTCAGAAGGAGAGAGCTGTTTCAAAAATAAAAGAGACAGTGAGCCGTGCAATTGTGCGAGTTTGAGTATTATGCACTGTTATATAGGATATATTTATATTTCTTTAATTTTTAATACATTTCAAATAATAAATCATAAACAAGTAAATAAAAATTGAAACAAGCGTATAAATGTTTACTTATGCTTCGGTATTCAATCCGGTAATTAAAGTTTTATCAAGGCAGTGATAGTGACAAAGAAAAAACAAGTATAAAATAAAAAACTGATGAACACAAAAGACTGTTAACCAATCAAAATGCTAATGTGGTTGGTGCAATTGACGTCATAGAAAAAGATAGTTTTAAAAATACATTTTCTCGAAATTATTAAAACTTTTTAACAAAAAATTCTATCTGCTCTATATAATCGATAAACCTTATTATATATCTATTGCATGATTTTCTTAGCGAAAGACATTAACTTTAATTTTAGAAGCTTTGTTCTTGTTAGCCAAAGCGTGAGAAGACATTTCTAATTAATATCTTAGTGTTTTTGTCAAACAGCATCGAGGATAGAGTCGAATGATTGACTTATTTAAAAGTAATCTAAAACTTCATTAGTTTATGAATTATTTAGATTGTATTTCATGAATGACCATTATTAATGAAAGATTAAAGATAGATATGTTTTCACTATCCATATGTTATATTTCTGTACTCTTAAGGACTCACTATAGTCATGCAACCATCGTCTTTACTATAGTATGATGTGGCGGCTCTCACCACCCAGAATAGGACTCGCCTCTGGCGCCCTTAGAGGATATTGGCGGTTAGAGCCATACGCGGTTACTGCACTATATCGACCGAGGCGGCGTGTGCCTTGGCTGAAACTCCCCCGTAGGATTTGGAAGTGCTCGCCGAAGTTTATCGGCGAACGGCTGACAAACGGGTGGGAAGCGGCATGTGGCCCCCGCCCGAAGAGATACACGATTGGCGTGAGGCCGCTCGTGTAGCCACGATGGCTCGTTGGTCGTTCCGGCTGGAGGCTCCACGTGCTGGCTTTGCCGCCATGGAGGCTCTCCAGTCGGTCATCGCCGAGTGGGCAGGGCGACAGCACGGGACCCTTTCCTTCCGACTGACGCAGATTCTTTCCGGTTACGGTTGCTTCGGGAAGTATCTGCACTCGGTCACCAGGTGGGAATTGAGTCCCGCCTGTCACCACTGCGATTACAGTGAGGAACTCGGCTCAGCACACGCTAGCGGTTTGTTCCGCCTAGGCGACGCAGCGTGGGGTCCTCACTGCAGTTATTGGAGGAAATCTCTCGCTACCGGCCGTTATACGCTCTATGGTCGGTAGTGACAGTTGTTTTACCGCGGTTGCAACCTTCTGCGAAGATGTAATTTCGCGGAAGGAGGCGGCGGAGAGGGCCCGGGAGGGCGACCTCCACTCGGACTCAATTTGCCGCCAGTGAACCAGACGGCAAAGGCGCGCATACCGTGACCGCGGGTGGACCCCACGGGTTTTCCCCACCATCTGCTATAGTGCCCAGCTACGAGGTGGCGACGTATGTGTGTGCCGTACGTCGCCTAAATAGAGAGTTTATCCGCAGATGGGGCCCGTGGTAGCGGGCAGGCACTAGGAAGGATCTTGATGACGTAATAACAGCTGTGTCCAGATCCCTGCTATGTCAAGCGCAGAGTGCCACACCGTGTTGTTTTAGTCGGTCCGATTCCGACACACTACCCCACCGTAAACCCCGGTGGGGTAACGGCCCGAGGTGGTTTCCACACGTTAAAGATAAAAAAAAAAGTATGAACTAATAAGTGACTCCACGGATGGCGTAGTAGTTTAAGCAGTCAAATCCTCGCTTTCCACTGCGCAGAATATTGTGGGCTTAAACTTCACATGGAAAAACGCCTTGTGTGAATGTGTGATCCACAAATTTATGTTCTGTGTCTGGGTATTCTTTGTGCACATTTTATATATGTTCGTAAAGTCTCCCGCGGCACAAGAATATTTTTAGTACGACTAAATAGAAAAAACTAAAGAAACTTCTAATAGAGATGATGCATTAATCACTCTGCTATTAAACCTCTTTAATCAAAGATACGTTTTAATGAGACCTACGAATTACAGTGACTTACATTCATGTTGTAAATTATATGATTTCATTTATTTATTTTCTTTACCTATTTATTTAATTTCATATATATTTATAGGCCCTAGCCATTGTTTGCTTTCGTCACATTATTTATGAACTCAATATTGAGATGGTATCTCATTTTACTCTAATGAGATTCTAACTCTAAGTTTAAGTGTAGTATGGTATTAGAATCAGCGGTGAAAAAGTTTGTGCGAAGATAAGAAATCAAAATACCAAAGCTCTAAATACGATTAAAAAGCTCTAGCAGCTCAATAGAAAAAACTAAGCTATACTTTTTATCGTAGTGCTGACCTAGACATATCACCTGCCATGAGATGCCTTGCACTAACTCCTGGAACATAAACAGAAATTAATTCTTTATTAGAAGTTTTTGACGAAATAGAGTCCAGCTCTGAACTTCGACTCGATGTGAAACTTATTCTGTTTAACTTTAATACGTAAATTTGTATTATAATGTACATTTTCATCATGCATCCCAATAATTCAGCAACTTTACAGTATCAACATGGTCTTAAAACAGATATTTTTTTTACTGGAACGTTGTACTTTTGTACATGTAGTATACGTATTTTCATACATATGTATGTATATTTAGTATGAAGGTATGTATGAGTATCCGTACGCACATATAGGGGTAGGTAATTTGAGGTAGTACCTCTTAAACAGGACCTTCGGTATCACATTATTCTATAAACCATATACTGGAACCCTTATAGTTCAAGTTGTTTATTAATATATTTAGTTTTATTCACTTTTTTTACAGTTAAGGTGTCTTCTCCCTTTAGGCGCCTCGAAAATAGGTTATTTTCGCGATTTTTTTTGGATTTTTGCTTAAAGTTATAGGATGAAATGGATCCTATGTGTAATAAACACATCTTTCATATACATGAAAAATTTTTATTTTTATTTTTTTTAACAATTGTTACAATACAATAGTAGCATCGAAAAACCCGTCTAAAAATGTTATGGTCGTGGCTTGTTGATGGTATCTCCAAGACGGGTCATTTGAAACAAAAAATAAAACTGTTTTAAATTCAGTATGTCAGTGGCTATAGCGCATTTCATCAAATTTTTGATATTCGCGAAAATAACAAAATGGCGCACGTTTTTCGAAAAGGTAAAAAAAAAGACGCGATTTTTTTGTAGTTTTTTGTAAAAAAAAAATTCTTAAAATCGAAATTTCAAAAATCTGATGATATGCGCTATAGCCATAACTATGAAGAATATGTCATTTAAATTTCATGACAATCGGTCGGATAGTTTCCGAAATTTCATCAACAAGGCACCGAAAAATCTCGGATAAACGCGTTTAAAGTTTTGGTTGCACAAAAATCATGAAAAACCTTACCTCGGGTTAATCAGCGATGCCTGTTCCATACAATGGACTTTTTGATTTTTAAAAATTAAATTTAATTAAAATTTAATTAAAAAAAATAAAAATCGATTTTTTTAAATTTCCAAAGTGAGAAGACGCCTTAAACTGAAAATATTTAAGCAGCAGTACAATGAATTTTTATTATATAATAATGTGAAATAATATAGATAAATAAAAAAGCTTCAACTTTTTAAGTAATTTGTTATCTTATCTTAAGCTAAAGCTCCTAAGCCACGTTATAACAATTATTCAAAATTATCTCTTAAACGCGCTATCCAGTTAACTTAATGGTCGTGCCTGGCCGTTGAACGTGATTACGCAGACATCATATCCAAACTTTGAAGTTCTAAGAGATTTTGGAACAAATAAACATATATAAACATGTAACTTGGTTAACTAGTGCTTCACTACAAGAGTGGTTTTTGCAGCTTTCTAGACGTGCAGGAGTTTGTCAAGCCAAGAACTGGTAAACAACATTACCGCAAGATATTATACGAATAATTTCAAATCACTTGGCCTCTTTCATAATACAAAAAAAAATTTAATGTCGAAAGTTTTTGATAAAATAGTTCAAATTTTATAAAAGCAGTTGAAGAAGTTATATTGAAAATCGTTTTTTTTTTTAATAAAATCAGTACATGAAAACTTTTTAGAGTGGAGACTACGTCTTGGCTAGCGTAGCTAGATGTAGAATGCCCACAGGTCAGGTGGAGTGACGGTTATACACAAGATGGCTGACAAGACGATATAAAATGCTGGTAGGTTGGATGTGTGAAGCTTAAAATCAATCAGAGTGACATGTAATGGTAGAAGTCTATATCTAGCGGTGGACTGCAATAGGCTGATGGTGGTGATGAAAACTTTTGTCCTGATTGAAATGAAAAAAGAACAATTACGATTAAGGTTATTTTACCACATTTTAATATTAAGAAAAAATTAAAACAGACAGTTTAACACTATTTCAATATTTACTCTTATATTTAACGAATAGAAAATGAAAACAGAAAATAACTAATAAAATAAATAAACAAGCAAACAATACTACAGTTGGAAACAGGAAAAACGTGATTACTGTAATAAAATCACGTTTTATATTTTCATTGCGAATGTGCCTATTACTGTCTGCAACAGAGTTTGTGTGGGCCGTTATTGACAATAGTATTCACGTTTCGATTAAAATACGACGCAATAAAGAGGTTTCCTTAAATAATTCTGACAATAAAAAAAAGTACTACAATTTCAAATACTGTACAAACATCTATTTTTAAATTGACAATTTGTTTAGAAGACTTAGTAAAAGAAGTTAATTTTTTGTCATGATAAAGATGACCAGACCCATCTCACTACGAAGTAAATATCATCATACTTCAAGTTATTATACGTCACAATAATAAATGAAAAATAAAAATAAATAATACTAATCGATATATTTGGACTACTAGAACGAAGTTTTCAAAAAGACTTTATCACTAAAGGATATAAATGTCAAGCACTAATGACAAGAAAGGATTAATAATCATCCAAATCATACAAACATTTATGTACATTTTTCTTTCACCGTTGCTTCTCAAAACTTAACCATAATAATATTTATTTAATCATTATTTAAGACACCACGACTTCAATTACTACTCACTACCTACTTGCTATTACTTGTCTTCAAGATTCTTTTGTGATAGTACGATGTGTAGTACATTGATACAGTTTGAGATATTTTAGATGATTAAATTACACCAGTCCACATTTCTGTGTAATTTAACCCCAATGCCTGGTGTTGTCTTTTACAAAACTAAAAAATAAAAGAATTGATACAAATATTAAATGAAAATAGAATGGATAACGTGAAAATTCTTCTGTAAATGTGTCTATATAACTTAAATTTGGTAACTTAGAAAACGCATTTTTAAATCCTACATATTCGTTTGTCAATGGACGATTTTTTTATTTATATGGAGCACGGAGGCCACTTGGCGATGAAAGAATTGTTTAGGTACATCATTTTTGTTTAGAGAAAGAAAATTTTTCACTACACTTTGACCATAAAGCATTTTATCTCAAGTGTTCAAATAAAAAATAAGAAACTTTCTTTTGGCAACAGTTTAATAGACTGCATTTCATTTACATTTTTGCTTGGCAACATACACCAATATTCTGACAGCAGTCTCAGATAGTCAGATAATTTCCGCCATTTCGAGTAACAAGGCCACGAATCATATTACAGTCGTATCGAGTTATCCAATTACTAGCTTGTAATATAATGAGCCTAATTATGTGATATAATATTTTATAATAAAATACCGTAAGACTAAAGTTTTGAATTGGGTTTATGTGCTTCTTATTATAGTTAGTCAAACTATACCTAACTTTCAGTTACCGTTAAAAAATTATGTAATCCAATTAATAACAGTAGATATATTACAAAATCGAACTGAATAAAATCAAACAGCAACCATTGAGTATATGATATTTTACATGGTATAGAAGCAAAGGAACGCACGGGTCACCCTGGATGTTAAGTGTCCACCATCGCCCACAGACACAGCAAACACTTTATTCTGCAATATGTGACTTTGATTGTCCTATACTATATCGGTTTTAAGCCTGCTTTAGAAAAATACATATCGATTGAGTAATTTTAAAAAATATTTCATTTCTTAACTATTTGATTTTTTTATTCCTCACTAAAGTTCTATTGCTTTAACAACCGTTCAGGGCCGTAACAATGAAACATCTACTCTTTGTCCACAAAAAACATAATCGTAACGCTAACGGTGGACCTTTTCGATTACACTGTTTAAGTACGGCCGACGGTAAACGACTTTATTACATAGAGCAAGAGAAACGTGCTCCTACTCTCAGCTTTCAATGTTCTCTACGGTTCCCATATATTTACTTTATCACTACCAACGCCCCTTGACCCTTTCACTTAACTCCGATTGTTTAGTGCTTTAAAAAGCGAAAAGTGTGTTTGTTATTACCACCCCCACCCCACGAATAAAACGCAAACGCTCTGTACGTTGCTACGGAGTAACATCGGCTACACAATTTAGGGATGACACACATTAGATAGGGTGGTATTGAGTTATCTCACACCTATATTTAAATATAAATTTAATAGGATAATAACTACACATACGTGCATATAACTCACTCGAGAGTCGTCGCAAAAGGGTGAATACTCTTTTGTAAATGTAAATCGTATATTTAATTACACATACATTTATTGACGTGAACCGGACTCCTATCCAAGCAGAAGTTTATCTAGAATCTTATAAACTTTACTAGTTTTTTTTTCAAATGTATTTATCGTCAAATCCTGTTCATGGTGTTTTGTGACTGCTGTCGCTTAGAACTTCAATAGAAGAAAATAATGTTACTGCTTAATGAAATACCAATACGTCAGTACTTAATGTTATTTTATTTCGTATGATACAATACAATGACCTCTATTTTATATAAACCTGTAATAGATCAAATATCAAGCCAATTCTATGTTCACGGAAGCAATAAAAACTGCGCGGTCCTACATGAAATTTAAACTCAAAAAGCAAGAAATTAAAATTATTAGCCTTGTCTGATAATAGACGGTCATTAAAATATTTCATTAAAACAAAATAAATTACACCAGTGTTTTCTTTGTTCTCATGCATTTTCATTTAAAATAACGTAAGCCCCAACAAGCCGTGTTGAAGAAACAAAAATTTAATCTAGATATATGTATATTAATATGAAAATACAAGGTGGGCCACGAAATGTTTATTACATTTAATAAAAATGTATAAAAATCATTGAATATATTATAAAAATTGTTTATTGACAAGAAATGTAATTAGTTGGAATTCATTTTTTTAAAAAATACATCATCTAAATGACCACCGTTTCGACGTTTGCACTCTTTTAAGCGAGCACCGAAATTTCCTAATACTTGTCGGTAATAAGATCGCAGGATCCCTGACATCTCTTCGCTGATTTTTCTTTACGTCGATGCACCTCGTCGACGATTATTATTATTTAATTTATTGATGTAGACACAATTCTTCAAATAACTACATAAAATGAAGTCTGCTGGGAATAGACCTGGACTTCTGGGTGGCAGTCTTCGCCTGAATGGGCTTCGCCAGAAAATAAAATATTGTCAAAATTACTGAATCGTTCTAACATTATTTCGGCATACGAATTGCGCAAATTGAAACCGCTAGATTTTAGTCTTTGCACTATCTGGAACTTATATGAATGTAATTTTAAATGTAGTTTCAAAGTACGGCGTATTATGGTGCGGGATCACCCTAATTCGGCCGAACGTTTGCACGTCGATAAATCTGGATTACTTCAAACAGAAGTGGAAACTTGCTACAGGTTCTCTTCGGTTCGAGAAGTCCGCGGGCTTCCAGTTTGCTTCATATTTAGCGTAGGTCCCGCCTCTTCGAACTTCTTGATCCATTCGGGATGTTAAATATAAACGTTAAGGAATTCTTGATCCACCTGTACCATAGTTGATTTTATTTCATTTCATTACATGCGCCACCTACAGAAGACACACTGAATTATGGAGCAACGAACTACCGACTAACTACTAATCCTATATGACGATGCAGAAATTCTCACGCCGATTAGCATCATTATCATCAGGTAGGTAGTAGAGCCATGCTGATTTCAGCACAAGCGGGACGGCTCCTACGGGGCAGTACTACCCTCCCACAGAAGACCAACCTAAAGCGCCAGCATCCGTGCTGTCGTGTTTCGTTGGTGAGTGTGAGACCGGAGGTCCATTGATGCAGGGGTGACAGTTATCGTGGTAACCGTGTAAGCCTTTCACTGTCACGATGACTGTCATGCCTTTTACGTCCCCAAGCGGGGTGTGAAAAAGCATCTCATTAAGCCGCCATAGTGTTGGTCACCATACTGCATTGTCTCCATTTGCAATAAGTATGGTGACCACAACTCTTGGATTCTATCCATGCTTTCCATCAGGCAGAGTAGAGTCACTTTGGCAGGCTACTAATATAAAATAATAAAAAAAAATAAGCATTTACACAACTGCCCAACATCAAACGTTGGACCGCGGCGAACCAGCCATGATCACCTCACCTGGTCGGAGAATCCTCTCTTTGTGTTGATTGGACATGACACCCGTTCCTTCACAACGATTATTACTGAATTGGTAGCTGTGATTTAAATACACCAGCAAGTTTGTCTGTTATTCAATATTCATCCAAATAAAGATAGTATTGATATATCTAGAGATGATCTGTGATGACACATTCCCTGCCGTTCTATCCTGTGTATCAAAGTGAATCTACTCTGCATCATGAAAACCTTGAATAGAATTCAAGAGTGGTGGTCAATGATGACTTTCGCAATGAGTATGGACTCATTGCGAAAGTAGACACTGCCCGATGGTAGACTCGCACTAAATTGGCCTAGTGAAATGCTTTTTCACACCCGCCTAAAGAACCCAGCATCATAGTGGCAGGTAAACATGTGAAAACTGCAAAGTTCATTTAATTACTTTGCGAAAAATGTAAATCATTCGAAAGGTACAAAACATGTTGAATAATATATTAGATTTGATGTCACATTTTCTTCGTGAGCACGAAGTAATATTATGCGGAGTTATTCTTTCACGATATCTTATATTATTTCCTGAGTTGATGTGTTCAATATACTGTATTAGTGACGGGTCGCAGCACACGTGTAGCACCGCCTTCTTTCAGTCGCTTTGATTGTCGTTGCCGACTTTACATTTCAATTAAATGGTACAAGGCATATTACTTTTGTTATTATTTTCTTATATTTATAATGTAATATTGGCAATAACGTTATTTGGGCGTATTATGACATATAAGGAGCAAGTTATTCGTTTCTGATTTCTAGTAGAATGGAGTCTTTTTAGCAAGAAGTCAGACAGTTAATATTTCTTTATTTCTGCATGAAAAAATAATATTAGTATGAATAGAAGGAATCGTCTGGCTAGTGTGGTATAATAGGCTAAAATTTCCTTACTAAGGAGTGGCCTATATCCAGCAGTGAACTATTGTAGGCATGGCATGGCAAGGCATACATGATTATGCAGATGATGATGATGAAAAGAAAAGAAATCTGAAAAAGATTACGTTCAATAAATTCCTTGAACAAATAATTATATTTTCTCCATAGTCGGTCCCCTATTACTAAGGACGGTGACTTCTTAAAAATCAGTTGCTTTCTCCATCTGATATGGTGCGTTACCAAATGGAGAGTGACGCTGACAAATATCTCCAGATGTTCGAAGACCTGATCCGACCATCTATTCGGATTTCGACCTCTATTATTAACAGTATATCAGAATAATAAAATCTAACGCAGGAAATTTTACTGTTATTATAATATAACCGGCAAGAAGAAAAAAACTGGTGGCTTTAAAATATTGCTGTCAGTTAACCCAGACAACTATAACTCTAATCTTTAATGAAGCGTTTTGTGTTCGTACAGTTGAAATAAGTTAAACACAACAAGTAAATCATTTTATTAAGTTAAGTGGCAACGTTAATGTCGATAATGTTCCAAAACCTTAAAAAATGTTTAAAGAAAGCAGACTGCTGTAATGCCGTATAACGGAAAGTCTAAACAAAGATTGTTCAAGTTGCGACTAAACAATTAAATCAACCTATTGCCGTCCACTGCTGAACGAAGGTATCCCCTAAAGAGCGCCAACCATCCCAGCGACTACTTGAAGAAGGTGGCTGGCACCTTCTTTAAGTGGTCGTTCCATCTTGCCGCAGGGTACCCTACGTTTGTCCAATCATGGTCTCCACTCTAGCACACTTTTTATGGAATACTGACAGGCCAGGTTTATAAATCAGTAACAATCTTGTAGTAATTCATGCCTAATATCTTCCAGTAATAATGACTAGGCAATGGCATACTAATATTAAAGAATTAATCAACATATCTCTAGTATATACTGAAAGTTTTGTTATTTCTCATAAAAAAAAAATTAAGTTATCGTCAGTTTTGAAATACACTCAAAATCATGTACATCCTTAAAGCTATTACAATGTGATTTCATTGCTTTCAATATTTACAAAAATTAAAGTTTTATGGAAACCTAAAATGTATTTTTAGTTACATAAATCCACAATCACGACAAAATCGTTGAACCCGGCCAATTGGCCTTTCCAATCAACTTTTTTCTACTCAATTATCGTTGATCGTTTTCTTTCACAGGCTACGTTTCCTCAACTACTAAGAAGGAATAAAAATGAGCTAATGAAATAATAGAGTACAGCTCTGGGGTATGACAGGACCTATTTCCGTTAATTAACGGCTTTCATTCCAAATGTTTTATCATTTTTGTCATTCCAGCTTTTCTCAGACACTGCAGATTTTGGTGTTAGAAAAACATTGTGCAATGTATCAATAGTATAGTGCTTATACTCACCGCTCTCTGATGTTCACTACGATGCCTCAATAGCACTCATGTTCTAATTTATAAAGGAAAATATAGCAATGTATGCTTATAATTGCCATTTGTTTTCATTTTTATTCTTTGTGCTAAACGTTATGAGCACAACATATTGGTGCCATTACGAGTATATTGTTTTGCCTTTTCTATTTGAAAACACGTATTTACAAAATAAATAAATTTATAAGATAGTTACTATTGCAATGAATCCTTTTGAACGTTCATATTTGCCACAGGGGTGGACTGGACTACCTTAAATATCTTATTGTGTGACTCGTCACACATTTTTACAAAGTTTAAAATAGTGTGCAAGATTTAATCATATTAAATTCCTTTGTTTTGAAATTGATTCATATTTCATAGCGGTTGTCTTTGAGCTAATTTACAGTTGCTGGTTAGTAAATAGTGCATTATTGTTTTATGTCGTGTAAAAATTCGTTCTAATTATTAAATGAAACATCTTTTCTTTTTGGGAATTCAGTTATCAAATCAATTCATCTCTTGCGGTTTTGTCGCTCGAGAACCTAAGTGTTTTAAATATGTAATTACCGAAGAGGGTCATTAAATGTAAAATAACATAAGTATAATACTCATGTTTCCTAGCGGTAAACCATTTTTATTACACAAACGGTGAGCCCGTACGCATCCAATTTGTTCCGTTGTACTCCCGAATGGAGTTCGACGAAGTTCGTTCGAATTAAGCTCGACGTCGTAGCTCTACGAATATTGCTAGAAACATCCATGTTCATGCATAATTTTAAGCCTTAATTTCATAATTAAACAGCACTTAATGGCTTATCTCAACAAGACATACATACTATCTACTTTCTCTTCTATACTATATATTTATATATCAAATGCGAAAGTTTGTGAGCATGGATGTATAGAATTTAGTCACTCTTTCATGTAAAAATTACTATTAAAGAAATTATATATAAAAATTATATATAATATTATTCGATACACATCAGAATAATACACAGACTACTATTTACCGTAATAACAAAAAGGTAAAAGCTAGTGTTTAGTAAAACTACTATGCATATAGCTTTAACAACTGATTAAAATGAAAGTAGTATATTTAACATTTTAAGTCAACAGCTAACTTATTCGGCCAAGATTTTTAAATTGTGCGGAACAAAGGTGATGTGAAAAGCATTGCAGCAAACAAGAGGATTGTCATTTTTTCCTAAAAAACATCGAAGTAAGTATATTTGTAACTCGCAATCTTAGAAAGTTTTTGGCATGACTGCTTGCACAATGAGTCTTGCTTTATAAAATGAAAAAGTATATAAATACTAAAATATACGCACGCATGGTTAACCGAAGGAAATGTATGAAATAGTTTTTCAACATTTCTCAGTTCTCGATGAAACTAGATTATTAATGCGGTTAATTTTTCATATGGTCAGTAATGAGGTCAAGTATAATTTTTTTCCAGATGAAATACATAATTTCATTATTATAACTATTAATTTAAAAATTGCTTGAAAGTTTTATTCTCCCAGTACATTCCTCATTGACATGTTATGTTATGGAAGTCTATACAATAATAGTTCAAAATATATCGGTTATTGAAATCAGTTATTGAAATTCGCCTACAAGTGACCTTTAGGTATTATTATCAGCTATTATCACTTCATAATCACACTACGTACGAGATATACAACGTGATTACCCAAGTGCGTCACAATTACTAGAACAAGTAAAAGCTTTTAAACAATTATTTATTCACCATTACTCTTCCTGTTGCTGTAAGCAATCTGTTTGTCTTTGAAATGCAAGAACCAACATATCTCCATAATTTATGTTACATGGCATAGAATATGGTATTAATAAGATAATATTCCGATATAACATTATACCATTATCGGGATGTTGTTGTAAACGATCGCTTCAAACTATATTTGATCTTAAGCTTAAACTAAAATCTATTTTGACAGGTAATTATAATTTAAATACTTTCAGAAATAGAATAAATAGATTATGTTTTCACTTAGGGAGGCTTATCCTTTATTTATTTTAACTTCATGTACTTGTTAAGCATTCTTTACGAGTCATATTTAATTATTCTAAAATAACATATTATACAGATAATGATTTTCCAAGTTACAGGTATGTAACTGTACCGACACGGGCACCTGAAACGGTCAGAATTGTAAGCAATAACTTGTACTTCCTAATCTATTGAAATAAATACATTTAAAGAATTTACGTGGCACTTAGCAAGTTTAAGACAGTAAGATTATTCCCTGTTACGTAAGCCGAATTTACATCATAGTCTATTGTAGTTTAATGTTTCTCTGTCTGACCCCTCCAAGATTTAGACGTAATAGTATTATGTATATAATCTCATTTTTTAGTATATTTTGTGATTTTCGTTATTAGCTTAAATTATCAACTATTACCAGGTACTACGACGCCTACTTATTAATCAAATGCCATCGTCTGGTAAACATTATTCTCGAATTATATTCTTTTAGCAAAATCTTAAAAGATTTTTCTCGCTCAAGACAAAAATATTTAAAGTATCAAGTCTTGGTAACACGGGCGATGCTTAAAGAATGATTTATCATCTTCAAGGTTCTTAAAATTCTAGATGTGTTGACAATTTTCACATTTATACGATATTAACAAAGGCTAATGGCCGAAAATTGCTTAAGCATTTTGAATATAAGGGTATTTCTAAAATGATTTTTAATCACAGTTCCATTGCTTGAATTCGTAAGCTCTCAAAATCTTCTTATGGGGTATTTTAGCGTATCGATGTAATGGATAATATCTGATTTTATCTCTGCTAGTCAAAAGTAAAAATATTATTATCAGTTTTACTACTGACGTGATACCAACTGTGTTCTCATTTATCTAAGTTTAATTACTTAGATAACAAAACTAATTGTACCCTACTGAATCTAAAAATCAAGGTATATATTTTTTAGTAAATTTATATTCTATTGTACCATCATCATCATCATCATCATCATCATCGTCATCATCATCATTTAGCCAAAAGACGTCCGCTGTAGAATACAGGCCTATATTACAACATATGTTGTGATACATTTTATGGAAAAATCGATTAAAGAATGATCGTATGATGATACTTTTGCCGAATTGATTAACAACAAATGATTGACAACACTTTTATTGTATACAATCATTACGAATAACGAAACAGTATAAACTTTACAGCTTAGTTAGTTATTTTCCTCAACTTTGCCCGTGGAAGTATTACTTAATTCATGTTTCTAACTTGAAAATGACGAATTTCCACATAGCCGTTCATCGCTTATTTTTAGCGATGACATTTCCAAAAATCCTTTCTTAGTAAGTATATACGACATTAAGAGTATCAACTGTCAAAATTTGAAGTTGATAAGCCCCTCCTTTTTTTCTGTACGGAAACCTCCACAGACACCACCATGGTGGTTATGTTGGACTCAAACCGACCAAAAACCGCACGCCGTCTCAGGTACCAGTAGCCGAGAAACCAGCTGCACCCTAGTAAGGAAATCCCTGGAACCCTGACGTACTTCGGGCCACCTACGGTTTGTAGATGGCTCCCCCTGTGTGGAAACCCAGATGTTTTCTATTTTTCCTGCCCTCAAAAAGGCGAGCGCGGTCCGTAGCGCACGCATCGCTATCCCGGCCTGCTTCCTCTACGGTGAAAGATGGCCTCACCTGCCATCCAAAAGGCCAACGGTTATGGAAGACGGAGATCGTTTAACAAGAAATACCCTGCTGAGATTAAGCCTTTGCACTGATGAGTCTGTCAGGGTTTAATTTTATATATAACATGTAAAACTACGTCTCTAAGACAGACAACAAAGCAAAATATATTTATTCTATTTTGATTTCCCGTAAAACTTGCCAATACTCAGATGCAATGTTATTATCGATTGTATTAATAGGTACTATCCTCATACGACTTATTAATAGGGACCTTCCGTAATGACACCAATTTTAGTAGAAAGCTTTTTTACTCAACCCACTTGATCTGCTTTAGGAAATGATTACGTATACTTAATTCAAAGTAAATAGAGAAAAAAAAGCTCACATATTTATGAGCTATCTACTAACATCGAATAAGGCTTTAAATTACGCGTATAACGGCTTTCGGCGCCGAGGTCAATACGCTATAACTTTTTTTATAGCATACAAACTGTTCGGCGATCATTTTTAATCATTCTCATCATCGTTATCCCGGCAATAAAAATTGTGTAGTACACATTCATATTTACACAAGATGTTTTTGACACTTATAAATGTAATCATGTTTAATTTAAACAATAATGTTTGTTTTATTTTAAGAACCTGTCAAAGTGACTTTACTTTGCCCGATGGAAAGCATGAATAGATTCCAAGAGTTGTAGTCCCCATACTCATTACAAGAGCAGACATAGCAGTCTACTAATCGACATTGTGACGGCCTACTAAGGTGCTTTTTCACGCCTTGCTTGGGGACGTAAAAGGCATGATAACCATCGTGACAGTGTGAGGCTTGTACACTTACCACGACAACTGTCACTCCTGTATCAATCATCTTATCTCTAAACTTGCACTCGCAAACGAAACGCGAAACCACGGATGCTGTTGCTTTTGGTTGGTCGTCTGCCAGAGGGTAGTTTGACGACCTTAGAACATTACGAGCTCTTAGGACAAATTTAGCTTCAAACCTTTAAATTGAGCCAGAAGGCTCCAACCGTGCAGATTGTTGGATGAACAAATGAATAACTTTCGTTAGATGGGCGACTTAAACAAATTTTTCAGAACGTCTAAAACATGAACCAAGCGCTTCATAATGTTATGACAATTGAAAACTTCATGTGAAATATTTTCATTATTAAATTATTTTTTCGCATATTTACAAAAAACATATTTACACATTTAACTGTAAATTGAGCAAGAATACAGTCACAATACACAATTAATTCTTATTGGTAACTAAATAAGAACTCGATTTTCACAATCAAGAATGAGAAATTAAATTTTGTAACCAATTATGTGCAGCTTACATTTGCATTCAACGTACGTAGATGTAGACTAGGTATGGTCCATTTTATTAAAAATTGTCACCTTTATTTTTAATTTTATTACATTACTGTAAGACTAGGTCTTAATTTTAAAATAACTATTTCCATGGTTTGATAATATCGTGAAACGTAATTTTGATGATTTAGATCGAAAATTGAAAAATCGAAAAATTAAATCAAAATTTTTGCCGAGCCTCTGTCAATGTAGCGACACTTTAGTTATAAATTCGAAATGATTTCTAATTGCTAATCCATGGACCATAATCTACTCATGGTATCAAAGATGATAATATTTTTGTTGTCAAGTCGATTGTGAACCTAACATAGATATACAGAATAGGTACTCTGATGGGCATCAATTTATATTTCTATTCCGGCGTAATCACGCCTATAAATTTGCGAACTATTTCAATCTAATTGATACTGTAATGTGTTCACTCAATTCGCTCGAAGTTTTCGCCATAACCGCCGTAAGTTAAAGGTATCCGATCTGTCTGTTAGTCAGTTAAGAGTTAAATGGATACCGGCGAACAAACACTTTATTGCTTTGTTGCATACATTTACACATAGGAATTGGGAACATAATTGTAAACAAATTAACATAATACTGTGTGTGAAGTAGAAGGCAATAAAAAATCGTAAAAATAATATAAAATAAACAGTGACATTTAAAATGGTCAGTTCTTATTCAATCAGAAATAAGATATGCACTTGGCGTAATATAACAAAAACTATTAGTTTTCTGTTGAGATAAACACATGGTACTACTTAAAATACCTTTATTGTTGCCTACCAAAAATATTCCTTTTAACCACAACACAATCGGCGATAAGCAAAACAGATTTCAAGACACAAAAACTGTAAAGGTCAAGAAAAAAGTGAAGTCTGTCAACCCGATCTAACCCAACTAAGTGGCCTGCGACCTTCCTCCTCTCAATGTGAAAGGCCATCCGTCCTGGGCGGGAAAAGGCACTGATTGATGACTTAAATAATATATACGTATTTAAAAAGACTATTTCTTTATACAGGTTAGTTACAACATCTCAAATTTTTAAAAAGGGTAATGAATATTCAACTTTATTTATTTTTGCAGAGCCGAGGCTGTTCTCAGACGTAATTTTCTGAAAATAAAGTATCACAAAGTTTTACAACAGACACAGAATTAATTTTCTATGCATATGATAATGTGTATACGTAATGATTGGTTTAATATATTGAATTTTTGTGTGATAACATTTGAAAATATATTCGGTATATAACGGTCACCACCACAACCACCACCACCACCACCGCCGCCACCGGCCGGTGTGGCAGCGCGCAAGGAGTGACAAGGTGCAGAGTGGCAAACCACACGGTACGCCACTGTGCCGAAAATAGGATTATAACGGGAACAGCTGTCCATTAAGACATTAGATATATAGTAGCTTTTGGTATACTTGTTGTAAAATATTGTATTTTTTGGGAGTAAATAAAATATGTAAATGGCCCCAGACCAAAGGCATGATAATTTTTTTTTAAAACAATTCCCGTATGGGGCTTATAAAGTTCATCTCCAAGCAACCGGCCAGAAAGAACACACAGACTTAGAACTTCGTCAGAATGTCTTGCGCCATAACACTCAGCGCAGGCGGCAAGGTGCTATCATTTGTGCAGACGTACTCGTAAGTACCATATCGTAGCATTACTATATTGAACAGAATTAAAAATAATTTTACTATATTAAACTCATGTTTTGTACAACGTAAAATAGGTAATCTAAAGATGTAAAGTACCGTCCTCGAAATATACACCTCATTAGGAGTACACTGTCAGTATTAATCTAAGCTGGAATGCAATTTAGGTAGACGGACATTGCATAAATATTTAATCTGCCCTTTCAAATGGCACTGAACTTAACACTAAACTGCATATTTAACTTGTAAATGCAATGATAACTAGATTTTATATTATCTATCTATTTTATACCCTCTATGTTTATGTAACGAGTCACCAATAATAAATGTTTGTTATTTTCATTATTTTCTACACTACTATTATTACATTCTTCTTGTTGTTTTTACCAGTAGAAGCTGATTAAATATATGTAATTATATATATATATAATATATATATATATATATATATTTCAAAAAATAAATGGATAAACGGTCGGACTCGTCAGTAGATGAACAAGGGAGATGTAGCTTCCGACCAAATTCGGATCTTTGGAAGGCAGTAGGCGCGACCGTTTGTTGCGCGACCACAGCACTCGACTCGACGACGCGATACCGGTTTCTTACTTTTTTTCCTACATCACCTACAAGTCTACTTCTACATTTATAAAAATTAATTTATAAAACCCTTCATTCTAACATGTACCTACAGATATATTTCTTATTTTTGATTAGTCACACTTAACACCATAATATTTTACTGCGACATTAATAATACTACACATTTTAATACCATCTGTTTGTAATATCTTCATTGACATTCTTTTCATGGAAATAACGTTTACTAAAATCAGCCGAAAGCTTCTTTATTGACAAAGTGGAAATTCCTTTTGGATTACCGATTCCTTGGTTGGACGCAGTAGCCAAGAGCATGGTAACTTTTCCCTTAAAACTACCCTTGATCTCAGGCGCCCTGCTCTAGAGAAAATCCAGATTAATTTCAGGACCCCTACAGGCATTGCCGCGTTTAGCAGATCCTATACTGGTAGAAACCAGCGATTTCCCTCCGCCTATCGTCCTAATAGCTGTGTGAAAACCACCCTTACCTATGATTAGAATAAACATCCACATCTTGTATTACATTGTGTGAGTATTTATTCAAGTATACTCCAATGTTTCTACTAATTTGAAAAATAGATAACTTACAAGATTCATAACATTTCACCAACAACAGTTAACGAACAGCTACTCCAGGGGATTAAGCAGGCATTAAGCCAGCACATAACATAAGCCTGTAAAATCCTTGCTCGAGGGACGCGGATAGAATGGCAATCCTTGGACGCTATAATGAAAGGCCCTGGATTATATTTATTGCTACTTTGCTAGGCAGCCAGATTAGGCATCGCTATAGGTAGGACATTATTAGGACGAAGTAAGGATGCTATTGTATACTTAGGCCTAACAATTCTTATATTCTCTAATATTGTCCAATAAAAGGAAAGATGAGAGGAATTTATCTTGTATTATCTAGGTAAGTATAAGTTAATAAAAACTAACTATCATGTTTATCATGTTCTTAAGCACTAGCATTATAAAACTTTGAAAATTATAATTGTATTTTCTTTTCAATTTCGTGTTTCTTTTTGGTACGTGAAAAAAGTAAATGTATGAATAATAACATTTTTTTGTCAAAATTTAGAACATTTCAACGATTGAATCCAGTTCCAAATAATTATCATCATCATCATCATCTCGTCCAAAAGACGTTCACTACTGGAAGGTTCAACACAATAGCCGGTCCCGTGCCGCCCGCATCCAAGAGTTTCTAGCCTACCAACGCTGCGTTTCCCAGTACGAGGTCACCACTCCAGAACTTTACTTACCTCCAGAACTTAACTTTACTCCCACAGAAGACCAACCAAAAGCGACAGCATCCGTGATATCATGCTTCGTTGGTGAGTGCGCGACCGCAAGCCCATTGATACAGGGGTGACAGTTATCGGGGTAGTTATGCGAGCCTTACACTACCACAATGACTGTCATGCCTTTTATGTCCCCAAGCGGGGTGTGAAAAAGCATCTTACTAGGCCATCATAGTGTGGGTCACCATACCGCATTGTCTGCATTTGCAATAAGTATGGCGACCACAACTCATTAGATTCCATCCATGCATTTCATCAAGCCTTACTAAGCTACTAGTCGCTTTGGCAGGCTCTAAACATAGAAAAAAAAATTCTGGTAATATCGGTGAGCTTTGTTCGGCAATTTCGCAAAAACACTGAGCATTGCCCTCTTCATTGCTCTTTAGTGACCGAGCCTTCTTATCAAGCTCGTAGTGAGCAACTACGTCTTTGTGCCGTAAGTCATGACTGGTAACACACACACACTGGTCAAAGACTTGTCTTGAGACACTGCGGTATTTGTGACGAGAAAACGTTACGTAGCTTCCCGAACGCTATCCAACGTAGCTGAATTCGTCTATCGACCTCTTTTTCGAAGTTGGACCTACCTAACTGGTCTATTACATTCACATTTCGAGGGTAGATTTTCTCATTTTCACTGGAATGGGTGGGACATGGTTCTAAACAATGCAAACTAGCAATAGATAATATATAAATACATTACTTTCTATTCTTACATAAATGTTATAAATAGAAACACCCAGACCAAGTCACATATACCGATACACAAAAATACACGTTACCCAACTACCCGGTCGTCAAAGAATGCATAGTGCGATCGGTCAGAAGGGGTGTTATTTAATAAAATATGAAATTGGATTAACAATTGGATGAACCGCAAATCGAACTATTCGCAAATTGGATATCTGTAAATCTAAAGCTAAAAGCTATAGATAAACTGGGCGTATTGGACGAAATACAAATTAGACCAAACGCAATTAAAGGATATTTCTAGAGAATAGGACCATATGGGAAAGGACATTTAGAGTATCACCGCAGACGCGGGTCACGGCCTCGCAGAGTCGTTCTACCTCGCGGCATCGCACTTCGATGCGCCTATCTGGCGCAGGGGCCCGGGTCTTTTAAGACTGGCTTCCAGGAAAAACTCTTGATCTAAACGCTTCAACTCGCAACGTTGACAGGAAACTCTGGGCCCCTGACTAAGCATTGGAAGTTACAGAGCACAGGAAACGGGTGAAGACGATTAACCGAATGTCGAAACTGCATGAAACTTACACCGTTAAGATTCGAAAAAAATTTTTTACCAGATAACTTTTAACTTATAATTTATTTGTTGGTGTTAGCCGTCTCATCACTGAGCTACCTAATGAGTTAATGACTAATATTGCTTATAACCACATAAATTTTGCCTTGTCGCGGCATACCTTAAAAATAATGTCGCTAAAGGTACCATCCTTAAAATAGTTACCGATATTTACAGACACGACAAATGTTGAATTGTGTTTATGTTTCCTAAAAATTTTTTTAGCATGCTTTAAACTGAAACCCTTTTTACTCGTCGCAGTATTATGTAATATTCTTTCGGGACCTTTCTTCGGGATATGTTGCTGCTAGAGGACCATATGGTGTACTTTCACCTAACCGGTGTTTAAATGATTTCGTGCAACTGTGCGGGGTGCTCCCAAGACGGACGCAAATGGCGAGGGCGTTGAAGAGCGTGCATGCGGCAGTAGGCGAGGTTGATAGACCTTTCGTTAGCTGTTCCTAACCTCACCGCAAGTGGGAACTGGCATGTCTTGGAAGCTCGAGACGCTCTCCGATTACATATCCAATTTCAGCTCCCGGAGCCATCCTCAGCAGGGATCACGCGATACTGCGTAATTTAAGCTGTCCGCGGTGGGCTGTTGCAAAACTGAACAGAAACTTACTACGAGACGAAGCCATTCTCTCTGGCCTTTGTAGGCTCCCGACTGAAGAGGTCAACGTGGGGAGCTGGTCGGTTTCACGATGCGATTATACAGATTTGCGATGCGATCTTGCTCCATAGCCGAGGTTATCGGCCTCCACGACAAGAGTGATCTACTGGTGGTCTCGGGAGTTGGCGGGCCACCGTACAGCCTGTTCTTGTTGCCGTGGAAACGCCGACGAAGATCAGTTTCGAGTTTTAAACTGGCCATTAGCAACGCCAAGTGTTAAGGGTCTCTTTCGTGACCCCTGGGGTCGCAGTTACCATGCCGCGCCCCGATTATAGCTGCGAGTGGACGGGACAAGTTTTCCCCATCTATCCGCTAAAATGGTCAGCCGCAAGGAAGCGTTGTCCGCATGTGCCAGACGTCGCCTAAATTAGAGTTTATTAAAGGTGGTGCTCGCGGTTGTAGACTTTAAAAGGTCTCGATATCTTGACAGCTGTTCCCGGATCTCTGTTCAAGCGCGGAGTGGCATGCCGTGTAGTTTTAGTAGGTTGGACTTTAACACCGCTCCACACAAACTCCGGTTAAGAGACGGCCAAAAAGATCTTTTCGACAGACCTATCTGTAGTGCCGCCCGTATTTAGGCGCAACGTCTAAACACTGCAAGGGTTAAGTTTATTAGAATACTATTGCAGAACCTCTAGTTGATATGTAGAATTCCTTTTCAACAGACCCGACCGTACGGACAGTGGCATAACTTGGTAAGCAGTCATGTTAGTTAAAGCGGCTACATGACCCTAAAGTCACTGGCGATATCGGAACAGCGGTAGTGGGGATAATTGTCCCTAAATCGTGAGCTCGCTCTGAGCGGTTTAGGAACGATAAAAATCTGGTACGATTTGCCTACACACGAGGCGATTTATGATACGATCTAGGGTCCTTCCCACCACTGTCCCGATATTGCCAGTGATTTTAGGGTCATGTGTAGCAGTTTTTATAAGAATTTAGGAATAAAAACTAGTTACTCTTAAATAGTATATTTATCCACAAGACGGCACTAGAAAACAAAAGAGCTTCGCTTATGCATACATCTGCGCGGATGAAGCCATAGTATTCGATACAGATGCGAGCACTGGCGCCGCTGCCAACACTAGCAAATCTTCGTGCAACACGTATATATCGTTATACAAGGGCAGCAGCAACCCCCACAACAACCACCGCAGCAACCTCCGTGCCTGTTAAAATATTAACAGCGATTTTTAAATTAAGCACCATACCGCGGCGAAACAAATTAAATCCATCAAGTTTAAACTTACATTTTTCGGTATAAGCTTTAATGCTAAAAGATTCAAAGTAGACAGCAATGCTGATCAATGTGTGGAAAATAGACTTATTGTAGTTTTTAGGGTTATAAAGTTATTTATAAAATCTAAGGATTTTTTTAGTGATTTTTACAGGATTTCATTACACTTCAAAATATAAAATTAAACTGACTTTCTTCTATAATTCACTTTTACAGAACACCTCGGATAGCTTTTGAACTCGGAATACTTGATATATATTTTTTTATTCTTAAGATGTGTGGACAGTCTATAAAGACTGGGTTTTGAAAAAGTTTGTCATTCGAATTTTCGATAGATTTTAATACACTGAAAATTAACTTTTACAAAACACTGAATACACTGTCGTTAATATGATAATACCCGTATGGTAGTGATCAATGTATTATATTATATATCAAGTGTATATTTAAAACAATATGTGAGTAACACAACATCTTTTAAAAACTGAAAATTTATAATGATGAAAACATAATTTACGTCTGCACAACTTACTCTAGTATTATTTTACATAAGTTCTTAAAGTATGCTATACTTGAATTTTTATTCGTTTAAGGATTAAGGAGAATACCATATTAGTACACCAAATATAGCAAACATTTAATACTAGATTCGTAGAAATCTAGAAGCGTTTCGTATTTTTAAATAACTCATTAAGTACATAATATTTATATGAGCCAAATTTAAAACATAATTACAAAAGTCGGCAAAAGAAGAATCGCGAATCATTTTTTCTAGGTCTTGAAGGTGTCATACACCAAGTAAAAGACCTTCTTGAGCTCCTACAGATGGCACTTTAGCTTTTAATTATTATATTAATTTAATTGCCAACATACTTATAGTTTAATTTATTGAGATTCAAAGTTTTTGAATAAGAACTTATTTAATTATGACATTCATAATATAAAACTTAAAATTTTACAGTATTCTAAAATATTTAAATGTCTATGTAATTACTAACACGATCTAATCTTATGGACTAAAAATTAATTTAACAACAGCTTGGTTACAGATGCAGGATTTTCTAATTTGATATTAGACGACTTTATGTGGGATGTGCTAAATTATTATTCTTATTCCAAAATATGTAATGATTTTCGTACTAGTACGCGAAAAATCATAAATTTCTGGGGGAAGCACTGGTGTTAGTTATGTTAATTGACTGTACTTCTGTTGAAATTTAAAATACTGTGTACTCTTTATCGAAAATTATATATTTAAAAAATTGGAAGTATTTTAGAAAGTTAAAAAATTTCCACAAAAATTACCAAAAAATGTGTTGCTGTCTTTATATTAACAAATAGAAGATTATGTAAATTTAAGGTTTACAACCTCTTTGGTGCGTGTTATGCTCGTCATTCTCTGTTCGAATATTTGAAAATCCAACGTCATTATCAGAAGCGGTCAGTCACTTTTAAATAATAGCTTGTGATAGCAGCGTTGTACTGTTGAAGTTCAGTAAAAATAAATTATAATAATTTGCATTGTTTTACAAAAAAAAAAGTATTTTACTATCTTGGTAACAACACATCATATTGAAATTGGTAAAGTATTAAATCGGGTCTTCGAGAGTTCCTTTTGCCATAGAAGTAGTGCTCAACGATATTGAAATATAGGAAATCTCAATTAAAATCCTTAGTTTAAAAACATGTTTAGTAATGGTGTTATAAAAGATAACTGAAAATACAACGTGTATGTAATACAAAATATCTAAACGCTTTTACGACTAAAACGATAATTTACGGATGATGAAACGAGTAACAGTTAATCCGCTAGAAGCGAGGCTTTCAAGAGAAAACGTAAGTTATATTTAAGATGTGTAAACAGATTGAATAGGATATCAAAAATAACGTCACTAAGATGCAATCTTTTAAGCTTAAGAAGAATGTTATTAAATTTTGGCCGTACGGAACTTGTACAATCCAATAAATTCGTCCATGTATTTTTCAAACAGCACGTCCAGATGCTTATAGATTTTTCTGCAGATGTCTTTAACGCTTGTGTGAAAACAATACCATAAGACTGGAAGAAGTGTGGTAAAAATCAAAAAAGTGATGCAGCAAAACGGGCGATGAATTGTGTGAAGAACTTATAATTAATCTACGGGATTGTCTTAGCAACGACAACTTGAATTTTATGAATATGATTCGAGTTGTATAACTTGAAATAAAATGAAAAACAAGTTTCAAATGCCTCTTTCTTTATTATTTACTCTCAAATTAAACAAAATATTATAAACCGATAACTATTCTTACATACATTGGTTGATTTGTGGAGTTGTCATATCACTAATCATAAACGTAGCCATACACCTTAGGGTATATCTAGCAGGTTTGCTAGTACAGTTAAATTTCACTGGTAAGCCGGAGCGTAAGCCTGCACAACTATGCAGGTTTTCACACTCGTTCGAGCAACCAAAAAAATATGAATTTTGATATTACCCGTTGGTATACTTGTGCAGCTCAACTTTACAGGCAAAACTGAATTTGTGCAGGTCGTTCAAACACAGGTGTCAATTATTATTACGAGAGGTTACCACACCACGTGGTGCCGTCAAAATCTACTGCCAGGGCCATGGTTTCAACGGATTTTGTACAGATAAAATTACCGCTACGTGTATGTCCTCAACCCAACTCAAGTTTACCTGACAATTGTGACTGTAAGGTAGATCTATATATATATATATACATTCAATATAGTTTCAGTTACGGTAAAATATAAAAAATATGGTTATAATTGAGCTCTTGTTTCTTATAATAATAATAATAAACAATAATTGAATTTTTTATTATTATTAAATTATTAAATTTATTTTATTAAGTTTCTTATAATAAACTAGCTAATATACTGAAAGCAGTCAGAATTTCTCAAACATATTTTGTAAAAATATTACATTTTCTTTCCGTATTATACAACAAAAACAACTGGAATAAATATTAATGCGAACTACAATGGATTATAATATAAAAACAAGACTTTTTTTACCGACAAAAACCATAAAATTACATTAAAGAAATATCTGTGTGAGACATGACATCTAAACGTCATGTCGAAATATTTTTAATTGAGAAATTCTAGCAAAATGCTAACGAGAGCTAAGTCCAGAGCACAAGTTACATCCTCGGACTCGTGGCTTCGTTCCGCTTTGCCGTCTCCGAAAGAAACAATGGAAGTTCCGGCTGTTGCAGAGGTGTCGAGCTCTAATTCCAGCGACGAGTTTTTCTCTCCGCCGACGTTGCCAAGACCTGTACGTAGGCAGGAGAGTACCCGGCCACCGATCAGCTTAAGATCACGAGGACCACTGACCTCAAACAGGGTCTCCGCTACCGGTGGTGATGTGCGCCGCATGAATTGGACAAAGTCGATAAACAAGAATGTCATGCGGGCATATTTTCGGGCTATAGAGTTGGAAACGAACCTTACTGCGTACCGTGTTAGACTAGCCTCTCTGTTTCAGGAGTTTGAACCAACCATCAACGTTTCAGCACAACGATTATCGTATCAAGTACGAGCTATACAGCTCTGTCACCTGCTGGATGACGCAGTACTTGAGAGGATACGCTCTGACATACGGAAAAGCTTTACTATCCCTTCTTCCTCATACACTGTGGTGACCAATAGCACACCTCAGTTGGCATCAGGTATTGATGTTAATGAACTAGTGGATAGTGAAGTTATATGCGTAAGTACCCAATATAACGATAAGATAAGGAGTGCTTTGGAGGATGCGATTCAGAAATACCGATTTGTCAATAATAATAGTAGACCACGGTTATACCGTTTACCCATTCATAAACGTAATTTAGGGCTTGTGAGCGCCCTGGATTCTAATAAAGATCGAGTGACGTATATTTCAAGGTGACAGTCCGAGTCCCTTGTGGTTTTATTTAGCTTTGAAGCCTCTCAGCACTCTGTTAGAGGGTTCAAGGTTAGGCTATCGGTTGCGGAAAGATGATCAAGTTATATCTCACCTTCTTTATATGGATGACTTGAAATTACTGGCCTCCACAAAATTACAATAGACGGCGTTATTAAGGGTCACTGAAAACTTTAGTAATTCTATCAAGATGGAATTCGGTGTAGACAAATGTGCAGTCATGTATGTAAAAAACGGCGTGATTATAGGATCTGAAGGAATAGAACTTTCAGATTCAATAAAACTCAGATCTCTGTCTGCCACCGAAACTTACAAGTATCTAGTATCTAGTCTTTCACAGTCCTTAGGAATACCAGAGTCTGGCATGAAACAAATGTTACAGGAACGCTTCTTTGACCGCCTAAAAAAAGTACTTAAAAGTCTTTTATCAGGCGGTAACAAGGTGCGAGCCTATAACAGTTGGATCATGCCGGTTCTGATGTATTTCTTTGGTGTACTTAGATGCGCTCCGGCATACAATGACTGCATCCTATAATGTCCTCATTCAACATTGTCCCAAACCTAGAAAGTCAACTTTTAAAATGTCTACATCTTAAAATGTCTACATCTTAAAATGTCTTCATCTTAAAATGTCTTCATTTAATATAGATTCACTTTTTAAAATCCTAAATATTTGGTTCCTTGTTGATACACTTTTCAATACTGTTGTGAACTATGTTTGTGATAGACAGTATTGAAAAGTCAAGAAATAATAAACCTATACAATCTTTGATTCTAAAAATAACAATTACTGCTGGTGCATTAAATGAGGAAATATGATTAATAATATGTCAACCTTTAACATTTCATTTAAATGACAGTCATATTGAATAAAATAGCATTTATTTATTAATTGAAAATGTATATTTTATTTTTGAAAAACCAAAAAGGCGGCGATCTGTTAATTAGTAATGGATTTAAGTATAATCTTTGTAAGACCAACAAGTCGGGATCATCAAGATGGAGATGCGTATCCAGTGACGATTGTTCGTCATCATTGACATTAAATGCATTGCGAAATGCTATTATACGTTCCGAAAAACATTCATATGCACCTCACGCCGAAAAAAGTAGAATAACAATTTTTTTAAATAGCTGCAAAGAAGCTGTTTGTATTATTGATTTTCGGCCTATCCAGCAGGTGTTTAAAGATATGCCAGTGAAGTTTAAAAATGAGCGCCGAATCGACTCATATGATTTACCACAGTTTTTATCAGTGAGAAGTACCCTTTACCGGTACCGTAAAAATTTTTTGAAGGTTCAAAAGTTAACAAACAAGTTGCAAGATATTGTTGTGCCAGAGTCCCCTTGGTAAGAAGTTGCTTGTAAGTAATGACGGAGACAAAGAAAAAATATTGATTTTTTGTTCTCCAACTTCAAGAAGAATAATAAAAAGTTTAGAAAATAAAGAGGGAGCATCATATTATGGCGACGGAACGTTTAAAAGCTGTCCCAAACCATTTTACCAAATGTTTACCGTTCATGTAGATTACAAATCAAATCTGAATACGATTAATATTATACCTGTCATTATTTCTTTATTGCCTAATAAGACTGAAAAAACATATACTCGTCTTTTTATATTAATTAAAGATCTACTGCACATTAACATTTTAAATTATACTTGCGATTTCGAAACAGCCCAAATGAATAGCGTCAAAACTGTGTTTCCGGATGTACTGATACAAGAAAAACAACTGAAACTTATAGATATTCCATACATACCTAAGGGGAACATCTTTACTTGATCAAGTGCAGCAAAGTTAACACTATGTAACATTGATACCTCTCAGGTAATGTTCCTTTACCAATCTCTTAAAGGTTGTCAGTGGTTGCGCACGTCTAATCTCAACTGGTAGAGAGATCCACAATGGAACCGCTTGGACAGAAAAAGAGTGGTCGAGGAATTTAATAGTGTGCCCTGGCATTTTTAATTTTAAGTTCTCTGACGATTTCAGCACTTTGGGATGTGTGTCATGTAAGAAGTTAAACCGTGATTTAAGGTAATGTGGAGTAAGATTGAAAAGCATGTTATATAAAAGAGAAAGAATGTGTGTTCCGACGAAGGCGAATAGGTAACCACTTAAGCTGTTTACAATAATCGGATACATGATCATATTTACGTAATCCAAATATGAATCGTATACAAAGATTTTGGAGTCTCTCAAGCTTATTCAGTTGGTTTTCCGTAAGATCAAGATAAGTGGCATCGGCATAATCAAGGATAGGAAAGAGGAGGGATTGTGTAAGAGCAACCTTAATAGATGTAGGTAGAAAATTTCGTAGTCTGCGTAAAGATCCTGCAGTAGCAAACATTTTACGACTCGGCTCCTGTAGCTGAGGGCCCTAGGATAAGGTACTATCAATATAGATTCCCAAGTTTTTCACCTTGTTACTGTACGGAATAGCTGTGCTTTTGTACATGTCTGGTGGTAATTGTGTCAAATCAATTTTAGAGATCATTCGTGAGCTTACAACGATAATGACCTGAGTCTTAAATGGGTTAATTTTCAGACCGTAGGTGTTGCTCCAGTTACATATTTTATCCAAGTTAGCATTAGTAGTGTTGACAGCATCAGTCAGATTGGCTGGTGATGCCCTTGTGTAAATTTGAAGATCATCCGCATACAGGTGGTAGGAAGAAGACAGATCATTAGTGATTGTGTTGAAAAAAAAACAGAGAAAAGTAGGGGCGAAAGCACGCCGTCAACGGTGTTGAACGCATTACTAAAGTCCAAAAGTATTAAAACTGTGAGATAACCATTCTCCATGGCAAATCTGATCTCCTCTGTAATATGGAGAAGGGTAGTAGTGGTGCTGTGACCAGTTCGAAAACCGGATTGGAGAATATTTAGTAGCAGGTTTCTGGATAGGAAATGTGAGAATTGAGTATAGATAAGACGTTCAAGGACCTTGGAGAGGAACGGAAGAATTGAAATCGGACGGTAGTCGGCAAAGGATCCAGGGTTTTTCTTTTTGGTAATGGGTATTATTTCGGCGACCTTCCAAGCTTTTGGAAATACGCTGTGGGAGATAGAATAATTTAGGATATGAAATGACAGGAAGAATTTCATCAGGGATTGGGAGGACCACATTACGGCTCAGACGGTCAGAACCCACTGCATTCAAAGTGATGGACACTATGCTCCTCTTAACATCACAATCAAAGAATTGACTAAAGAAAAAGGGAGGGCAGCAGTAGAAGTTTTATTGTAGCATCTTTTGTCATTTTATCAAAATTTGACGAAGCAGAGAAATGTTGATTAAGAGAATTTAAGTTGATATTTTTGGGAAGCGAGTCATGAATAGGTTTGCCTACTCCTAGTGACTTTAAGAATTTTCAGACTTTAGCTGGATCTCCGTTTTCAATGGAGCTGTAAATGTATCGGCATTGTGTATTCCTACATACCTTGCTGCAATGATTTCTGACGATTACGTACTTATCACGGTTACTATCGTTAGGATTCTTTTTATATATAGACCTAGCTAACACTTTTTTCCTGATTAGGGCTTTAATATCCTCGTTAGCCACGGTGACGGAAGACGTTTGATCCTTATTTCTTGGATTGGCACATGTTTATCGTACAAAGTCGTTAAATTAGTGACAAATAGTTCAACCTTATCGTCAATGCAGTCAGCACTAAAGAGAGGAGCCCAGCCGATGTTGTTGTCATTCCTTAACAAGAGACCTATATCCATGCCCTTGAAGTTTCACTGCAGGATTGTTTTTCTTATGTTATATTATGTATTGTCGGAGGGCATAGGATAAGTAAACCAAGTCGTGATACGAAAACTCGATAGCAGAGCACTGACCGTATTTAACTGCAAGATTGGGGAAGGTAACAATGATAAGGTCGAACAAAGACGAAGCAGAGTGTGGAAAATAATACGCTGCATTGGAAGGAAGAATGGAAAGATTATCAGATTGAATTATGCATTGAAAAGTTGACGACCGAGAATCGTTTTTAAGGAGGCAAGTATTGAAATCACCCATGATTATGGTATGACTGTACAAAGGAGAAAATTGATCTAGAAGCAGTTCAAATAATGAGAAGCAGTCAATACGTAAGCAAGGGCAATAGTAGACACCAAGAAGGATTTTGGGATGAAGGAGTTCAACTTCCAGAAAAAGATGTTCGCATGCATTATCTGGAGGGGGCTGCGGGGACAAACTAATGACAGAGTAGGGATTTTGAGACCGTAGATAGATAGCTAGACCACCTCCGCCGCCTACAGCTCTATCGTTCCTGATGAGGTTGAAACCTGGTAACGAATATGAAGACGAGGGTAAGCAGGGATTAAGCCACGATTCAGAGATAAGTATAGCGTGTAAATTCGAACAGTCAAAATATGTCAACATGTCGTGGAAATGAGCCGGAATACTTTGAACATTAATGTGTACAATGTTGAAGTGTTTGGGAACGTCAGAAAACTGGAATGAGAGAGTCTCAGCGATTGTTGGCTCATCCTGGGAACTAACACTACTACATGCAGTTAAGAAGTCAGTGCTGTCATCACTGCAGTCAGACAAAGACATTTGAAGCTATAAAGTCAATCGATAAGAATAAACAAAAAGAAAAGAAAGAAAAAAAAGATGGACAAAAGACAAGTGTGAATATAGAATAACCACAATAACAAACTATAATAAATGTATATGTTAAATAAAGAAATAAAAATATATATACGCTAAGTCCATCTGCCGGTTGCCAGTTTTAAACAAATCAGCATTAGTACATCAAAACAAATCTAAAAAAAAAGAAACAAAAACAACAACAACAAAAAATATAATAATAATAACAATTAACTGGTGTAACCCATTTACTCTACAAATCTGGTGGTGCCATGGATCCCAAAAATTTTAGACCTATTACTTGTTTACCAACTACATATAAACTTCTAACATCTATTTTGAGACTCAAAATTACTACACATATAATTAATAACTCGGTACTCTCTATTTCTCAAAATGGATGTAGAAGTGGGGCCCGTGGCACTAAAGAGCTCCTTATCATAGACAGGACCATTAGCCAACAGGTACGTCGTAATCGTAAGAGTCTGGCGACATGTTGGATAGATTATAAGAAGGCTTATGACTCAGTTCCACATACATGGCTTTTGAAAGTGCTAGAGTTGTACAAAATTGATGCAACTCTGTGCACTTTCTTAAAGTCGTGTATGAGTCAATGGAGAACAACACTTCGCTATCCAGGATGTCGGCAGACTGCAATAAACGACATACTTATAAAGATCGAGCGAGGTATATTTCAAGGTGACAGTCTGAGTCCCTTGTGGTTTTGTCTAGCTTTGAACCCTCTCAGCACTCTGTTAGAGGGTTCAGGGTTAGGCTATCGGTTGCAGAAAGATGATCAAGTTATATCTCACCTTCTTTATATGGATGATTTGAAATTACTGTCCTCCACAAAATTACAATTGACGGCGTTATTAAGGGTCACTGAAAACTTTAGTAATTCTATCAAAATGGAATTTGGTGTAGACAAGTGTGCAGTCATGTATGTAAAGAAGGGCGTGATTGTAGAATCTGAAGGAATAGAACTTTCAAATTCAACAAAACTCAGATCTCTGTCTGCCACCGAAACTTACAAGTATCTAGGTTTTTCACAGTCTTTGGGAATACCAGAACCTGGTGTGAAACAAATGTTACAGGAACGCTTCTTTGGCCGCCTAAAAAAAGTACTTAAAAGTCTTTTATCAGGCGGTAACAAGGTGCGAGCCTGTAACAGTTGGGTCATGCCGGTTCTGATGTATTCCTTTGGTGTACTTAGATGGACTCAGACCGAATTAGATGCCCTTGACAGGAGAGTCCGTACATTGCTGACTGCATTCCGCATGCACCACCCACGTTCATCGGTTATGAGATTGTATATTCCGCGAAAGTTTGGAGGTCGTGGTCTATTAAATATCAAGACTCTACACAATCGCGAGATATACAATCTCAGAGAATATTTTCTACAGACTAATGTGGGAGTGCATCGCATTGTAGTTGCAGTAGATACTGGTTTTACCCCGCTCGCTCTGGCTAAAGAGAATTGGCGCAAACCTGTAGTACTTAGTACTACTGATCGCAAGGAAGTATGGAAGGGTAAAGAACTTCATGGTCGATTTTATCGGGCCCTACACGGGTCTGATATAGACTTTAAAGCGTCGACGTCTTGGCTACGGTTTGGTGACCTCTTCGGAGAAACTGAAGGTTTTGTTTGTGCAATTATGGACGAAGTTATCATGACGAATAACTACCGGAAATATATCCTGAAAGATAGTACGGCTGACATCTGTCGGGCGTGCCACCGTCCTGGAGAATCTATTAGGCATATTATTTCCGGTTGTTCTCGTCTTGCTAACGGTGAGTATTTGCACAGGCACAACCAAGTAGCCAGGATCGTACACCAACAACTTGCCCTTAAATACCAACTTATCATTTTCGAAGTACCTTACTACAGGTATGTGCCCGACCCAGTTCTCGAGAACGGTCGTGCTACGTTATATTGGGATCGATCTATTATCACAGATAGGACTATTGTTGCCAATAAGCCTGATATTGTAGTAGTAGATCGGTTAGAGCGCCGCGCAATGATTGTCGATATCGCCGTTCCTCATGACGAGAATCTCGTGAAAGTTGAAAAAGAAAAACAATTGAAGTATTTGGTTCTGTCTCACGAGATTGCCGACATGTGGAATGTGGATTCGGTGATTATTGTTCCGATAATCATATCTGCTCATGGATTGATAGCGAAGAGCCTCGACCAACACCTTAAGAGGCTCACGTTAGAAGGTTGGATCAAGGGTCTGATGCAGAAGGCAGTCCTCCTTGACACGGCCCGTATTGTGAGGAGGTTCCTGTCTTTGGAGCCCTAACCACCGGTGTCTTGGTCCCTGTACCCGATGTCGGTGGTCTACTACTATTTTTTATATTTTTAAATGTGTATTTTTTGTTTTTTATATATATTTAAAAATGTAACAAATATGTGTATATCACGAAATAAAGAGAATAACAATTAAATGCAAAAATAATAAACATAGGGTAAGATAAATGACAGAGATCAATATATCAAAAAGTGTTAACAATATGGCAGTATAATTAATTGTTCGATTGATTATCTGAAAGTGTTATACAGTGTTATATCAGCATGTTCATAAAATGTTTATGCTTAATATTCACGAAATATCTGTACAAAGACCCAGGTCCCGATATTATAAATATATAATGGTATCAAGTCTAAAATATAAAAATAAACAGTGGAACGTACTCCAAACCTGGAATGCATTGACACTATGAGCGAAACGGAACGTTCATCTTGATATTACAACAGCAAAGGACACCTTTGACATATTTCAAGATTGACATCGATAACGGCGATGTTTTGATTTGGTTTTTTAATTTTAAACCATCGTGATCTGCTTAAGATACTGGTATATGTGAGGGTGCGGGTTTTATAAATTCTGTGTCGGTACATAGCGCAAAAGTGCCGCTCGCTTTGAGTTTGTGTAGACTGTCTTTGTAACCGCCACAGGTTTCCAACTGCTATCCCCAACATCATTCAACTCCACAAGTGACGACACACGATGATGCTTCGCGTCTGTGCCTAGTATGTAAACATAACCCTGCCTGGTCCAGCAGTTGTTTACACCGTATTTTTCTCTGGCAGCCATAAAGATATCGTGACGTATCTTCGTGAGAAACTCTGAAACGGTGACACCGGAACCTTTCAGCTTGGTTTTGCTGAACCAAATGTTGTCGCGAGTTGAGACTGATTGCAGCTTAACTGAAATTGGTCTAATCTTCTGCGAACCCGTCTGACGACTCAACCTTTGGCATCGCTTGATGTCATTTACATCAAACTTCTCCTGCTCCAGCCGGTTGATAAGGGAGGCAACTACCTTGGTAGTGTCCTCTTTCTTATCCTCAGCTACACCATGGAAGAGGCGGATTTTTGTACGGCCGTGCATCTCAAGCGCATCAATGCTCTTTGCGATTACTTCCACTTGCTGATGCAAGTTGGTCAAGAACTGCATAGTTACCAGTTTAAATGCTGCAAACTCAGCTGTCAAACTGGAGATACTAGTGGATACACTGGGCTCCTTCTGCAGTTTAGCCTCGAACTCAGCCATCCGCTTGTAAAAGTCGAGGTTTATTTGAGTGATGGATTTAGAGATTTTGTTCATTGTGGAAGTGGAATGAAACAGTGGTACTAATAAATGTGAACTACACAAAGGAGAACACTAAATCCGGCAGGCAGAATATCTATATGTAGCTTTTCATTCAATTTATTCTAAATATAACCATGTTACTATTTTTAAATTAAAATTAAAAGCGGAGATAAAAATACGCAACTTGTTTTCACAGCTACCTTCGCACAAAAAAAGATAGATACTTACAGATACTAAGAGAATCTTATAGCACTCTAAAACCAGTTGCTAATTTGTTTTACGAACTATTCGTGAATAGTGAGTTTGAGAATAATAATACATATAAAAAATAATTTAGTTTCAATTTAGTGGAATATTAATTTTGAGGATTAAGTTGCAGAATTGCAAACATAAGGTTTGCATAAACCATGCGCATATTTCACTGTTATTATTTACAAAATAAGCATTTTATGAAATTTGGCCAGAGAAATAATCACGTTTACTAGTTGGAAATTTGACCAACCATAAACAGTTATAAATATATAAATCATTATTATTTTTTTTATTTCAAGCCAATAAGAAGATCAAAAGAATGGAACAGGACAGTAATCGGTCCATTGTCAAATTAAAAATGTTATTTGGACAAGTGCCCTTAGAAAATGAAACCACATCGATGGGTCCCCGAGACAGATCTAGCGATGATTCGTTGTCCCAGTTGGACTATCAATATTGGACATCAACTAATCTCCAGCACCAACAATCCAACAGACAAACCAAAAAAATCTCTAAAACCAGGACCCCAAAACGGACAATCATTTCAGGATAATTTTTTCTATGTAAATTTCGAAAAAATATTTGTTTACAACACAGGCTAATCCAGATTATTTCTAGTTGGCAACTAAAATAAAACTATAGTACAAACTAGTTTACCATAATAAACTCGAAGTGTAATCATGTTATTGGTTCGCATACTGGTTGAACAAATATGATGGTTTGGAATCTTTGTCCCCCGAGAGAAGCGATCCAACTAACTTGTCGCATCGCTATATGTTCAGTAAATATTGTTGGGTTTCGATATTGGCTCTCAGGATAAGTCAATCAATATCCTATTTTCGACCGACGACCTCAGATCGTGTAAATGTTTTAATATACAAAAGAAAAATGTAATTATTAAACGGCTAAAGTTACAATATCACCTTGTAGATTTTTTTCGAAATACCCAGGATCCTAGTGGAAGAAAACACGTGTGCTGGTAGTGAATGGGAATTCCAGATTTTAATTGATTGGCACAAGAAGAAAGTTGTCGTCCAGAGGAAGGGAGAAAATGGAACCAAATAGAAGAACTCATCAGAACGTATTTTCATGTTAAAGGCGACAAAGGAGTGCCATAGAGATAATATCTCTTCTTCACAACTTCAGAGGCTCAAGAAATTCTGTGATTTCGGGACTGTTGATAATGCTGACTAGTCACTACTGCTACCAAACGAGAGCGTACAGCAAATACTGCTTAGATCTATATTAAAGATGTGAACAGTATTCCACGCGGAAGTGAACCTGTCTTTTATGAATGACATAGATGCATGAACAAGAAAAACTCTCACTTTTCACTACAATTAGCTACCGCTAGACGGCCTTAGTAACGTTCTCTATGCACTCACGTGAGTTGTGAACCTGGCAAGCATCCATACCCCGATACCGAGTTTATCTTGTAGTAACTGAAAAGTATAGCGAGGGGGAGAAACGACCATTTTTTGGTAGAGAACGCGTACATTCGTTAACGTAAACTCAACTAGATTCTTATATCAGGTCGAGCTCAGCGACGACCTTCATTATAATAAACATTAGTTTTGTTTGTCGATTAACTCTTTATTGACGTAACTTTTCAATTAACATGATTGCAGTCTATCAGCGGTATCGTTGAGAAGTGTTTTTGTCTCATTATATGCCATTATTTCTAGGACGATAAATCACAAATTGCAAGACGTTTTCACAATACCACCACTTTTAGGGCATCATAATATATGGTGCCCTGAAAGTGGGAAATACATTTCATGAAACGGTGACGTGATATGTTTAAAGTCCTTGACAGCGATTATAAACTTACTAGATGACTAGGACTCAACAGCCTTTAATACGTCGCAGATATTAATCTAAACAATAGAAACAGGTTCATTATAATATAGTGATTTATTTATAATATTAACTATGATGATTAAAATAAACGTTAAACTTCACTGTGATGTAGCATATTCGTACAAATGTACGCGTAATTTGAAAAGGCTTAGGAGCAGAACGTGCCACTCCCAAGCGGTCTCGCAGCAAGTTTAGTCAATTTAGTCCCATAAAATATAAAAATGTACATACATAAATTATATGTATTAATATATAAAAATAATGGAAATAAATATTTTAATGTTGAAACAGAAAACAGTAAAAGCTAAAATTACGAACTTTTTTCATTATTTACGCACAAATAACGGTACAATATTTCGATAAAGAGACCCAATAATTGCCGTTTTCCCATCAAACATTCATTAAAAAGTAATCAACACTGTGTGCTCGACACTGTCGAGCCGAGAGCGAACCTCGCTAATTTGTTACAACAATACAAATACGCCTATGCTTACAGATAAATTTCTCTGCTACTTTATTTATTGCACATTCTTTTAGCAATAAGTTAATGTTTTCATTATTATTATCTTTTTCCAGGTCTATAAAAACGAAGGCATTAACATATACAAGCGTGTGTTTGACCGAGAGGTACTGCTTCCACCTTATTACAGTCGACACCTCAACATGATATGCGTTGTTTTGCAATGAAAAAAAATGCATCGAGGATACTAAAACAGTACTTATAGGAATTAAGAATCTAAAATACTAATATATATGTATACTAGATCTTCCATTAACTTCATCTAATTTTGGTAAACTTCGTACCACCTCAAAAAAAATATTTTTTAAATGTAGCTTGATATCTCTTAAGTTTGTAATATGTCGATTCTGTGTGATTCTAATTGCATTTAAAAAAAACCTAAATATGCGATAACCTGAATATGTGTTGTCGATTTGAAACCCCTATAAGTATTAATAGGTTCTTTTGTTTAAGGAGAATCAAATTTATCGTACCGTGGGTGTGACAAGGAGGAATCTTGGTATGAAAAATTTAATGTACATATGGTTTTACATTATCATTATTAAAACTTTCTCTAGATTACCTGAACAAATACTTCATTATCAAAATTAGCTAAATCGGTATACTCAATCCAAAGTTATATTAAGATTAACGAACAGCAATTCATTTTTATATGTTAGATGACAACGTTTGGCTCAGTGAATTGCACACATGTGTTGTATATAATAAATAATTCAAAACAGTCAATGCTTACAAAGAGTACCACCGATAAATGTGAGAAAACCTTCATCGTAATCGTAAACCTACAGCTCTACAGTCAGCGTGACGCCGTCGTTTGTGAGTAGCTCCCGATATTTGCAATATTCTGATCACATACTCGTAGGCTGAACTCGACCTCGATTCCACTCAATTTAAACGTCTAACACAATTTTATTTCTTTTTAAAGTATCAACAAGGAAGATGTTCAACTGTTGTGAAAATAAATCGTATGAATTTTCAATCATCGTAAACATGTCTTAAAATTTAGAGAACAGCATTTTTTAAGCTAAGACTAGTGCATATATATTCTCATAAGTAAAAGTACTTGCGCACAGACACTTTATTTTCTTCTTCTTCTTAATATACTATTCTAAACTTTTAATATACCTGAGGGGATTTCTGCTAAACCTCCTTGCGAAAAAGAAGCCTATGACTAGCAGTGAGGTGTTAAAGGCTATTGAAGATGATGATGATTAGGGGATTTCTAAGTAAAAACAATAATCACGCCGAAATTAACGATCTTGAATGAAATAGAGTGTGTGAAAAACTCCTTCCTGCATATTACTGAAAACGTTATAATCCATCAAATCTAAGAGACACCGTTGCAAAGTCCACATTTTGCGAATTCAACATTATGGTACGGAATGACCATATGGTATCTTACGATCTAAATAACCTTTTCTGTAAAACTGTAAAACCATATATTACATATTCCATAAACCAGATATGTATTTCATTCTAAAAAAATGTAAATCTTTCAAACAACCCAAAAAAAGCAATACATAGACAATAGTTGTTTTTTCCCAGACATCATTTCAAAGTTTTTTTTCTTTTAGTACTTTTATCATAGTGGTGTGACTTTAAAATTCACTTTGATACCAATCGATAAAGTGTACGAATAATCGAACTTATTAATAACTAGCCGTGTTTAATCCAAAAGTTTTTAAAGTATTTCATAAATATAAATTTCAACTGACATCAATGAAAACGCATATTGAAAATGTTTCTATTCATTCGTTCATTATAATCATCATCTTGGTCGAAAGACGTTCACCACTGGACATAGTAACATACATAAGTCTGTAAAAGTAAAATTGATTTGTAAATGATATGAAATGATATCGAGAACCGGAAACTGCAGTCGATTTTGTAACACCCTCCCTATTGTTTTAATCTGTCAGAACATATAAAGTTCTTAAATTAGTGGGTTGTCGTAGAACAGTCATGAGAATTGGTCAATTACTTTGGAGTTAAGTTTGTTTTTAGTTCTTTTAGGTTCAGTTTCTACTATTTTCGTTATTTATGGAGGTCTTCTATTTATTTGATACAACTAAACTTCGTTTGTACTACAGTACATATCTACCTTATTTGACAACAGTTAAAAAATAAAGTAAATCTTAACCGCCCGGAAAACAATTTGATCATAATGCCTACATTATTTAAAAAAAAATACGTTAAGACAAACGGTAAAACTATTTATCTTGTCCGAAGCGTAAATATAAATGGATGATTGGATTGGATTGGAAATATTGAACAGGGAAACCAAATGTAGCGAATTGTATTTGTTATCACACATTAATTCAAGCGAATAACATCCAAAAAAAACTGTTCGTCGAGCAACGCAGGTGACAATACGGAAAAAATCACCTGAACTTGATATAATAATTCATGAACAATATTTCGATGCGGCAGAAGTATCGGATGGTATTTTGCTTAACCCAATCGAAAATGATTACCATCTAAACCTACAATCGGTTACCAAGTTTTAGCAAAAAAATCTTTCAAACAATGATTTAAAAAAAAATCTAGCATTAACCAACACTTAGTATTTCTAGTGTTTCCGAGTGCATTTTCAACTGTTGCAGGGTCACGACCTTAATAAATGTGCGGCAATTAACGCCGAGAGACAACAGCGTACTATTACCGGGTTCATTACTGCGCTCCACCCGGCAGCTTTAATGATCGTCGCCTGAGATTATTCATAATTCCATTCTTATTACTTTCAAAAGTTCGTTGGGGAAGGATTATGTATAGTTTCTGATTAAGGCCCTCATATGCGTCAGTCGCATATTTCAAATTAATGTTTCGTTACTCATCAGATGGCGTTGAGCGGTTTGCCATGGAGTTTTATGCGACGGAATCAACTAGAGATATATATGAATTTTGGCTTAGTTTTCAACTGTCAAAAGTATTATTCACAAAAAAGTTTTGAAACTTCTATTCTTTTGTGGTAACAATAATTTCAAAAAAGTGTACTATGAAACATCAAAACCCATCACAAAACGACATAATTTAACTGCTTGAAGGGTTTTTGGCTTTAAATCCTGAGACTTTTCATTTTTTATTTATATTTAATCACCTTATACGTTTGAAAATCTCCATTATATATCTAATTTACCTCTAAAACTGTTTCGTAAAGCAAACCACTGAGCATACTTTTCTCAGATTTTTGCAGAGTCTTTATTGATTGTAAAAATTTTATAAGTCATGCTTTTGGGTTTCAGAATATATTTTTACATTCACTTTTTATAGGAATTGTGTCATTTTTGTAACTCACAACGAATATTGAAGGCAGTTCAATCATAAACAGTGTATGCATTGACAAGCCAACATCGACAGCTTAATCCACCCTGCCACATCCTATGGCATCAACGTCGTCGCGTCGCTTAAATGTGGCGTGGAAAAAATGTTCAATAAAACCAGAGTGAACGTCTTTTTGTGCTTTATTGCTTGAAAGTCAATTCACTTGCTAAAACAACCTTCTTCAGAATAGCTTTTATGATGTTTTTGTTTTGATATTGCGTAGAAACAATGCTTGCACAATATATATCCTTATAAATTCTATGATATTACCAGGTAAGAAGAGGTCTCTGTCATTCCGGTAACAGACAGTCCGCGATACTACAAAGCAATCCTGACCAACTCGAGGTAATACTTACATTCTCTAATGCATCCTTGTAACCTATGGACCCTTTCTTACAGTTGTTTTACCTTCTTACCCACATACAAATAAAACTTTTGCCCATCTGATTTTCAAAGTCGCCGATCTGCGACAATAGGTTTGTACGTTTTACATATGTCCGTGTGGTGATGGATTAAAAATACGTAGTATTACCACCCTCTATTCATTCCTGTAGGTGTCACAAGAGGCGACTAAAGATACAGGCTATTCAGGAAACAATCACTACAAAGAGAAGGAAAAATTGAAAAATAACACTATCCTAACCCGTCTGGCCGTGGTGTAGTAGGCCAAAACCTTCTTGCCAAAGAGAAGCCTATGTCCAGCAGATCACCGTAAAAGTAAGACATAATACATACACATACACATACATAAGTAAGATTAAAATTTCTAGTCCGTAAAATGAGTATAAAATTTAATAAATTATACCTAACTCTGAATATATCAAAAGTACATATACGAGTATACACTTATCCATTCTAATCTGAAACGAGTTCAAGGCTACTTTAACCAGTTCTTGCAGGATAGATAATCTCTAAATTTTTAACCATTGTTATTTTGATGCCTACAAAATGTAGAGTTTAGATACTCTACATACAAAACATCCAGACTGTAAATAACAATTGCTTTTCACATGTGAATAAAGGGTCCACAAATATACTTCACAAAGTAAATATCGTATGATTTAGTGGTAGACTTGATCAGCAATATCTCATCAATTCACTGAAAAATTATGATATTGTGACTATAGATATTTAGTAAAGAATTTGGAAAGAAATATAATGAATAGAACCACAAACCAATATATGTACATAACAAATAAAGAACAACCAAACTGCGGTGGCTCATTCCGAACAAGAAAAATAAAATTTTTAGTGAATATTACCGTAATAAAATCTGTTTCTGTATCAGGTTTTAATAAAAGTCTTCAATAAAAGACATTATATTAAATAGCAATAGAAAAAGTTAAAAACATAATTTGAAGATAGCGACTTTTAAAACTCCGTATCTCAATCCTCGGCTCCACTAGCACATATGCATTTACTAGCTGCTAGATGACAGGAATATCAGAACTTCTAGTAAAAATTTACTACTTTTTTAAGTTCAGCTTTTATGAAATAAATTACGTACAGGCAGTTATTCATTTTACTTACACAGTTATATAATATGATCCGACGTGAAGCTGTTTGTTAAAGAAGCCTTGTTCGTCTAGTTACGAATTCTGTCCAGGCACGGCTTCGCACGTGGCCGGCTGACAAAAACATTCTCCTGCACTGTATTTAAAGTTTACCATTAAGGCACAAAAGTTTATATAGGATATAAAAACCCTCGTTGATTTAGTGTGGTTTAAGAGATTAGGGCAAGCTTTATACTAAATCTCTCGTTTCTTTCTTTCTTTAGCTTCAATTGAATGCTTACTTTTATTACTCTTCACTTTTAGAAATCCGTTAGTCGTTTCCTTAAATCTGAAACAAATCAAAAAAAAATCTTCTATTTTCTTTTTTAATATATCCATTACATAATAATAAACCTTATGATTTAGTATTAAGTGTAAATTGAGACACAAAATTAAGCTTAAGTGTTATCAGAACATGTAGAGAAGTTCTGGCAGCCGAAATTCTAAAGTGCACAGCACTTTTACATGAGCCATTCAAATATCTATTCAAACTCGAAATCGGATTAATCAATAAATATAACTTTGTACATGTGATTCTCGTTCAGAAAGTTTCGTCCCATCTTCGAGTCTCCGATCCCACAATCATTAAAGACCAAAGTATTTGACCAGAGCATTCTACCTGTAATGATATGCGGAGCTGAAACGTGGACACTCACCATTGGACTGGTCCATAAGTTTAAAGTAGCTCAGCGTGCGATGGAGCGTGCGATGCTGGGTGTTTCTCTGGCTGATAAAATTCGTAACGAGGTTATTTGACAGAAAACTAGAGTAACAGACATCGCACAGAGAATCAGTATGCTGAAGTGGAAGTGGGCCGGTCGTGTCTCTAGACGAACCGATGGTCACTGGAGACGAAGTGTACTAGAGTGGAGACCACGATTGGGCAAACGTAGTGTAGGGCGCCCTGCGGTGCGATGGACCGACGACTTGAGGAAGGTGGCTGGTAGCGGATGGATGCGAGTTGCCTAAGATCGGGATCGTTGGCGTTCCTTGCGGGAGACCTTCGTTCAGCAGTAGACGGCGATAGGTAGATTGATGATGATATGTGGTTTTCACTACATGTGAGACAGCAAAACTCTTATTTCTTAAAAATAGATTCAATAGTTTACAAAACTCAATATTTGAAAATTATATATTAAATATATGAGTAAATCCATATATCAATAACTGCCTGACCGATAGTTTATCAATCTCTCAACTAGCGTTTAACTGTGTGACTTATAGCTCCCGCTTTATTGATTCACTCCATGATGACTGACGATCGACTCTAAGAATTGGCTCCAGATTCGTTAAGTCAACAGTATACACTTAATTGTGAGTCTATTAATAAATATAAGGAAATTACTATTTTCTACAAGTAAAATGCACTATAATTTGTATGCTACGCCCACGAAAGGATGAAGACGAATTATTCGTTATAAATCAGTACATATCTTAATAAGGTATTAACAATTTAATTTGTGTTTATTAAAAGCGTTTTAACTTTTGATTGACAAAAATTATTGCTTAAATTGCTAATATAGTTACGTGTATGTATCTATTATACATCGTTATGAATTAGTAGTTCAGATATTATTCTGTATTAATATCTAAACTATTAATTCTTAAAAATGGGGATTAGGTTATAAATAGTGTATAAATATAGAATTAGACACGACGTCCACATAATACCCTAAAAATTTTTGCGCTTGCGACCTTTTTCAATTCGACTATATAATTTAAAAATAAATAGCATAATCTCCTCATCAATTCAACGGAGTATATTGTATGTATATTCATTTTATGTCACACTTACAGCGAAAATAAAATAACTTATGCAAATGAAGAAACTTTCAGCAAGTTGTGAAAGCATGATAAGTAGAATCCTGAGAAACGAGCTACAGCGAACAGTCAACCGAAGTGGAAATTGCGCTATTCGTTACTTGCAGACAAATGCGCTGGATGTTTATATGTATTTCAGCAATATCGACATACACAGAAACATTCTGCTCATATAAAAAAAAAATCAATAGGTTTCTTTTTGTATTTTGTGCGATTTCATATTCAGATATCGATTTTTATTCTAGGTAACATGTAATACCGTAACGTCACAGCTGACTCACAATACTTGATTGCGAGTTGGACTCTCACATACGATATCATTCTCTTATAGCGTACAAATTTAGATACTTAGAAGAAGTAACATCTTCTAATACAATGGGATCAACTGAATGGGCTTTAAGAGTGATTTTTTTCTATAAACTTCGTCTTTCTTCTCGTCTTAAATAATACATTTACAGCTTCGATGTCGCCTAGTACTTGATTGTGGTCTAATAGCAATCACTTCGCGTAAAAATCTTAAGTTTAGCCTTAATATAGTAGGCTTAAAGCCGAGCCACACCTTGTTTGAGAAAAAGATTCGTAGAAAGAACGTCTTAAGTTATATTAATGTAATTTTGTTCGTGTAAATGTTAATTAAATTAATTTAATAAAAGCTATTTGCAATAAAAGAGAACAATTTTTGTACTGAATTTTTGGGCCATGTTAAACACAACTGATACACCTAAAGTGATTAATTTAACCAATAATAAATTTGTCACAGCTAACCAAATTTATAACCTGTTTGTAGCCGAAAATCAGCGCTACACCACTACTGCTCTGCGATTTTAAGTTCAACTACAAAATTTGAGCACCAATCTTACACTGCAATTAGAGTAGCTACTGTCTATCATAGCAGTGTTTTTATTTAAATGTCGCTTTCTTCTGAAAACGCGAGTTCTTACAAAGTTACATGGTGAGTTAGTAACTGATGTAAAAGGGTTCACGTTTATAATCATGTACTTATTAGCAATATAATTATATTAGGTGCGTTGAAAATTCTACTAAGTATGGAGGACTAATACGAGAGGGTTGTTCAGCCGTGGACTGTAATATGCTGAAGATGATTATGGAGGATCATCTACTTTGTAGGTATTCATTTTAATATACTTTGCTTTCTTTTTCATCAAAATAGACAATTAGTTGATGAGGATTTCTTCTATTATTTACCGTTATCATTTTATTTCGCCTCGTTGCTCTAACGGTAAGTGTAAGCGACTGCCGATCAAGAAGTGTGGGGTTCAATTCCTAGGTCGGGTCAAAAAGTGTTGTCGAGTTTTTCTGGTTATAGAAATACTGAAAAACACCTGTAGTCTAAAATAACTACTAATGAACGTTTATTTTTGTTTAAATGCTAAACATTCATTCTATGGTTCCTAAGTCAATTTAATTTTGTTTTTTATTTACAAATTATATTTCTTTCTGTTTTTCTGTTTTTCTGACTCTTGTAATTCTAATAGTATGCAATTTGTTTTTTAGTGTTTAATTAGTATGGACGCAAGCCATTTGGTGTAAACTATAATGCTTATATTTAATGACATAAATTGAATTGAATTGGTTTGAGGCTATACAATATATCCATAAGAATCTTACCATAAAAATGGAAGACGTTGACCGTCTCTAATAAAATCAAATCACTTTCTGATATGAAACAAAAGGCTATCGAAACCAGAAACTCTCAATGGACAGGACGATCGACTCCCTGTTTCATTAACCCAGTTGCGTCGATGCATCGTACAGTGCCGTGTCCCGTGACGTGCCAATAAGATATCTCGAGTTAATATTATCAGATCGATGTCTCTAGATAGAGCACGCTTATAATTTTAATAGGTTATTCATATCTCGTAATGTTATTACGCAACAGATTTTACAGACAAAAAGTTTTTCTACCATTCAAGATTGGATTTACGTAGAGCTATCAGACACTCATACAAAAGTTGAATCCAATTCTCCCATTCCATAGAAATGTTTTTAGCTATAAGTGTCACAAGTATTAACTTTTAATAAATTTATCACCGTAGAAACTTGTCATATAAAATATTAAGCATATATTTTCAAAAAATATACAGAATCGACCAAAATAATTACAACTAACTTATTGTGGTCAGTCGGCAATCTTTTGCAAATGAGCGACGCCATGGATAGAGCCTTAACTCTATTTAACTGTTAACGTACTCTTTTATTTACTGTTAAGGTATTTTAGTTAAAATCGACAAACTTTTGCAAAGTCTTGGGTGAGTACTTACTTAGAAAAAGAAAACTTTCGTATAAAAGAGGCTTCAAGATCCCATTACATCTTATAATGTGATGTGTAACAATTTGTTTTATGGCTACCATTTAATGTATTATACAACACGAAACACTTTAACGAGTCATTAAGAAAATTGATATTGAACCAATACTTTACTCATCCTAGGATTTCAAAGGACATAAATTATTGACCGCTTTTATTTACTACCAATCGACGTCACGTAAATATCTATAAACAGTAAAATCGACACAACAGCTTGTATGGCTGTAAACCATTAAAATCTTAGGAATGTTCAGCGACGTTTGTAAAAACAAGAACGTTATATAGCGTCTATATTGCATAACTAAATGCTAGATACGCCACACGACGTTTGTGTCAAATTACACTTTTTATTTCTACAGATTTTATTATGGTAATAACGTGAAAAGGGCCATGAATAATGTTCTTGCTCCATATTTTAACACGAACGTGAAGTTCTTTGGCCTTTGGAGATATATGTTCTCAATTTAGGTGTCATAGTTACCCAAAATTTTACAAAAATAACGAGAATTAATGTAAAAAAATCGATGCTCAACACTTGTTTTATTTTTGTAGGAGTATTTATAGTCACCAAACAGCTAAACAAAAGTTACAATGGTGCAATACTTAATTGCGATCAAGTACTTATGGCACCCAGATTCTGAATAAACTGTCCTCTGCGGCTTCGCTTGTTCAAAGAAACTTTAAACTTTTGGGATGGCCACTTTTCAAAATTTCAAGATGATCAGTTTAGATGTTAAAGCATGGAAGGCTAAGAAGAGGAAACCTATATTGGATGACCTACGGTTGTAGAAATCAAAATTTTATCAATAATTTTACCTTCTCCATTTCAAAGAGGTGACATCAGAATGTGATTATAATAGGTTTGGATTCATCAATTTACCCACCCACTTATCGAAAACTATAAATAATTCTTATCCAGCCATATTTATAGAGTGTAACTAATACCCTTTAATTGTTATACGTACGTGCATTCCCCATTGTCCCAGTTACTTCATAATTAATGATTAATTATATCATAAACGTAGGAGTGTATTGCGTAGGTGCTAATATATCTTAAAAAGGTATGGGAGAGACGTTCTGCGTAGCAAACAACCAACGTCATACAAGCCATTAAGAAGAATTTATGGTACTGTGGATTTGTACGTAAGAAATAAATTCATGTTAGCAAACACCTGAGACTAAACCACGAAAATAACACATAAAAACGCACACTTATGAGGTTTTAAAATAAACTTATGAGGATTACCCATATAAATGGAACGAATAAAGATGTAACATAAAAACACCGGAAGTGTTTAGTAGGATCTGGGACATACTAAAACTTTTCAGTTTGCACAGAAAGTAAATTTATTAGTACACTATTGCATAACAGGTCATGTTATATCTTAAACAGCAGCACTGAATAAAAAAAGAAGGTTAACAGTTCACCATTTCATTTTTATTTCATTGCAATATTTGTTTATGTATTTTCAACGATGTCTTTTACGATGTTGTCCAATTTGAATGATTTCTTTTTGATGGGAATGTCCCTCGGTAATGAGTCTATGAATATTTGATAAAAAAACAACGCTATGACTGTAGTTAATCAATAGCTTAAAGGAGCATAACTTTTAAATTAAGTTAATAAACTTAACACAGATCGAGAGTATCAAGATACAGTTGGTTAAAGACCGCCACAAAAAAAAAAAACAATAAGAGAATATGTGGCCACTTGCACTGATTTTAAATAATATTCTTTTCAGTTCACAAAACAAAATCAAATTATAGTAGCGATATTGATTGATTTGATTTGTTCATTAGAGAAATTGTTTTTAACTAATAATTCCGCCGTTATGCTCATCATACATTAATTTTAAAGAGATTTTTAAACCATGAAATAGTCACATTGCGAGTAAATCCCACGAATAATAATTATACATTGGATATTAGTATAAAAGTTTCTTATGCGGGGACTGAAGATATTCAGCACAGTAGCTATTTTTGACGTGAAAACTTTAACCTAATCTAATAAATACATTACTAAATTCCAAATTGCTGTAAGAGCGAAATGATACAACTTGATTACATGTTAGTAAAAGTGGGTAATTATAAATCCATCAAAAACACAACTATTTACTTGGTGGAGATTTATTCAAAGTGAAACTATTCGCCTATTCAGTCTTGTTCTCAAGCATTCATAAAAGTTTTGTAAAATAAAGCGAATTGCAAATGACTCAGCGCAAACTAGTCTACAAGAGAAGTGGAGGAAAGACGGCATTCAGTGACGCTGCAAGTTTTTTCCGTCTTTATGAAATAACATCGTTCGTCATTTCTTTTGAATAAGTCACTGTTGGCCAGCGGTCAGGTACCTCCTACCTCTTTGAATATAACGCTGGCTGAAAGCCAGTTGATTAATATACAATACCAATAACAGTTTTGATAAGTTTCGTAAACTTATTGAGTATTATTATTTATGATCGGATACTTTCATAGATTATCTATCAATCTTTAAATGTGCTAGTTAAGAGCTGTCCGTAAAATGGGGTAAAATCATTTACTAAAAATATTAAGTGCACAATAAATTGATGTAAAAGTTGAAACAAAGTTCGAAATGTTAAAAATCAAAGGATTTGAAACATGGAATCGAAATTTCACCTTATCGAAGAAATGGTGCCAGGTTTTTGTTCTCAATTCTCGCTCTCTTGGTATATTACATTGCGATATGATCGCTGTTGTACAAAAGACAACAACTCTAATAATGGGACTCTTCCCATTATTGATGTAAATCAGTAGCTGGCATACATTCTCATTCATACTTTTAACAATTGAGTAAAATAATTATTTTAATTAAATTCCTATACTGAATTGATGAAGGCCTATTTTTAGTTATATATAATTGTAATTAGTTCTTTCTCTCAGCCTTTTGCCTGAACTAGGTTGGGATCGGTTATAAGTAACATTAATGTTTATTAATAAATGGAATATTTTTTTTAAATAAAATATTAAGTTTAACAAACTAAAACTCGACTATTTAAAAAAGGGTCTAAAAAGGACAAAACAAGATAATTGTTCAGATAGAAATCTAGAAATACACAGGCATTTTAAAAAAGGGTAAAGACCGCAGCACCTATAGTTAGGTTAACTGTTACGACTGGACCGCAGGAACTGTACGATCGCTTTTAAATATATATTTTTACTTAAATGATATGATATATACTATACATATATCATATAATTTCTACAGCCTGTTCCTGTAATCCCTAATACCATGTCCAACAATCCGGGATTCTCTAGAGTGCTGTTGGCACGAATAAAACCACGTGGTCGCACACAGCAGCAGCTTGCCAGTATTCGCGCCATCATCGAGTGTATATGCTTCAGGAGTACCGATGCGATCGAGATCGGCCGGTAGTTCCCGACGCACCTTGATCCTTAGGTGTTTAGCACAAAGGCAGTACGGCTACGGCGTAGTCCCATCGGAACCTCACCTTGTACAAGCCACACATTAAACAGGGCCGCCTAGGTCTCAGTAGGAACCGCTTTCCAGTAGCCCGGAATTATCCCATCGGGAACGAGAGCGGAACGTCCGTCAATTCGCGACGCCCTAACTGCCTACACGAAGAAGGGCATCTTCAACCGCCCATTGCATTGCATCGCGCATGGACGAGCTTCCCACGGTGCACGGAACGCCTCACTCGCCAGAAGGCTTCCATTTATTCAATTTTATGTCTGACGATATATACTATATATATTTATGCACAATGCATGTGTGATATGTAATACCGTTGCACATTCGTAGTGTGCTCGCCAAGATCTTTCCTTTGGTGTCAAAACACGTGATGATTATGTTAGTTTAATTTTTTTAAATGCCGTAATATTAAATTTTAATAAAATTTATATGACACACGCCATCCGAGCTTGTTTCATAAATCTACTGATATCTTTCAGATAGAATAGATTTAGTAGTTTATGTGCTACACCATAAGTAACATACAAACATACGCACATAGACTGCCAAAACTTACTCTTCATTCTTCATTTTGGATTCACCGTAGTCGGGTAAAAAGTAACTACGGAAAGTGAGTTTGTGACAAAAATTATGTGAAATAGAAAATAAAATATAACAAAACGCCACAACCACCTCATAAAACTGACGCTTAGACTTAGTTGCTTCCTTCTCAGTACTTTGTGGGTTAGGTTAAGATACGCACAGATCTCGAGGTGGAAAGCCGACGCCAGACTTTGTTTCAGTTTTTCTATATTTTCAAACCAGAAATATAGAGTTGCAATCCCAGACTTTAAGCTGAACTATGACATTGGCTACACACCATATGGCACCGAAGTATAAAATGGTAAAAATGAAACCGAAAATGTTTTCACACGTAGTTCAAATGGATACCGGTAGAATTAAAGTGAAAATGAAATAGAAAATGCTTGAATACGTTTAGTTTCCAAAATAAAACAACAAAATCGATCTGATTTTATAGGTCCTAAATTATACATTTTTGATTATAAATCTATGATTATGTCATACAAAGTCACCCACGATTTAAAGCAAGGCGTGCAGTTTGTAATGTAAATAAAAAAACTCTTTTGACTTTAGTCTTGAAACTTACTATTTTCCTCAAATCCTAAATGTGAAAAACTATGTCCAAAAATTTACGGACCCTCTACGTACACATGCATTTTCTTTAATGCCTTTACTGCCATCTTTTTACGTATTTCATAGGGACAACGTAGCCATATCTTAGGAATAACCATTTATCGTGTTTTCACGGTTCAATACTCCTTTATATCCAGTGGTGGTAGTAAATCAGAAAGAAATTATAAGAAGTAAAATAATGTTTTCTTACCTTTACTGACAACTATTTTTCACTGAAAGCCTACTTAATGCTTACTTACCCATCCATTCAAAAAGATATTTCTGTTGACTAAGCTTTGTATTTTATGTGTGATTTAAACAACGTTCACAGTTATTATTTAACAATTTTTGTAATAGTTTTATTTATTTTTACGTACCTACTTAAAATGAAAAATAATCATTACACAGAACGTGTGTGATTTAGAGTAGAATAAATTTTATAGTACACCAGTTAAAAAATATATATATAAGATTTTTTTAATAACTTAATAATTATTCTTTTAGTAATTTATTACGACAGACAAGATACAAAATACGATAGAACGGTAATGGCTGCATTAGTAAAAACTGTGTACCAACAATCAACACCCATATCTGGATTTGTGTGCAGTGAATAAAGCTCATTCTCTGTACTAACTCCTGAGAGATAAGTACACGATGAACTAAACAGATATTTACATTGGTTCTCTATCTGTCAAGCTATCAAGATATTGATGCCTAAATCTAAACTTAATTAATTCAATGCTTAATTATAGGCTATAAAGATAATTGCTAGCACCATTTTATACATAACGGTCTGTTTTACGACCTCCTCTTTATTAATATTCAGTATCCATCTGTCTACAGCGCCAAAAGCCTTCAAGGATATCTCGATTTACGATTTGCAAACAATCATCAACATTTTATTACTCTTCCGTACTGCCGAAATATGGGCACTTACAGTTATAATATTTAGATATCGTTTAAATGCATTAGTTTTAATACGTTATTTGTTGCGAATTTTTTTAAAGAAAATCTTATTTAACTTACTAAATAAAACTTCCAATCATATATATATTAATTTCCTTTGAAACAATTTAGGTCGGTCCACCGATGTCAAACGAATATTAAGGGAAAAACTGCATAGCTCTTCCGTTCGACCGAAGAACACAAGGGTGTGCGTAAGTAGTTTTTCTTTTCAAATATTAATTCAATAAAAAAAAATCTTTTTCGTTTTTTAAATACACTCCATCGATTTCTATTGTTTTTTTGAGAACACAAAAAAAGTTCAGCACATCTTTCTTAACACAAAATATCTGACCAAAATCTTATGTCTAAAATTTACTCATTCGAAAGTATAAAAAGGTTACCTACCACTCTCTAGTAGATATTGTTGGCATGACATTGAAGTTCAACAATGAAACAAACCGTACGTAATTTGTTTTCCCCGAAAAAAATCGGTTACGAGAACTTAAGTAAATTGTTTGAGCCCATACGTGACTCGAGTTCACGATAATCTTATAAAATCTAACAAATACCAAGTTAGTGAAGTGTAGCTGCCATCGTAATAGAATTTTATATGAGGGGTAACTTTCGGGTAACGATGCTTGGGTACTCGATATAACTTATACGTCTCTATATAAAAAAGGTGTCTTAACACGTCGGTAAATACTATTATATGAGTCATTATTTTCTTTACTTCATCTCCTCACAAAATGAAAAAATAAAATTATAACCACTCAAATTCATTTTCAACCGAAATTGACTTATTTCTCGTTTCGAGTTTAGAAGAAACAGATTAAGTAAATCACTGTCTCACTATAGAGTGGACCATGATAAACTGAACACATCTGCGTACCCCATTAAATGGCACAGGCGTAATGTTACATTGTGTAATTGTATAAACAATCATAACCTTACTGAGGAACGTAGGTATGTTGGTGCTATTTTAATATACATATGTGTTTAGAGGCTTGAGTACAGGTCGATGGAGCTGGTGAATCTCCGGGACTCTCCCGACTTCACTCGAACAGTCTAAAATCTCTTGGTATAACAAGCCGAAAAACTTCCTAACTATTGTAACCAATTCACATACAAGTCACTAATTCCGACGTAGTGACTATCACGACATACAATATAGTGATGACAAATGGCAGGCATACCGATGACACCGCACTAAATATACACGCGCGTGCGGGTGTTATTTGGTACTGAAAAACAACATTGGCTGACGAAAAGAAGCACTTGTCACACCTGACCAACCGACCGCCGCTTGCCGGCCGAGTCGCCCCTGCTGCCCCTGTCGCCCCTGCCGGTAGCAGGGAGCTGACATTCCGTGGATTTACGAAAAATTTACGTATAGCTACATAAAATGGCAGCAATCATAAAAATAATATCTCCGAAGAACTTCACCGGAACATCATCAAAATTGAAAGGAGTAGTCCCTTTCAATTTTAAAATATTAAGATGTACATTTTTTTTGTTTGTTTTACATCGACAAGTGAAAAATAGAAGGCCTCATCGATGTCAACTACATTGATGACGTTGTCTATTAACTACTCATCATTACGAATAACTTAAAGACGATGGATCAGATCTCATTCAAAGTTAAATGGGACTAAATGACAAGCATTGCAAGGAATACAAAAAGAATCATCAAAATCGGTACACGCAGTAACAGTTTATAATGTAATAAACACAAAAATAAAAAATAAATAGAATTGTATATAGTGTAACGTATAGAAAACCCTCCTTTTTTGAAGTTGGTTAAAAAGAAATTATGAGAATTTTTTAAAAAATATATTTCTTTATTATTAGTAGACGCCTAAGTTAAAAAAGAAGTAATTAGGTAGTACTCTAATTAACCCTGAGAGGTAAAGTAAAAAATAGAGCAAATTCCCTTCTTCCCCAGCTCAAAAATTACGACCGAGATCCAATCGCCCTGTTTACTTTGACCTGGTAATCAATTCTCTTCGCCACTATTGGGCTGAATTCATCTACTTATTTACGTTACCAAACTCATCAAAATCAAGATTATAATATTAACATTAACACCTGGAAACCGAGCAAAGCTTGGCTTGTAAATCATAGTCGATTCGTAATTTACCAACTTCTTTAGTTCTCATCTCTAATTTTGTCACATAGATTAGTGTCAAATTGGGTCTATTAGGCAACGACATCTACTGAAGTATTTACCTTTTGGGTTGCTGTGTCAATAAAGCAGCATTTACCTTCGTATTCTAATGACATTGTAGCAGTTTTTCATTGCTTGAAAACAGGGATAAACAACGTTTTCTAAAAATGAAACCTAGCTAGATCAATTTGTCGTCCCTGAAACCCCCTGAATACTAAATTTCATGGAAATTGTTGGAGTCGTTTCAGCGATTAAGATTATGTATACATATGTATATATGCAAGAATTGCTCATTTGAAGCTTTCACATGGAACATGAAGTCCAATACACGCGACATATTTTATTAAGAGGAGAAAGCCAAGCTTAGGTACCAATAGACCGCCTCCTCCAGAGTGCTACCACGGCCTCTCAGAAAACTGGTATGAGGCAATTCTTTCCTTACTTTTCTCTGAGTGAAATTTCAAGTTATAATAGCTATAAGAGAAGCTCGAATCATACTCCTAGTTCCCAGCAGCAATCGTATGTAAACAAAGGTAATGATTAGGTCAATAGGCGGGGCCTGGTTAGACCCTGCCCGTCGTCGTCGGCCTCGATCCGGGAGAAACCTACAATCACATAATCATGGTCAACTTTAGAGTAGGTCGGCCGGGGATAGCTTTTAAAGGAAATATCATATATTCCTAGATTCTGCATGCCGTAGGCACTGGAAGTCCGAAAAGATTAACCACCATGAAGGACCCAAGCTCCAGCTCTACTGAAGCAATATCACCATCTCTCAGAAAAGTTTTTTCATTGTTTATTACCGAATGAATGGAGTCTAAGCCTCCTATTGGGTTTGGGCCTCTCTGGAACTCAAAGGACGGCAACGTACTAGTGAGTCTTGAGTTACCCCTACTTACCTTCAGGCGATTTATTTGCTCGTTTGCTTTCATAAAGGGTATGAACCATAAGAAAAACCATCACCAAAAACGACCCGTAGTTGATATCAACTCAAGACCTCTAAAATATACAATATGCCCCTGATTCTTTTGTTCTATTTCATCATCATATTACCCGAGAATAATTATTGAGCAAAGCTCATACAATATGAGCTCATATATATAACTTGTTATTCTTAAGTTGCAGGTGCCGTCGAGCAATGGTGGTTTCTACTATCAGGTAACTTGTCTACTCATCATACTGTAAGTAATCGCCAGTCTCATACTTGCGTGTAGATTATTTCTATTACATTGTATTTATGTTAGGAACATGACTCGAGAATCTCTTATAACATTATAAATCTAAAGAAAAGACGTCATGGTCGTCATAGTCGGTCGGATGGATGGCCCTTCAAATATATAGGTCATTTATATATGATAATGAAATTGAACATCTCTTGAGTCAAGTCAGTAAGCTTGTATAAAGTTCGATGTGATTTTCAATAATGTGCGTAATCCACTCATTACTAGTAACCTAGTAATAGTAGTAACATACACCCAATTCATCACATACTGAACACGAACACATTTATTTGACTTATCGGTGACCGAGATAATGTGTATTTCACTTTACTAAATTACAGTAAAGTATATAACTCAAATGAAATATTTACTACGATCATCCGAGCAGTAATATGTGTACATAATTAATGTAATAACATTTTTTAACAACAGTTTTCGTGCGGAGCGTTCAACAGCCGATGCTGTGTTGCGCCTGAGGGCCGTTACCGAAGAGGCGGTGAGCTGTGGCGATGTGCTGTTGGCGGTGTCATTGAACATCGCAAACGCATTTAATAGTCTGCCATTTAGCTGCATCAGGGAAGCACTCCACTACCACGGGGTGCCAGAGTACCTGAGGCGGCTTATGGCGGACTATCTACACAAGCGTACCGTCATGTACAAAGACCGAGACGGTGTTCTGAGGCGGCGGCTCATGTTGTGCGGTGGTCCACAGGGGTTTGTCCTCGAACCACTCCTGTGGAACATGGGAAACGACTGGACCCTTCGAGGTCGTCTGCCCCCTGGGCTGGGAGTAATTTGTTACGCGGATGACACATTGGTCACAGCCCAGGGGATAAATATTCAAAAGGTGGCACGCCTGGCGACCACGGGAGTCTCTCTAGTGGTCGGGCGCATTGAGGTGCTGGGTTTGCGGGTGGTCCTGGATAAGACGGAAGCTCTTTTATTCCATAGAACCCGTCGCAGTTGGCTCTTCGACGCGCACTTCCGACAGCTTACTCCAAAGCTGGTCGGTGCTGCTTCTGCCATTGGGCGATTCTTGCCCAATTTGGGTAGAACCAGCGTCGCGACAAGATGGCTATACACGGGGGTTGTCCGGTCAATAGCGCTGTATGGCGCATCAGTGTGGACGGCGGCTCTGACTGCCCAGAATAGGGCTCGCCTATGGCGCCCTCAGAGAATATTGGCGGTTAGAGCCATACACGGTTACCGCACCGTGTCGACGGAGGAGGCGTGCACCTTGGCCGGAACTTCCCCATGGGATTTGAAGGCGGAAGTGTTCGCCGAAGTTTTACGGACGGCTTACTTCTGGGCAGGTAGCAGCATGCAGAACCCACCCGAAGAGATACGCGAGTGTCGTGAGACCGCTCGTTGAGCCACGATGGCTCGTTGGTCAGTCCGACTGGAGGTTCAAGGTGCTGGTTTTGCCGCCGTGGAGGCTCTGCAGCCAGTCATCGCCGAGTGGGCAGGGCGACAGCACGGGACCCTTTCCTTCCAACTGACGCAGGTCCTTTCCGGGCACGGGTGCTTCGGGAAGTATTTACATTCGGTCGCCAGGAGGGAATTGAGTCCCGCCTGGGGACCGAGTCCTCACTGTGACTGCAGTGAGGACTCGGCTCAGCACACGCTAGCGGTTTGTTCCACTTGGGCGGTGCAGCGTGGGGTCCTCACTGCAGTTATTGGAGGAGATCTCTTACTACCGACCATCATACGCTCCATGGCCGGTAGCGACAGTTGTTTTACCGCGGCCGCAACCTGCTGCGAAAACGTAATTTCGCGGAAGAAGGCGGCGGACAGGCGGCGGCGGGCAACTCTATGCTAATTCACTAATACTACACACCAATGTTCCTAAATCTAAATATTGTTACTAAATACAACCTTACGGCTTTTAAATAAAGTAGCTTTTCACTTGCATTTTGTGTTCTAGTGTGAACATTCGACTACCGAATATTTTTGTGCAACATATTTCGAAATATTCCCGTAGAAAATGCAGTTCATTGCGTGCTCTCGTGGTAACAACGTAGTTAGTACGAGAATTTAATATGCAATGACAAGATTGTTTATATAATTAAATTATAACGATTCGAGTATAATCGTTTTTAGAGATGCACGGAACCGAAGAAGTGTCGGCTACTATGAGTGATTGCGTTCAATGTACTGGTGTGTTTGTTACACACACATTGCATTTCTTAATTTATTCTCCGTTCTGTGTTAGTGACTTGCCTGCTCGATTGCCCACAAGCCATAAGAATGTCACATGATAATATATTTTCACATTACACCCATAGCCGTCGGATCTCAAACTAGGCAGAGCCTGTACGTACGCGTGTGCCGTACGTCGCTTAAATGGAGAGTTTATCCGCAGATGGTGCCCGCGGTAGCGGGCAGGCGCTAGGAGGGATCTGGATGTCGTAATAGCAGCGGTTCCCAGATCCCTTCTATCTCAGGCGCAGAGTGGCACACCGTGTGGTTTTAGTCGGTCCGATTCCGACATACCACCCCGCCGTAAATCCCGGTGGGGTGACGGCCCGAGGGGGTTTCCACACGTTAAAAAAAAAAATGGTAGTCACTAGACTACTGATAAACATACTTATATATTTCTTAATTACATTTAGACACAGAACTAATGATTGTGCTCATCACACAAACATTTGACCCGGTTGGGCATTAATCATGGTCAGTAACCCTAAGGTTTATAGCAGCAGGCCAGTCGAAATAAAATTGGAATAAAGATAGGAACCTTATGATGATGGTCTAGGCAGGTTTCTTTATTCTAAGTAAGTATATGTAACGTATTTATTATATGAAAAATGTTTAGTGTTGAATTTAAATTTTTTGTTTGACATCCCTAGACGTACCTCAACCGTGAGGTACGGCAAGGAGGACTATAGAAGTCGCTGATACGTTCCTAGAGCTCCTCCCAACAGCCCGAAGTAGACAACCGCGGTGTTTAGGTGGTAGATGGGTTCTCCGAGAGTCTCACGCAAACCCTCCATCTCCCTACAGAGAATATAGAGCGAAAAGCAATCCACGCGTTAAAGAAAAAAACAAAAAAAAGGTATATGAAACAAAAACACAAGAAATTTAAAATTACCGATATAATGTAGACACATAATATCAAATACAAAGTGATCCTAAAAGATACATATGCCTTAAAGTAGTATAAGCTCATTGCTGATATTTGTATCACAAAGAAAAACATCATCCGAAATAAATAACATAGTCAAAACATTGCAATATATAATAATGAAAAAGTTTATACAAAATGGTAACAGATACAAAATGAGAAATCGCTGTTGTCACTCCTAATAGGCATTATAGAACTTAACTATGATAGTCGACGCAAGCTCCGTAGGTTCAACAAACATACTACAATTATTCAAAACGAAAGATTTTATAATAGGAACGTTATCAAACAAAAACTAACAAAGGAACATAATTATCTTTCAACAACTATAGAATACGAACCTGGTGTTACGAGCTCATGACTACCTTAGAATCTTATAAAAGAAGTTCGCATCTTGAAAAAGATTACCATAGTACAGAATCACTGACTTTTTAAACAGTAAACATACAATAGTAAGAAGTTTAGTACAGTCTCCGCAATAAGTTTATAGGACCTCCTTTATCGTTTATTTTATACATTACCATATAATGTTTTACCACATAAAGTTTAATAGACACCTATTAAGACAACCTTACTTTTAAATATTGAAGTAGGTAAATTAGTTTCGAGATTACCAGAAGTATTACTCAATTAACGTAAGAAATAAGTGAAAGTCTATTAATAATTATGTTTCCTATAGTTAAAGGAGATTTTTCCAGCATTATGAACTGATGGGTCTAATTTGAAATTTGATCATGTTATGTATGACTAACTGTTTATTGCTTCTTATATATATTACATACTGTTAAGAAAGAAAATATAAAGTATATAACATAGTAGAAAGTCCTGGATGGATTCAGATTGCCGGTCATTACATAATGTCAAAATAATTTGGCATCCTCTAAAACATCAGTGCGTAATCACACAGCCACTAAGCCCTCGCGTCACAATAACTTAACTAAAAGAATAATTGAGGTCAATATTGTCCTTATAATTATATCTACTAGTGTTAAAAGTTTATTATTTCATTAATATAGAGATCATATTTTTACGAGCTTAAAATATACTTATTTACCGGTACATTTCCATTGTACATTGTAAAGTATGAAAATTGGCGGTCTTATCGCTTACGGTGACCTGTTCTAGCCAACCTCTGTACTGATAGTGTCAAATCTGAGTTTTGATAGTCTGTGATGTATATTTCTACACTATACACGTTTAGGAAAAGAAAATCTCAAATTGTATCGTCCTTACGTGTTACTTAGACTTAGTATTAGTAAGACTTATTGTTGGCTAGATAGTAAGGTAAGGTCATATTCAAATATTTTTGATCTCTTTACCAATGAAAATAATGAAACACATCACAATCACAGAGATCTCTTTGTTACTGTAATTTGCTACGGTAAACCTAAGTTTACCCACTTCGACATACTTTTAAATTTCAATTATTAATTGTTAAACATATAACACTAATTGTATCTCAAATTCATACAATAGAAACTAAATTACATAACGAACAACAAAATAACTTAAGGGTACATTATTAGTGTGCACCTCACTTCAAAGTTTTAAAACAAAACAAGTCATTTACACAGACACTTATGATCTTATGGAATTTTGTTAGTTTTCTATGCATTACTGAAAAAAAAACGTTCAGCGGCCTTATAATTTTTTAATGTAATATAATTTTAAAGGATTTTTCGAACGTTTTACTTACATTAGATTACCCAAGTCTGGTTATTTTATAGCAATATTTGATGGTTTTATGTGCGTGTGTATTTATGCAAACGTAAAAGAAAACTCAGCTACTGCACCATTCAAGATAATTCGACAATGTACAATATGACAACTAGTTACGAAATATAGACATTGTTTTACATCTACATGGCCTTTAATTAAAAGAATACTTAGTATCAATAGGAATGAATGATACCACTGGTGAAACCATTATTACAATAATTAAAATAATTATATTTGTAAATGAGTTGAAGTGTCCTAGTGCCAGTAGGGCACAAATAATTTGTAGCATCAACATTGTATAAAAAAAATACTTTACTATTATGGTCTACTTTCAAAATGAAGTCATTTAAATAAATAACTTATATCATCTATTTTTAGACATTCGCGATTCACCCACAATCTACCAGTGCGTGGAATAACCCGTTCGAAACGTCAGGAAATAGAAGGCATCGTAACATTTTAAAATAATTTTATTATGCAAATAAGTCCCGATGTTTGTGCAGCGGGACTTATTTGTGATAAAATTGTTTTAGTTAGTTGTCTAAAATCAATGTTATCGTCAAGTTGCGTCAAAATTAGCACCTTTCACACTATTTTGTGGTTGTCGATAATTACGTTACTGGCCAACTTATATTATTACTTAGCAATACCGATACCATCACTCACCGTTTTTAACGTTTACCATCACAGCACAATTATTTATTAGTATAAAAAAAGCCTTTGGCATCGTCAAAACTAAACAAAGGTTACACCGTCGTGTGTCTTTTATTAAAAGTGTGTATTTAAAGTAATTGAAAACTTGCAAATTTTCTTTATTAATTGAAATACGTTTAAGTCTAAATTTGGCTTTACTCCTTGACCATTCCGTTTGTCGAACATTTATGGACATTTATTGGTCAAATGGAATACAAAAATATTGGTACCTCATATTGTCGGTTTTAGTTACTACATACATATTGCACAGATTAATAATAATATCAAAAGATGTGAGAGGGGCAAGACATGAGACATCGTAATACATCCTTAAAGCTAACCGTTTATATTCTTAAAGATTAATATCGGTTATTAAATGTTAACTTTTCAATCCATTCATGTTAATCGACAATAGTTTGAGTAGTATAAATTTTGGTTCTTTTGGTTTGAATTTAGCCCGTCTTCTCGACGAATGGTCGAATTTTAGTTAGACGAGGCTTAATAGTGTCAGTTTGTTGAGTCCACAGCTGGAACGTACTTGCCAATGGCTGCCAGCCATTAAATTCTGAGCCGTCAGCCATCTCTGAATCGTTGTTGCTCCTTCGTGATTTCTACAAAAGAATCTGATGTTAAGATTCTTATAAAGTTATTGTATTACGGTTTTTTATGTAAAGTATAATGTAAACTATAATATAATGAAACTTTAATTGGACAAAGTCGCAATACATGTCCTATTAAGTATTTAGATATTTGTAAATCATCAAAAATACCCTACAGTCGGTTTCTGCTCGGACCACTGCCCCAGAAAGGCCAACATCAGAGTATCTAAGCAATACAAACCTTGTTTGTATGATCAGATAAAAAAAAGGTATCTAAACGAGCCACGTGATTTCTTACACCTACACTGTTACCGCAGACGATTTATTTCAGAATTGTTTTAAACTATAAAAATGTAAAGAATTTATTTCAGAACCACCAAATAAGGACACAAAGACGTACACGTCATTTTTCGCCTGCGGATGAATACAGATTCGGCACATCGTTTTATTGTTAATAAAAACTATTAGATAAGGAAGTTTAACTAAACTAATGAATTAAATACCAACATGTTTACGATGACGTCCTTTCTTCTGATGTCTAGTCTCGTCACCTTCCGAAGTAGCGTCCATGGAGATGACACTTTTGCTAAAATTTGGTACTCTCTGTTCTACTTTGCCTTCAAACTCTTGGATAAAACGTTCCTGGTTAACGTAGCCAATTGGCCGGCCGACTAGATACCCAGGGTTAACTGTGATTTCTGTAAAAAAAAATCACTTATATGAAGTACAAAGAACATTTGCAAGCAGTGAATATTAGATATATATCTAAACTATAAAAAAACGCCTGCCTCGTCTGTTTATATGAACATTAAACTCAAAAGTTCTATTATATTCATGTAATCCTGCATAATTTTAATTCTATTCTGATTAGGTCCTAAAATACTGGTATGTCGCATGCACAAACTAATCACTCACACACTGTAATTTTTATTAACGATTCGTTCATCAACCCATCCAGCGAGTGTAGTATTAGAGTAGTATAGACTTAAACCCAATTTAAAAGGAAGGTTTTAAGCCCTTTGGACTTGGCAGTAGACCTTTCGCAATTTTTATCACCTTCCTCTTAGCTCATCATTCCTAAGCCTATCATTTAAACAATTTCAAAGGTGATATTCTTCATCTGTCTTATAATGCATGATCTCAAGATTGACTGGTAAAAAAGCCAATTAGATATTAAGTCTATCTGTGTACAAAACGTGAATTTTTTGTTAAATAAAGACACAATAACCTCCAACTGGCCTGTGTTAAGACTGAACAAAACAATGATAGTTGTTGATGTAACTTACCGGTCCCCAGTACTTCGTTAACCATGAAAGGATAGAGCCATCCAACCAACGGAGTCACACCAGATGTGTAATGAGCAAGTTTGTGATAAAACAGAAGACCATCCAGAATAGGCGTATCGTTTTTGAACAGTGGCAAAGTCATCATAAATCTATAAATAACAGCATAATGTTAAGTTTTTACAGTGATAAGAATAATATTTATTTCTACATATTTAATTCGAACACTTATGCCGATAAGAAAATTTTATAAAATCTTTTTATTTGTAGCGAAAAGTGGTAACTAAGTAGAGTAACGTAACTAAATATTATTGGTATGCTTTCTAACTATAATATCGACTTTTAAATAGTTACATTTTATTTGTTCCTAAAAATATAAGATAAGAAAAAAGTACTTCCTTTTATCTGTGCAAAGATTATATATCGCACTCGAACCGGCTAAAAATCGCATGCTATTTCGGCCACCTATAGTCAGGGGATCAGGTACCGTACAAAGGAAATTTCTGGTACTCCGACGGAAAAAAAGAGTATCCTTAAGTATAGTTCTAGAAGAGTTAGGAGTAGATATTATATGTCTAAAACTTACTTGTTAAAGGATTCTCGTGTACAATCTACCTTAGGTAAGATTTCGAATATGACTTTGTTCTTGGGGTTAACAGTTTTTAAATCTGGTATATCTTCAATATGAGTCTTCATCCAAAAATGTCGGAATTCCGTCTGTAATTTTAAATAAATAAGCACTTCAAGGTAAGGTGTGGTCTGGTGGTATTTAGACATTGGTTACAGTTTGCCGTCCGCAACAACCGACGGTCAGTAACCGACTTCTTTGGTTGTTTATTTGTTCAGCGAGTTGTCACAATATTAAGTACATTCCGTGTGGTAACGAATTAATCCGTATTCCGCGTAGTGTCGGAACCCCCATTTATTATGTGGACGCCGTAAGAGCCGATTATGGGAACAAATTATGCAAGACAACACCACCACAAAGAGAAGAAAAATTTGAAATAAATCTTTTTATTTATTTTTTAACGTGTGAATTCCCCCTCAAAACGTCTGCCCACCAGGGTTTGCGGTGCGGTAGTGTGTCAGAGTTGGACCGACTAAAATCACACGGTGTGGTACAGGTAGAGTAGATCGCCAACGTGTACTGAGTCGAGTCTTCACTGCAGTCGCAGTGGTGACAAGCGTGACTCAATCTCCTCCTAGCGACCGAGTATAAGTGCTTTCCGAAGTAGCCAAGCCCGGAAAAGACGGGCGTCAGTGCACAGGAAAAGGTCCTGTGCTGCCGCTCTATTCACTCGATGACCGGCTGGAGAATTTCGACGGTGGCAAAGCCAACACGTGGAGTCCTCAACCGAGTCGATTAGTGAGCCATCGTGGTTCGACGAGCGGCCTCACGCCACTCGTGTACCTCTTCGGGCAGGGGCCGAAAGTCACTACCCACCCGAAACTCGGTCATCCGCCGATAAACTTTGACGAGCACTTCCGCCTTTCAATCCCAAGGAGCAATTACGGCCAAGGCGCATGCCCCATGAGAATACTATGTCCAACCAGTGGACTACCAGTTAGTTGCTTTTGATGATGATATAATTATCATCATCAAAATTCATTATTCAGTGCCATCAAACCACTTGTATTAGAACCTTTTAATAGAATTGAAGGTTAGTATTAATACCGAAAACGCGTCACGCACTCGATAATAGAAACTAAATTTCATTCTAAATGATAATGTAAAGTATATAATACTTACGGCCCTACTAATTAACTTTAACACACACATTTCTTGGGCCCTAAGATTTAAAACCACCTTTAAACCACCACCTTCGATTTAGCACCCACTTTTGAAAGTGTATCCTTACCGATTACAAACCATCTAGACCTTCTAGGTATTACCATCACCTCTAACTTCAACTTTGGCCAACAAATTGAGTCTATGGCACAAGCGGTGTCCAAGAAATTATCAATTCTTTCAAGGGTTCGGCGGTACTTCAGCTCTGAACAGCTGTTTAATCTTTACACTGCCCAAGTTCGATCCTGCATGGAGTACTGCAATCACCTCTTGGAAGGTGCAGCTAAATATCATCTGGAAGTTTTGGACTCAGTTGACCGAAGAGTCCGTAGATTAATTAACAACGAAAAGCTCTCAAATAGCAGACTACACACACTTGAGCATCGTCGTCGAGTTGCCAGCTTAGTGTTTTTCATAGGATACACTTTGGAGTGTTCGAAGGCTCTTTTCGAACTGATTGAGCCATCTCCATTCCTGTATCGGACTACTAGGCGCAGGCAAAAGTTCCATCCATATGTTGTTGAGATACTCAAAAGTCGAACTAAACGGTTTGACACCTCGATTTTGGTGAGAGTCGCCAAGATTTGGAACGACCTGCCTGGGTCTATTTTTCCTGATGAGTTGAGCTCTGGAGCCTTTAAGAGTAGAGTGAACAGGTTTCTTTTGGATGGGCGTGTAACACCTTCGTATTCATCTTCACTTTCTATCAGGTGAGATGGAAGACAAACGCCTATTCCATAACAAATATAAAAAAGAAAAAAAAACCATAAGTAGTAACTTACTTCGCCATCAGACATTGGCTGATTATTCCATGCCAGCAAATCCAACACATGCATAGTGTTCGTATATTCTACATGAAAACAATCTAGTACCACACATCGGCTACTGGAACTAGGATCTAAGGGATTACCGCCTGGTAAAGCTGTATGGCAAGCACTTCTAAAGGATCCATATTTGGTGTAAAACTTTGTATTACCCTGAAACATGAAAATGAGGCAATTCAGTACTGAAACAAGATTTAACACTGAAAGATATTTCATTGAAGAATTTATTTAAGAGTATTGAGACGGAAAGCTTGATAATATGCAAACCCTATACCAACTCGTCTGGCAAGCATGGTATAGCAGGCTTAAACCTCCTTTCTAAGAAGAGGTCTGCCCAGTAGTGGACTATGAAAGGCTGTTCATGTGATGTATGATGTGAATGTTCTTTTTAAAAAAAAAATAGCACATATTGTATAATTTCGTTTTTAAATACACGAATGTGGATTCTCAGTTTGCTAGCTTCTCTAGTTTCTAAGTATAAGAAATCTGTTATGTTAATCTAGGTTCAACATAATCATATTGTTTATAAATTTTACAATGTACCTTGTATATTTGAAAAAAAAAATCTTTGAGAGCGGAAACATCAGACAAAACTTATTATAATTTATTTTAAATGATCATAGGACTATTTACTCAATAGTAGGTACACGTATGGCGTAGTTGTTTAAGCGGTCACCTTACTGATTCCTATTGTTGTTCTGATTCTGGGTGTTTTTTTCATGAATGTTTGTACGTCGCCGTGACACAGAACACATTCTTAGTGCTGAAGTTGTTATAAAGAAAAAAGGAATAAACAAGTTGGTGACCCTTTTTGAAAAGTCAATTAAGAGACTTTAGAAATTAGACTTTAGTTTTATTATGAACTTTTCAATTAGATTTTCCATTTAAAAACGCAATACTGGGTTACTTGTTTATTACTGGCTATTTTAAAAAGTAATAACTGTAATATTGTAATAAGAACTCTTAGCTTTCTCAGAAGGTACATTTTATAATGGCCGATGGGGCTATAAAGTTCTAAAGTGACGACTGCGTACTGGGAAACGCAGTGTTGTTAGGCCCACCACAAGGTGGTCCGACCTGGTGAAGGTCGCGGGAAGGTGCTAGATGCGGGCGGCTCGGGACCGACTTTTGTGGAGAACCTTGATGGAGGCCTATGTCCAGCAGTGGACGTCTTTTGGCTGAGATGATGATGATGATGATGATGACATTTTACTAATTGGGTGTATGGTACTCAAAAATAAATCCAACCGTAAATAAACGCGTTACATATACTACCATCTTCATTTCTGGTCGATTCAGAACTATTATGTACAAAATGCTTCAAAATAAGATAGTTATAGACAAAAAACAAACAAACACCTGACTGTTTAAAAACGTATAGGAAAGTAAACATACATACAAATGTATACTTATGAGGATGGTGACCACCACTTTTGGATTCTACTCACACTTTCCATCAGGCATAGTAGTCATTTGGGCAGCCACATGCAAAAAAAATAACCATCCTGGCGCAGTCAAGTAATAATCAGACGATTGCATTATTTTACTTTTCTTTCTTACAAATAATATATGATAAAAAAAGAAATAAATATTCATTTAACCACTTACATTACAGGCAACTACTAATGTCCTTATTCCTTTAGGACAAGGTACCACAAACCAGTTTTCATTAAAATCTTCAGGTTTCTCGATCATCCACTCAGACATCATTAGGACATTTTTATATGTTGATGGGGATTTTGTAAACCCAGCCACATAAATGTTTGGTCTAAATTTTGCTTGATTCTGTATAATTAAAAGCAAAGTATATAGAATTATGTAGAATTTAACATTGCAGTAACACAGGTAGTGGGTAGGCAGTATAACTGCCTGCAGTGTGTATATAACTTATACATGTAAGTCTGTGTTAGCAGTGTAACCTCATGGAATTTAGAGTAGTGGTTTGAGTGGTCATCGGTATGTTTCCTAACTCGCTGAGTGTTACGTATTTGATCCCCATTGGGACAATACTTTGAATAATCTACAAATTGTTGTTCCAAGTCTGGGTAATCTTTGTGGTCTATATATTCCTAGAGAGGAAGTTATAAAAGAAAAAGTAAATAATCAATTTTACAAGTATGATACAATTGAGAATAATGGTTTCTCATTAACAAGCCTCCATGAGAGTATACTGTTATACACAGAATATACTGTACACAAATAGGCCATCTCCACCGAGTCTAATCATAGCCTCATAACACCACCAGTGTTAATTTATTGCTTACAATTGTTATGTTGCTTTTCATCAAAAACCATAAAAATAAGGTCAAGTCCAACATACCGCCCGCCTGTTACCCCGGTGAGGTACTAACTCGCCATGGACCTAATAGACAGGCAAACCAAGAAAAAGCATAAATTAAATTATAAACTGAAATAAAATTATAAAAAATATAAAAATAAATATTTATATTATTAATAGAAATTAAAAGCTGGCTTGTGTACACCATGAAAACTCAAAAAATTTGCAACTATCAATATTTTTACCTATTTTACACATCAGTTTAGTACCATATTTGTTTACAATGTAACTACCACAGGAAATGATCACATGGCAGAGGTATCTCATAAAATTTATCATATTTGTCTATTTGTACCCAGCGTACTTAACATACACACATACAAGTTACATACTAATTTATTTAAGTACAATAGTTAAGTAGTTACAGTACTTAACTAATGTAACAACAAAAACTTTACATAAAGAATATAGTAGACAGATGTAATCAAATTGACAGCTTTAGAGTTGTGGTTTTAAGATTACTTAACCATTATTATTATTATCTGCGAATTTAACAATGTTAAAAGAGTTTAAAATTTTTTGGCACATCATATTTATAATATCAAATAACCTTTGAGCTATTTGTATTTACAACTTTATTAATTACGACTAGCTGACCTTCATAATTTTGTTAGTGCATGTGAAAAGCATTTTTTCTAATTTAACAATATTTTTCATTGACGCTCAGCTATAACCTTAGAGAGAAATAGGGATAATTTTTATGTGTATAGATTACTAAACTCATATTTTTATATATATTTTAATGTACCAACTCTCAACTTTAGTCTGTATTTTAGGCCCCATTCTACAGTTACTTTTACCACAAATACTACTCTCACCTTATGATTTATTTCCTGTTGTTCCACCTCATTCACCATATCCAAAATTCCTCGACATGTGTCTAGCTTTGAATTGCGATTGTTGCTGAGAAATAAAATAAGTTATTGAGCAATTTGATTAAACAATTCATGATATTTTACAAAATGTTCATCTTAGATCCATATGGTGACATTCTACTCTTATTGTGAGAGTAGAATGTCACCACTCCTATTTATATCAAGGATGTCGTGAAGATGGCAAGGAGAGATAACATCATAGCAAGGACAAGGAAAACTTTTAGCAAAAGCTATAAGAACCCGTATGGTATTACTATACCAGATAGATTTTTAACAGACCAATACCACCTTTGTAAGGAGAGGCCTATGTCCAGCAGTGGACTATTAAAGTTTGTTGATGATGAAAGTTGGACTTTAGAAATATAACAAAAATTAGAACTTGTATTATTATTTTATTTACCTTCTTTGACTTTCTAGAGTGTCTTTACGTCTTTGCTCTTGGTGTCCCAACTTTCCCCAGTTTTTATAAAGGCCTTCGAACCCTCTGCTTTCTTCACTCTCAGGGTTGAGGGCCGTAGTCCTAAACTGTGACAATATTTCGTCCATGTTTCTGTTCTTAAATAGTTTAATTTTACACAAGTAGAAACCTGCTACAGGTTACCAATTTTATTTGGGTGAAAAAGTAAGTAATTTAATATTTAACGTTGGAACACATTTATTTATTTTCAAAATAAACCTTTCCTTTACGTATTATAACTATCATTTTGACATTACTTAGCGCATGTCAATACTGACCAATCAATACTTTGAAGCTATAGTTCGTCTCACAAAAAAAGTCCCTCAGACACGGCGCTACAGTCATGCGACATAATGCTGCCGGGTTTTACTTTTGGAACCTCAAAAACCTCCTAGTTATCGTGTATTCCTAGTGGTGGACTACTGGTAGTATTTAAAATTGAAAACTTCGTTCTTATTTGTTTATATAAAAGATTGAACAAATTCCAAAGGATTAGTGAACAAATTAAACAGAATTAAAACAAAAGTTTTATATTTTAATAATATAACACTAACCTTCTAAATGCTTTACAAGCTTGAATTGAACAAGCCAATCTTTTGGATTATAAGTTTAAATAATGTTGGACATAAATGTCAGTTCAAAATTAATAATTTTTTTATGAAGGTATTGTTGCTTGCCAATTTTCAAATAAAGTAGGCACTCCAGAATTTTCAGTAATATCGTGATTTAAAAAAATATTTTCAATTCAGCATTAGCATAAAAAAAGTCGCACATATAAGGGTAACAATTACATAGCTGCCATCCTCAAAAAAATTTCATATCATGACAGCTACTCTCTTACAAATCATGTTTGTTATTATCAAAACATCCTAATTTTGATATATATTTTTGTTGTTTTTTTTAATTTTAAGAGCCTGCCGAAAGAAAACTACTCTGCCTGATGGAAAACATTATTATTTCTTGCCCAGCACCTTTTACAACTTTAGCCATCAACTAAAAAACACAAGGACAAATTACATAACAATTACGCCTGACAAGAACAAACATGGCCGACCTGTCACATTAGTTCTTCATAACACAGCATTACAGTAGGACTTCTTTCGTAAGACGGAGTATATAAAGATTTGTGATATTTTTAAATCTAAATAGACATTTATAGACTATGTCATTTTCTGATAAAAAGCTACTAAATCAATAGTAGATTGCTTTAGCTGTTGCTTGTGAATAAACAATATTTTAAAATAATTTTAGTATTGCTATCCTCGACTAAAAATATCTATCAACACAGCGTAAATTTTATCTTTACTGTATTTATAATAAAAATTGTTATCTAAGTAATTGCCATTTATTAGTTGCAATTGTAGTGATTGTTATTACTATATATACTATATATTAGTGTCATTTGAGCTATAATGGACTTAACTCGGAATAGCATAAGAAAGTCCATTCAAAAAGCGAACATCTTCTTTCCAGTATTTAAACAACGGATGTATAAAATTAATTTTATTTACCACATATTTCACGTTATAGAAAATAATAAACTACTAACCTTGGTAAGTAAATAAAATAACTGTGACCTACGAAGAGAAATGTGATAAATATTACTGTTGCTGTGCCAAGTCAAAGCCACTCGAGAACTTTAAGGACTATTTTTGTCCTATCTGAAATCCTACAAACCCTTACAAAAAGAAATCAACAAAACAACTTCGAATATAACACTGCCTAACCATTAAAAATATTGCGTAAAAGGCAAACAAAGCTTGTGGAAGTTTATTAGTTAAGACGATTCATCATCAAGCTTGCCGGTTTGTACCGAATCGTACCCTAACCATTAATGTGAATCCATTTTTTTATTGGCGACCTTGAACCTACTCTTAATAACAAGAATAATCGTAATATATGAATTACTTAATTAGTATTTTTATAACATCAAAAATATGAGAATAGTTTAAAATAGTTTTACCAGTAATTAAATATTATAATATCTGCATGAACAAAGATTGCATGAGACTACGGACTACAACATCCTGATCTAAATCGATTTTAATTTTATTAAATGTATAAGCTTATTTTATTTACTGACAAAAAGGTTAATTTTTGTCATTGATTTGCTCCCAAGAAACTAGATTTGAAATTGAAACATTATTACTTTTACTTTAGGTACCTTCAAAGTTTAGTAGAATTAAAAAAAAAACAGCTGATCTGCGAAACCTTGTTAGCGTCTTTGTGTCTCCAAAGGAATACATTTATCTTGTTTTTGCAACATATTTCATTGACGCTAGGCTTCTATTAGTCGTAGGGTGATGTTATATCCTTATTTGCTTACTAATGTTGTAAATATGAAAGTGTGTTTATATGATTGTCTTTTTTTCAAGTCACGACGGAACGATTTTATGGTATGATCGTTGTGTTTGAGGCTGGACAGTGATACAAATTACTTTTTACTGCGATAAAATATCTCATTTCCAATGGAAGATACATTATGTATAATCATGTTCAACACGAATAATCAACATTATGAATATGAATCACTCCAAATTCTACAAATTTCGGTAGATGGCGCTATATTGAATAAGGTACCTAGACTCTTTATTGATAAACTTTTGAATATTTTTAACTCCAAATGGCATGAAAGCGAAGGTTTGTAAGGATGTATGGAAAAATACACCTGAACTGATTTAGATGAAACTGTACACCCATATATAATAGTTTATACATCGGAATAACGCATAAGCTACTATTTATCGTGATAACCGACATACACGTGTGCGAAACCTCAGACAAAAGCTAGTAGCCTATAATTATACTCTCTTGATAATAATAATTTCTCTTGATATTAATAAAAAAAACCAGATTTTTTCAATTCAAGTAGTTCTTGAGATTAGTGCGTTCAATCAAAGAAAAGAACTGTTCGACTTTGCAAGTGTGTCAAGTGTAAATATAATAGAATGAAGAAATTAAATCACAGTAATTGTTGCTTAGTACTTTTTCTAAAAGAGGTCAAAAGAAATAAAACAAAATTTTCGGGAGCGGTAATCACTGTTATTTAATATATTTTATTTTATATATTTTATTTTTCATTCATTTGTTTTGGAAACGTCAAACTAGTGTCGAACTAGAAAGTAAGTTTCGTTTGCAATAGTAATAAAAATTGTAAATTTAACTTAACTTAAAAAATTAACTTCTACTAAAGTAATAAAAATTGGTCCATTTTCTTTATTATTTTTAAACCATTTTAACATTTGAAACAGATAATTTAAAATATTTGTTTAAATTCTGATGTTTACTTATGTACCTACATCATAATTTATTTTACTCATTTTATTTACTAGAAGTATTTATGTAATGTAAATAAATATATAATTAATACTTTGGTTTTCCTTGGTTACTCAAATGAATTTTTTTAACACATTTGTATCATTTCCTCTATGATAATCTTTACTTCTTTGCTTTAAGTGTATCCTATTCCGTCAATTCACAGTACGTCAGTTTTAAAGTTAAAATTGACTTTCCATGAATGTAAATTGAAGAAAATCAACCAAAAAGCGTTGTGCTTTCCGTCTGATCACTTATCAAACGTCTTTCTCAGTTCTAAGCATGTTTTAAGATGTATAATTTGTATGCCTACAGGGAATTTAAGGGCACCTTACAATGTAACGTTTGCAAATATACGTTTGACGGATTACATGAATACAAAATGTACGCATGCTAAAGCTTCGACTTTCAGCAATCATGCTTAATTTGGCAGCAAATTGTGATAGTTATGAATTCATATACACATACTATACTACATATACTAATACATTAATAAAAGAATTTTCTTACGAGAAGAGTAAGTAGAAATAAGTAGAACTATAATTTCACCAGTTATATCTTCTAGCTTTGAGAGTAAACGAAAGATAAACTTCGCAGTATTAATAGTCCATAGCTGGACATAGGATTTTTCTTCGAATAGAATTTTGGCATACTATGACACACTGGCTAGACGAGTTAGCATTCTCTATACAGTGTTATGTTGCCTTGTCCTTAGTAGCAACACCCACGGGATGGCGACACTCCGTATTCTTAGTCTGTCATCAGACGGATAAATTAAATTTATGTGAAAGTTACTGTTTAGGCATAATAAACACAAGTAAAACATTTATTATACCACTGCTTACTTATTATAGTACTCAGTGGTGTACCATGGGTAAATTTATTTTATGTAGTAGAAGTTGTTCCGCAGGTGAATTATGTGTACGGGTTTTTTTTTAATACACGGTGTGTAAGTTAACCGTGAACTACCTAGGCGAAATCCCTTGCGGTACTACTGGACAGTACGGTATTTAAAAAAAAGTTCTGAGAATTCGTCAGAACACTCCATGATAAAGGTGATAGAGGACTGCCAAAGAGACGATATCTCTTCGCAACTGTAAAAACTCAAGCGAGTCAGTGGCTTCGGAACTGTTGATAATTCGGACTACTAGCCGCTGCAATCGATCGAGAGTGTCCAGCAAATACTACGTGGATCCATCGCAAAGATGCTGATCAGTGCTCTACGCATGAGAGAACCTGGGTCTTAGTTACAAAACACAGATGCTCGGGCGAGAAGAACGGTCTCACTTTGTTCAGTATACCTAGCTTCCGTGAGGCCACTTTGGGGACGCTCTCAATATAATTTAGCGGATTGAGATTCCGGCAAGTATCCATACCCAGGACACTAAGCTTATCCTGCTGGGGAAGTATCGTAAAAATAAATAATAAGCCCCACGCTTTCTTTTTACAATGTAATTCATTTGTTTGCTAATCACACTATCCTTAATTAAAATTTACTGAAAAATTTTTTTTATCGTTTGCTTTGATTTTTTATTAAAGCGTGTTGTTTTTAGTTTTTTTAAACTATTATTTATTTTCTACTCTTAATATTGTTTATCTTCGAAACTTAACTAGTATTCTTAACTAGTAATCAACGGAAAATCGACTTTATGGTATTATCATAAATATATGGTGATAACGGGCTACCAAGTTACTTTATGAATTATTTCGTAATCTGACCATTTTTTTCATCTAATGAATTTTTTAAGAGCCTGTCAAAGTGAATATACTCTGCCTGATGGATAGCATGAATAGAATCAGAGAGTTGTGGTTACCATATTCATTATGAATGCAGACAATGCAGTATGGTGACCCACACTATGGTGGCCCTGCGAGATACTTTTTTACGCCGCGCTTGAGGACGTAAAAGGTGTGACAGTCATTGTGACAGTGTAATGCTCACATACTTACCACGATAACTGTCACCCCTACTTCAATTGACCTTTCCCTGCATCACCGTTACATGCGACTATCTCTGTCAACTTCGAGCAATCAAGTTATTCTATCCAAATTTCGTCCAGATTCCTTCGGCAGCCGAGCGCTACATACGCTTGTTCAGCGTTAAACAGTCGAGAACCTAGATAAATGACTGCATGATCAACTGCACAACCTTGTTGGTGTCCAACTCAGGATCGGGAGGCAACGTTCGTCTATCAGCAGTACCGTAGCTATATTTTACAGGGAACTATATAGATATTGGTTTAATTACATGTATATCATCTGCTCCAAAAGTGAAACTCATATTACCATACCAAGCTATCAAAAGCGTATCCAAAATCTTTAAAAAGAATCTAAATGAAATTGTTAGGCACATATTTAAAAAGTGTAGTAATAAACTACGGAACTTCACTGAGCTTAGCCCGAAATGCTCTTGGCCCAATTTTTATATTATGGAGTAATCGCCGGTTTTTCAATTTAATTTATTGAAGTGAAGTACACGTACCAACATATAATATATTAACATTTGACGGTGGTATTGTCCACATTTGCAATGAGGATGGTGACCACAATTCTTGAATTCCACTCAAACTTTCCATCAGGAAGAGTAATCATTTAGGCAGACTAATATATATGTTAAAAAAAACGTAGATTTACAACATAGACAACTTGCCAACCACCTTTATGTGGTTTAACAACACATTAACGACCTTTTGAGAAACAAGGTCATACACTGATATGACCTTGCTTCTTGCTAAATCTTGATATTCTGAATGTTTAAACTTGTTTATTTGATCATAAAATCTAAGATTTAAACGTCTTGAACTTAAAACAAATTAAACTATGGACCACAATTCTTAAGGATTTCTGTTTTTTGAGCCACGAAATCTTAAAATACTTGGCTATCACATTTAAATGACATAGACAAAAATTTAAAAGGCGAAAAAAAAATACTCTCGCCTCTAGTTAGAACACATATCTACAATGGTTGCAAATGATTGATTGACCTCTAAAACGAATATGTTTCTATTTACCGAGTTTAGTATAGTAATTGAAAAAAGTTATAATAGGGAAACAAGCTTATTTTCTTTACTCTTACATCCTAAAATACTAAAACGTCTGCATTGAATTACAGATTGATTGTACCTACCTGCTTGCAATTAAAATATTCTTCATGATTCGTCTGGTAGAGAACTATAAGAATAATATTGCTCTGATAAATGAAATGATAATTCCCTTTTTGCTTTAAGGCATCATAGAATGGCTTTAAAAATCTGTTAATTATTTTTTTGCCTCGGTCAAATAAGTTATATTTATAAGACTGCACGGATGCAGTGGTTTAATCTTTCACATCACTACTTTCTACTGCGCTGAGTGTTGTGAGTTCAACCCCACATGGGACAACATTTTGTGTGATCCAGAAATTATTGTTCTGTGTCTAGGTGTTCTTCGTTACCGTTTTATGTGTGTTTATAAAATCGTCACTGACACACGAATATTACGAGAGTTGTGGTTAGAAAAATATTTGAATCAAATATTTGCCACAATGCTTCGACAACGCGCCATTATGGTCACTTGACTACGCATTACGTCATCGTTCGAATAACATAACTTTACTGAGAGATGCACACAGTATCTATTTATATATTATATGGTAATTTGGTGTTAGGTTGGCACTTTACTCGTAAAGAAATAAGATTTCAAAAATTCTCTATTTAGAAATCTGATTTTGCGACACAATAATTTGTAAAGCTAAGTATACTTAGGAAAATAGGTACCGTCGCCTTTTCCCCAACCAACAAGCCCATTCTGCGTTGATGTCACTATTTCCGTACTTACAATATATTTTGAGTATTTTTTTACACAAAATGATCATTCCTCTTTGTACACCAACGTCAGGACAAGATGAGCAAGATTGTTGATTGGTTAGTCAGCTGTCAAAACTGTACACGATTACGTTACATTGTGTGACTAGTGTTTCTAAATTACGATCTCATGGATTACTCCTCTTTTTTTGAGGGAAAATAAAATAAGTTTATCATTATCTTTTCTACATTTACGTTATTTTAGACTTTCTCTAAATAGCTCGGTAACGGTCCGGCAGTTATGGTACGGAACGAGAGCGCGTGAAACTCCTTCATCTTCTTCTACGGGCAATTGATATTTGCGAAGGACATGGCCGATTGGAACCGGGAGAGATTTAGAGCTGTCCCAAGCTAGGTACTGGTATCTGAGACGGCGTGTGATTTTTGATTGATTTCAGTCCGACATAAAGACCAGAGGGAGGACCATACGGGGGAATTTACAAAAAAAAGGCTTTCTTTTAAAATATCTAATGAAATATGTATTTTCTATTGTTGAACACAAATAATTTATATTACTTACTTATAATTCGTGAATTGACATCACGGATTATAAGTAGATAATACATATTAATGTTCAAAAATATTATTAATGTTAAGTTTTCCCGTTTGTCTGTTTAAACACGATAATCTTTATAACTATTAGTCCGATTTCTCAACAATGTGCTTCGTATATAATTAGGTATGATAACCATATTAATGAGCATTAGTCTAGTAGTACCTACTCTTGCAATAGATCACTCTCATCATCACTCAACTAGCCTTAAATATTGTTTTTTGTTAGGTAGAAAGAAAATACATTCTCAGTATCCTGATGTGTATTATTCATATTTGGTTACTGTTATAAATTAAACTTCCATTTCGGAACTATGATCAATAGACATGTAGTGGTCAAACTTATAAGTTTACAACACTCCTCGTTTTCGATCATTACGGATTAAAAAACAATGTATTCATTAGTAATTTATGCTGAAATATTGTCAATAAATTTAGTAGTCTTTTAGTGGCACTAACATTTGTTTATTTTTCTTGAGTGTTATTATTTCAAGAGAACTTTTACTTACTATACTATGCATCAATTTACCAAGATTTATGATTATATATATATTCTTATCATCTATATAAATCTTTTTGTGTACATATTGACATTATTCTGGCAGTTAGACCACCACATTGCAACAAAATATGAACATTCTTGGTGTTCTTGTTGCAGTTTACAAATTTCTCGTAATGAACTTATCTTTAAAATATTTAAAATTTAACATTACATTACAAAAGTATGAAAAGTACACGTACCACAGAGAAAGCAAAACGTGTTTAAATTATTTTGTAGTTGTATATCACTATATAATGAAAACTTATTTTAAAAATACGCTTGAGACAGGGCCAACTCAGTGTTCGTTATTTGAATTTACCGCTAATTATAGAATGTTGCAACTTCAGTCTTGTAAGATATGGTCTATAAAATAAACTATTTCTAAAAATAAAACGGGTAATTTAAATTTCTTTATTAAATAATTACCAACACGTGTACTGTTTTTTGTGATTTGAAACAAATTCAAATAAAATAACTAGTTTCATTACTTATTAAATTACTTAAAGAAAGAAATGTTGCTATCCTAATATTTTTCCTTATATCTGGGAAAACTGGTGCAACGCGAACTTTGTGACGAATAAAATTTTAACATAAGTTGTTTTTTTAAATACAATTTCACACTAGGAACATATCTCATGTTGTGAAGAAATTTACACACAGTTATAAAATGAACATGTTACATATCACTCAAAGTGCTGTCGCATGTGAGAATTGTCCTTAAAACACACAAGGCAGTAGAAGACGGTGAGGTGACCGCTTCAACCATTACATTATGAATATGATAATAGCATATGATTTCAGTTATTTAAAACAGCGGTAGTACATTTCAGCCATTAACCATTATTATTACATTTTTGTCTTCTTACAGGTAACCTTTGGATTAATAGTACTGCATAGTAACATGTAGTTTAAGGTGTCATTTTTCCTTATTGTACTTTATTGCATGTAAAAAAATAGAAAATTAAAATATATTTAATTTACAAGATTACATTTGAAGTTTAGTTGTAACATTAATTTTAATTAATATAATAATAATGTGGAGTACCACAAACAGCTAGTGTCTCATATGTAAAAATACTTTTCTATAATTCTGCAGTTATTACTAAACCATAATTCAATACAATAAAAACATGAATAATCAGTAGAACGTTAAACTTGAAACAAAACAGTAGCAGTCGTGGGACTACCGATAGAAGTGAAAACGGAACTATTAAGTTGAGAGTAATTAAAACTATATGCAAAAATTATATGAAATTTTTTATGTTTCATATATAGCTATATATAATATATAATATCATATATAATATATAATAATAATAAATTTCATATATAATATATAATATATAATATCATATTCTCCATAGCTATAGATATACTATTATCATTAGCATGTCGGTGACGCGAACCGAGGATTTTACCCTCTACCAAAACGCTCAACGCGCCTAACGAAGTTTTCACTTCAAAAAAAATTACAAGGTGTTAAAAAGACCGAAATGTAATTATTAAACTCTATAATTTAAAATTATTATATTTTTATCACTAGCTATCACCGCTTTTCACAAATATATTCAGAGTCAGCACAATGAATTTTCTTTTCCATACTCCTGTATCACTCGTCAGTTTACTGTATACTTTCTTTGTAGCTATATTTATTGTCGTTCGCTCCATAAATTTTTTTCTTATAACATAACAATTGCTTTAACATAAGCTATTTACTACATTTGTGTTCATCCCTATACATCTTATGCCCGTACACTTTTTTTTAAATTGTATACATTAAGTTTCACTTTTCAAAGAAAAGAAAATAAAAAACGCAAGGTCTGGGTCCTGACAATGCTCCAAATATATATTAGAAAATTCAGAAATACCAAAAAATAAAAACTCAAGATTACATTAGTCCCTATATTTCATATTAAAATTGTGTAATCTGATTATAATTTGATCAAAGGCCAAGAAGATGTTTCCACTAAAACGCAATTATTTTTAATCCAGGGACATTGTAACAACAGTATGGCAATATTTTCACCTAGTGTACGAACACAGCCGAACGTTACTCTATTGGATCCCGAGAATAGCCGAACGTATGATTAGGTCACGTGGTACTTTTGGAGTCTTCGTGGCGTAGCTTGTTCAGCTGCTCGTCGAAGCGGCTGTCGGACGGTCGCCTCTCAGCGAGTCTGTGTACGATGTAGCGGCCATTTTTGTTCTTAGTTCATAATAGCGTGCGCATATTTTAATGTATTTTGAAGGACATTTAGGCAAATTTCACGATGACTATTATAGTTTTCTTAATAGATACTTCAGCTTCTATGACCCAAAGAGCTTATTTGGGCGGACGCCCAACGTTGCTCGATGTAGCCAAGGGCGCTGTGGAAACGTTCGTAAAGGTACGTGCAGTGTCATCGACTCGTCAACCGCCTCGTTTTTGTGATCGATTTGTTTATCGCGTGTTAGTGTGTTGGACTGATTCATTTTATTGCTTAGGTTCGTCAACGGTCTCCTGAAAGCAGAGGCGACAGGTATATGCTTCTAACTTTCGAAGAACCACCCGCGAATATCAAGGTTAGTATATCAGAGTGAACACGTTAGCGACAATTTTATTGTGATTTGTGCATAAGTGAGTGAATTAACGCCGGTTAATCAGTGTCTATATGTCAAGCACTGTAATCTACAAACCAGAACATTTACATACTTTGAAAGTGCGAAATTTACTGAAATAGACAGCACGACGTAAACAGGACGAACCGCCGCCGTTGCTGCCTTCGCGATAGCGCTCGCTACTGCGCTCTCGTCGCACACTCTTATTGGCCGACGCTGCAATTAAACGAAATGGCGATGCGGGGGGAAATTTGAAAAGATTACCACTACACCACAAACGCATTTGTTTGAATTTCCAAAATGTATGAACAGTAGTGATGATCAAAATCAATGTTTCAAGACCTTGTAGATTGTAGTTAGGAGTAAATCTGAATGATCAATAAAATACCTGCCACCATGTAAACATCTTTTTAACTATTATTCTAAATAATGATTAATGTTTATTATTTTTATTTCAGGCTGGTTGGAAAGAAAATTTAGCAACATTTATGAATGAGCTTAAGAATTTACAATGTCTGGGATTTACAACAATTGGTGCTGCATTAAAGCATGCCTTTGATGTGCTGAATATAAACCGCATGCAGACTGGTATTGACACCTATGGCCAAGGGAGATGCCCATTTTATCTTGAACCATCTGTAATTGTTGTTATTACTGATGGAGGAAAATTAACAAGCATTGCTGGCATCCAGGAGGAAGTAAGTAACTGTTACATTTAATAATAATAAATAAGTTTCTTTATCATCAATTCAGTAAGTAGGACAGTACACATATATAGATATAGGTTTGTTTTAAAACCATTTCTGATATCTGTTTAGTTATACATAACCCAAAAATTAATTTTAAAGTTGTGCCTTCTATAATTAGTTATTGAGTGCAGACCCTCTGCTGTTGTGAGTCATGGATTTTAGAATAAACTTTAATTTATGAATCTACTGTTATAGAATATCTTACTACTTGCAATACATAAAATAATAGGCCTGTAAATTATTACACCAAGTTGTCTAATATTTTCATATACATCTAATCATGTAATTAAAAAGGTAGTACATGCCATAATGCATCTAAGAATTTAGTTATAAAAAAATGTATATAGATGTATCATATTCAATAAACATGCATGATGACTCATAGCCTATATTAAAATCTAACATCATAGTACTATAAAAACATAACTATAACACATCACATCAATAAGAACTTAATATTTCACATCATATCCACTGCCTGCTGCTAGATAAAAGCCTCTTGTTTCCTTCCAATGTAACATTTGGGCCTACTCTATCATGCTGGCCAGACAGATTGCCTGCTTTTTGCAGTGATGTTGTCCTGAATAGTTTGTTTCCTAAGTCACCTCATATATCATGCATGGCATGAATAGAGGTGGTGATACTCTGAATTCTTGATCTGTCACCATACAGAAACTAAATATTTAATTATTTTGTAGTTTAGATACATATTATGTTTATTAGAATTTTGATTATATGAGGTTGAATACATGGCAATGGTTGTATGATATGTTTAAATTAAGTCTACTTTTTTTTTGATAATGCTTAACACATTTCAACACATGGTTGTAATGAGATATAATATGGTGTTGAGTGTAAATTATCTATGGTCTATCGCTATTGTACCCTGTCTCTTTTTCTCTGTGAAAATTTGATGTTAAGAATACTCTATCACATTATACATGACATAACATTGTGAGTGGCTAATATTTATGGAAATACCAACTGATTATGAGTTAAGTGTTTTGAACAACATGCTTTTAAATCTAATTATTATTAAGTTGAAAGCATCAGATAACCATAGGTTTGATATAGATCTGTTATTATTTCAAACACATAATAATGTCTTTAAACACTTAATAGACTTATATAGACTGGTTCCAAATAAAAAGATTTCTATAATATCTTGATACCACTCAAATCCTGCGTGTTTCAGCTTACCAATAGCATTTGGTCTAGATTTGTCTGAACTTGTCTCAACTTGTCAGAACTTGTATCTACTTGTCAGGACTTGTCTCTACTATTTTCTAAAATGTACACCTAAGTTTAGTTAATGCCTAAACCACTCAACCAATTGTTAAGAAATTTTGCATTCACATAAACAGGGATATAAATAAAAATGTTTAAACTTTTCTTTTTAAAAAAATTATGTTCATACCCAAAATGATTTAAATGACATTCAGTTTTGCCACGGACCTTCTGCAAAGTCTCAAATATAGTGGATAATAATAGAAGAATTATAAAGAATTAACTTTAAACAAGTGGTGTGCAATATGAGACGTCTTTTAGTCCTGATGACGATATTGAATTTTAAACTAAAAGTAATCAACATATTTTTAATCAATTATGTTACCTATCTTAACATAAAAACTCAAACATATATATAATACTTGACTACACAATTGGCCACTAGGCCAAAACCACTAGGTTTAAGCGGTCGCCATGCCGCTCTCTACTGGGCTGAGTGTTGTGGGTTCAAATTCCACATGGGACAACACTAGGAGTGATCCACAAATTGCTGTTCTGAGTCTGGGTGTATGTTGTGTCCGTTTCTTGTGTGTTTGTAAATAACACAGGATTTATTCCAAATGCGGGCAAAATTCCAAAATTAAAAAAAAATAGCAAAAATACATATGTAAAATTAAATACTTTGTTATTTATGGCAAATACGAGAAAATATTCAACACTACTAATTTTCTAAAAAAAACAGCTAAGTGCAGTCAACATACTTTTTAATTATGATGTTTTAACTTTTGGAAAGACTTTAATAATAAAGATTTTAGAGTTATATAGTTAACGAAAACTTTCATCATCACCATCAACAGCCTTTTATGATTTACCGATAAACATAGGCTTCTCATTAGAAAGGAAATAAAAGAAACTAACATAAAATATTTATTGAAATATAAGTACTCTAATTTGACTACTAAAGAATTTTTTAAGATCTTTATGATAAACATTTGCAATAAACATTGCTGATGTACTAATTCACGACTAAGAAACTAGATACTAAACTTTTTGCATTCAATTCGGTAACATTGTGTGATTTGAAAAATGGAACTTGAGTTGTTGAGCAGTTTGAAAAATGGAACGCACATTCCGCGCGATTTATACCATACGTGCAGACACCGTACGCTCAGTGAATATGTTGTGCAACCTACTACAATTGAAGCTGCGCACTGCGTTAACACAATTTGAGGTATTAGTCAGTGCCTCAAAATGTGTAGTGTTAATCATTCATCTCTAGTTGACTGCCCTTAACTGTATTTAGTAGTAAAACTAGTAAAACCTTATGTAAGATGATTTATTTTCGAAAAACAAAGTATAAAGCATTGCTCTATGTAACACAATTTTCTTTGTAAAATTATGATGACAATTCGCTTTGTGAATACTTATATGATAAATATGTCGACACAGTACCTTTTTTTGCGTCATGGATATTGCTTATGTAGATATAAACACGGACTTTATTGTTCGATGTGTGATGTGTACTCTATTTATCAACAGCTTTTAATACACCACTGCTGGACATAGGTCTCTCCTTAGAAAGGAGGTTTTAGTTTTTCTATACCACATTGGCCAGACGATTGGTATTGAAGAGAAGGAAAACTTGAAAGAAACTTATGGTTTGTTTCAAGTTTTGGCAGTGATGCTGTCCTCCTTTAGGAGACGTACATAAAACACCCATGGAATGAATAGAAGTAGTGACACTGTATTCTCACGTTACCTTTTTCCACGTTAAACCAAAACGTAGATTGATGTAAATCACATTATAGTGTAGTGAACAAAAATATAGTATATACCAGTAATAATTAAACTTACATATTTTTGGCTGAGATAAAGCTAAAAACCTACTGACTAATTAAACCTACATAACATATAGAAAAGTTACATGTACATGTTTACAGGCTGTAACTAACAGTTGTTAAGTTTCCACCGTTTAGGTGACAGTGAAAATCAGCAAATACGTATTATTACTAATCGAAAATATCTCTAGTACATTACATATCCGTTCACATATAACTTATTTTACCTATCTCTTGAAAATAGCGTTTCTTACTGTGTGAAATATATCCCCGTGCCCTTTTTTGTGTTCCTGTCATAGTTCAAAATTTTATAATGATCAATTTACTTGTTTATAAAAATAATCATACTCATTTTCACCGTTGTATGAAATGACTCCTATACCTCATCAGTATCAAGTTTAATATTTACACCAGACTTTCGTCCAATGCAAATTCTCTCCCAAACTCAACTGGGCAACATTATAAATGAAAGAACTCTTCCCAGCGAATCATGTTAGGCGAAACAAACCGCGCACCTCAATCATAAACATAAGTAGGCAAGTTAGTTCGGTAGATTGAGCGGACGGACTCAACATTAATTTCGTAAACTATTTTAATATGTAGATAAAGGGTCGCATTGTTTGTAATAAGTTTAACAAAACTAAAAGATGGTGAACATAAACATTGCAAGAAACTAATTATGCATTGCGTGGATTCAGCAAATGTAAATATAAATGATTATATAATGTGTTGCAGTTCAATTTGCCGATGAACTGCCCTATACCAGGCTCGGAATTAACTCGTGAGCCGTTTCGATGGGACCAAAGACTATTTTCATTGGTGCTGAGACTCGCAGGGACGCCTGCTGCGGAGAGGGACACTGGCCTCGTGCCCTCTGACTCGTCGCCCATCGATGCAATGTGCGAGGTGACCGGTGGTAAGTAAACATTTACCATAATCTCGATCTAACTTTAGATATTAAGTTTCAGAATAGATTCTCCGGCATTTATAAGATGTGAATATTCATAGGAACTGTGGCAAAGCAGAAACAATGTTTTCAGACCACAGTGTAGATAATAATGGAATACGGACTATGCACATAATTTTATCAGCGTCATCATGTCATCCATAGATATCCATCTGCATACTTTTAAATTAGATGTCCTACTAAAACGATGAATTTAAATGATATCTAAAAATTGCATCATAAAAAAATATGTATATAAGTTATGTTTTATATATTTATTTATTTATTTATTTATTTATACATCATGCACTTTATGTACATAGGCGGACTTAATGCCTAAGGCATTCTCTACCAGTCAACCTTTGGGTGATGCAGAGAAAATAGGAAGTAGGTGCGTTTCAGGTGTTGAAAAGAAGAAGTAGACATAAATATATATCTCTCGTCAAAATACCGTTTGTGTTAAATAGCCTGTTCATTGACTTGATTGAGGTTATAGCCATTATATTGTGACCCATGGGAGCGGAGCAATCTCCATAGATTGTGAATGGAATTGCGGGACACGGCTAGTTGAGTATATTGCATTAAACTTTTTGTACAAACGAACGTTTTTATTAGTTTCAAAGCGGTAGTAGTTTTTCGTCTAGAATAAACATAAGTAGGCATTAATAATATTACAAATGTTTTGAAATCGCAACAAAGATAAAATTATCAGGTGTAAAGGAGAAATCCTTCATAATTTCAAGTTTATAAATTAATTAAACGGTTAAAAGTTGTTAAGAATATTAGAGATGGTGTTGCGCAAATTCAAAGTTTAGGTTTAAAAATAATAAGCTAAATATACGACTTCAACGGATGTAGAAATTTCATATTAACAGGGGATAGTGAGCCCTTTAGAAAACAAGTCTGACTAGTTTTTGTGTTGTTCGTTTAGTGTCAAGGTATGTATAATGCTGTTTATATTTCATGTTCTACAAGCGAACATGCAATCATTGTTTGAGTATTCACGTAATTATGAGAATAACTTAAAATACAAATATATTTTAAGGCCCATTATAGGGTACTCTACAGTTTTGTTTATACAATAATATTGACGGCCTCATCTCTTTCAGTGCAACAAACAATCTCTTTTTATCAAAAACGCTGTGGTTTGAAGATTTTGTGACTTTATTAGCCGTATCTTTTCAATCATAATAATCTTCCAACCTCCCTTTTGGTGTAAGCATATTGTGTAAGGCTGCAATAAAAGATTTTTGCCTGGTTTCTCTTGTAGCCAGTAAATCCTCCTTTTTAGACGTAGTTAATTTCAGACGAAAAAATAAAATAAATGAGATTAGGGAAGCATGGCAAGAGTTTTAGGATAAGGGATACCACAAGTGTCGGTTGAAATTTTAATATGAGATTACAATTACGCGATCAGTATGATAATTCTTTGATTAGGGAGACCACTGAAACTAACTAGATTTTTTAACATCTGTACCGTTATAAATCACTGGCATAAATATATATTTGGATTTTTATATTTTTCAGGTCGTTCATATTGCATTACATCGCACCGTATGTTGATGCAGTGCATCGACAGTCTAGTGCAGAAGGTGCAGAGCGGTGTAGTGATCAACTTTGAGAAAATTGGCCCCGACCCACCGCCTATTGACGGTGCTAATAACAAGGATGGCGAATTAGACGAAAATAATCATGAAGGTGATAAGGAAGTTGATGGTGACGGTGACAGGAATGGAGTAAGTTATAGTCTGTTTTATTGACAATATGTGAAACATGTTACGCGGCTCATATTTATAAAGAAAAATCGTAGATTAAGCGCTGTGTAGATCATGTATGTGTAGTGAAGGCTCGATGCTTCAGAAAAAAAACGCGTTTTAGAATTTAGATAAATTGATTGTATAAATTGAATGAATTAAATAAATTGTAAGAACTTTTTATCATGTTTTTCTTAACAGAAGATTTATGTCATAAAAAAAGTTGGTTTCTAATTATTATTAAATCTCAGTAATACAGCAAGTATTGATAATATGCAAATAATGAGTACTTATTATGTTTCATACAAATTTTTATAATTTTATTTTTACATTGCGAAAATATTTAGTTTTGGCGGGAAAAAATATATTGTTGCTAACAAAAGCTTTTGATTTTATCGGACTAGTATTTTTTATATTTCACGATTAAAATAATAAAAAAAGCATTTCCTGGACATGATAGAAATCATATCTTTGACCGCAAATACATTCGTTGTTTATTCTAAATATGAAATGATTATTTTATAATGTGGTATACGTTTGTGGAATGAGACCTTTTAAATAGGTAAAAGGGGTTATTCCATAACTGTAATTATATTTACACAATTTCAGGTGAAGTTTAAACAATGTAGGTATACACACATGTTTGGGTTAGTATACACTAAATGTTGTGAGTAATGTCAAACAAGTTATGACATCCACTCGTATCGATATTGTTTCAATTATATTTTGTGTCTCAAGTTTACGAGATTATAGTGTGTATTTGTTTTTTAAATATTTATTTTTTTATAACTGGTACAACTGATATTAGTTGCCAATGTATAAGATAATGTTATATCTTGTTGTGGTTGTAGTGAACATGTTAGTAAAATATTTAAATTTTTTCATTCGACAGCGTTGGAACAGCGGGCAGTATCAAAATCAGATCCAAGGCCCAAGCGCTCCGCAGGCGTGGCACTCGTGCCGAAGGCTCATCTATGTGCCGAGGACAGTCGCGCAGAAGGGCTTCGCTGTCGGCTTCTGGCCAATACCCGAGTCTTTTCGATCGGACCCCACTGCACAAACACTGGTATGTGTATTTTGTACCTGAGGATTCACGTATCTCATATTTCTAGCTCCTTGCCTAGGGTAAATACTTAGCCTGTATGTGTTTTGTGATTCTTTTCCATTAATGTAGGACAAAAAAAAACAAGTGCCACATTTTTGGGGCAAGTGAAAACCACAATTTATTTTTGGTAATTTAAAAATCGTAGGACAAGTTTTTCCCGTTAATCTGGCATGTTATTAAATATCTAAAGGTTTTGTTAGTCATGTTTGAGTATATAATACACGGAAAATATGAGGAACAGGATAATTTTTTGTTGGTATTTGTCTATGGATCCCTTGAGGTTAAAACTTTCTGATACCTAAATATCTATATACTTAAAACAAATACACTTAAAAACTAAGACAGTTTTGGCTGTTAAAAGGAGCCAAATTGATACGTAAGCTCCGTAAAACGTGTTGAGACCTGATACGTTGATAGAATGCATATGTAACTCACGCTAGACTGTTACAAGTTGTAGATAAAACTATCGTTACAGTTTGTAGTTATAAAGATTGCATATTTATAGTAATATGATACGAAAAATAATATCTTATTGCATCATGTACATTTATTCTTTTATTGTGTCCATATAAATCCTTTGGAAAGGCACAAGTTCCGTTCTTACTTCGAGGATTATATATAAATATCCATACTAATTTTAGTTACTAATAAATGAATAATTCGTTAGAAAAATATTTGTAAATGTAGACTGACACATATTTTTATAAGTGTTCATTAAAACTATGTGGTGTTCACTGGTGCGTTTACTCTCCTCTAAAGATAATTTGTATGCATAATGCTACATTGACTAGCGTAGGAAAGACCGATACGCCGAGGTAGCGTAAATGTTATCAGTTGTGGATTTCCTTGTGGTAATATCCTCTAATAAATTGAGTAAATAATTATTTCAAAAACATTTTATAACCGCACGGTTTTCGACTCTGAAGTCTATTCTGTATGTCAGTGTTTATTTAAAATTAATAGCACGTAGTAGTGGGGTTTTTATGTTTCGTTGCAACTAATAGTAAGCTTACAATATAACTACAGTAGAAGTTCCTTATTCGCGGGGTATGCGTTCCGTAAATATGCCGCGAATACAGAAACCGTGAATATGGAATGGTAATTTGTATGGGGTTATAGGGGATACGTGCCTAGATGACGAAATAAAAAAGCAAATTGTAGATAAAAAAATGTTTAATTGAACTTTCTGATCATACAGGTTGATTAATTACATATTATCATCAGGTTTAGGCAATGGTTTAAAGAATTTAGTAATTTTTTCTTGTTTGGGATTTTTTAAAAGCTCCTTCAACTCAGACTGATATTCAGCAGTGGCATTAGCAATGTGCCTCTTAAAAATAAGGCTTCGTTCCATAGATGGATCAATTTTCATAAAGAAATCACAAAGCTCATTTGCCATTCTTAAACCTTCACTAAGATTTTTCAAATTAAATGTTACGTTTTCAGCGCTTGTTGAAGCCTCTTCTTCGATGGGTTGCGAATTTAACATTTCCTCCAAGTCGGTTTCAGTCAAATCTTCATCTTGTGCTTCAAGAAGTTCCTGAACATCACTTGATTCTATCTGATCGAACCCATCTCGTCCTATTCCACTCGCAATTTCGACAATGTTTGCAGTTAAACTTTGAATTTGCACAGGTTCTTCCTCATTTTCCACTGTCAGAACAGGCCACAGTTTTTTCCAGCATGATTTCAATGTGTATGCCTTCAATTCTTGCAATGATTCTTTTATGTTTACGATGCATTTCGCTATGTCAAATTGCTTCCAGCATTCTATAACATTCATATCAGGATCACATTCCATATTATCCAGTATGATTTTGAAGGTTCGTCTAATGTAGTAAAGCTTAAAGGCCTGGATTATTCCTGGGCCATAGGTTGAAGCAAAGCCGTCGTATTGGGAGGTAAAAATGTCACTTTTATATTTGGATGCATAGTTTCAAGTTCGCGTGGATGACCTGGTGCATTGTCCAAAACTAGAACTGCTTTAAAGTCTAAATTCTTTGATTTCAAATAAGTTTCAACTTCAGACACAAAACAATTCCGGAACCAGTCACAAAAAATAGCGCTTGTAACCCACGCTTTCTTATTAGCACGCCAAAACACTGGCAGGTCGTCTTTGTTTTGATTTTTTAACGCACGAGGATTTAAAGATCTATAAAGCATGAGTGGTTTAATAACACAATCTCCAGATGCATTAGAACAAAGCAGCAATGTAACTCTATCCTTTGCTGCCTTAAATCCAGGGGCAGACTTTTCGCTTTTAGAAATGAATGTTTTGTTTGGCATTCTTTTCCAAAACAGTGCAGTTTCGTCTGCATTAAATACTTGCTCAGGCTTATACCCTCCATCAGCTATCAGGTTCGCAAATTCGTTTGGATATCTTTCTGCTGCAGTAGTGTCTGCAGATGCAGCTTCTCCAACGATTTTCATGTTATGCAATGATTGTCGCATTTTAAATTTATTGAACCAACCTTCCGATGCTTGAAATCCTCCATCTATACATTCACCACCACCACTACCACCAGGTTCCTTAAAATGTGCGTAAAGACGCTTTGCTTTCTCCCGTACCAATGGACCACTTAGAGGCACCCTTTTTTGATTGCCGTCTTCTATCCATAATGACAACGCCACTTCCATTTTTTCTATTTCTGGATCACGAACAATTTTCGCTGACAGTGAAGTTGAAGCTACAGACGACCTTATTTTATCTTCGGATTTTTTTATCGATCGTACAGTTGATTCGTTGACATTGAATGAACGTGATATCGATGCAAACGACTCTCCAAGTCGTAAACGATCAAGCATTTCTATTTTCACTTTAAGTGGTAACACTGATTTTTTTCGCATCGAAACACGTTTTTCATTTTTTTTGGTTGACATTATTACAGCGAAAGACACGTGTTACTCGATCAGAATTTTTGTAACGAATGGAAAAGTAAAACAACGAAACACGCAATGCGGCTCTTACCCGAGGACAGAACGTCCTATTGTGGCAACATTTAATAAATTACTTTATGTTTTGAGTAATAAGATACATAATTTTACCTACACATTCTGTTTGTGTATTCTCAAAAACACCGACTGCGGCGAAGGTGGCTTACGTCAAAGAAACTGCCGCATAAAACAAACAACGCTGATCACTTTAGAAATCACAATCTAGACGTCGTTGTAATAAGGTCTATTTTATTTTTTATCCTTCTACTGACGTGTCGACAAAGGATAGCGAATGCATTTTTTTAGGTAGGTACATGTACGCATCGATATTTCGATTCGATCCGCGAATAAAGAAATCTTAGACCGCGAATATAGGAATTGGATCGCATTTTTTCAATCCGCGAATAGTGAAAACGCGAATAAAGGAAGCGCGAATAAGGAACTTCCACTGTATTAATAACTGCCTTAACAGCTAGGATTCTTGCATGTTTTATTTACGCAAAGTGGATCTATTTTATATTTTAGACCTTGAGATGAATGTTTAAACTTGATTAACCGAATTTTAGGTCTCCTTTACTCCTATTTCGTTATTTACTTATAAACTGAACAATAGGAATTTTGTAGAGAGCTGCTTAGATTTCAGAGACAACAGTGAGTCTAAATCTGAAATATTTGTGAGAGTATGTATACTCATGTTGTGCCATAATTCAAGTTTATTATTTAACGAGGTATATTTAAGCCTTGTAATTAATTATATAGAACTATAAGAAAATATTGCTCTGATAAATGAAATGATAATTACCTCTTTCCTTTAAGGCATCATAGAAGGGCTTTAAATATCAATTACTTATTTTTTTTGCCTCGGTCAAATAAGTTATATTTATAAGACTGCACGGATGCAGTAGTTTAATTTTTCACCCCACTACTTTCTACTGCGCTGAGTGTTGTGAGTTCAAACCCCATATGGGACAACACTTTGTGTGATCCACAAATTGTTGTTCTTAGTCTGGGTGTTCTTTGTGTCCGCTTCTTGTATGTTTGTAAAGTCCCCCGCGACACAGGATTTATTCCTACTGCGGGCGTTGTCTTTTTTAAAGAAAAGAAAAGAAAGAAAGAAAAGATATTTATATGTACTATACACCGAATTTATATAAACAGAACAAATAAAAAGTCAACGTTTCGTAAAACCACAGATTTTTTAAACGCTTTATTGCTAATACTGAGGAACTGTATATCACTAAAAATCTACAAGAAAGTCCGCCGATACGGATAACGCTCAGTAACCCTTTCAATGTTTTAAGATTAAATTTATTTGTGGGTTATACTTGCAAAGTAATTTTGACTAATGTATATTGTTTCCATCCATATAAATACTCGTATACTAGATATGTTGTGCATTTAATGTAGACCAAAGTTCCCTTACATCATATGATTAAAATGAATATCTTTGAAGATATCAGAGGATTAAAATATATTAGCAGACTGGCCAACGCTATCGAATGCACCCATGCGAAACCGGGATAGGTTGTTGGTGATACTTATACTTCACGATTTCACTTACTAAGAATTTATTTCGTGATTGTTTGACTATTTCGTCGTTTATGCACTTTATAGACATACATTATGGATTATGTTAAAAAAAGAAAAGAACATTAGTGGAAAATTCTTAACTTTTTTGGAACAATATTTTGATATCAGTGTATTCACATACTCAGTGCACATAGTGTATTTAGTCTATTTACTTTTAGATAAGAATGAGTAAACTACGTATAAAATGGGTGTGTATGTGTAACCACAACGCCTTATAAGAACAATATCAAATGTTTAATATATTTCTTTCTTTCACTCTACTCATCTATTTACCCTCGAGCATAGGTCCTAACTACTAGATATATAACGAATGAACTACTTTGGCTTTATAATAAATATACTCTTATTAATACTAATTTAATGGAAGATTTCAAAATATGACACCTGAGGCACTGTATATGTGTAAAATATATAGTGATATTTTTTTTTTGCAGCCACCTCGTTCTGCTCATCCAGTCGTGAAGTTCACTTGTTCAAGTCAGGAGCCTATGGTGATTGACAACCTGCCATTTGACAAGTACGAATTGGAGCCCAGTCCGCTCACACAGTTTATATTGGCGAGGAAACAGCCTACTGTCTGTTGGCAGGTATGTATCAATATAACAAACCTTTTGCAATAAGATAAATTGTAAAAAAAATCTTATTTCAAATATTATTTTTTAACTAATGAAAACAAGAAAACTAATTACTAAGAAGTTAGTATGACATGTTAAGTAGGTTCTTTAGTATAAACAAAGGCATTAAGTAATTTTAAAATTCATTAAGTAATTTGAAATTAATTACACTTTTAAGTTCATCTAAAATTGTTTTATAGTTTTACATAAATAGCAATAAGCCCTATTGATATTTAAGTGTTGTATTCATCATCTACCTTTTGAAGTTCATTCAAATCAACCTATCGCCGTCTATTGCTGAGTGAAGGTCTTCCCCAAGGAGCGCTAACCATCTCGGTTTTGGGCAATCTGCATCTTTCCGCTGCCAGCCATCTTCTTCAAGTCATCTGAAAATGGTGCCACAAGGCGTCCTACACTACGATTATCTGATCGCGATCTCCAGTCTAGCATATTTCGGTTCCAGCGTTCATCGCGTTCATCAATCGCTCGAGTATTTGATTGACACATGTCTCATCTTAACAACCTCTTTATTTGCCTGTTCATTAATTGACACTGAGATAGAATGACGTTTATTATTTCTCGTCTTTTCTTCATCAGATCTAGAGTCTTGCCTTCACAAGCGGAGCTTCCATAGGCACACAAGGAGGCACACTCTTTGGTCGAAAGTTGTTTGAACTCACCTCGCGTACCAGGCTGTTGGCGATGTCGTTTACGTACTACATAGATTCCAATATGGCAAACCGATTTTGAAGCTCCAACTGAAAGTTTTCGCACCCAGCTTCGCTTTAGAATTTACCTAAGAGTCGACTTCATCAGGCACGCACGTTCCGTTTTAATGCATAGGTTCAGGATACCTCGCAGGGGTCTGCGATCACTTCCTTTGTTAAACCTATTACATAACATTCTTAAATATTTGGCGTCTGTTTGTGATGAAGAAGTCGATCTCTTTCTTTGTAGCGCTATCATCGGGCGCTAGTCAACTCCACCTATAGTACATTTGGGCATCTTCTGAAAGATGTAATTCATTAGATAGAGACCCTGGGCCTTGAAGCGGGTTACCAGCGTCTGCCTCTGATACACCCATAGACGGACGGCCCCATCCTGGTTTCGCCATAATCTTTGACTCCCACTGTCCCATTGAAATGACCATGAGAACCGTGAAAAAAATTGTTGGTACGGAATAGAGTCTTAGCAACATCCAACCTCATCGTTAGGACGTGTAGACGTATGTTGTTGTACACTTGTACACCCTTCAAGGAATACTTTATGGTTACGGTATGATTGGTCTCCTTGTTAGAAGTAGAGGAGGTGACCGGCATCTAGGATTGTAGGCATATACCTTTTGAGGTACAAAATAAAATTATTAATTAATTAATTTCGATTTTATGAAATACCGGTTGACCTTTTTGATAAAAATTTTAATGTATTTGTAAGCTTCCTTTTCTCAAAAACTATCTAGTGTCTGGATAAACTTCTAAGTACTTCAATGGAACTACTTAGGTATACATATTCATTTCTTTTTACTGGAAAATGTTTGTATTTAATATTACTTTTTTGTAAAAAAATACTACACCCTTGCAACTGATTTGATTGATGATTTACATTGCATTTAATTCTTTTTAAATTTGTTTTCAGGTTTTTGTTGCCAATAGTGGTTGCAAGAATTCGGAGATTAGTCATCCATTTGGGTATTTGAAAGCATCTACAAACTTAACATGCGTGAACTTGTTCGTATTGCCGTACAACTACCCTATGTTGCTGCCTCTTCTTGATGACTTGTTTAAAGTGCACCGCTGCAAACCAACTCCTGAATGGAAGCTGGCTTTTCAACATTACCTCGACAGAATGCCTTCTTATTATGTTGCGGTGAGTTAGAACAGCATATGTTAACAGTTAAATTTGTTACTGCAATCAACTGGTCAATGTAAACTTTACTTTATTGAAACCTGATTTGACAGATTTGAACAGTGGACAATGTTATGTCTGTATTTCCTTAAGGCGAATGGACCATACTAAAATAAATATATATAGTTACTACATTAAAAAATGCTCTAAAATTTCTGATTCACTTCTTCTTGGACCAAGGTTTACTATAATTTAAACATATCTTTTTATAGTTCATTGTCAAGTCAGCAGTCTTTAAAAGTAAATTTAATTGGATTACAGCCTCTTCGCCGAGCGTTAACAAAGATGGGTGCGTCCGCTCAATTGCTACAAAGTTTGATACCTGACTCTCAAGACAATTCACTTAGTTTTTCTGTACTGAACTATTTGAAAAGACTGAAGAATCAAGCCAAGGTAGAATTTGAGAAACTATGTGCTGACGTTATCAATAAATCCTCCAGTAATAACAACCAAAAGGTAATTAATTGCTTGCTATTAGCTAATGTTGTTACGTTTAATATTCGTGTGGATTTATTTTTGTATGTCATTGAATACATCCGCCGCGCCGCTTTACTACTCTTAATGTGGTCAACATATGGCACTAACTAGTATTATATATTTAAATAGTCTTTTTTGTAATTCAACACTCACAGGGATTAATTATTTAATAAACTGCAATATAGAATAAAAAAATGCCATTTTAAATTTTCTTTTATTATTTACAAGTGCCAGTAATTTTCGATTAAATTGCTTAACTGATGTATACCAAAATAACAGAAGACTCATGTAATTACACGGTTTGAGTTTTGTTAGTTATGGTTTGTTGTTATTACTTGGCGACGTAAACGCCCGACACTCACCGCTTCCTACTGCACCGAGTGTTGTACGTTCGAACTTTACACACGCGATCCGGAAAAAAATTGTTGAGTCTGGATGTTTTTTGTGTCCGTTGCATGAATATTTGCAATGTCCCTCGCAACTCAGAATATATGTATTTGTAGTGCAGGAGTTGTCTTTTAAATATTTTTTTATTTTATAAAATATTTTTCAGGGTACCGAGAGTGTTCGAGTAATGCCGCGGTCCCCTTTACGAAAAGATCTTACGACTCACCCATGTCTCCAAGGCAAGTTTTCGGCACTCCGTGATCAGTTGAACGAATTCGGCGGCTTCATTGTAGCGTTGTCGCGAGACAGGCATAAGGCGCAAGCTCATACATATCGAAACCCTTTCGATATACAAAGGAGAGACCTTTTGGATCAGGTGAGCAAGGGAACCTTACGGCTACTATTTAATATACTTTTATTGTTATCTTATAGGAAGAATACATTTTTGTAATACATACATTAGTACAACTAAATGAAATTACAATTTCCTTTTATTGTTACACAAACGCAAGAAATCGAAAAAGTTTGAAGGTTTCTTCTAGTACATAGACAGCAGCAAACACCGCGAGTTTTTTCGTTTTAGCTCACCACTTAGTACCATTGTTAGATGTTTTCGTTTTGTAGTTTAATAAAATTACTTGAAATCGATGCAGAATATACATCAATTTACTTCTTATGCTTTCTTAACTGGTTGCCAAAAGGAGATTCTGTTTAACATACAATAAAAACTTCTATATAGCATAATAATATTATAGTCTAATCAGGTTAGTTGGTATTTCTTGTCTTAGAATATGTACAAAAACTGCATGACAAGTGAATACATTGTATAATATAAGTAAGTATGATACTGCATTGAAATAAGTGGCCGTGACAAGTGAGGCCATTTGTCACTTTTGCAGTAGCAAGCCAGGTTGACAGCAGTGATCCTACAAAAATCACTTCAAAATAAAACAATACCAAAACTAAATTAAGTTAATCGCTTAGTCACATTCTTTATTTTCCTCTTTTGAACTATCTCTGCATATACACCAGAGCTAAATCATCGTTTAACAAAATAAGGTACGAATTAAATCTTCATCACATACCCTATTGCCTTAGATACAGTTTATCGTAAGTTATTCTCCATTTTTCAGTCATTTTTCATTTAATAAGTAAACAAGACTATCTTTCGTCTCATCCAAATTGGAATTGATACTCATATAATTCCTCGCTGAGTTCTCTATAGAATCACTCCATACTAAATATTTTGTCCAAGTGATCTAGAGGCAATCATCGTCATCACCGATAGCTTTTAATACTCCACTGGTGGACATAGGCCTATCCTTAATAGGAGATATTGGCTTATTATACCACTACGGAGGCAATAGAAACGCTAAATACCATAAATGATTTATTATTTCATGTTGTATTGTTTTAGCACCCTTTGACTATCAATTAATGGTATATCTGTTTCCTTAAATGGAGCATAATGTTTCATTAGTCATTTTTGATATATTTTTTTTTGGAAAAGTCATTATAGACTTTTTCCATTTTTTTTGTTGTTGTTTGCAGCATTATGTATTTGAAGGAATTATTCAGAATATTAGGGAGTAGCTTGTTTTTTTTGTCTCTGCTTTTAGTGCTGGAATTTCTAGACACGAGGTACCGCCAAAAGTGACGACCCGAATTTCCATCATGAGACTCCCTTCGCTGCTTTTCGCTGCGCTCGTTGTTACATCACTAGCTAAAATGAATTTGAAGGGTGGATAAAAAAAAGAAAAAAAAAATCATTCCAACTTTGTAGGCTTTTGCACAACAACTCTACTAAAGATAATCATATGATCAAATGCATAGTTTACTATTCTGTAAAGGACATAAATACGCAGACAGACAGAGAAACATTCATTTTTATATAAATAGATAACAAGTGTGCATTAACAGACAATTAAATTCTGACCATGACAGGTCAATGCTGTTATGATTTCTTTTCTATTATAAGCGCTATAAAACTCAGTAATATGGTGTACCTAATCTACCAGACCTAAAGAATTTTTTTTTTTTATTTATAGGATTAAAATGAAGGACATTTTGTAAATTTTACATTTGTGTCAGTCTCTTCAGTCATCAGTGTTCATATTATGAATATGTTTTTATTTTATATCATAGTGATTTTTAACAATTACGCATATTGTTACAGGCGGTGCGTATGCGCGCAAATTTTCTCCAACCGTCTCTTGCCCACACACGGTTGGTCGACGAGGACAGCGTGCATTCGATGGCTGTAGCACAAATGGGCAATTATCAGGAGTACTTAAAACGAATGACGCCTCTACTACGCGAGATAGAGTCCCAGCCGGTTAGGCAGCACATGTTCGGCAACCCGTTCAAGATAGACAAGGTCAGTTTTTCCTTAATTTAACTGTATACAGTTTCATGTTTAAAAGTATGCTTTACACGGATAGAAGTGTCAATACTGATTTTAGCTACCTTTGCAGCGAATGATGGTCGACGAAGCGGACTTAGACCCGGTGGGAGCGGTGCGGAGCGGCGGAGGGGGTGTAGGCGGCAAACGCGGGACGGAGGCGGCTCGTTCCGGGCCACCGAAACGCAAAGCCGGTCCTCTGCCGCACCACATCGTCGCCCGCCGGCCTTCCGAGCCTCCCGACTCTCCGCCGACTCCGCCCTCGTCTCCCGCACCCGCCCCCTCCCCGGCTGCCAGCCCGCTGTCCCCGCCGCCGGCGCCGCCCGCGCCCTTGGCCCCGCTGGCGCCCGTGTCGCCCGTCGTGTCTCGTCGCCCCGCTTCCCCGTTGTCACCTGCACCCACGGATCTACCGTCGGGACGACCGCCTGAGGTTTGTACGCCGTCTCTTATAGAACCAACCGTTCTCTATGCAGATAAGCTAATATATGTAAATAAATTACTAATGCTGTTTGATATTTACATGTCTATGTTTCATGGGTCATCTATTTCATAGATTTATCTGACCGAGTTATGCAAATCTAGAGATGTAAAAAATAAAATTGAAAAAATATTAATGTGAGAGTAGGTATGCTTTTTGAGTAAGTTTTTTTTCTGGCAACTAGATTTCTAAGAAGGAAAAATTACTGGCTTTAACAAAGAATGTTCGTTCTTGTTTGGAAATTGCAAATATCTACAAGCATGTATATTTTATAACAAAGAATGTATATTTTATAACTGTTTGCAATTGTATCATATAAGAGTGCAATTTGCCCTCGTCAAGTACTTAATAATTTTTAATGAAGGGTTCAAACAAGGGCGAGTTTCCAAAAAAGATCCAACATTCTTTGTTGGAAACCCGGTTTTCATAAAGAAAAATAATTCTGGTTTGGAAACTGATTTACAACCATTAATATTCAACGCGGCTAGTGTGATATATATTCATTAGATAAACTGAAATCGATGAAAAAGACAGGTCATAAAATATTTTATGTAAAAGTACAAACTAATTCTACACAATATTTTGGTGAAATCTGAAATGTTTACGATGTCGTGTATTTGTGTCACAGGAGCCGCCGAACGTGGAGAGCGTGGGCCCGGCGAGCCCCGCGCCGCCGCCGCCTTCGGCCCCCTCGTCCCTCTCGGCCCCCTCCGCCCCCTCGACCCCGCCGGCGCTGGCCCCGCCCAACCTGCCGCCCGTCGTCAAACCCTTCCTCAACGGAGGTCAGTCGCCATCCATTACTTCATTTACAGTTCGTTGCCACGGATTGCTTAGTCAGAGGTCGTAGTCACGCCGCTCTCTATCTATTTGTTCTTTATTATACAAAATAAATGCACATATCGTCGGTCTACATGAGATATCTTAGTAAAATTATAAATGCTATTGTGTATGCTATTTTGGTAAAGTAAAATTTTTGTGTAAAATAATTAAGTTCTTTGCCAACAAACCCCGAGTGAATAGAAGACGTACGTACGTACTTGAGAAATGTTAGAGATGCGTATATAATCAATCAAATCTCGATATTGATTTAAATATTAAAATATACTATTCTTATAAAACACTCACACTCCTGAGTGTTGTGCCTTCGATCCCAGTATGGGACAACACCTTGTCTAACCCTCAAATTGCTGTTCAGAGTCTGGGTGTTTTTTTTGTATCGTTTTCATGTATCTTTGTAAGTCACCCACAACAAAAGATGTGTTCCTAATGCGGACGTTGTCTTTTATAAAGAAGAAAAATTGCCTACTCAGGTATATCGAGTATGTTTACAAATTTGTATACTTGTGTATGTATAAGTTAACCTTTACATCTTTAATCACGAATGTTGATAGTACGTACGCTTGAATAAAATTTATGAATTTTAGTGATAGTATTTTATAAAATATTTTTTTTATACCGGACTGCTAAAAATTGAAATGTTTTTATTTGTCTTAAAAAGAAAACACTAAGAAAGGAACCAGCTCTAGTATTATATTGTCAAGCATTTCTTGACATATTTTTATGTTCACTTAAAGTTGAAGCGTTACCAATGGTATTGGTTGGGAGTAGCAGTCACGAATATAAAGATATAAAACATCCGTCACGATATCTTCAATAAATACTCTAAAAAACCCATGACTGTCTTGTTTCATCAGTAGCAGCAGTCTGTTAACTTCAAAGTGTATCAAGCTACGACTTAATAATAAGAATGATTTTATCTAACCATGGTTACATTACCTATTATTGGCTGTTAAGCATATATTAAAACCTATTGTTACATTAAATGATGTGCAGATGCTTACACGACAATGGGCAGCAAAATGTCACGGTCGCCGTCCCCGCCCGGTGATCTGACTCCCATCGCACACGACTCGCAGGAGTTGCAGATCAACGCCATACTGCAGGGGGTCGCTGCTGAGAATAATTCGAACGCACGAGGCAGGAAACGGAAACGAAAGGTATGACATAAACATTATATATCATTACAAAAGAGAACAAACAGTGCCTACAGAATTCATTGCTATCTGTCGTATGACGTAAAAATATCGTCTTCATTTTAATTTCACAAATAAATAGGAAAGATGATGTATCACAAGGTCTTTACTTCACTTTTAACTTACTACATACGGTTATTGCACCACTTTTAGGCGACATTTTTCCAAATCTGTAGTTTCAATAAAAATTAACTGCAGTACATTGTTGTCTATGTAAAATTCTATTTTTATTTTTTTTAAAGTTGTACCCACGATTACTATATGTGTACAAATTGAATGACCGCATTTAGCAAAACTCTTTTAGTAATACTGTTTTTTGTATCTAAGAAACATTAAATTTGCAACTATAGATTCACGTTGCATATGTGTTATTCCATTTCTTAATTATTTCTTTTTTGGCCGCCGTTAACCATCTGCTGAGACTTGGCTTTTAATATGGTTGATAGAAAGCTATTAATGGTAGCATCCGTTACGATCTATTGGTTTAACTGTTTATTCTTGTATCCTTGTTTTGTGTATTTTAAATTGAACTAAACTTTAAATTATGTGTGAAATAATCTTAAAACTATGAGAATATTTTTACTAAAAATAAATTATTGTTTAGAACGACAAACAACAGCTCCAATTGACCTTACCGCCACAACTCACGCGCAAGGAGATTGCTGAGATCAAAAAACACAATCTTGAAGTGCGACAAGAAGTGTACCGCGCGGTTCGACGACCTGGGAGAGGTAACACATGTTTCTTTTTATCTTTCATTATTTACAAACATTTTACGCACATGCTGTAGCCCAATAGATTGCTATTCAACTTTTATTCTTTGACGGCTTTCTTAGTCTAATTATGTAATGAGGAGATTATTTTACTAACGATTTTGACTTATTTTGACTTTGTCTTTTTGGCCTAAATTTACGATTCTTTTACAATAAGTGATGAGAGTATTTTTTTTCTATTATCGAAATATGTCAGGTGTGTAACCTTTAAGTGGGTTAGGTCGTATTCATTGTTAGTCTAAAATGAATATTTATTTTGTTTCGCCACCTTTAACGCTGCAGCTATATTATGCTAATGAATGTTCTACTAACTTTATGGATATTTTTTAAAAAAAATTCTTTATATAGGTACTGTAGCTATCTATTGATTTTGTCACATTTATACTAACTTCGTTTTACCTCGGTAATAATATTACTTGTCAGTTATCCACGAACTCGACAACGTAAAAAATAGGTATAAACATCACTAGGTTTTGTGTGTATTGTTTATTTGTGATGCTCTAGTGTTTACCTTTGTATTTTTTGTGCTGATTAAAAATGTCCGTATCGCGTACAAGGTCGTAATAGAGGCTCTAATTTATTTTATTGATCGATTATTTTTTTATCAGTCATTGCTCTCGAGAAACTTTTTATGGGACTTTCTGCGATTTTATCACATATTTTTTTATCGTTATCATTTATTTGCGATAAGAACACGACTTGCTGTAAGCTATCTTTAAACATTTGCTTTTTGTACTTGCTAAAGATGTTTGCTGAAAAAGAAAAGTTTTTAAATAGCAGAAAAATCTTTATTATGTGACAAATTTAACACTTGCATTCAGTTATTAAATAAAAACTTTTAAATCATATAAAGCACATACGTATACTGAATAAAATGCAGTTGTAGGTCCCTGCACAGATCATTGCAAACATATCTGTGCCAGTAACCAGCGTCTTTCTAATCATAAACACAGTAATATATACAATTGAAAGAAAAAAATAGTCTCAACATCAACTGATGTGATAAACTATTTAACACTGAATTTCAATTCATACAAACATTAAACTGTCTCAATTCGTGAAAAGCATTTGCCTTGGTCTAGAAATAACCGACCTCATTCGTGTAATTAATGTGAAGATTATTTATTTAGTGAAAAATAAATAAAAATAAGTGCTGTACATTATTTTCTTTGATGTTCATGCTAGTAGAAATTCTTCTTAGGCTTCATTTAAATGTTATTTACAAGTGAAATTTTATTTTTCAGATTTTACGAAACTGTTTGAATCTTTAAAACAATTACAAGGTAGTGTGGAAGTGAAAAAAGAGGTGATACGTGACGTTATAAACGAGTCGTTAAGGTTCAAGCGAAGGGCTCTGGCTAAGTTATTGGAAGACTTTTTAACGGGTTTAGAGAAAAATGGTAGCAGTGCCTCAATGACTATCAAGAGAAATAACTCGGTGTACAGTAACACTAACAACCACAGCTAGTGATGAGTGCGAGTTCGTGGACAGGTTAATGTGAATTCGTTTCAATAGTCACATTATGTTCAGCAGTTCGATGGAATCAGGAACGTATGACCAGTTTATACAGAGCTGTGGAAGCATGTGTTGTCATGATATTAATTTCTGTATATAATTTATTTGAACTTATCATCCAGTGTATGTGTTACTCTGCTAATTGTATTCCATGTTTTGTATTGATATTCCGCCTGATAATAGTAGTCATGTCGTCGGTAGGAAAATAACACGAGATGCAGTGTTTATGATCTCACAGTCTCGACAGTGTGTCACTTTGAGCTATTTAGTATTTGCAGTTAAATGTTAGAATTTTTTTTAGTGATTTATACGAATCTTATTACATTTTAAAACTAAACGAACGTTTTGTAATTATTCTTAAATCATTTCTCGTGTTTTTATTTTAATTTCCAAAGCATTTTCATGTTAACTCTTGCATTACAGCCATGTCTTGCTGACTTTAATGTATAAAAGTTGACTTATTGTTAGATCAAGGAACGGTGAACATGATCCTGGTCAAAACTGAATGTTTTCCTGTCACTTTGTGTCTTACAAGAAGTACTATATGGGTATATGAAGCAATATTAATTTTGAATTTGTTATCACAAATGTGTCTTATTCAAAGTGGCAGTAAAATGATGAGTTAATTGTAAATAAAGTTGTACATATTATTAGAATATTATAGTTATTACCAATGGATTGTAAGATTAGATGCTGTTATGCATCAGTCATTGGACTGTTAATGTGTGCGGGTAGACCGAACAGATATAGATGTTATATTAATAATAATAAATTATCCAGGTATTGCTCATATTATGAAGCGATGGATCCGATGAATTTAATAAAAACGTTTATATTGGAATTTATTGCGACTATTAACTCCAGTGAAATTTTAATATTTAACCAGCATTGTTGTCGCGATAGCAAAGTACGATATTGCACCGTTTTGTGCTCATTGTATTGTTGCTCGCGCAAATGAAATTATAGTTTATATTAGATGTTTTACCGGAAATTTAGCATCGTTGCATACAAATAAGAGAAAACTGTGATACTCAAAAATTTACACTATCGAATAAAATGGTGGACCCGCCGCATTACAATGAGTTCGGTCAATTGTAAAGTGTAATATATCATTTTATAAATAAATTATGATCCTTATTGGATTTTAATGTTGTATTTTATTAAGTGCTACTACACTTCAACTATAAGCACAACAAACTCAAAATAAAATACTAATTAACGAAAATCAACTGTGTACACAAAATGGTTGCTATCAATTTGTCTGCCCAAGCCAGTTTCGTTTGAGGTTGTGAAGCTTTTGAATATAAATACATACAAGTTTAAATCTCAGCAATTCCTTTTGATTAGAAAATTACGCCCACTATACAGTTATATGTTCCTTTTCTTTAATGCACACGTATCGATAACACCGAGTGCGATATCGTATTTAGTTACTTTTTTCGCGGCCTGTTGTATCAGATATTAAAATATCTGTACCGGCAGTGTTCAATTGTGGCTTGTAACCAAACGCCTATGCATGTTGATTTGTTTGTTAGACCTGTTATTAAATATTTATTTTCTATTGTCTAAAGTCATACGATTTCCGTCCTCCATAAGTGCTGGCCTGGGGGTGACAGGGGATGCCGTCTGTCACCCTTGTAGAAGAAGGCTGGGCTGGGAAATGGCCATCTACAAGCCGTAGGTTGCCCAAGGTACGTTGGTCTTCCACCAATTTCCTTACTAGGATACACCTGATTCCCCGGCTAATGGTACCCGAGACGGCTTGCGATTTTTAGTCGGTTCGAGTCCGACATAATTACCCGTGGGAATTATCACAAATAAATAAAAATGTCTAAAGTGTAATTTAACTAGACAGATAAGACCAATAGATGCTCCAGCAGTTGCTATTTTTCTTGGTTGCGCTTGTAGCTCTCTGGATTGTGTGAGACAGGGATAGGTAAACAACGTATACCAGTGTTGGATGGGCCGGGAGCCGACGTCACGGTGCCATCATTGTGATGACTGTTCTGACGATACGGCACTTCACTACAGGTGTTTTTAGGAAATAACTTGCGGGCGACGATTTTGGGGAATTAGACGTCCGAGCCAATACAGGTCCGAGCGGCTGCGCATTGTGTTCCGTATACGTTTTTAAAGAACCACGACCAAACGGTGACGGTCACAACGGCTGAAAGGACTCGTCTTGGGTGAGACTGGTCAATGGCTATCAGGGGTGACCAAAGAGTGTAATCGTGATTCTCGCTCTCCTGGCTATTGGTAAGTACATGAACACCGATGAAGGACATCCATGGAAATTCCATCCATTTAACAAAGAAAAAGGGCGTGTCTCAATGTTATCCAAAGGATATTTTCATAGCTATTAAATTAAAGTGCGCGCGACCACGTATTGTTGTGGCAATACTAAATCAGTAAATAAATAACCTCCGAGGAGTTTGTCATATAATAAATATGTTTTATTCCAACTTATGTTTTCGCTTACATAAATTCAAAAGCAGATCATTAAAAGAAAAGTAACGAACACAAGGCATTTAAGACTAGGAAAATCACATTGATATTTTACAACACGTAGGCAATAAAGAATATTAGTATATCAGTTTTCTAAAGAAATAGTAGTTTTTATTTGTCTTGTTCGTCTTTTAAGTGGTTCAGCTAGGAAAAAAGGCTCCTTAGCTCATGTTTTTGTTACCTAGTATACGTACAAAATGTCCATAAGTATATTATCTACGTTCGGTGTACATTATTTCAAAATATAATTGGTAAGAACATATTTAGGTGGATCTGCGACAGCATGATACAGAAAGAAATACGACGTAATTTAAATATGAAACAATAATTAAACCTTAAATATAGTCAATATTTTCTTAGACTTGAGATATAGCAGTCTTATTTTTAGTTAGAATCCCTGTAATATCAATTTAATTGTAAAAAATTTAGTGTAATTGTTTCGCTAGGACAAAGTTTAGTTCTAGCGCTTTTTGTGATGGCCAAATCTGAGGGTAAAATTCCCAGTTTTTTGCACGCTTTTATTAGCTTCACCTGTGTATGTTTGTACGGAATTGACTTTAGTAAGCGTGTTTTTTTATTTTTTGAAACAATATTAATTATTTAATTTTATCTCACCGAGGGACTAGAGTCGACATTTCTGTGTGTGTCCTTTTCTTCTAACGTTTTTGTATTATGACTGGTTTCTTATTCTTCTTTATCATAACTATAGTCTAAGATCAACTATAGTTTTCAAGACGAAATGACTTTGAGAAGGCGTAATTCACAATCTTAACAACCTTTTCCGTAAAACTCATGTAATTATGAATCTATTTTATTTCATCACAAAATACCATTCTTATAATTGAATTTAAATGTAAATCTTTAAAACATCAAAAAGAACAATACATACAAAATATGTTTTTTTAGAAGTAATTTCGGTCCTGTAGCTAGGTTCTTTACTAGTGTTGTGACTTTTGAAATTCACTTTTATACCAATAATCGAACTTTTAATTATTCACCTTTTCAATTAAAACATTTTTTAAGTAGATATTTCATAAACATACATTTCAACTGACATCCAACTGTCGATGTATAATAAAAATAAATTATTTCCCTTAGTAACTATAGAGTTTTAAGAGAGAATTCGCTTTGTTTATTTTAACAACATATAGGTAATATCACTAAATCACACATGTTGGTATGTTATTATATTTTGTTATAGAAAAAATGTCACTAATTAATTACGTCGTTTGTCCTCGAATATTACAGTCTTCCGGTTATTGACTCAAAAGCTATAAGGGTTTATAGGTGATCGGTCTGGTGTCAGTCTTCTTAGCTTAGCTACGCTTCAACACAACTTTCTTAGCATCAAATGCAAATATCTGAGCAATCTGGTTTGGTCGTAGAAAATTGCAATATCTGGTTTGGCAAACATAATAGTTACGTTTGCCCATTTCAATCAATTTCAAAAAGCAGATTCAAATTATATTGCTATATGATATGAATCTACTTTTCGGACAAATAATTTGCTTCAAAATTAACGTCTAAATTGAACAATAGAATAAAAAAAACCGAATTAAAATTATAATTTTTATTAATTTTATATAAGAACGATAACACTTATTTAAGTTCAATATTCACTATCAAACAAAATTATGTATTAGGTTGCGCAACGGTGATATGTAGAACAATGCAATTTAATTTATATTTCACCGTAATCAGTTACTTGAATCAATTTGCTTACCCATAGCTCTTCGTAACAAAACTCCTATATATCGTAATTAAGTTCGGCTCGTTGAAGGATAATTATATTTTATGAAGAGATGACTTTGTAAATTGAAGACGACCGAATAGGCTGCAACAACAAAGATAATGTAACGCAAAATTGGATGCGCTGAGTCCATCCTAGCTAACGATCGACGACGCGAAGAGAATCCGCAACCATTCTCTCGCTACCCGCAATGATAAAAGGGACAAAATTTACTAAAGATTGTTATCTACTGCGGACATCCTTTTATGTTGCGCAGTTTCATGGGATTGAAGGTAGTCCCAGGAAGCTCTTGTATGTTATAACATATACAAGGACATATTAAGAAAAATATTTACTTATAATATATATCGAGGATTTGCATCTTGTGTAAAAAAAAAGATTTTTCACATTTTCTATATTTCTTCATTACGCTACATAAATAACATGCTGTTTGTTTTCGTATTTTAGACTGCTACTATCCATTAACAGAGTGCCTTCTACGAATTAATATAAAATTAAATGCTATATCGATAATTTTAGAGCGGAAAAGCTAGACCACTTTCAACAAAAGTAGAAAGAACCTAAATTCATATGGAATCTGGAAATTAAATACCTATACCATTACTCACTTTGCTCACTGATCTCGAAATTTAATAAACGGCTAATTTGTACCTAAGTAGCAATGTCACTGCGAGTTTTTGAGGGAATTACTTACCAGACGTTCAAGTATCCATAACAAAAAAAACTAAAGCATAAAAGGAACAAAATTGGCGTTTTGATTTGAAAGTCGGAACAAAGATACCGAAGCTTATTGCTTTAAGTTTTTGATTTAAACTGCTTAATAGTTATTTGATGCCACAATTTTGTAAACAATAGATCATTAGTTGAAACCAAGTAGGTAGAAACCACACTGAATATAAAATTGTATTATTATGTGCTAATTAAACCATATTAAACCATTTGGTGCGTCCTAACCAGATGAGTCTTCTACTTAGCTTTGGAATCTCAGAAATTGTCATAGCAATTTATATCGGTTTATTAAGTACAATAAATACTTATACGCGTTGTAAGAGACATAAGCGGTCTTATTTAATGAAGTTGTTAAACAAATTATGAGCCTTATATGTAAAGCCGTAGCAATCAGTATAAAAAGTTTATGAGTGTCATTAACACTTGATACGCGTATATCATATCGTACCAGTATAACTTAGGGCTGCCTGCTTTTTTAAGAAAAATAAACAGCTTTTATTATTGATGGCAACATTTAAGGGTACTTTTCACACACTAATAACAGAAAGAGCTACATGGATCTCTTGTTTTTTTAGTAAAAAACTCACTCACCATGGAGTATTTGTTTAGAATAAAAAAGCTTTCAGCCATTTTCCATATCGCTTAAGGGTTAGCCGTTGCCGATGCCTATAAACTGTTACAAAAAGGTTGGGTGGATAAGGTACCTATTTTTTTTTAAACTAAGAACTTTAACAATTCTTTATTAGGTGTCTGATTTTTTTAACTGACGCAGTTTTAAAAAAGTTGTGAAGGAGGTTCTTAATTTTACTGTATGTTTTAGTGATATTTGTTCCTAGTATTGTGAATAGATTTCTCTCGGATATATCAGCACTACTTTCGGCTAGAAAAAAAAAATACTTTGATAAATTTATCAATAGGTATATTTTGTAAAAAGTGGACTGAAAGTATGGGAAAAGGATAGGTACCTTGTTTATTTATCTATTAAATTAGGATCTCTAACAAAAGATACATACATACAGTCATACACAGTAATTGATTGAAGGGGTATCATGCCGGGGTACTCCTTCACTTACAGAAGACTACAGCAAACAAAAAGAAATAACACCGACTAAGCTAGCAAACCTACGAGAATCTTTCTTGAAGAAATTTTATTTCAAGAAAAGTGAAAAACATATTTGGAAAATACCAAAAAAAGTCATCAAATCAGTAACAAATTAAACTTACCAAAACTTAGAATTTTTGTCAGAATTTAAAAGAAAATAATAACAATAAAATTCTAACTGCTGCTAGTGCTGCTGGTTAATAATAATTAGTTAGCAACACTAGAAACAGTTGGAAATTCCTAAACATATTTTTAAAATACATATTTTTTTATAAATACATTATCATAGACTAACGGAAATCAACCAAAAGAAATTGAACATGTATAAAATAGATAATTGGAATAAAAGAGAGAAAATTAGAATAGAAATGAGTTTTTCAATAAAATATTTGTTACGGGAAACATGACGTTAAGCATCATATCAAAACAATGTTTTTACAAGAGAAATTCCAACAAAAATATTAACAAGAGCTAGATCCAGAGGACTTGACTCTCTGCTCCGCCTTACCATCCCCGGATGCAACAACGGAAGTTCCTGCTGTTTCATCAAGCGACGCGTTTTTCTCTCCGCCGACGTCGCCAACACCTGTACGTCGAAAGGGGAGAAGCCGGCCGCCGACCGATTGGGGATTCCGAGGACCTCGAACAGGGTCCCCGCTACTGGTCCTGATCGACCGCATGAAATGGATACATTCCATAAATGAGAATGTCAAGCAGGTATAATTTCGGGCTACAGTGTTAAAAACGAATCTTATTACGTTCGACTAGCCAGTCTGTTTCAGGAGCTTGAACCAGCCGTTAACGTATCGGCACAACGATTGTCAGATCCAGTATAAGCTATACAGCGCTGTCACTTCTTGGATGACATAGTATTTGAGAGGATACGTTCTGATATACGGAAAGATTTAACTGTCCCTTTTTCGTCGTACATTAGGTAACCAACAAGTACATCTCAGTTGGCATCATAGAATGTTGATGAACTAGTAGAAAGTGAAGTTATGCGCTTAAGTACACAATACAACGATAATATGAGGAACGCTTTAGAGGATGCAGTTTAGAAATACCGATGTGTAAATTATAATATGTAATAGACCCCGATTATCCTGTTTGCCCATTCATAAACGTAATTTAGCATTTGTGAGTGCCCTAGATTCATTATTGCCGAGTACTTATCATAATAGTAAAGATATTAGTGATACACATTCTATTCTACACTGTACGGTTATTACAGTTTGTCGAGTTGCTGGTGTTAAATTTGTTGAACGTATCAGTACTCCTCGACCCAAGAATACATTATTAGCTTGGCAGTATAAAACTGAAAGTCGTATTGCTGTGACCAGGACTCTCATCGGTAAATTAATTAGCTTTCAATGTGGTAATACGCTGCCAAGAGTCATGCGCTTTGTGAAACTGACATTCTTAGGAACTCAGTCACTAGTCCTTAACAGTACATATCATGTGTCACAGAGCACATAGACTTCCTAAAGTAGAAAGTTTCTGCTTTGGCGAATAGGATAGAACGGTATAGAAAACAAATAGATCGGTATGATCAGAACGTTTGTTCTAAAGAAATCAAAAGTGAGTATATCAGAAATTGGAGAAATCGAGTCCATGTGTGAGTGATGAGCATTTTCCAAATGAAAATACCACAAACACACTTTGGTATAACATTTGGTCAGTGCCTGTCGCTCATACACAAGTTGAGTGGTTTTGGAATATCAGACGCTCGTGTGAATCTATAACACCTGTGCAACCCATTACCATTGACAAATATTATATGATTTGTGCAGTCCGTTCGTTACCGAATTGGTAATCACGTGATCCACACGGACTGCGCAAATTTTGCCTTAAGTGGTACCGAAGGTCACATGCTCGTTTGGCATGTCAATTCCATGTAGCATTAAATTCAGGTTTATTACCACAATTTCTAACCACTGGCATAATCCCACTTACTAGGTAAATCTGGTAGTGCCATGGATTCTAAAAAAAAATATTTCTATCACTTGTTTACCATCTCTGTATACACTTCTAACATCTATTCTGGGATTCAAAATCACTAAACACATCGATAACAATTTGATATTTTCAGTTTCTTAGAAAGGATATAGAAGTGGAATCCGTCCAACTAAAGAGCTTTTTATCATAAACATGATCGATAGCCAACAGGTATGTACGTCGTAATCGTGAGAGTTTGGCGGCATGTTGGACAGATTATAAAAAGGCTTCCGATTCGGTTCCAAATACATGGCTTTTGAAGGTGCTAGAGTTGTATATAATTGATACAATACTGCACTTTCTTGAAGACATGTATAGGTCAATGAAGAACAACGCTTCGCTATCCAGGATGCAGGTAATCTGCGATAAACGATGTACTAATAAAGATCGAGTGAGATATCTGTGTTCCCTGTCTGAGTTCTCTATGGTTGTATTCGGCTTTGAACCCTTTCAGCACTCTATTAAGAGGGTTCAGGGTTAGGCTACAGGTTGCAGAAAGATATATCTCAAAGTTATATCTCACCTTTTATATGGATGAGTTGAAACTACCAGCCCCCTCTATATTACAAGTGACAGCGTAACTAAAGGCCACTGGAAACGTAATTCTATCAAGATGAAATTTGATATGGACAAGTGTGCAGTCATGTGTATAAAGAAGGGCGTGATTGTAAAATCTGAAGGCATAAAGCTTTCAAATTCAACAAAATTCCGATTACTGTCTGTCACTCAAACTTACAAGTATTAAAATTTTTCACAGTCTTTAAAACCAGAATTTAAAATGAAATAAACGTTGCAGGAATGCTTCTTTGACTGCCTGAAAAAAAAAACAATTTTTTCAAAAGGTTTTTTATTACAAACTTTAGATTTGCTGCACTTGTGAGAGCTCATATGCGGGTCATAAATTAGAAATGAGTGTTTGCGTTACTCTATGTGTTGAATAAACAGTTGTCTGATCAAAAGCACATTAGCCTTATCATACAGTTTAAAGTTAGTAAAGGGTAAAAAAATGGAAGATTATAGGCAATTTTCTGCACTGCACGCTGCACCCTTTCCAATTTCAATTTATGAATCTTGCCGACCCCTTCCTATAAAAAAATACAGTACGACAATACCTATTGACAAAGAGAAATCATTTTTATGATATTTACATTAGCTGTTTGTCGTAAATTTTTAAAGATGTATAATAGCTTTCTGATTCTGTTAGAGAAAAGTTGTGTTCTAGATGTCAAGTATTTATTTATAGTGACATCGAGATATTTTATGCCGTCTACTCTCTGTAATTTTGGACATAAGCATGGTATGTTATAGATGCATGAATGGGCTGTTATGTAGTGTGTATAGTTGTGACTGAAGTTAGTATGATTTGGTTGAAACTAATGTATTTCGTCTTGTCGGTGATCAGTATTAGTCGATGTTGTCCTAGCCAGGTAGAAACTACTGTGAAGCCGTTCTGAGCATGTTGATAGACTTCCTCCCAAATAACAGGTGAGCTGTATCATCTGCAAAGTTAAATATTTTCCTTTTTTCTAAATTCATTTGACTAAGGCAGTTAATAAAAATTTAGGATAAGAGTTGAACCAAAGATATTTCCCTGTGGTACTCCGATGGTAACTCCACAAACCTCACTTATACAATTCTTTAGTTTTATAGACAGGATAAAATTTTGAAGCCAGCTTTCAAAAATTTTGAGCCGTGTGCCGCTAATTCCTAGGTTATCCGAGGTTCCTATGGAAACCGTGTCAAATATCTTGGCAGTATCCAAAAGTATACCTAGAACTTTCTTTTTATTATCAAGCTTGGAAACAATGGTGTTGTTGAATGAAAATGTGCGTCTCCACCAGTAATTGCGTTGTAAAGGGTAAAGGTTATATTTAAAATATAACTAACGAGATTATAATAACATATATTTCGATTCACACCCAGTTTTACATGCCAAATCGTTGTTTCACATCTCGAGTTGTACACACCAATCTGCGAATCGTATAACGCAACAATATGATATGCTCTGTAGCTAGTTTTATTGTCAGGTATCTGGATGGACGACACTGACGAACCGATGCAACAGCATGGTGGAAACAAGAAGATACACTATCTTTGCGTCGTTGTTCAATCTTTTTCCTTTTAATATCTCTTTAAATTTAATTTTTCATGTAACACAGATAATTTTGAAATAATCCTTATATACAGGGTTGTAAACTTGTTATTACATAAAATATCGGCTTGATGTTATAGTTACGATATTTAAGAGGTGCACAGTACCGCATTAATAGCTAGGGTTGCCTGCGAACCCTATTATTTATCGTGAACATCAGATTTATTTACATTTCTATCCCCTATCTAAACTACGTATACCATCGCCATTTGTCGACTTAATGCGATATTAACCATATAGAATGGGATTATTGAATTTATTTTGATTAAACTCGTGTATCTTTTACTCTATTATTTTTAAAATAAGAGATATTAAACATAAGTTATATGAAAGCTTGATGCTAAGTATTTTAATGTTAATTTATATAACTGTCAGTTTTCAAGTCGTTTTCAAATACGTAATTATCGGCAGTGTAAGAAATTCCTATCTGAATATGTTTAAATGGTATAATAGAAAAAACCGCAGTGCGTCTCTTTATTTTTAATCTATTTCTCAGAGCCATTGAACGGATGTGAATCCTCTTGTTGATGTCTAAATGTTAAAGGTTTAATAAATGAATAAAATAACTTTTTTGTGGTGTGACTTGGATGTGTGTTATCTGAAAATAAAAGCATAGATGTAGTTAAAAAAACTCGATATATTCAGACAGACAAATAATGATAAAAGTCAACCTTATACTAGTGATAGGTTTTTATTGGGAAAAAAAGGTTTTTATAGTAAAGTAATTAGTAAGTAATTGAATACCTCTGTCCGTGGTTCGAGGTGAGAGTGCGTAGGATTCCATCGTTTCGTTTTCTGTGAATCACTTTCCCGTCCCGCAGCAGGCTTACCATGCACCAAAAAGCGCCAAACGAGCGCCTACATGCGAAATGATACAAGCCTCCCCAAGCAGGTTAGGAGTCGGAGTCAATCCGCTGCCCTTGTATAAGCAGGCTTGAATTGGCGATGCATATGTCTCTCTTACCTGGAGGGATAGTTGGGGTCCCTGAACTCCACGGTGTAATCATCTGTTTTTTAGGTGACCTTAGTCTAAAGAAACAATCGGTGGTTATTTAGTAGGTATCTCGAATATTATGCAATAGACCCGTATGTGAGGGAAAACTGAGTGGTATTTGTCGGTTTGATTTTGACATAATAGCACTACCTACAGCTCTGATAGAGTGACTCGAGATGTAGCTGATAATAACCCACGCGGTTTCCGTACTAGGAGTACCAATATTCATCGTTCTGTATTTTTAGGCGTTACATGTATTTTTTTTTACAGCAATCTACCAAAGTGACTCTATTCTGCCTGATGGAAAGCATGAATAGAATTCAAGAGCGGTGGTCACCGTACTCACTGCGAATGAAGACAGTGCAGTATGGCGACCCACGCTATGGCCGCCTAGTGAGATGCTTTTTCACGCCCCGCTTAAAGGATCCGAGCTCGTAGTATATATAGTATCGATCTTATTCATGTATGAACGTAACTATGCTAAATAGGTTATAAAATTCACAGCACAAGCTTAGCTCCATGTACAAATAATTTGTAATAATATCCCAGGATTATTATTAATCCTTGTTTATTCACAAGAAATTGGTAATTAATTGGTGGAAACCTTATTCGAACAATTACATGAATTGCCCATATTGTTTATAGACGAGATGCTGTACACAGTGATGGATTTACATATTTGCCGCCAGTAGGTTATTTAATTTTTGCCGCCCCTACTAACCTCTAAATAAAAATGAAAATTTAATAAATTATTTTGTAAAATCTCCGACTCAAATCGCCTATCACGATGCGACGATGCTTATATTATAAACTTTTACTAATCCAGTACTTAAATGTAACAATTCTTTTTAATTCATTTTATAAATTTTGAATGTCGGCAATATTTTAATTTTTAATGAATGTGATTTGTATGTGAACGGCATGATTACTTACATTGGCTCACATCCCATTTACTCGGTTACAACTCATGACTTAGGGAAGTTTACACAAGAAATAGTTTTGAGTATATTTATTTCTATGTTAAAAAAACTTAACCACTAGAAATTTATGAGGTGCTTTAAAGTATGCTTTAAAACTGTGCTTACACAGTTGAACACAGTTTACGCAAATTATGTACATTCGAATAATGTTGTTAAATAACCAGTTTGTACCATGACCACAATCTTGATAGAGATGGAGAGAATCCTCACTCTGATTGCAATCACGAAGTCATGTCTGCTTCATCCATGTTGTATATTCTGCTAGCTTGTAAAGCATTGTGTCTACGCTCCGGACATCACAGTAATGGATGGCACCCAAGCGTTGGCTCCTTACGGATCGGACACAGATACTCTTCGAAGCATCCCTATGTTAATACGAGTATATATTTAATTATTTTCACACACTGATGAGTAGGCGTCATTATCATGTCTGAATAAAAATAAATTAGACTTGCAGATCATGAGAATATTTCCTTTTAATTTCTTACATATTCATTTTTGCCGCCCGCTTTGAAAATACCGCTCTAATGTGGTACACACCCGTACTTTAGCATTTTCGAGTTTAAAGCGTACAGTATTTAAGTAGTGCGCATATTAAACGTATTTAATAACATATACGAAATGTGTAGGTGAGCCACGAATTAGTAAACATTTGACAAAATCGTATAAAAAAAACGATTGGATATATTATCAAAAAATATTTATTTACAAGTCAGCTAAGCTGCAGCTTATCTCAAGCTTATCTTGTTAGACTAGATCGATCTATCCTACTAGACAAGAAGGTTTCAATAACGATAATTATTACGAGTACGACAATAGGAGGCTATGTGGTGGTAGTAAAATTTTCAAGAATGAATACTAAAGAATTAGTTGGATTGTTTTTTTTTTAAATTAATTCATCTAAATGACCACCGTTTCAACGTTTGCACTCTTCTAAGCGAGCACCGAAATTTTCGAATAATCGTCGGCAAAGTGACTGCAAGATCGCCGACATCTCTTCGCTGATTTTTTCTATTAGTTGACGTAGTGTATTTGGTTTGTTGATGTAGACATGATTCTTCAAATAACCTCATAAAAAGAAATCTGCTGGGGATAGATCTGGATTTCTGGGTGGCCATTGACCACATTGGTTGAAATCATATGTTACCATTGTAGCCATAAATTCCAGTTCCAAGAACACCCGTAACATGTTTGCGCGCGATGCTAGATTCAAATGTTAATGAATTCTTGGCCCACTCTATATAATTAACAAACAAGTCGAAACTGCAAATTGAAATATGGAACGCTGTTGGAGTATTAAAAAATCATATTTTGAAAAGTATTTAGCACATAAGGTTTAGCATCTTTTTATATACAGACGATGAATTATTCGGTACTTTCCATAGCAAGCCAGTATTGTAATTCTTGTTAAGCCATTTTTCCGTGTATATTTCTGTGGGCGAAAAAAAATTAGCCAAATTTGCTGCCCCCTAAAATTTACCGACCCATGCTCCAGCTTACTCAACTTATTAGTAAATTAGTTAGTGGCTATACCATAGGTATAGCAGTTAGTTTCACAGCGCTCGAAATTAAAATACATATTTTTGTCATACTCGCCACTTTCATAGAATACGCACGATAATACTGAATGGAATAAAAGAAAAATGTACAGTAAATTAGAGGACCATACCTACATTTTAATAAAGAATGTTGCGATAGATCGCGGCCATCCCGTGTTAGAATTATGAGTGTCGTGTTGTGCCGTACGCTTTACCGACTGAACAACCCTCACCCTCTCTTATCATATTTATGGGAAAATGTTCAGAAAAATTCTCTTGTCATTTATACTAGCGCCTACGAGATTTTCGTTATTTGGACTTATATAGAGCTGTTAATATTATTTTTTATTTTATTTGGAACCCTTCAAAGTGACTCCGCCCTGCCTGATGGAAAGCATGAATAGAATCCAAGAGCTGTGGCCATAATACTCCTTGTTAATGTACACAGTGCAGTATGGTGACTCGCACTAAAGGGCGAGATCGTAGCGGGAGGGAAACACGTGCGCTAGTAGTGAGTGAGAACCGAACCATTGAGTTCGAGAGCGTATATTTTCGACTCTAAAACAGTCGCTGCCAAGGTAAGTACGTGTTTTCCTGTAGAGAAAGGTAGAAAGTGAGACCAGTCGGAAGATTTCGTCAGAACACTCCATCATAAAGGTAATAGAGGACTACCCTAGAAGTGAGATCTTTTCGCAACTGCAGAGGCCTAAAGTAGTCTATGGTTTCAATACTGCTAATAATGTGTACTGCTTGCTGCTACAACTAAACAAAAGCATCAGGCAAGCATTGGAGCGAATCTGTGTTTTCCTGCACATCGAGTGACCGAAGGTCCGCACGGATATCACTCTGTCGGATACGGATATCCCGCGTCGTGGAGTTACAGATCGAAATAATGGTGGGCGGGTGCACATCACGGTCGTCGTTTCGGGAGTTAACCGCCAAGAGATCAACAAGCAGTTTCGCTTGTTGTTGTAGCTGATGGGCAAGTCATCCGTCGGGATATTTTAGCAGTGGTAGCGAAGTCTGGCAGTAGTTGGACTGCACGACTTTAACCAATCGCCAGAACTTTCAACTAAGTAGGGGATCTATGCGACAAGATCTTGTCAAAGCCGCGCAACGCGCCAGGAATCCGCTATAATATAAGCCCTCTTTTATTTATTTTACGCTGCAACGTGGCTCTGGTCGCTGGCGTAAAATCTGAATTTTGTATAATAATGTAAACTGTTCTCTTGATTTGTACTGTTGAATAGGTTTTCAAAAATAGTAAAGCACTTTCCAGAAAAGAATACACTCAAACCTAAAACCCTTTGTTGCAAACATTTTATCATACTAAACTTGTAACAAATCTTTCTTACAGCATCTCCTGCTAGCTCGAGTATATCACCGTCTCGAGTGTATTAACACACCCACAATTTATGTTTCATGGGAGTCACCTATGAAGATTTTATGGCATTTATTAACTACGCTAACGAAAATACCAATAAAGGTTTTCCATTTTTTGAACGTGTAACTTAATAACAGTACGTAAAAAATGTTGTTAGCGCTGATATTGCTGCATGTGCCAATTTAAAAGGCTAATAAAGAACGCCGTGTTGACTGGCTATGTGATTGTCTGTTTATGTATTGTTGTTTAATTATCTACCTACATATTATATCCAGTACAAGTATAGTAATTAATTACAAAAAAATATTACTTTTTTAAAGAAGTCGGTTGAAACTCAATATACCGTGTAATAAGTGAACATGAAAACATGTCCTGACTATGTATAAAACTGACATACACGTAAGTACGTCAGTTTTATACATAGTCAGGTCATAAAACGTAAGATTTCGTTTTTAAAATTTTATATGTTACTTGCTGACCCGACGAACTTCGTACCGCTTTCGAATAAGTAAATTTTATGCTTAGTTGTTAGCTGAGTCATATTAACTTTTTTTACATTAAAGTAAAAAAAAAATAAAGAGAAATAAATGCACAGAAAACAACTTCACATTAGCATTTTTTTATTTTCTTATTATTTTTTATTCTTCTGTTTTATTTATTACCCCATTCTCTTATCTTTTGTTTTCTATGTAATGTGTCGTTTTCTAACTACAAATTTCACAAATATTAAAGTTTTGGGATATGATAATTATGGATGCTCTAATCCATAATTATCATGTTCCAAAACTTTTTGATTTCCCAAAACAGTCGCTGCTTTGAGTGCGAATCTAGTATTATTTTTTATTACAATATTCACAAAAATTAAAGTTTTTCAAAGCTAGTCACGGCATTTATGCCCGAGTAAATGTAATTAATTAATATACTTAAATATTAGTTAATGTTAAAGTTCGTCTTATTTAAATAGAAATGCAAAAATATTGAATCAAAAGCAGTAAGTATTTTAAAAATATTTAAATATTTTACTCTGAGACGCATGCGCATAGTACTCTCGCGTTCATTCTCTTGACTGAATAGCTTTTGTATTTAGGGGCTGTTTGATAACACAATTTGAATAACTAATGAAATTTGTAATTGGTACCTTAATGACATATTTAAAAATCAAACACGTAGAAATAAGTAATGTTTATCTCTTTTTGTGGAGCTTTTAAGCGTTTGGCAAAAGTTTTGACCCATAGAAAGTGTCGGACACTTATAATACTACTTTAAATATTTTACAAAACATGTATAAAAATCAACTATATAAATTTAAGTTAAGGTAACTAAAAATAATAATTTTTGTAGTTAACCCAGGGGTCACGATCGAGGGGTGCTGAGCTGAAACCTCCACGTGGAGTGTCAGCGACTTCGAGGTTTTCCTTAACAACTAGGTAATCTCGATGTGGCGGCTAACGTCTGGGCACGTCCTAGTGCTGGGGGACTGGAAGAGTCAACGCAAAATCCGTTGTGTGGGGTTCCCCCAGAACGGACGCCTAGGTGAGGCCGTAGAGGAGTGGGCGGCCTCGGTGGCCCTCTGTTTATTAAACAGAGGCTCCACCTACACGTGCGTGCGTCAGCAGGGGGGGGGATCGATAGTGGACCTTTCCTTCCCCCACCTTTCCCTCGCCGCACGGGTAATGAACTGGCGTGTCCTGAAAGAGGTTGAGACGCTCTCGGATCACCTCTACATCGATTTGTGCTCTCCCGGATCCAGGATCCTAGTAAGGGTCACGCGGCGCGGCGTTCTTCTCACTTTCCGCGGTGGGCTGTAGCCAAACTAAATACGGACCTACTAGAGGAGGCGGCCATCATTTACTCTTGGCTGTCTCCGCAGGCCCCAGCCGAGGAGGTTGATATGGGGGCTGGTCGCTTCTGCGATGCGATTACGCAGATCTGCGATGCGGCCATGCCCCGCACCCGAGGTTGTCGGCCTCCACGGAAGGAGGCTTATTGGTGGTACCAGGAGTTGGCGGACCTTCGCGCGGTCTGTACACGCGCCCGGAGGTCCTACACCCGTAGTCGGCGGCGACACTGCGAAGAAGGCGAGGAGGACCAGCTTCATGAGGAGTACCGAGAGACGCCGAAAACTCTGAAGCTGGCTATCAACCGCACCAAAGAAATTAAGGGAAAGGAGATACTGGAGGGCTTTGATCGTGACCCCTGGGGTCACTCTTATCGTGCGGTGCGACAAAAGCTCCGCACGTCGCCCCCCCCCCCCCTTGCAGAGACACTCCAGTCCAACTTCCTGCGGGAAGTGGTCGAGGGCTTTTGCCCACGGCGGGTGGAGCACACACCCCCGTCGATGGCCTTCACGGTCGGAGACGACGGGGCGAACGAGGACAGTGTTCCGCCCGTCAGGGAATCGGAGGTAGGGGCTATTGTTCTACAGATCCGCTCTAAGAACACCGCCCCCGGGCCAGACGGGATACCTGGATACCTGCCCGAGTGCTGGCCCGAGCCCTCGAACACATGTTGGCCCGCCTCAGGGAGATGTTACTGTCAGGGAGGGGACGCTAGCTTGTCGTCTGAACGCTTCCCTGAGTGTTGGAAAAGCGGAAAGCTGGTCCTGTTAAGAAGGCCGGCTGATTCGGTAGCGGCCCATTGTGTTGCTGGACGAGGCGGGTAAACTGTTTGAGGGGATATTCTCTGCCCGCATCGTCCGGCACCTCTGCGAGCTGGGCCCCGATCTGTCGGACGCCAAATTCGGTTTTCGAGTGGGGCGTTCGACTGTTGATGCTGTGTTGCGCCTGAGGGCCGTTACCGAAGAGGCGGTGAGCTATGGCGGCGTGCTGTTGGCGGTGTCGTTAGACATCGCCAATACATTTAATAGTCTGCCATTTAGCTGTATCAGGGAAGCGCTCCACTACCACAGGGTGCCAGAGTACCTGAGGTGACTTGTGGCAGACTATCTTGAGGAGTGTACCGTCATGTACGAGGACCGAGATGGTATTCTGAGGCGGCGGCCCATGTCGTGCGGTGTTCCACAGGGATCTGGCCTTGGACCACTCCTGTGGAATATGGGATACGACTAGGCCCTTCGAGGTCGTCTTCCCCCGGGGCTGGGCGTAATTTGTTACGCAGATGACACATTGATCACAGCCTGAGGGATGAATTTTCAAGAGGCAGCGCGCCTGGACACCACGGGTGTCTCTCTGGTGGTCGGGCATATTGAGGCGCTGGGTTTGCGGGTGGCCCTGGACAAGACAGAGACCCTTTTATTACATGGGCCCCGTCGTGGTCTACCCTCCGGCGCCTTCATCATAGTCAATTCGGTCCTCATACCGGTTCAGGTCCAGATGAAGTATCTGGGCTTGATCCTTGACGGCAGGTGGCTCTTCGACGAGCATTTTCGACAGCTTACTCCAAAGCTGGTCGGCGCTGCTTCTGCCTTTGGGCGACTTTTGCCCAATTTGGGTGGAGCCAGTGTCACGACGAGACGGCTATACACGGGGGCTATCCGGTCAATGACCCTGTATGGTGCACCGGTGTGGGCGGCGGCTCTGACCGCCCAGAATAGAGCTTGCCTCTGGTGCCCCCATAGGATATTGGCGGTTAGAACCATACGTGGTTACCTTACCGTATCGACGGAGGCGGCGTGCGCCTTGGCCGCAACTCCCCCGTGGGATTTACAAGCGGAAGTGCTCGCCGAAGTTTATCGCCGAACGGCTGACTTCCGGGCGGGAAGCGGCATACGGACCCCGCCCGAAGAGATACGCGAGTGGCGTGAGGCCGCTCGTCGAGTCACATGGATCGTTGGTCCCGGATCGTCCCGGATGAGGCTCCACGTGCTGGCTTTGCCGTCGTGGAGGCTCTCCTGCCGGTCATCGCCGAATGGGTAGGGTGACAGCACGGGACCCTTTCTCTCCGACTGACGCAGATTCTTACCGGGCACGGTTGCTTCGGAAAGTTTCTGCACTCGGTCGCCAGGAGGAAATTGAGTCCCGCCTGTCACCACTGCGACTGCAGTGAGGACTCGGCTCAGCACACGTTAGTGGTTTGTTCCGCCTGGGCGCCGCAACGTGGGGTCCTCACTGCAGTTATTGGAGAAGATCTCTCGCTACCGGTCGTTATACGCTCCATGGTCGGCAGCGAAAGTTGTTTTACCGCCATCGCAACATTCTGCGAAGACGTAATTTCGCGGAAGGAGGCGGCGGAGAAGGCCCGGGAGGACGACCTCCACTCGGACCCAATGCGCTGCCGGCGAATCGGGCGGCGGAGGCGCGTGTACCAGCGCCTCATGCCGCCTTGTAGTACGGGAGGCCACGATGCTAAATCGGGATATACTCGAGCGTCATAGAGACTTATTTGGTTGTAAAGCTTAGATGATGAAAAGAAAAATGACATATAAAATATACCATTTCATCAGTGGGGGGAGCGGATAGATTTTCAAAAATGTAAAAAAAGCAGTTCTATGGACATACTCGAGCGTGTCCGATAATAATATTGTATATAATCCTACGTATTTTTAAAAATGTACGTATGTTAATCTGGCTGTGTCAGTAATGGGGTTGGTCGTACGTAGGGGTGAGAAATGAAAAAAAAAAACTTTATCGAGCGCGTCAGATTTTCAAAGGGGATGTTAAGTGAACCTAAAAAAATGCTCATATATAATAATTTGACGATTTGGATGTGACGCAAAGTCATGGCCGTTATTAGAATGTGCAAAAAAAATTGGTCATTTTGAAATACTCAAGCGCGTCAGATTAAGATATATATGATTCATCTTGATGCACTAGACGTGCTGTCTCATAATCTGACAATTATCTAGAGGGATTTCGCTAATCTGATAATTAAAATATTGTTTCTTGTATTTTGAAACTTTTGAACTTAATTAATTGAAAAGCTTAGGAAATAGCATGCAAATAAGAAAGTACATGTTTTTTTAAAGTAGAATATTTGTATTTATAAGAAAATAATTATAAAAAATTAAATTGTGAGAGAGGAATAGACGCGCGGAGAGGGGAATTTAGGCATCACGTCGCTGCACGCATTAAACTTTATCGATGAATTTTTGTTGCTTCGGCTTACGGAAATTGTCAGATTATATTTTTCGTAACCCTTGAATTATTCCGTTCAAAATAAAAAAAAATTAGCCACGCTCGAGAATGTCCAAGTCATGTTTTTTTTACAATTTTGTAGCCCTCCCCCTTCTTAACGTCTCACTCAAATTGTCAGATTAGTGAAATCTACACGTTCTAGCACGTTTTAACTACCTCATCTTATCTTAATCTGACGCGCTCGAAAATGTTTGATGATCAATTTTTTATTTTTTTTTACTAATCTGATCCTTTATCCTTGACGGGCGATCATATATAGAAGTCTCATATTTGGTGTAAGTACTTAATAGAGTACAAGGTACCCCCCGTATATTAATCTGCCGCGCTCGAGTAAATCCCGGAATTCCTTCTACGGCTCCTGTACTATTGAGTGTGGCCGCGGGTGGACGGGACGGGTTTTCCCCTCCATCCGCTATAGTGGCCAGCCACGAGGAGGTGAAGTGTGCGTGTGCCGTACGTCGCCTAAATAGAGAATTTATCAGCAGATGGTGCCCGCGTAAGCGGGCAGGCGCTAGGAGGGATCTAGATGTCGTAATAACAGCTGTTCCGGATCCCTCCTATTTCAGGCGCAGAGTGGCACACCGTGTGGTTTTAGTCGGTCCGATTCCAACACACCACCTCGCCGTAAACCTCGGTGGAGTGATGGCCCGAGGGGGTTTCTAAAAGTTAAAAAAAAAGGGATCACGGTCGAGACTCTACAGCATTTCCATTCTCTTCACTTTTTTGGCGCGTGTAATGGCCAGCTTCAGAAGTTTCCAGGCTTAAGTGCAGGTTACGTGGAGGTCTGCCAACTCCTAGAAAACTTAAACAAACCTATACCAACTCGTTGTTGTGATGTGATGTGATTAATATATTTTGTATTAAACGTATAGAATAAACTAATTGGGTTTTTGAAAAAAATTTTTTTTTGTGATAAATTGAAAGATTATATATTAGTTTTATAGCAAAACAATTTTTTTTTTTTTTGCAATAATTCAAAAGTTATTTCAAAATAAAAATTAATTTTTGAATCCAGTACCGAAGACACGCCGACAACTCCCGAACAAACCCGGAGTTCGGGTCCGAACTCAAATTTTAGTGTTTATTATACCAAAGGACACATTTTTTTTAAGATAAGAAATTTACAGAGAAATTAATTTATTTTAATTAAATCTAAATATTTTCATCATTTTCATCGTTATCGCGCGCTCACTAAATCGGTCCACACGTTAGCAGTTTAAACGTCGTAAGTGCTGTGAGCACAATTCGGACCGCAGCCTTTGAATGCGTCTGGCAAGATGATAGAACCTTCGAAACTGTCCGGCTACTATGTAAACATAGTTTAAAAGGCTCCCAAAAAAATATATATAAAACTTAGGTTTTATAATATAACGTAAGTATAATTATAAATTATAGTAGTTTAGGAGTGTCCGGCAGAGGGTTGGAACCATACTAACTGTCTGGCAATGAGCAACGCGAGTTTTGATATTATTATGAATCAAATATAAAAAAAATCAAGTTTTATATCATGACGAATTTGAGATGGAATTTTACACACCTTTGTTGCCTGTTATCTGCCAAAGCCACCGCTGCCTCAGCTTCATGTTTGGGGATCATTCTTACCTGTACTAGGGACACACATAGAAGAACTTTCAGCTTTTATAAAATGACGAAGGTCTGGCACTCACGGGCTCTTGGACTAATAGGAAAATAATGAATGCAGTGTTTTCATCTATTTAATTTTGTTGTCATTATTAAATATTTAAATTTATATTAAAAATGTAATTAATATAATATAAATAATATAAAGTATTACTATTATTATAAGTACTACTATTATTATTTATTACTCACATATTTATAATATTAATTTATATTAATCATAAATATATCAACATCAGGAATATTATCAGACTTTGCCTTAATAAATCCTTTATCACACATAGCTAATCGGAACCAACTAACAACTCGTATTTTAGCAATAAATTTTCAATATTATTGTCTAGTCACGTCTAATAGCCGTAAACGCTGTACTGTTATTAAATAGCTATAACATTATGACGTCACAACTATGGTGACCAATCATGGCGCGTTTATAGTCACGTGATTTTTATTTAAATTTCATCAATTTTTAATTGTTAATAAGTAATTGAAAAAAAATTTTTTTTAAGTTTTTTGCATTAAATATCAATATTATTAATAATAAAGTTTTAAAATACATAAAAACAATCAATATTTTTTTTTATTTCAAAAACCCAATTCCATGCCTAAAAAAAGATTATATTTTGTCGTTGATTATACCAAAACCATAAATTGGTGCATTTAAGAATGGCAAAAACTTTCACACTGAGTAATTAAGGTCTGCTGGTGTCGATGGGACTCACAATATTTTTAGAGTGGAGCGGTAATAAGATGTTGTACATAATAACTTTGCTCACCTTGCGACTAACGAATAGGTATTATCTCGGCGCACAGACGAGCTTCGGGTGGACAAAGCTATAGTTTAATTAATCCGCTTCGGCTGTATATTTTGTGAGTTTATTACTCAAGTTTTGATCTAGAGCTGTTTAGAAATTTATTTTATGGATTCTTTTTAAATTTAAAATGTTGTTTAGATGTTTTTGAAATTTTACGGTTTCTTCAATCCATTCTGAGTTAGTACAACTTCGATTAAATAATTATGTTCTCATCAAAATTATGCAAGACGTTTTATAGATACTAGTGGTCGCCCAGTGGTCGAAATTCGACCATAATAAATTTAAATTGTAAGTGACTTAATATACAGTATTAAAATATAATATGCAAACATTATTAAGGTTCTACTGTCGAAAACTAAACTACTATAACCACAGATTTGACCAAGACTGTTATTTGGCAATCTCTTTTTTGAACAAATTATATGAAATTAAAAAGAAGTAAAATAAAGAATATCTATTTAAAAAATGTTTATTAAAACAAAACATGCTATAAGAAGATGCAAAACAAAAAAATCATGCATTAAAAATACTATCCATTTAGAGCATTTTTTATCGCATATTGCGATAATTTAATTAATGATTTAAAACTTCTCTGAAAACAATGTTTTTTTGTAAAAACTCTTTCATCGTTTGCTAAATGTCTTGGGCCGTTATATTTGGATATATAAAACCTTAAACCATCGAATGAACGAACTCTACTTACTGCGACATACAATTGCCCATGTGTAAAAACTGGCCAATTTAATAAAACTCCAATTATTTGGAATGTTTTGTCCAATTCCAGTGAAATTTTACGCATTATGTTGTTGTTACATGTTTGATTAATACGTTCTTGTAACCTATAATTAATAGCAGTGTCAATATCATAAAAATATAATTGTGCATAAAATGGTGAGCGATTATAAGCGGCAGCCATTGGGCCTGAACTGTGATAAAAAACATCATGTATTTTGAAATGATGAATTTTTTGATTTACTTTTTATTGAAGGTTCACTTGAAGTAAGTCCATTATACAATGATTTAAAATATTCATTTTGACTTAAGGGTGGTAATAATGCTTTACCTTTGTGACAACATGAAGTGAATGCAGTTCGGTCACCTAAAGTCACTTCAGATTCAAAAATGAATCCTAAATCCATTAAATGACATTTAGAGCACATTTAAATGTATCTCTCAAAATCATATTACTATCGAATACTACTGATGGGGAATTATTCCTTTCTCTTAGAGAAATATTCCTTCTTTGTCTCTCACTCCGAGCCGTTAATGTTCTATGTCGAGGCATTATTAAAGTTCTTTTATTCAGAATCAGCAATAGCAAATTATATTTTTTTTGTACCTGAATGTTGTTATTGCAGATTGCTGCTACAGAACTTTCTTTATGCATATAATGATAGTCCGTGTACATTTAAATGTATGTTGCTGCTACACAACTTATATATATTACATAAATTTGTATAAGCGCTCAGTATTTCACGTAGTATTCGTCAAATATAACTTTTCTGTTTGACATTCAACTATGTCTATAATAAACAAAAGAAACAATTTGACCACAGAGTATGTACATATACGTGTACAAATACTTGTGTATGCGTGTATCAAATGTATTCTGGTTTGTGTAATGTTTTATTTATTGATTTATTGTACTTATTATGCATTATTATTAATTTTTTTTTTATATTAAATGAGGCAAATAAAACTTTTCTTTTTGATATGTCTATGTCAGTACTCTATGTCTATGGACAAAATGAAAGCATGCGTGTACAAATACTTGTGTATGTATGAGTGTGTGAAATGTATGGTAGTGTGTGTAATGTTTTATTTATTGATTTAATGTACTTTATAAGCATTATTATTGAAAAATATTAGCGTTCTGCACTTCTCCAACGCATAAACTATAAGTATGCCAAATTTTATGCACCTGCGTCCGCGCAATTTTCGTAAAAAGCGGAATAAAGTTTTTGTATCGCGTATTAATATATAGATTTCGTCTTAATTTGTCTTAAATAGTACTATTTTAAAGTATTATTTTCTTTATAAAATACAATTACCTACTTATTGTGTATCTAGCATCTTTTATGTAGTATCATAAATGTTCATTTTATCAAATTAAGATTTCATTGGTACCTAGATGAACACGCATTCAATATTTCTATGTCCATTAAATTCTACGAGTTGATTTTATCGTAAGTGGTTAGCATAAGAAAACAGATTGCAGGAATATTGGTCTGTAGTTGAAGGTACCCTTTCCAACTGGCTGAAATAGATACTGTCTGAACACAGCGTTCGCTAGCAAAATTCCTTGGTCATATATGTATCCACAACCGCAGACAGTGTTGTAACGCGACACCCGTCGAAATTTAAGAGTACCACTCTTTACGACATCTCAAGCCTTAAAATAAAAAAAAAGCAACCCACAACAGAAAGTTACACAAAGAATAATTTAGGTATTTCTCACGACCCTTTTGAGATCGAAACATTTTAATAGAAAAACTTGAAATACGGGAAAGTGTGCTCCTAAAAGTTGAGAGCATATACGTAATGTATTTTGGTTCACAAGACCATACCTACTGTACTGCGCATTTATAAAATTATTGAAGCTTTGTCACATCTTCGTCACCTTGGTCACCACTGCATCGTTGATCTAGCGGTTAGCGTATGCGACTGTCGACCAAGAGATCACGGGTTCGGTTCCCTGGTAGGATCTAAAAGTGTTGTTGAGTTTTTTTACAAAAAATTTCTAATAACAGCCTAGAGTATGAAAGTTGGCGGTGTTTCTCGACTGTGCTTCGGAGAGTGTGTTAAGCCGTCCGTCCCGGTCGTCGTGGACATCTATGAGTATGGCAATCGTTAGTGGGAAGTCCGTGCCCTGAAACATATTGCCAACTAGTTCAACCTTCAAATTCAGTTGCAGAGGTACGATGCCAATCGCTTTGCGGCAGAACCGAATCTCAGGTAAAACTGGTTAAACAAAGAGGCTCTGGCCTATCATACCACAGTGATCAAATGAGTTGGTGTAGGATTTATTTCAAATTTGCCTTCTCTTTGCAGTGACGTTGTCTTGCATATTCTGTTTCTTACAACACTTGTCGGGAAAAATTGGAGTATTGGCACTTTTTATTCTTAATCCGTCACCACAGTACACGACCTCGAATGATGTTAAAAATTATAAAGGCTAGGAACAAGAAGTTACGTCATTATCACAATGTTGGCAGAAAAACTGCACTATTGATAATATATCACACTCTTATATCCTCAGCAGATGAAATCATTACAGGTAGTAGAGCCACGCTGATTTCAGCACGAACGGGTCGGCTCGGTCGGGGTGGTACTACCCTCGCACAGAAGACTAACCTAAAGCGACAGCATTCGTGCAGTCGTCTTTCGTTGGTGAGTGCGAGACCGGAGGCCCAATGATGCAGGGGTGACAGTTGTCGTGGTGTGTGTGAGCAGTGGAGTGCTCGTGGGGTCACTGTGGGGGTGCCGTGGATCGAACCGTCGGCCAAGGAGACCCGTAGAAACGGTGGTGCCGCTGGCCGCCCGCGGCATAGAGGGGGGCCCAACCACGGCTAACCACCCTGGGAGGCTGCCCCGTCAGGTCGCGCATAATCTGCGGAGTGGCTCGTCGTGCCGGTTGGTGACCGGACGGTGGGGCCCGGCGACCACTTCCGGGAGGGTACGGGGGCCCCTCCGTCCGACGGTTCGGTCACCGTCTTGCTTCACCGTAATGTGAAACCACAGTATTCCGAGTCTCAGATAACACTGCCGCGACGACTGTCATGCCTTTTTTATGTCCTCGTTTCCCAACATATAACCATGGCAGCGCAAATAAAAGATGTAGTTACTACAGCAGTACTCTCCTCCTCTCCCACCAATTCGCTTCTTGAGGTGGCGTTCACGAATATCCGTGGACTCGATGAAAACCTCAGCGCCGTCCACCAGCACCTGGAGACGGTACGCCGGCCATGCTATTCCTGACGGGGACACAAATACGCCGCCCTGATGACACGGCTTATCTCCACTATCCCGGCTATATACTTGAGGAGTGCTTTCGCGCAAAGGCTGGAGTTTGTCTTTTCATCAGGGCGGATGTTTGTTACCGCCGTTTGCGCTGCCTTGAGAACCCTTCTCTATCCTCTGGCTCCACGTAGATTTCGGATCTACAAGCCGAATCTACGCGTGCCTCTATCGATCCTATTCCGGAGACTCTGAGACAACTCGCATCTTTGACCATCTCAGTCAGGCAGGAGATAAGGCACAGGAGGAGTTTCCGACCGCTGAGCTGGTGTTTCTGGGAGATTTTAACGCCCACCATGAGTTCTGGTTGGGGTCCTCCAGAACTGACCATGCGGGTCGAACCGCCCACGCATTCGTTCTCACGCATGACCTCACCCAACTGGTACTCCACCCCACCAGGATACCAGACATAACAGGTCAAGCGCCCCCTTTTTGTTAGACCTACTGCTGACGAGTCACCCAGCGCAGTACGCAGTATCGGTTCTCTCCCCTCTGGGATCCTCCAATCACTGCCTGGTGTCCACCACGGTGCCCCTGGTTGCCCCACCACGACCTGTGGCGGCGAAACGACGGTTATGACACTACTCGTCAGCAGACTGGGTTGGAATGCGAGATTATTTTGCATCTATCCCCTGGGCTCAACGCTGCTTCAAAGACAGGGATCTTTCACAAAGTGCATCTGCCGTTGCTGGTGAGATCACTGTCGCTATGGAATATTATATTGAGGTAACCAGCACGAAGGCCCGCCCCTGGTTCGATCGTGGGTGCGCTCACGCTGTTACTCACAAGCAAGCGGCCTACCGCATATAGGCCAGGGGCCGCGCTCAAGACCATCCAGACGTAGATCGCCTAAAAGCAGCGTACAACAAAGCCACCAGGGAATGCAAGAGGGCTTACATCAGAGCGGATGCCCAGCGCATTGCACGGGTTGGCCAAGAACTCATCGCACACCCTACGGGTAGCCGTAAGTTCTGGCAATTGGCCAAAGCCGTGCAGTCTAATCACTGCCAATCCTCACTACCACCACTGAAGTATCCCGGCGGATCGCTCGCCCATCAACCGCAAGGGAAAGCGAATCTGCTTGCTGACCTTTTTGCGGCCAACTCCCGAATCGACGACCGTGGTCTACACTCGCCCACCATTCCGACCTGTGACGTTACAATGCGAGATATTCGTATTCGGTAAAGTGACGTCCGCGCGGAGCTACGGTCACTCGACGTCCGGAAAGCCAGTGGACCAGACGGTATTCCGGCGGTGGTTCTCAAGAACTGCGCTCCAGAGTTGTCTCCAGCATTGACGCGCCTATACCGCCTGTCGTATTCCTCCGGGATTGTTCCGGAGATCTGGAGAGAAGCGAATGTCCAATTCATCCCCAAAAAAGGCGACCGCTCCAACCCGGCCAATTACCGACCTATAGCCATCACTTCCATTATCTGCAAGGTGCTCGAACGTGTCATTAATAAACAACTAGTCCGTCACCTGGAGGATCACTCGTTGTTAAATGATCAGCAATACGGCTTCAGACCGAACCGATCCACGGGTGATCTTCTTGTGTTCTTTACACACCTTTGGGGTGAGGCTGTAGATAGGCATGAGGAGTCCTTGGCTATCAGCCTCGATACGGCCAAGGCTTTTGATAGGGTTTGGCACCGTTCGCTCCTCTCCAAACTTCCGTCATTCGGCTTGCTCCCCAAACTCTGCAGCTGGGTGGCCGCATTTCTGCACGAGCGCCGCATTAGAGTCCTCTGCGACGGCGCCACCTCCAATTTTCAGCAGGTTAATGCTGGTGTACCTCAAGGTTCCGTCCTGTCACCTACACTGTTTCTTCTGCATATCAATGATATGTTGACCCTTGGCGATATACATTGCTATGCAGACGACAGTACGGTTCATGGACGTTACTATGATCACCCTACAGCCAAATCAGCGGACATTGAAGAAAAGCGACAAAAGCTTGTCACTGAGCTCGACCGGGTCCTGGGCCGCAATCGTCAATGGGGTCATGACAATTTGGTCGAGTTCAAAGCCAAGAAAACACAGGTGTGCGCGTTCTCTGCCAAAAAGTCTCCATTCCTTCCCCTCTCCACCTTTCAGAACACTCAATTGCCACTGCAGGACAATCTCAGTATCCTGGGTATGAATATTGGCCGGGACCTCAATCCGCGAGAATATATTGAAAGTGTTACTAAGGCGGCCTCGCGGAAGCTGGGTATACTGAACAGAGTGAGACGGTTCTTTGCACCTGAGCATCTATGTCTTCTGTATAAGACCCAGGTACGCTCCTGCGTGGAGTACTGTTCTCATCTTTACGATGGATTCGCGCAGTATTTGCTGGACGCTTTGGATCGGTTACAGCGGCGAGCAGTCCGGATCATTAATAACCTGAATGTCACTGAATCCCTTGAGTCTCTGCAGTTGCGAAGAGATGTCGCCTCTATGGCAGTCCTCTATCGACCGGTAGAGAATGCCTTAGGCATTAAGTCCGCCTATGTATGTACATAATGCGCATGATGTATAAATAAATAAATAAATAAATAAATAAATAAATAAATAAATAAATAAATACATAAATAAATAAATAAATAAATATCGTCTTTATCATGGAGAGTGTTCTGATGAGCTCTTCCAACTGATCCCATCCTCTCCGTTCCTCTATAGGACAGGTCGTGTTGGTCTTGGAAGTCACCGTTTCAGAATGGTAGACATACGCTCCCGAACTAAACGATTCGGCTGTTCCTTCCAGTGCAAATCAGTTAAAGTCTGGAATTCATTACTAGCGCACGTGTTTCCCTCCCACTACGATCCCGGGTCCTTTAAGCGGGGCGTAAAAGAGCATCTCACTAGGCCGCCATAGCGCGGGTAGCCATATTGCACTGTCGTCATTCGCAGTGAGTATGGCGACCACCGCTCTTGGATTCTATTTATGCTTTCCATCAGGCAGAATGGAGTCACTTTGGTAGGTTAAATATAGAAAAAAAAAAAAAAAACAGTTGCATAATTATCTTCATTTGGCCCATTACAACTTGGTATCATTCAAGTAACGCAAGTTAAACTCTTGCTGTCAACCAGGCCAGCTGGGAATTAAAGGTACATGAAAGATATGCCTCATATTTGTTGTCTACATCCTCTCTCCAAAAATCTATTACACATAGATAACCTCTAATGTGCTGACTGACAATTACCCAATTGTCAAGAAAGAGTAATTATTATTAGACTATTTCGATACTGCGTCTTCTTGTCGATATTTTAAGCAGTGTATGCTGATATTTCGAATACACTTAGTAATAAAACAACAAAGTAGTATTTTTAGTACCAATCGCTTCACGCGCTACTTCTTACGAGTACATATTGGTAGTTATTGCCTAATAACATTGCACAAAGTTATAAAAACTTTTGAGCAAAGCTTAACCGACGAAAAAAAAGAAACTTAAAAATATTAAAAATTGGATGCAAATATGTATCTAGATATTTTTTCGTTTGAAGTAGTTCTTTTTATATATTGAAACGGGATTAACATCGAATCATAATACTCTGCATATAGTTTTGCGTGGTCGTATTATCAGCATCAACTTCTTGCAGTCCACTGGTGGACATAGGCCTCTCCAACTGTATGTCATTTAGATTGATCCTAGGTTTCACGCATCCAACTCCTGCCAGCCATCTTGTACTCACACAAATCACTCACTCAAATTGTCACTCCGTACACTCGTATGCCGTGGCATCGTGTCATCACGCTAACAGTTCATGAACCAATAGATATTTCCCATCCAAAACTGAAACAGAAATGTGTGTTAAGCAGAGACACTCTTCTTTATTTCGTTGTTTACTAAGTCTTATTCACTTCTTTTATTCATGTAGACATGACTATTGCAGTTTTCTTCACTATTATTTTAAGCACTAAACTCAGGTCAACGTACTTAATGCAGTGTGGTGGCGTTGTAAATTTAAAGTGCTGAATTTTACGTTTGGCTGGGTATGTTGCGGTGGGTATCGACTAGAGTTTACCAGCCTATCGAACTGCAAGCGTTATGATATTGTTTTGCGAATATAAATATTATGATTTTGTATATAATTAAAACAATGCTTCAAGATCTATATAATGAATTTCATTGGTGCCTTAAGTTTGTTATTTATGTTAATTAGTAAGTGGCTACGACAGAGGTCCATATTTGATATTCTCTTAGTGTTTGTTAAGGATTTTATTATTATTCGGCGTTTGATGATATTTTATGCACTCATGAATTTTCCAACTGCCGCACAGTTATGCTAATTTGAGTCTGGTATGGGATTGAAAAGTTCAGTTCGAGTAGTTAATCTTTAGTTCATGTATGTGTATCCTCTGTATTTTTTTTATTATGGATGATGCACATTATTCTAAATCTTGCAATGGTAATCTGCAACAGAATATTTAATCGAAGTGATTATTTGTATACGAGATTATCAGTTTACACGAGCTGTTAAAAACCTTTTTACATGTAATATCTATACATGGAGAGGTGGGTCGTTAATGGTTGTCTGGACGTTGATGTGTATGGAACGAATTACAATATTTTACATAAAGATTCACGATTACAAGAAAATATTTCGTTTAGCTAAATAATATTTATTACAGCTACACATGAATACGTACCTGTATGTAATATATATTTTTAAGTACATTCCCTGTATAAGTGAAAATACACAGTCAGCATTCTATATTGCACTGTTTTTGAAATAGAATTTTCATGAATTTTGTGTTTCGTTCTAACACGAGTCCGTAAAATCATAAAATATTTCACAGTTAACTCGCATCCGACCGAGAGCTTTCATCAAATCCACTGTCAGTGTAATCTTTTGCAATTTTACAAAACATAGGTGATAACGTGTTTATTATGTGCTGTTATAGAAGTAAAAATGCGAATATAAGATAATATTTTCTCTTTTTATTTATTAAATCGATCTTTATTCAGGAGTGCAATTTTAAAAATGTATTTTGTATGTTAATTGAAATTTTATGCACCTGTAGTATAATGACGGACGAAAAAACCTAAACATTCAGATTCAACAGATTTTGCAGATGAAACAGAAAGTATTTGTAATGTATATGGTTGTTTTACAAAATAATATTATTAATTAAATGACACCTAATTAGAATAGTTATAGTCATGTTGTTTATACACACGTATGTATTAAGCTATTAAACCACATAGATGTTAAGCTACAGTCATGGCTAAAACCTCCTTACAAAGGATGTTCGAAAGTAGACTTTAAAGGGTTGTTGATTCGGCCAGTAAATCGTATAGATAGTGCCTTACTTGTATTTTAAATGGGTACCATTGGTTAATCTTGTATCTGAGATAAAACAAAAAAAAAAGACAAAACTATATTTGTTAAAATTAAATGTAAATTCAATGTAGTTGTAGGAAAGCGGTTGTATTTGATTGAAAAGATGTCATTTAGTACACATGTGGACACATTATCATGGTCTAATACTAGTGGAAAGAGATTTGTTTTGGAAATCTAATACCTTTAAACGAGAAACTTTCATATATGTATATATAGAAAATTAGAGATCGGAACAAAAGAAGTTAGTAAATTGCGAATCGACTATTACACAATAATACCGAGCTAAGCTCAGTTTCCTGGTACTAGATTGTTTAGGCGGTAAAATGCGCTGAAAGCACGTTGCACAACTTCGTAGTCTGATTGCGCTCATCCAAAGAGTAATCAAGCTGTAAACAAGGTCCTTCACTCATTGACAAATAGATATAATATTATTAAGTTTTGCACAAAAGCGGACTTAATTTCTAAGGGGTTTCTCTACTAATCAATGATAGAATCGTGTAGAAATGTTGAGTATATGATATTGGTAATTTATTTATAATAGTGTACTTTGTTACAGCAAGCGTGATGTGTATATACAGATGTATCAAAATTCTGAATTTCAAATTTCATGCAGCGACATTCGACAACGAGCCTTAATCAGTGTAGAATTTATTTAATTACGTAATGTAATTACCTAATAGTATAAATGTCGAGGTACGAGTATAGTAGTGAGTAGGTAATTTATGACAAGCATTAATGTTTACCTACTAAATATACCTGTAATCAAAAAACGGTTTACTAAAATGTAAAAATCGTTCTATATTTTTATTTTTGATTGTATTTTAGTAACGTTTTATAATATTTCTCTAAGATAAACACTGAAAAAGATTCTAGTACCGGGCATGTAATAATGGAGAATTGCTCCCCTCGATGTTTGAGGTAATAAAGATTTCGTTTAATGTTTATTTTTTCGATAAACAAACCGTGTTTACCTAAGTATCAATTCTAAGCAAACGTTATTCCATCCGGGGCAGCACTCGCCCGTGAAATTTTGCGGGTTATACTCGATAGGTCACTGATAAATTTAGTGATCATATCTTTCAATTTTATTGACCGTTAGATTCGATATTACCCAAGGAATCGACATCAAAGATTTTACCATTTTAGTACTTTTATATTAGTTGATTTGACATTATTCAATAGCTATTTGCGGGCTGTTTGACCCCTATGCTGTAATCTTATTTATAGTGTAATACAATGAAAGTACCTAAAACATTTCTATGGACTTCGGCATTTATGGGTTGTTATTGTTTTATATTTGTACTTATACCTATAATTTGTGTTTTAGGGAAGAAAACGTTTGATCTTGAAAAGAGAATTAATATTGTGGAAATTAATTTGATGTTGATGAAGAAAATAATAGCAAAGTAAGGGTACGATCACACAAATTACTCTTAAGATTTTCGTTTACATCTTGTATCTAGAGTTGAGGCAAAAACAGTTTTTTGTTTGTTGTTTCTCTCGTCAATTCTTCTCCTGATGGCAGGTGCTACGTACCCATTTCTTATACAAATTGAGTTTAAGTTTAAACTAAAATTGTAATGTACTGGCCAAAAAATTTAGGACTCTGTCATTTATTATCTAAAGTGAAGTCCGTAAAACATTTTGAAACAATATTTACGGAGGTTGAATTTAAATTATTAATCAATATTAAATAGATGTATAGTTCGAAATGAATACAGTCTAAAACAGACTTACAATGATGATTCACACTTAAATATGTAAAGTGCACATGCTGATAAATTTTGCATGCTCATCTAACAGTAAGTAAACTCTACAAAAACTGCAAAATTTGTTTAAAGTAATTTTAATTTAAAATATATAAACATAAATAAAAAATCAACACACTAGGTAGGGTACTAAGTATTGCTAGGAGGGATCTGGATGTCGTAATAACAACTGTTCCCGGATTTCTCCTATGTCAGGCGCAGAGTGGCACACCATGTAGACCGGTCCGATTCCGACACACCACCCCGCCGTAAACCCCGGTGGGGTGACGGCCCGAGGGAGTTTCCAAACGTTAAAACAAATAAGAAAAGAAAGGGTACTAAGTATTCCTTTACATTTCTAAAAGAGTATGTAGATGACATACAAACATAAACTACAAATTTACCATAAATAATACTTATACATGTATTTAATCATGTGTGCTGTGCCTAGGCGCTGATGAGGTCGTAGGGTAACCAGGCTGGAGCGGGCGCTTCCTGCGTGTGGTATCCCTGTTTAGGCCGAAGTTGCTGGCTGGTTGAGACTTGATTTATTACCACTCATCGTTGTGGGAGTGATGCTGCTGCTACTGATTTGAAAGCTGCTTCCAATCACGTCGGGGTCAAAACTGTGTAGGGAACGAGTGTCATGTCCCTCCCACACAAAGGGAGGATTCTCCGACCAGGCGAGGTGAACATGCTTGGTGGGCCACGGCCCAACGGTTGAAGTTGGGATGTTGTATACATGCTAATTGCCACGCGAATCTCTATATCGCGATACAGGATTGGTAGTTGCCTCGTAGTTCATTACATTCATACGTTTCGTTCATACTTCGTAGTTCGATGTATCTTCGCTAGATGGCACTATTGTAAATTTTTCTTTGTGCTGTAATGTGGAAATCGCCACAGTATATATATTATATAAAATTATTTCCACACAAACAAACACTACCATAACATATGTAATAATATTTGTCTAGAAATTATAAAATGTGGTAATACAATATATTTTTTAAGACACCTGACACCAGTCACAATTGACTACCGTGATTAATGCTTTCGATGTCTTACGTTAAAGAATGCAAATAAAAATATTATTACAATGTACATACGCTAAATATATACATATTTGAGTAGTGTAAATTGTACATGTCACAACTTTTGTCGTGTTTTGTGTGTTGACTATCGTTTTAACTTTTATTGTGCCTTCTAATATAAACTTCATATCTATGTGTGTGGTGAACATTAAAGTGTTATTATAAGCAAAGGATTGTTTACTTTCCTAACTACCATAAGTATAATCACACTATAAAGACCTAAAGGCACTTTAAATTTATGTTTTAAAACTTTAACGTTTTTTAACTTATTAAGATTATCGGATTTTTCGTGCACTGCTGTTGGCAAAACCCACCAAAACTATTAGCCAGCTTATCATCAAGATACATACAAATAAATCAAGAACTTTTTTGCATGCCTAGATAGTTTGCCTAGGGTAACCATATTTGATGACATCTTATCCTATTGCTATAAAAGTGAAATTTTGTAAATTTGGATGTATAGATGTTTGGATCTATGGAAGTTTGTTACTTTTTTACGTAAAAACTACTAACCGGATATGAATGAAAATACCGTAACATAACTGACATACTAAAATAAAAATATTTTGTGTAATTCGGCCATAATATAATGATGACGATGATGATGATGATGAGTAAGTTCGAAAGCTTCCTACCGTTTGAAAACTATCTTGATGTGCGCTGTCCAAATCGTTTTAGTTATACGACAATAATATGCGATGGGATTGTTTGTCTTAAATAGTTCTAAATAAAAATCCAGGACAGTATATACTTACTTTTTATGTAGAAACCAGTATATTCTAAATGGTGAGTCATGTACACAATTAAATTGGATACTTTTTTTGAGTATTTATCAAATTCTTATCAAAGTTGACACATTTGTCGCTTTCGGTATTTGACGTTTTTCGGTATCTAATTTAATATGTAATGTAGATGTGTTGTAATTATGTTAACTGCTATATTAAGGGTTGTACTTCTTTTAGTTTTTCATTATATTTATAACTATTTTTAATTTTTCTTTAAAAGGATTTATGAAAATATGAATTTGTTTTGTGTTCATTCTGGATTAAAATATATTAGAACTAATGGGACATTTTGTATTTGTAGTAGTTCAACTGATGAACTATAGAGAAATAAGAATCGACTATTGAACTGATCGATCAAACTAATGAGAACAAACCCTTTTAGCAACATTCACCTTTACAAAAATATTAAACTAAGTAACGATACCTTTATCCTCCCGGCAGTGAAGCTTTTTTACTGTAATTCTGTGTCTCGTTTCGTTATAATAAATATTTACTCATTAATTAGATGTCACTGTTTAAACCCCGGAGTGTCTGATGTTGTGTTAGAAAACAATTGGACTAATATGTACGCCATGAAAGGTACCACCTTTCCTGAAAAGGTATTTTCTAATTACGCACGTTACAGTCTCATACTGATTGGAAATAAATCAAAGGAATAATAGAAATTCCTACGCAAATACCGTATTGTTGTGTATTAGGTTGGTTGTTTCAATTGCTAGTTCATTCGTTGGGATGTTGCTTCATTTATTAATTAATGTTCTATGTTATTGTTCAAAAGTACATTTAGAAATTGATAAATTATCATTTTTCTTCTATACACTATCAACAGCCTACAGCTGGTTATGGCCTCTCAGTAGCAAGGAGGTTTTGGGTTATTATACCTCGCTTGCCAGGCGGATTGGTACAGAGTTTGTTTCGAGTTTTCCTTCTCTTTGCAGTGATGTTGTCTGGCATATTTTGTTCTTTTAGTCGCCTCTAATGGCACCCATGAGAAAACGGGTATGGTGACACTTTGTATTCTTGTTCCGTCACCACAAAGAGGAAGTACTTCATAAAGTGTTTATGTAACACATCTATGTGACGAATTAAGAATACAGAGTGTCACCTACCTTTTTTTCCGGGATCTGTCAAAGTGTTTCTACTCTGCCTGATGGAAAGCATGAATAGAATCCAAGAGTGCTGGTCACCATACTCCTTGCGAATATAAACAATGTTGTATAGTGACCGACACCATGGCGGCCTAGAATGCCCAACAATTGACTGTTAAATGACTGTTGAATTAATGATGAAGAGAACTTATTACTTATTACTGTGAGCAGGTCAGTGTTACGAACTGTATTGTGTTATTTTAAAAAATTATGTACTTTTATTATGTTATTTTTTGTATTATGGCTAGACGTTTATAAACATTAAACTTACACATATTTTTGTAATATTTCATGAATTTTTTTTTTGATAACCTAGTACTTAACACTTTAAACAATAATTATCGTATTCTGGTTCAACACATTATTCTGGCAAATACCCACTTATCTCAGTTTTGTCTATCAATCCTATCAAAGTATTACGAAACCATATTAGTGGAAATATTCGGTTCAACTAATAGTTGTTAGTGTATACTTCTAAGATATTAACACGTATACTGTATATAAAACGCGAAGGCAAAAGATAGGTGTTTGGTTGTGATTGGGCTTTTTGTGAAAATTAAACTTGTGTTTTTGTTTTGAAGTTGCTTTAGTTTATTTTAATAAAAGGCAATGACTTTTGTACCACCTTGTGCATCTCGTTTGCGAATTATTTTTGTATTTACAAGCCACGAGCTTAGTGCGGAAACCGTCGTTAAATTTTACTTGTAATTTCTTTAAGTATAAGTATAAATAAATAAATAAATAAATAAATAAATTTAATGAGTTGGTTATGTATTTCAGTTTGTAGTTTACAATGTAATGCACAGGCTATACTGAAGTCAACAACATGACAGGTGGCAATCATAAATGAGTTGTTATTGTTGTCAGTACCAGTACAAATGGCATAGTACCATATTTTGAGTCATGGTCACTTTTGTAGGCTATAAATTGTAAAAAAAGATATTCAACACAAAACAATTGTCTTGATCTGTCAAGGAAATATTACTCTGCTCTTAAATACATTACTTAGCTCATTCATAAATATCAATTTAATTTTTTTATTGTCTTTAATGTAATTTATATTTTATGATATAAAATGATTTCGGTCACCTGATATATCGAGTTTTCACCTTAGCGCATTTTAAGCATGGTAAGTTTAGAAAACGGAGGATGCGGTTTCTTATTGCAGTTGTAACAACTTTTTGAAAAGAATTTAAATTCTTTCCGCAAAGTTCTAAAAATATGATAATTATATAAAAATAGATAGGATTAATTAATTAAATTGATTCACATTGTAAAGAACTGTCATAAATCTAGATTAATGAACTATAGTCAGTCTTTTTCACCTTTCTCAAAGATTATTTGAGTTCAGTGCAATATCTTTTATATTTCCATTTTACCCTTTCCGTCTTTACTTTCACATAGTCGATCCATCAAACTATATGGACACCATAGATCATATGGCCGTTGTCTATTATTGCGCCCCTCGACTTCCATGTACAAGTATCTTTACAATATTTCACTTCTTCATCGTATGGCATACACACACAAATGAAAATTTGTAAAAACTAGTAAGTTATTTATAAACAGTTTTTTTAGGCATATGTCATATTATGATTTGGAGCGATTTATAAATTACTCGGCTTTTGACCCACATTATAATGTATAATAATAATAGATATATTTCAGACATCTGACACACAATGTCATCTGGTTTCAAATTAAGCAAAGTTTGAACTATGAGAACAAAGTTGACTGGTAAAATAATTTCATACTTTTTGTTGTAATTATATCCATATTTTACATGTTAAACACCTAAACTCTAAAACAAATATTGACAGATCATACAAACGTTTCCAACTCGGTAATCGAACCTGAGACCTCAAACATAGTAGTCACATTCGCTACCGCTGCACTACCGAGGCAATTGAATAATAATGTAATTTCTGCGGTTGCCAGTTATAGTCGTAGTAGAACCAAGGTTTTTAATTAGATGACTATCTTCTTATACAATATCTAATATACTCTATTTGAAACACGTTAATGATGTAATAACTGTGTATCTCCTTTGCTAGATAAAATCTGGGAGTTCCATACCAAGTGCCTAATGGTGCCAGAATATGGGTTAATGTTTATGTTCAATATCAGTGTTACACCGCCGATAAGATGACATTACGGAGTACTGCCAACCTAACGGAAAAAAAACCACAAAGTATATTTGAATTGTAATTGGAGTGAGGAAGCCAAAGTATATTTTTGTGTAGGGCTGTCTACATTTTCATTCATATTGGCAAAAATGAACACAATTAATATAAGATCTATGCTTACAACTTTGGTTTTGCTTAAAGGCTTCAAACAAAAAGAAACATGACAATGTTAGAGAAACGGATCGGAAGTTCTCTGTGTTGTTGTATTGGATTTGAATTCTTTTCACATTTCTTTTTTCTGTGTCTGGGCGTGATTTATCTGCAATAAGTGTATGTTTACAAATATATAAGTATGAGTATATGCAGACTAGTTATCAAAGTACGTGCTCTGCTTAGTTTGGGATCAGAGTGCCGTATGTAAAATGTATGAAGTTATTATTATTACATTATCGAGTAACTTCGGTATATAATGGTGCTTTTATTAGAATTTTGTTTTGTAATAGCGTATACAAGAATCGGGTCTAACTTTGTATCATTAATTAAAAAGTAACTTTTTTCGGCTTCTGTAAAAAATCCCAAGGGAGTCCATACAACTGAGTCTGCTTCATGAGTTTTCCTTATTAATATAAAATACATAATGGTACCAATATAATTTTGGTTACGAGATGATGATGATGAAGTAGATGATGACTGTCATATTATTATGTGGCATACATGGAATTAGTACGCTTTTTTATCTTGACTTTATTTAATATAAAATTTTATCTGCATCCTGCTACGGTCTGCTGTGGTGAATTGGGTATTTGCATGATTTTCCAATCCATTAAATAGTTATGTCTTTTTATTTTTAAAATTTTTTTTTTTTCAAAAAAAAAAAAAAATTTTTTCTTTTATTTATAAACATTTCAACTATTTAACAATAAAAAAATTGTTAAAATTTAAACGTATAGGTAGCTGCCTCTTGCGTACGTGACGTCATTGTGCATATTCCATTTAAATTTGTTCGCGCCAATCCACTCAGAATGTTTTTATAAACACGCCTGATCAGCTGTTGTGATTGTTATTTAAAAAAACAACTGTTTAAATTATTTCAAAGCAAAAACATAAACTTTATAACTTTTTAATATGTCATTAAAAAACAGTGGTTGTTGGTGAATTGTACCAACATGTAAAAATACCGGTAAATCTAATCCAAATAAAATTTTTATAAATGTTCCATCAAATAAATTAAAACGTAAAATGTGGTTGGATGCATGTGGGAATAAAAGTGAATATTCTTTATCAAGTTGACTTTATTGTTGTGAGGATCATTTTGATGTAAGTAATAATAAAAATCAAAATAATTTTATTATAATCAACTTATAACCTCAATATTTTGACTGTAAATGAGTAATTAATTATTTTCATTTTAGTTAAAATCAGATATGGAAAATTATTTAGAGTGGAAAATGATTGGTGGTAACAAACGGATGAAAAGTAATTTTTTGCCACATAAATACATTGAAGAATCAAAATTTACAAGTGTAGAAGTTTCTCCAATGGAAGTAGATCAACAAAGTTCTGAGAAATCCAGCTTCAATTTTGATGATAAAATGATAGGTCGAAATTCAAGCAATAATATCGATAATATGGATCTGGAATATTTGGATACTCCCAATTCTACTGCATCTCAAGATTTTAAAACTAGTGTATCTAATGTTTTTTATGATAATTTTCCTCCTCAAACTATAAAAGTTAATGCTGTAGTTCAAGTCAAGATAAAAAGTTTTTATAGGAGTACACAAATGCAGTGTAAATAAACAGTGTAAATTCAGTGTAAACTCACTTTAAATAAAAACCATTTTAGATTTTTTTTCAATAATTTATCATTCGTCGTTTATCATGCATTCAAATGACGCGCCAATAATATGCACAATGACGTCAGACCAATCACATCACGTTTCACATCACGTGATTTTTACATCATATTTGACCACTTTTATTAATTTATTTATTTAAAAATTATTTGTAAAAATTAAATTTTAATCTTACGTTGGTATTTTATGTGTATCAAAGAATTTATTAACTGAACTTTATTTGATAAATCATTTTCATGCAAATACCCAATTGTGGTCCTAAAACGGATAATAATCATGTTTGAGTATCGCTTCAAAATTTGAGGTAAATTAAATTTTTAATTTTTGACGCTTACATAAGCCAATTAACAATTCATATGTATAAGAAAATTATAATTTGATTCCATATACTTTTCCTTTTTTTTCATATATAATGAATTATATTAAGTTTCAGGTAAAATAACGAGTGTTCCATATCTTAAAAGTGAGCCTTGTTATATTATTAATTTTATTAATTATTACAAGACTGGATTCAATGAGCTTTGCTGTCACAAATTGTACGTTCATCATAAAAAAACATTTGCTAGTTATTGTAAAAGTTAAATGCTGGCTCGTCAATTACCTTTTTTCCATTTGAGTGAATTCACTATTAAAGTGTAGGTAAAAACGTATGGACTTTTGTGATATCGAAATCAAACCTTTTTTATGTAGTCCGTTACAAATGGATGTCAATTAGTGAACAATTTTTTCACTATGTCATATATTTAAAAAAATTGACTTATTTAATTAACGTAAATAGACGTACATTTTATTTTATTTTTGTTTTAATTATATTAATTTTATGAACATTTATTTAAAACAAAACACGGCACACCGTTTGGAACAAACTTAAACACTCAAGCGATTAATATGTTAAATTTTAATATATTGACACCTTTTGCAATAACTACAGATAAAGTTCTGAAATAAGTACACCGCTTTATTTGGACACCTCTGGGGTTAGCAATCGAATGTTCAGTTAATCCCGTGTTATTACTGTTGTTTTCCTATTTCTGTTGTATGTTATTTATTTTGGTCTCCAAAATGAGTATACTTACATATTTTCCTCGTTCGTGTGTACACAAGTATCATATTTGCACGCATGGATACTGGCGTTTATGTGATTTGCTCGGTGGCTGATACAGAGAATTGCAACAGATAAAAACAGCAAGTTATCTTTATAGAAACGAGTGTTATGTTTATCAACCCAGTGATTTCTAAGAAAGGAAGAAAATCTGAATCTTTGTGCTATTGTTTTTTTAACGTTTCTTCAAAAGTATCTAGATTACAATGTGCCAGTCAGATTATGTACCAAAACAATGCTAGTTCTTTTTCTCTAAAATTTTATGCCCATATAAATTACATAACATCTTGGTTGCTTTGCCGGAAACGTTACAATAGACCTTTAGAATAGATTAGAATAGAATAGAATAGATTTAGAATAGACTTCTTAATTTATAATTTGATATTCAAACAATCTTATCAAAAAAGTCCATATAGACAAGCATACACTTCTGCCTCCTTCAAGTTATGGACTAGCTTAAATTTTGAGGAAATAGAAACTAGGAAATGGCATAAAAACACTTACAAAAGTTTGTACGAGTAACCTCGGGTCAGACTCGCATTCATCTGCTTTTTTCATATGATAATTCTATAAAGGAAACTGTATATTGTTATTTCAATTTGAATATCGAAGTAGCAAAATGAAAAATGTTCACACGGGTTGGTTTTAAAATTTATAAACCCATAGGCAAGGAAAGACATATTTACGTTTAGCCACGTTAACTTACTTGTCCGAACCTCGATATTATAGCGAAGTTGCAAATTGAAATCGGTACTTAATAAAACCATGCGTTATACGTGAATTAATTGTTTTTTCTGTAAGAAATTAAGTATTATTTCTCATTTCTCACAAAAATGTTTTTCGTGGAAGTAATACTCAACAGCAATTTTGATTTATCTGAAAAAAAATAGATAATATTGTCAGGTTTGTGTGATCACTGGTATAAAATTATTAATAGTGTATCAGTTTTAATTTAAATTACAAGGGGATTATACTTCAGTAAATGTTCTTGTAAAACAAATGTAAAAAATTTTGTTCCTTTAAGATATGCCATAATTTTGATTTAAGTATAAGCTGCTGAATGTTACTATTTTAATATACGGTAATAATCCCACAGTAATGGGGGTTTGGTGATCATTTTATTGTTGACACAGCTCTCTTTATTTCAGTGTTTTTCAAAATTATGAATCTCATATAAAACTTTTAATTTGATTAAATTACAATTAGATAAGTTATTTTACATTAAGCTTTTAACAAATGAGCATATCGAATATATTTCGAATTATAGAACTATAATTATACAGTTACTGAAGATGTTCTTAATTATTCAAACAAATGATTGTCTTATGGCCAATCACAGATATCTCTTAATAAATAAATACAATATTTTTATATGAAGAGTAGAACAAACAATAGAAACATACGTGTTTTGTTTTTGAAAAACAGACGTGAGGTGCGATCCATCCACAATTTACGTTTCGCTCGCACGTCTGGTGAAAGCCCTCGATGAAACTTTCATCGTATCTGTGAAATGCAGGCATGAAAATAAAATTGGAGCTTTGGATTTTGGAAACGGCAGCAGCTATCGGGCTGGCCACGGCGAGTAGTGTTTACTTGTTATAATTATTTATGTAGTTAACACATATTGTTCAGCTAAATTAGTGAAAATCTTTGACTAAAGATTTAGAGATAATGTTTAGAATTATCTTAGTCCAAAATGATTTTAAAACACGCATATTTTCTTTAGGCAATCATGTGAGGGAGACAGCTTACCCGACATTAATAGGACGTGTTAAAACAATTAGATATTTCTTTAATTACTCGTATATGTAGAATCTTATTTTTACTTCTAAATTCCTTAAAACTTAAGGTTTCAAGTAAGTTTCAATTAATATAAAAATATATAATCGCCTTATCATACAAGAAAGTCAACAAAACTTGAGTTATAAAGTCAAAAGATCGCCTTCGTCCATCAAATTGAACGTGGTTAGGACGTGTGTTTGCATAATGTCGGTGTCCGAAACATTATGTCACTGTCGAAGACAATCGATTGCTCTAACTGGACACAATTGACGTAAACTGTATACTGTGTACACAGTTTAGTGAAAGCTTGAGGAAGATGTATTGTGACTGGTGTGTTACATTCAGCAACAACAATGGATTCAATTGCATTGAAATTTTTGACTTTACAAAGAATTTCGGAAGATTCGAAAGTGTTTTACCTGATTTCTGCTGTGTAACACCTCATGATAAACTGATGTGATGGCGAAAAGCTACCATTAGGTGCGAAGGTATTTTTACATCTTTTTGAACTAAAACATATTCACAAATACAACTGAAATTGAAAGAAATAGGGACAGAAACACTGCATCGTACTGTTTAAATTAGTATTACACAAGTTTATTTATCTGTTGAATTATTTTATGTGTGTAAATTACCTAACCTTTACATTGGAATCGTCTAGAATATGTGCGAACCGGAGCTCGCTCATGTCTAACATAAAAAAAGATTCCCTAGACTCGACAGATTCAACTATCTATTCTGACTACCTGTGATTATCTTTGTAGTACCTCGACACTAGTACACTGGAAAGTTGCTTATATAATTATCGAGCCGCCAACCCATATAATGCAGACAAAAATCATGATCTTTAATTTTTGGCCATAACTACAATACCTGTACTTAGACCTAATATACAAGATTTTTACACAGGGTTAATTTATTTCAGTTCAATAAAAGTAGACAGAGTTACCTATGTCATTGTCAAACTTCAAGAGTAGGCTTTGTTCTGTTCGATTTGGGTTCCTATTTCGTTATTAAAATGTTTTGAACAATTGACATTTTTGAAAAAAGCCCAAGACTTTCGGAGACAATGATAAATGTATCACAAAATAAATGTATATTCGTTTATTCTCTTTGATGATGTAGTAATAATAATATTTTGAACATGTGACACACAACGCTATCTAATCCCAAAATAAACAGAGCTTGTACTATGGATATTAGACAACTGATATATGATACTGATACATATTGGCGCACGGAAGGCGTAATGGCTTAAGCGGTTGCCACGCCACTATCTACTGCACTGGGTGTTGTGGGTTCAAACCTCACATGGGACAACACTATATGATCTTGCTTTGTGCCCATTTCTTGTAAGTTTGTAAAGCTCCCCTCTACACAGAATCTATTCCAAAGACGGGAGTTGTTTGTTTAAAAAAAAGGTATTTTTTGTTGTGATTATTATATATATTATTCGTAGAAAAAACTCAAACTCCGAAATGAATATTTACAGATCGTATAAACATTTGGTTCGACCCAAGGATTCAATCCGAGACCTCAAGCACTGTAGTCAAACACAACTACTGCACTACCGAGGCAGTCTCTACTCAAAATAAGAAAGAATATTAACTCTGTAAAATGTATAATAAGTCTATAAAATACGTAAAGATTTCACATTGTAGAAACCATCTTTTGGCATACTCGGGAGACGAGGATGTAATGAAATATTCAATAGCAGATAATACCCATCAATGTCTTGATGTCTTAATACCTTTGAGGCCGCGAACATTGTTTTATAAGTAAAAAAATGTGTCACAAGGCGAGTCATCTTATTTTTATCGGAGCTCTTTCAGTTGGGTGGGTCGTCTGAATGCGACGAATTTATTGCGTGGTACAGCCTTCAGCCGAGCGCGAAGAATTAGCCGACAATCAGCCCCGGGCTGTAAGGCAATGCCGCCCTTGTGGCACAAATCGTTTGTTCTACAAAATGTTTTTTTGGTCATGTAAACATGTCCGTTTTGTGTTCATCTATGTAGGTAGGTTACATATTTTAATCTTAAATAAAGGCAATTAAATTTAGATTTTTAATACTTTGAGCAATTCAAAGCCTAAAATATTTTAATATGTTTAGAAGTGTTACACTTTTCATTTTACTTTGTGATGTCACAATAGATGATAACAAAAAACTTAATTTTTCTCCTGGATCTACTTACCTTGGTTTTAACTGAATTAAAAACTGTAGAAATCACCATAGATAAAATTTAGTAATTTCAGTTGTCAACATAAAAATTGTTCTCTACTGGTTTTAAAAAAGTTTCTATCCACCCAAGAAATTTTAAACGACGTATTAATACAGTAAAGTAAGGTAAAAATAACTACAAAAATTTGAAGCAGAATATAAATAAAGTTGGATTTTAAAATACTACAGCTTAACTTAAAAATTGGAAGTATAAAAAAGAAAAAAGACTGAACGTTAAATTATTTTATTGTTCAACTACTGCTTTTCCATCCGAGATGAGTCTTAAATCGCGTTGGTGCTATTCAGTGTAGTAAATATAACTAATTAGTTAAACAGTTGTGTAGTTTAATACAAGTTATCTTTGTGCATAACAAATAAATATTACTCATCGTTATATGCTCGAACGTTTTTCACTTTTTAAATAAATATCAACACGACACGACACGACATGACACGGACGTTATAATATTACGTAAACAATAAACATTCGAGAAACTCATTTAACTGTTACCTTAGTCGTAGGTATGTTTAAAATATTTATACATTCACCATCCTGATGAGATTTTAAACAGGTAAGGTTGTGTTGGGAACCTTTCGTCCGACCGAGTTTACCTCGCAAGGGCAAGCGCATATTTAACTACTTTTACTTTGTGCCACTATGCAGTATTTTTCTCGTCTGCGGAAGCCATGACAATTCTGTAAACTATAGAATCTGTCTTCCTTCTTTGATATTCTTTGGAGCGTTAGCATTTGAAAATGATCCTCTTGTTCTTTTATTTTTTTGAATCATACGGTTAGTCATAAAGTTATTAAAGGGTTCAAAATAATATCATAACTTGCCAATTTATCTCTACATTTACTTTACCCTCTTATAATTTCGATCTCTAAACTGATAGTTATTGCCAAAAATCTATGACCTATTTAATAAACGTTACGAACTATAAATTATATAAGTAAATTAGTACATTTTTCATCATATCATTGTATCTGTGATTTCGTTTTGTTTATTGGTTTTTGTACCTATGGTACGAAAAAGTACGCAAGCCTTTGATAACTCTTAATATCTGTTACCTTATATACATATATCGTTACCAGAGGTGTTTTAGTTTTGTGATTAAATGTGAATATGTGAAAATGTACCCAAGATGAATCAAGATGATGAGTACATAAAACAATTTTTTTTTTGCAATTCGAAAATAAGGTAGTATGAATTTTGTATACGAGTTCAATGAAATATTGATTTTTCGGTCACAGGTTAGAATTTTTATTAATGTGATGAGAGAAGCTTTTTTTTTTCTATTCTCATTTATATTTAAGAAAGCTGAACGCTAGAAGAAATATCTTATCCAAAAAATAGTCATTGCTTAAATAAGTGGATGAAACTGCACCTATTTCCAAATTATTGCAAAATTTAAGTTACCGAATAGTTAAAAATATTTTTTTATTTTATTAAGCCTAGAAATTTTATGAAAGTATTTGGTAATGGAGAACTTAAACAAATAATAATGTTTTGTGCTTGCCTTGGGATTAAAACGGATTCTTTAAAAAATTAAATGTACTTATGTCAAAAATATTGTAACTATGTATAACTATAATAATACTGAGGTAATATTTTATATAAGAAAATTTGTCAAACGAAAAATGGAAAGAAAGAAAATATGTGGAAAAAATTTTCAAAAACTGTTGTGATAGATAATAACAGAAAGTTAAATTTTGTGCAAATAGTGTTTGAAATTAAGATCAGTTGAATTGTTTAGGGAACGTCAACACAATCTCGATATATCCGTGTAAGTGATTAATTGCTTAGTCAATCATGCAATCAACATGTATTGAGGTATAGACAAGATAATGGGAGATATTAACGTTATTAGTATATCTAGAGAGTAGGTATACCAAGAGAAACAGACGAAGAGTCTAAATTTATTTTATGGATATTATTTGAAATTGATCTAAAAAAACAATAGGGAATCTCTGAGAACGGCGGCAGTCCTTGGCCATTACAAGCATACAAATATAATTTACTACAGCTTGTTATTTATTGTTAGGGTTAGTGTTGTGTGGGCAATCTATATGATCAGTGGCAATATCTGTATTTATTTATTTTAATTTGTATCTTTTGTACGGTTTTACAGAAGCCCACTTACTTAAGTCAATGGAATCTGTTTTGTAAATAAATCATTGTTAAGCAGGTAGCGTATTGTTAACACAACTTTAGATGTACGAAGGCTTTTGGCCTCTAGATTGAGAAAGCCTTTGTTTTGTGGAGTCTTTGTTCTTTGATCATATTGAATTGAATGTTGAAGTAGTTGTATAATTTTATGACTGGCACCCAATTACAATCGATCATCAAATATCCATCGAAAAATAACTAGGATAATTTGTACCTATAGTGTGTTCATATCTATTTCTGGCGAAACACTAATATTGAGATGTAATACTATGTGCTCTTAAAAATATGTGAGGTCATTTCAATATCATAGTATGATACACAATTAAAAAAAATATTACGTTATGTATGTACAATAATATTATATGGTGTATTTTTAAGAAAGAAAATAATGATATTAATAATCATCAAGCCACCTGTTTACTAAAGACGTTTATTACTTCGAGAAAATGTAGTATTCTCGGTTTCTGGTGAGCTTAAGCGTAGTGAATGACTGTGCCACAGAGTATTGCAAAAGAATCTAGATTTGTCTTCATATTGCTTTATTTAAAAAATACAACCATCCAGAATGTTAACCTTAACCATGTCTGCCTTGGTGTAAAAAGCAAAAAGTAACTGATCCGTTTTTTTTTATCTGACATCTGATTTGAAGCTGAATTAGACTCAGCACAAGTCAGTTCACAATTTTATTCAGTGTTTCTTAATAAATTTAAAAAAAATAAAATTGAAATAATCTTTTTTCAAAAACAATGGAAATAGAAAAGTGACATGATAACTTATGAACGACAAAAAACAAAAAGCAATCTATTAGAATCAAAGAAACAAATGTAAATCTACTCGTATACTAATATTATAAAACTGAAGAGGTTGTTTGTTTTGTTTGTTCGAAGGCGCTAATCTCAGGAACTACAGGTTGGTTTTGAAAATTTTTCTAGTGTTACATTAAAAACATTCTTTACTTTGGCATGAACAACCGAATAAACATTGCAAGAGCCTAAGCATTGAAAGATTGATTTTCTTTTGTTAACACTTCACCAGTTAGCTTTATACACTTGATTTTCAACTGGCAATATGAAATCTTGTTTTGAAAGTTTAAAAGTAGAATGTTGCGCATTCGTGGTAATTTCTTCGCAATGCGTTTTTTAACTCTTTCCATTCTACTTCATGTTATCGTTGTAAATAGACAGACGCCCACGTTCCACGATCTCTAACGTTACTAAGTTGCTCTCAGATCTATGAATCAGAGAGTAAGTAAATAAAGTTGTCGAAGAGGTGGTGATTTACAGCAATTAGTGTGAAAAAGCGTGCAGATTGTGCATGTCAAACATTATCAGTAAAAGTCTCGCTAGGGAAGGCTCTTCGGATAGTTGAAACTTAAGACTGCGCACAAAGTGTTATACTTTAACTATATAGTATCAGTTCAATGGCAACTTTAACAACATAGAAATAGCTTAATGTGTCTTGTTTATAACTACATGCATTCATATAAAACTCTAGAAGAAAATCTGCAATACCCAGTTCAGAAACCGTTGAGGTCAACATAATGCTAACTACCAACAGAAAAACATTATTTTCAAATATCTCGATATCAACATAGTAATATAATTTAGTTTTAATTTTAATACCTAGCCATCCATAGTCCTACAGTCAGTATATTTGTAAATCGCTTAGTAATAAAACCTACATCGAGTTTCTACACGACACAGTTGATGCGGAGGCTAACGATAAAACCGTTCTACGCTAAGTCGCCGGCACTCGGCAGATTCAAAACGAAAACAATTTAAAAGCAATCCTCACAGCAGAAGTACAGATCATTACTGCGATCTTCAACTTCAAGGAGGTTTTAATATTTTTTTTGGCCGTCTGGCTATCAGATGCTCGCGAAGAGTAATTTGTAAAAGCACTTTTTCTCTTAACGGTTTGATGGAAATTAATAAATGTTTGTACGAGTATTGTCTGTTTTGTGTGAAATACTGTCAGTTTTGTTTTTTAATGATGTTTACTGATTAATTTGTTTTGAATCTCACTCTTATAGTAATTAAACTGAAGTAACTTTGAAGTGAGTTTTTTGTTGCATTGCCGCCGTAATGTTAACGATGCCCACGAAATAAATAAATATTTTTTTCTATTTCCTAAAAATGTTAGTAGATATTAATGTTAGTATATAAATCCTAGTAAACAGACTTTTTGATGAGTTAATTTACGAATTATACTAACAATACTATTTACTTTATTTTTAAATCTCATCATGACAAACTTGAAATAGATGGACAGTTCTACATCTGTTGGAACCCACCAAATCAATTATCCATCTACAGTTTAGTGTAAGCCAAAAAAAGTCGAAGGCAGGGATTGAAATCCAAAGCTAACGTCGGGCAAGTGAGGTAATTAATTACCCGTAGCCGTTTTTGTAGTGGCCAGCCGGAAGAAAACAGCCAAAGATTTATTGTTTTGCGCCACTTCACTTTGGCGTCTCCGGACGGGGAATTACTAATCTTTTCTTTAATTCTGATCCTTTGTTTTCTTCCATCTGTAATAGAGCCGTAATCCGGATTAAAGGAAATACTCATTTCAGTTTCGTTCATAAAACAGTGAGAGAATATATAAGCCGAGGAAAAATAACCTCTGGCATACTTTATACTGTATATGTTCTTACGATATTAATAAGGTATTAACCCAAGTACGGAGGTTAATTATCTGTTTTGCCTTAGCGTGCAATTTTACATATGCTTTAAAGATTTTTAGGTAATAATTGGTTAGGTTTATTTTCTATGGTGTGGTGTCCGCTAGAGTAGAATAGTACAAACTCGTTAAGAGGTTGATGTGGAAGCTCTATATGAAGACATAGATAACGCCCTGCATAACAAATAAAAGCCCACTTCAATGTTACCATGGGGGATTTCAATGTAAAAGTGAGATTACGCAAGGACACCGAATCGGTTATAGGGCCACATAGCATTGGGAGCAGAAATCACGGAGGGCAGATGTGAGTCAACTTCTTTGTACGAGAAGTGCTATTCTTGACGAGTTCATTGTTCAAGAAGAAGTCCCAAAGGAAGAGGATCTGGCAAAGCTCCGTAAGTGCGTCCAAAAATGAGATCGACTTTAATAAGGGATAAAAGGTGGGTATTCAGAGATATCTCAGTGATCAGCAGGCTCAACATTGGAAGTAATCATCGACTTGTATCAGGCACTTTCAACATAAACTTCAAGCTGGAACGCACCTGTCTGATGAAGTCCACGAGTCGGCTTACTCTTTTTTGAATTGTTGTTGGCTCTCAAAGATTCCAAATGAAACATCAAAATCGATTCGATGCTGAAAATCGAGTGATGCTCTGATGAGACTCTAGAGCTCATGAGAGAGAGATTCCAAAATACCCAGGCCAAGGTGGAAGACCGACAAACACTCATGAAACATATTTGTAAGTGGTACGAAAGGATCTCCAATATACGCCTCATTAAGGAAAAAATAGAACAAAAACGAGGTTTCAAAGTATCCGTGAAGCGTTTTGGGAGGAGCCACATGTTCAAACTAATAATCGTCGACGGTCATATCATCTCTTTTAAATAAGAGATCCTCTCGGAAGAAGATTTCTATAATCAGTTAAATGCCTTGTAATCTTTGAAATCTAAACTCATTCCCTGCGATCTTCGTGTTGCTTTAGTCTGGTACACTATATTGACAAACTACCGAAAATCAGTGCTGATAATATGCAGTTGGTCCTGAAACAATTAAAAATAGAAAAGCCCCGAGTAAGGACGGAGTTACAATTGAGCTCTTAAAGGCAGGGAGAACTCCTGGCTTTAAACAACTGCAGGGTATATTCAACTTACTATTTACGAAGGAAGGATTGCAAGAGCGTGGAGCAGGCAAAGAATATACATATCTGTCTCAGGTAAATAATCGGGTGGATATAACTTCGAAAAGGAATCTAATTCAGATGGGCTTGGTAGTATTCAATAATTTGAACTACATATTTTCATCATATAGATATAGTGTCCGTGTGGTGATGAATTAAGAATACATAGTGTTACCACCTCTAATCATCCCGTGGGTGAGGTAAAAGGCGACTAAGGGAACAAAGTATGCAACATAACATCATTGCAAAGAGAAGGAAAACTTGGAACAAACCCTATTCCAACAAATTTGGCCATCGTCGTATAGTAGCCCAAAATTTCCTAGCCAAGGAGAGGCCTATGTCCAGCAGTGAATTGTAAAAGGCTGTTGATGATGTTGATGAGATATAATAGTATACCTCAGAGCTTGAGGACGAAAGTCTTTAACCAGTGTATCCTCCCTGTTATGCTGTAGTACCGTGACGTGGATAGCGACTGTAGTGCTGATGCATAAGCTTAAAATCGTACAACGTACGTCTCTTTACAGAATTAAATTAAATTCGACACAAAATGAACCGTCAGAGAACTAAGGTGACTAACATAGCTCTGAAAGTTAGTAGGTTGAAGTGGTAATAAACTGGTCATATATATCACAGAACAGATTACCACATGAGTAAGCATATTCTGAAGTGGAATTCGAAAGAGTCGTGAAAAATGTAGTCTGGGACGACCACTGGTCGGATGACGAGACGACTTGCGTAGAGTGGTGGCGTTGACTCGATACAAAAAATAGAAGAACAGGTGGTGTTCCTTAGGAGAGGTTTGTGTCCAGCAGTGGACTGCAATGGGCTGATGAAGATAAAGATCATAATAAAATCTATCAAAAAGAATCTGAAATGGCTTTGTTTCACGGAATAATATTTTATGAAATCAAGTCAATGGTATAAATTACAAAATTATACTTGATAGCTAATTAAAGTTTCCATTTCAATGACTTAGTAAAATATCAATACAGCGAGAAAGGTCGTGAATTTGTCCTTCCATTTATTATATGCCCAAAGGACAGATACCCAAATAAACTTGTACACTAGTAAATTGGGTTGTTCCCGTTAGGGGTTACCTCACGGTGTGATTGAGATTGCCTATGTTCTGATATTGGACTATTTAAGCAAATTACATGTATTATCAAATTTCTAAATTAACCTTTAGTAATTAACTCTCCTTGTTGTCGAAACTATAGTTCAATTCTTGGAATTATTCCCTAGATAATTGTTTCATTACAGGAAATTTCCATTATTTTATATTTGATACAGAAAATGTATATTTTCTATAACGTTTACTAGCATTTTTATAGGTTAGAATTACGTGACACCACAAATAATATTTTACCAACCCTTCTCAAGAAAATGTACTTACACAGGCGACCCAAAAATCTTTGCGTGCCTTATACCATTTTTAAGTTTTTTTCAGTTTCATTGTGATCAAGGTCTTATTTACATCTAATGTAAAAACAGTAGCAAAAGAAAAATTGTCAACAATATTAGATTAAGCCTGCAACTCTGTCAAAGTATCACATATAAACTAATGAGCCAAGATTGATAAGGCAAATGATAATAATAGCAAAAATAATGAAGTATCTGAATTTAGCCCACAAAATTGTCGACGTGTATTGTATGATGCATATATTATTATATGATGCTCCATCTCGCTCTCTCTCCTAATCATTCGTTCACTGCTGAGGTTCGTGACTCCTTTCTTCCTGTTACCCATCTGCATCTATTGGTTGTGATCAGACGTTTATAGGACTCTTCAGCTGCCTTTCTGGAACTGTGACCTCTGGGTCTTCGACAACCGTGGGATCAATAATGAATTTTCCTCGGTACGGCTCACATTAAGAATCCTAACTACCGGTGTCTTAGTCAATGTACAATGTACGATGATCTACCATTAATTTTCACAGTAATTAATAAGTTTATAATAATGACACTATGTACTAAAAATATCACAACAATAAACGGATGATTCACAATAATTTAGACCAAGATCTATGAGCATAACTATTAATATTAGACCAGTTTAACTATAAGTTATGAAACTTTTATATATTAGCCATGCTTTTCTTGCCCTTACTTTTGATATTGTGTATATATATATAGATATATAGGTTAGCGTATGCGACTGTCGATTAAGAGGCCTCGGGTTCGATTTCCGGATCAGGTCAAAAAGTGTAATACAGGTTTTTGGTTACAGAAATATTTACTAATAAACAGCAGTCCTGAGATTGGAAGTTAGGATTTTAACCTCCGTGCCTCGGAGAGTGCGTAAAACAGTCAGCCCTGCGCCTGATCTCTCCCGGTCGTATCGGATAATCATCTTATCGGATTCTAAGAGTTAGGGAACAAAGAGTGCACCTATCTTTGTGCATACAGTTGTGCACAATATCTTCTATGTACTTGTACGTGCTCCTACGTACGTTGAGAGTCTGCCGTGGCCGAAATCGGCTAAGAGTACATATATCATACTTTGGTAAGTTTTCATGGTCCCTTTTTTTTTTTTTTAAAAAAGATCTATTTTATGAAATGTTTGTATTTATGTTTGTTTGCTATATATTATTGTATGCGTAAGTGTTAAATTGTATTAATGTGCCCGGGGTACATTTATCATAAGAAATTAATTTAATTATACATAGATTTAACATTTTTTAAAGAATTAAACTTAATATACCTATTATTTTATTTACTTTTACTATTTTTTATTTATTGACTGTTTAGATGTTTTTATTTTTGAATTTCTATGCATTTGAACGAATAATCTTTAAATATTTCTTTTGTTTTCGCCATATCGAGTTTATGTTAGTCATAATTATAATATTGTGTAAATCTAAGACAACCTGTTTAAACTCGATTCCGTATAATAACTAGTATAAGAAAACCTAATTACTTGGTTAAGTGCTATACTACAATTGTCTGTAGGTTCAATTAACCAGTCTAGTTACAGAACATGAATTATTCCACGTATTTGCCTGCAATGTAGATTCAATACTCTGATTAGATTAAAGCAGATCAACATGCATTTTATTCACATTATACTTTCCTTCAAATAAAAGTAGTTGTTTCTCCTAGAAATTCTATTGGGCCACGTATTCGGATATCAGATTGTTATCCAGTTAATTTAATCAATAAACTTATATTAGTGAAAGATTTGTATACGAAATAAGTTGTAGATTATACACAAGGTTTCAGGTCAATGTGTACGTAATTCTAACCATTAGTCTGACAGTTTATGAAGAAGTCTTACACAGAACATTTTTGTGTTATTTAAACCCAATCTAATTTGTGTAAGTAGTTTTAAAATACAAATAAAAAAACGAATATACTTTAGATTTTGGAATAAGAATACATAGTTTACATACAAATATTCATGAATACAAAAAATTGTTTAATCATCAAGTCATTATAAATTCATAATGATCAAATTGGTTAAATACCAATCTATTTTAATTTAATGTATTGTTGTTAGTTATAGACATAGTTTAAACAAGAGTCAAATACATAAACTTCTCAGTTTAGTTATTTAAAAAATAGTGTGTGAGATAAAGTGGAAATTTTTGTATTCGTGTTGTAGAATTGTTCTTCACGCTTTTAAACTTGTTGAAGACTCGAAGGCAAATGTGTAGAGCGAACTTTGACTTTCAGAATGTTTAAATCTATATGATATTACTGGTGATCCATAAGACTGAGCAGGTCCGCTGTTTTTTCTACATCTGAGTAGTATGTCACAAATCAGCTATGCAGATATGCTATACAGTTGATACCAGTCACGCTAACATTTTTCCTAAACGTCACCGAGAGTCAAACTAAAATAGTGTCTGGAATTGAAGCACCTTTAATTAAAGTTTGAGGTCAACTTACTCCAGTCAATTTAGTCCAATTTAACTCCACTAAAACGCAGGTTTGTGTTTACGATGAAATGATACAATTTGTCGTATTACCTCGATCTAAACGATCGTCACACCCTTTAGAAAAGAGTATATTCCGAGGGTGGGGAATAATGTACCTTGAACCATGTCGCTAGTATGATAATTATAATCACTTACTGTCAGATATCGGTATCCCCTTTAACATAAAAAAAATGTTGTATGTTGTTCAATCGCTAACTAGCTGGCTATTATAAATACTATGCAATAAGTGTATAATAAAAGGTACATGCTTATACTATATTATTGTTTTTACAACATACAATTATGCTCACGTTTTGCGTGTGTACAAAAAAACAGCTTGTGCTATTTGCGTATTCTACAAACTAAAATTGTCAACAATTATCGGATTTACAATTTTCCTCGTTTCAACACAGAATAGTATTCTAAAGGGCGCGGTGGCATCTTGCAGATCCTAGCGAGCGTCGAATGAGGGCTAATGGTGCGTTAATAATTCCCGCCAGTCGGTCTGTTAGCAGCCTTCGCCGCCACGAATTACGACTAGGGGCTTTCTACTAAACTGCCGAGAATCGTACGCTTTACCCTACACGCTAGCAGCGAGCCTTAATGAGACGTAGACGCTAAGATCGGTGCGCGGTCATGTAGGCATGATTAGGTAGAGCTCCAGCACTATTTTCAAGGAAATTATTACTTTCAGAGGCCGCCGGAGAGATACTGAAAGCTTAATTATGCTGTTTGTATTCTACATTTTGTCGAGTTTCAAGACGTTTTATAATTTGCAGAAATTTTTTGAGTGTTTAATTTAAAATTCTCCTTCGATGTGACGGATTAAAATAATTAAGTAAAGGTTTGTTAGTATAGAACAGTGGTTCACGGTACAGCATAGCATAACCTATTCTTAACGATGAGGAAAGCTTACATTTTTTTAACCATTATCGAACTGTAAGTTATTAAACGAATGAACTCCGAGGAACCTCATTATTCATGTCGTTGTCATACTGACAGCTGATAGATCCTATTAAATTACTGTCTTTATTATTTTAACTGCGTGATCTAATAATTTAACCTTATTCGCGGTCGTATTTACATATATGTTTGCAAACGCTTTAAATTCATCAAAATGTCTTATGTTTATAAAAATCGCAAGGGTCTTCTTATTTAAAATATGACAAACCTTTCATGAAATTAAGGTATTAATTTTTGATAACAACAATCAATGACATAATGACACAATGATCACAGATTGTTTAATACTCGTAAGCTTGGTTCAAATTTACTACAAATTTTAATTACACGAGTGTTGCAGAGTAATTGCGTGTTAAATACCAAGCGTACTTAAGTGTTCTGATTATAATAGCGTCGGTATAACATAATAATATCTGAGATTGAAACAGAAATTTGAGTATCTAACAATACATTTAGAGATACTACACTACATTAACGCTTTACAAAATATCTGTACAAATTTAAGTGTGTGCAGCACTTTAAATATATTATTACTACTTATAAAATATATCTTTTTTAAAGTAAGTCGCTTTTATTCTGCTTATTAATGAAATTATTTACTCTTATTTGTTTATTATACGTAATATGTAAATAATGAACATGAAGTTCAAGTACGTAAAGGACTCATCTAAATTACGCTAAAAGGGTAAAGAATTAAGAAGATCCTTAGGAGATGTTCAGTGTCATAAGAAACGCCATACACTCTTGGATTCTATTTATGCTTTCCACCAGGCAGAGTAAAGTCACGTTGGTAAGCTCCTAAAAAAAGGAAATACGATACATGCTACCTTTAGTAAAATGACAAAGAAACATTTGTTAATATATCTATATGTTATATTACCGATAAGATTGTCTATACTTTCACGTCAAACAGTGGACCCTGAAGTATCATAAAATGGGTTAAAAAAAAGTGAGTACTATAGTTTAATAGTAAGAACATGTCTGTATAAAATCATAAAAATATACATAAAGTAATAATAATATTATTTACAAATTGGAATTTAGTTATTTGAGCATATTCCGATTGCAATAACATGCATAATTATCTAAAATGAATGTACTGACGATGCAATATTGTGTACTATACGCATTCAAATGACCACTTCTAGAGAGTAACAGATGTGGTTGCAATCGAAATACAGAGTAATCAAAACTAGAAAAAGAATTTAAAAAGATAAATCACTGTGTTTCTGATGTCGTCGGTGATTATTTCGGCGATCTCCTCAATCGGCAGTTTTGTCTTTGTGTGCCGTTTCCTGACCTTCCTCCTCTAACTCCACAGGTTTTTCTGTGAGGCAATAATTTTCTTCACTCACGAGGTTCGTCCAAGCGAAAAGAGAAAGATAAAAAAGGTGGTCTCAGCTCTTTTGTCGTTCGATGGTAAGTGGAAGCTCGATTTGTAACAGATATTATGTACATCTATGTATGTATGTGCAAACTATATTACCTTCCTCGCGAACCCTATGATTCACTTTGCACCTGGCCTTGTTTGGTTGTGTTATTTTTTTTTTGTTTTGTAATGTATGGTTCGATTATTTTATTCGACTTTAAAATAGATATATTTACAGAATCACAATGACTCTTGAGATTTACCAGTGATAGTCAATTTAAATCCTATTTTGTTAATCTAAATTGAGACTGTCTTTATCCCAATGGCTGTTTATAGAGTAGTCAACTGAAAATCTGCCCTCACTATGAATATTACGTGTCCATCGAAACAAATTTAAAAAATATATAGTCTCAAAATTTTAGGACGTTGATCAAAGTTACATCTAAACTAAGATCGTCAAGCTCATTTTTTTCTGTATGTAATTTAATACCTAAGATTCAATGTGTCGTACGATATTGAAAAATTCTGATATTCTGACATTCAAATCTTCGACATGTTACAAATCTCAGGAACAAACTGCGAAAAAAAGGCCCCATCGACTGAATCTTACCTACAATGAGATTCCCCATTTGAGTATGAATAAAATGCGAGGGTATTTTGCCCTTTGTAATAAATTATTTCTCGTCTGTTTCTCTGCAGCTGCTGTAAGTAAGCAGATATGAAGCCATTTTTGAATGTCATTAAATATACACATGGGGCTCTAAGAAATGTTCAAATTACTCGGTATGCTATTAATGGAAATTAATGTTCAGTAAACGCTATCGTATTATTTGAAACGTTATTAACCAAAATTAAGTATAAAATTATGTTGCCATATAATATTAATGAAGAAAGTCTTATCTCAAACAAAAAACACGAGACATGACAGGAGAAAAGTCTTAATAGCTCTCGTTAAAGGCAAAGTTTTGAAGATTTTAGTGAGTAAACTAGAAGTATAACACTTAGAGTACTGCGAGCTTAACGATCAAACAACTTGACGTGGTGCGATCTTTAGTATAAATCGCTCCTTAATTTTATTGGACGAAACATAGTCTTTGTCCCAGTGAACAAATCGCTCTGGGATCGTATTATTTTGTGCGTAGATTTATCGGCGCAAGCGGATTGAGGGCCCTTTTGTTGGGCTTTTCCATAAATCTTTCTGCTATTTAAACGGTTATTAGGACAGGAGCGATTGATGTCCGCTGGATATCGTTCGTGTGTGAGGCGAGATTACGATTTGCAAGATTTCATTTTATCTTCTGTCTCGTCTAGTTTATAATTTTTATTTCTCGTGTCGTTATTTAAGTAATAAATAAGTAAAAATATTTAATGTAGAGGGTCACACAAATTTTATTGATTTATTTAAAACATTTGAGATGTACCGTATGTATATTAATATTAATAAAAATGTATATAATTTCTTTAGGTTAAGATAATAATTCTACATATTTTCTATATGGTATATCGTCATCAGCATTTTATCTACAGTGATGGTTTACGATATAACTTTGAAATAAATCAATCCTAGATGCAAGACACGATTGCACCGGGTCTTCGCTGATACCACTCTATTAGATTTTTTGGGTTCAAGATTTAAATTTACTACACATGTATTTAAGCTACGTAATGGAAAGTTTTTACGGTGTGTTCAATTAATAAAGAAAAGTTGAAAGACATCCTTAGAAATAATTCCTTTAAAAAGACTGAAGTCAAACTATTTTCTTCCTTTAGACGGAAGGCTAACAAACCAGAATCATTTATTCATTCAAACCTTGAATAAGCTTATATAGAGCTTAAATAATCGTAATGTAATATGAGAACTTGTAGGGGTGTCACTTGTGCATAGAATTCCCAAGTTAAGTTCTTAAAAGTTAGCACAATGTTGTATGACGTGACCGCCTCGTTGGTTTAGCGTTTAGTGTATGCGACTACCAATCACGAGTTCTTGGGTTAGAGTCGCGGATTGGGGCGAAAAACTGTTATTAAGATTATTGATTTTAGAAATGTTTAATAACAGTTCGGCGTTAGAAGTTCGAGTGTAAACCCCGTGTTTTGGATGGCACGTAAAGTCGTCGGTCCTACGTCTAATCTCTACCTGATCGTGTAGGATAGCCGTTCTATTGTATTATGAGCGAGAAGAAACAGAGAGTGCAGCTATGTTAGCACACATACTGTGCACTGTAATATCTCCTGTGTTGTTGACTGGTCTCGGGTGAGACTCGCCGCTGCGAGTAAACTCGGCTAGAAATAACTTCATCATCATTAGTACAACGTTGGAAATATAATTTTAAAGTTCCTCTATTAGAATAGAGGAACAGCAAGAATAGAGCAAGACAATCAAAAGTGAAAAGTAAGTAAGCCTGATTCTGCACATGATCTAGGATATTAACTAATTTGACAATAATTTATTAGGTTTGATGGTAAGTAATGATCCAAATTTACATATACTCTAGGATTCCTTTTGATTTCGCATCATTCTGTCTCTTTTAACTCTTTTAGCAAAATTTGACCATATGCTCTTGTATGTTTTAATAATGTGCTGAACCATAACAGCCAGTTGAAATTAACTCCTTGAGTATGGTTTCATGTTAAATTTGATAAACGTATTGGTCAACAAAGACTATTTCTTTTATTTATTGTCTTTTAATAAAGTTTTACGGACTTCAATGTGTACATTATGACGAATTCTCATAAACTGTACTGTTCATTCATAAAATTTTCTACTCTTAAGAGTAGTAACATTCTTCTAAAATGAATGAGACTTAAGGAAAATTATATTTGCCAAAAAAGGTTTTATAAACTTATTTTCAAGAATTTTCCAAATAAGTTCATAAAAGACGCAGATCTAAGGTAATAGACACACAAAAAATCTCAAATGCATTGAGGACCTCCTTCTTGGTTTTAGCATACATATATATACATACATAAAATTAGGTCCACATCATATGAAACGCCTACTTTTCGCCAGTGCTTTAGTTTCTTTTGGTTACAGTTTTTTTTAAAGTCATGTTAGAAATTAAGTACACAAACCACCCTAGTAATAGCTGTCACTTCTATCCACAGATTGTTTAAAACACATTGAGCTGTGGATTTTGATGTAACTCTGATAATTTAGGTGCCTTTTTTTATTCTAGCTATGATACTATCTCTTGGAATATCCGAGTAGATACAAACATTCGAATATAAATTGAGTTTAAAAAACGTATCGATAAGGAAATGCTTGAAAAAAATATACCGTTAGAAAGGCCTGGTAAGTGTTAAAGAGGTAAAGGTTGTTAAGAACGTGGAAAATGTTGTCCTTTTTCTTCACTTATCTACCCTAGACATAGAATAGAGCGTGCACTTATTTGTTTTTTCTCCTTAGAACTAAAGTAATAACAGTCCACATTGTTTATTTTGGGTTGTCTCATGTTTGGAGTACCGTGTATGCCTTTGACGGAGTCTAGTCAGTATAATAAATGATTACTAATGAGAAACATAAATATATTCGATTTATTTATTCCAATTTCGTTTTACGCAACATACACTCGTATATATATATTGTTAATATAGATTCGTTTATATATATTTAAACTATCTAAAACCAAATTTAGATCCGAGAATTCTCGTAGGGAATAACCGGCACGTCGATTATTTGTTTTAGAAAGTCATAACTCAAATACACTTTACCGTTAATTTATAGCTAGTCATCGTAATGTTTTCTAGCAACGTACCCTGTTTCGGGACTTTGACTATTGCTTCGTTTAGTATATATAATTCTGCTTATTCTAATAATTAATGATTAGTTTTCCCAAGGCGCTTATTTTAATTGCTTAGGATTCATAACATCTGTTTACGAGGGATGCACGCTACTACACTCGTAGTTGTGATCGGTCTTTGATGTAACATTACACGTAGCCAAGTTAACTTTGGATCCTTAATTGCTGATGTTATTATGCTGATGCTCATGTTAGTACCAGACATTTCTTGAAACGCTAGATACTTGACGTGTTTTACGATTTTCTTGGTTAAAATAAAATACTGGCGCCAACCTTTTTTCAAAAGAATTAACAAAACACGATAAAGAACAAGTACCTGAGTGTTCTTTAATAAAATCTGTCCTGCTGAGAGCACTCTGCTGTAATAAATTCACTCACAATTTATCTTTTTGTGGATTGCTTTGCTTGTAATAGCGGCCGGGGCGTGGGAAATTCGGCAAAAAGCCCACTGCGCTCTCTCTACTTTTGCTGAACAGACCCATTACACAAAACATTATTCCAAATTACATTGGGCGCGTTACGATAATGTTTTTGTTCATTTGATAAGAGACGAAATGTTGCTTTTCAATTATTATTAAACAAAATTATAGGAAGCGACGCCGCTGTAGTTTTTATTGGTCAATAGCCACTGTGCTAAGAGAAATTTTCTGTTCTAATTTTCTTTATAATGTTCCATTTTTTCATTAGGACCTCGTTTATATTTATATAGATATGGTGATACTGAGTTTTATTATAAAATATACTGATACTTTGAACGTTCTTTTTTATAGTGTTGTTCTAAACTCTCGTAATGCGCTTCGTTTTGTTATAAGTAGTGTCTGCTAATAAAATTTTTATCCCCTTGCAACCTGTTACTATACGAGCATATCGAGAAAACTTTGGGGTAAATTTATGAACTGCATCGATGTCCTGCAGAGTGGCTATAACACGGTATAGTATGTATCTATACTAAGATTATGGGTTTGTTTTTGCATATAATATATTAGGAGGGTTTGATATCGAGTTCGATAAATAAGGTTTATTTATTTATTTTGGTAATGCTGACACATGACACATCGGCAACAAGTATAAAAAAAATACACTGTGTAAATACCTAATAAATAATAAAAAATGATGAATACTGATTTTGAGCACAACGTAATAGTCGATAAATAGTAATGCAGTGAGATTTTATTCGGAAGAGACTGTAGTGCTATTTTTTAAAAAATCAGTAAGAACATAAAAAAGCAGAGCTCACTCTATGGTTTTAAAAACTGCATAAATACATGCAAAACATTTAACTTTTTTTTTAATATATGCTTTATTCTTGTCAGCTTCTGTATAAACAGAAATAGTCAGAACAACGCAAACATGATGTGTAATTTAATTTATCGAGAAGACAACCTTAATATTGCTGTTCTAAAAATATTCAGCCATGCATGGATATACGTAACATTTACCAATTTCTTTATTTGCATTTAAAAATGTCATGGATTCAATTCCCAGCCAGGACAAATATTTGGGTAATGAGCACGATTTTTTATTCTGTATCTCTTGTAGTCTAAAATGTATTTATGTATTTTGAAATATTTAAGTATGTTTATCAGCACTCCGGTACCATAACACAGGCTCTACATAATTTGGAATCAAACAGCCGTGTGTGAGATGTGTGAAGTTACTTTTAAAAAAAACCTTTTTGAATATTGTTCGAAGTTAGTAAGGCAATTGAACTAATACTAATTCAATCAAGGCAGAACAATAATATCTTCTGGAACCACTTTAGGTGTCTATAAATATTATATTATACTCTTCTTTACTTTCACCGTTACTCAAGTTTTACGCATTTCAAGTTTACAAGGACGGAAATAGATCTGCACCTTAATAATAAAACTCAGTTTGTGACACAGTTTAAAGTTATTAACAACAAAACCCTTAGAAACTGAGGAGATAAATTGTAAAGGGATAACGTTATTGTCCACAATTAATTCGCTAGTGAATAAAAAGTTTTATAATTATAAATATTGTTGGATATTCGACTTATTTCTACGTCAAAAAGTATTCAAATGCAGTGCATAGGGAAATATATATCAATTTAAAAAGAAAACATAAAAATAACTGTATAAATAGAGTTAACGCTGCAAGGATAATACATAGAAGTTACAAGTTATTATTTATCTGTCGTATCTATGGGTTTAGTAATTTATAAGTATGTTTATCACCACTCTGATCGCTATAATATAGGCTATGCCTAGCTTAAAATCGGAGAGCCGTGTATGTATTGTGCCAAGATATAATAAAAAAGTTCAATAAAATATCAAAAATATAGGAATATTGTAGTTAAACTGATACTATATTCGTATACTATTTTTCATTTTTCTCACAAGAAAACCGTTTTACTTATTTAAACACTGTTGAGAGCAGCATACTAAATGCATTTTCTTAATCCGAACTACAATAAATGACTGTGACAAAGCAATTGATTTATACACGGCCGCAGTCAGTGTGCCGATAAGCCATTTATAATTTCATAAGTCACAGATAGGCATTTCAATAAGATTTCTCTGTACAAATAAAGACATTCGGCTGAGAGTAATGGGGCGTTAATAATTCGCACGAGTCTATTCAATAGAGGCTTTCGAGATTTATCACTACAGGATTCTGGCAAGATGCCTCCTGGCACACGCTGATTATGCACTTTTTAAACGTCTTACATGAAATACAATTACTTTTAAATGATTAAGCTATTCAGGAGACTTCTTTCGGCATGCGTGATCGACTTCGAAAAACTTAACCCGTTACTAGCTAGTTGTAGACAGACACTTTACTGCGCGCATGTTTAAGGTTTGGCGTTGTGTCAAACGTTACACATAAACTTTTGATGCTGGAATTATTTTATACTATTTACACAAGTATCTGTATCTAGAAATTTACATTTATTATGGGTAAATTTTAACTTTAAAGTTGGTCATTGACGACCATTGAATGAGAAATTGATAAAGTGTTATTTATCCACAATTGATATTATTCATTATATTATAATTACATGACACAAGACTAAAAAGTGCTTTAAATAAAAATAACTTTCTTCTTTTTTCAAAATGTTTCAATTTTTTTTACATATTTTTTAATTAACCTAAAAAAAAGTTTTTTTCAAGTGAATTTGACAAAATTATTTCATACATATAAAACATCCAGAAATGCGATTTTTAAAACATTTGGGTTTTTAACTTAAAAATCAATGTTCCTCTTACAAATTTGACGTGCGTATAAAACTTTCACATATTAAAATCAGACTTAAACATTTTCTGTTGTATGTACATGTTAACTGTAACGAAATACTTCAAATTCATAAGATATATTTAGTTAGCCAGTAGTATGTTTATTTCATCACCGTTTTTCTCTATAATTCATTGCCTACCAAAATGACTCTACTCTGCCTGATGGAAAGCATGAATGGAATCCTAGAGGGGTGGTCCCCATACTTAGTACGAATGTAGACAATACAGTATGGTGACTCACTTTTTTACTGCCACCTTGGCCTAGTGACATGCTTTTTTACGCCAGGTTAAAGGACTCGAAGGAATCATAGCAGGAGGGAAATACATGCGCTGGTAATGAGTTCCAGATTTTAACTGATTTGCACAGTAACGGAGAGCTGAACCATTTAGTTCGGGAGCGTGTGTGTGTGATCTTTGGCAAAGATGAGACAGGTATTCTACGCAGGAGTAAACCTGGGTCTTATAGAAAAGACACAGATGTTGCAACACTTTGTTCAGTATACCCAGCTTCTGGGAGACCACCTTAGTGTTGCTCTTGATGATCTCTCGTGGGTTAAGATTCTGGCAAATATCCATATCGAGGATACTGAGTTTATCCTGCAGTGGCAGTTGAGAGTTCTGAAAAGGGAGGAGGAGAAGAAAACCGTTAATTTAATAACAACAGTAGAAAATCTAGAGAACATTTATAGCCAAGGTAATCAAATAAGCAATATTAAATCTGACAACGTCTCAACACTCAGTTGACTAAATATTCAAAATAAGTTAAGAAATGAAATTCAATCATAGTGAACTATGAAATGAAATACCACCTTAATTAAAATCTAAATTAAAAGATGAAAGGTTTTAGAAGCTTTTTGTTTTGACACTTATAATTATTTACTAACTAATTCTAATCCAGTTTCAATGAATTTTTCAAATTTGAAATATTTATTAACCACCTTTGTTGAAACACGATAAGCGATTAATAATATATTAATGAATCTGTGCAAATTTTTTTTGATCTTCAAATTGAAACAAGAGTTATCCATATTTTTTCAAAATATTCTATTCTATTCTGAGTTTTTAAAGATCAATAATGACCTTCCAAAGAGTTTTGGCTTGTTTCTTTAACAGTATGTCTACCTAATCTCTCTTGGAATATAATTTTGTTTAAATGGGATGCAGAATAGTAAATTAAAGCTGGAAAAACGAATAGGGTGGGCAACCTAGGTCAAGGAAAACCGTGTATCTCGGCTGTAAAATGGGTCTGATGTTATATGATCGTCCTGCGAATCATTGGGACAGAGACACAGCTGTGGCTCTAGCCTTTGTCTTTTCTAATTTGCAGCTAAATTAAATTATATGAAATATTTATGACGTATCAAGTTAGTAAAGTTTTGACTAAATATTACAATCTTCAGAACAAGATATTGTAATTTAAAATTCACAACTCTAAATTATTAAGATCCAGTATTTAATTCCCAGTATAAAAATTCTTTGTCTTCATATTTGTAAATTAATATATTTATAATTTTTTCTACTTAATGTCCCGGCTGTTTTAAAAAAAAAATATTCCCTCACTCACTTCTAAATATTATTAGAATTGGCATTGCCTTGTTCAATATGTGAATAATGTAACTTTCTGTATACTTGGATAGTGACTGTCTGAAAAGAAATTCGATCGCAGATTCAAAAAGACCGATTTCGATCGCATTCACATCGAGAATTTACGTTTCTTAATGCGTAAAATTTTATGATGCGTTTTGATGTGAGTAAAAGACTGGAGGTATTCATACTCCCTGTCATGCTTACAAGTATAAATATGTTCTGTTAGATATTTTTTTAAACACTGTTTTTCTCAGCATTCTATCTTATTCATAGTTTTATACTATGGTTATGGTTATGGGATATTTACTCCGAACTCTCTGTTAATCAGATGTTAAAACTCTCTCTTAGAAGAATGGCTTCTAGAAAGTAAAATAATTTATACCCTCTACACTTTCCACCACTACTTTAGAGTTTTTAATACACTTTTTACCCAGCACCATCAATCAATAGAACAAAGGGTAGCCTGTGAAAAGAATGTACGCACATTCCAAATTCAAGTTGCATGTGCTTGAGCCCTAAAGCAGAACAAAAAAATATTTGTAATTTTTTTACTAGTTTATATTTTATAATAGATAATACTCGTATATATATATATATATATATATATATATATATATACTAATATATATACACGACATATGTATATATATATACGAGTATATCTTTCTAGACCTCTAATATAAAATCAGATATTAACTTCTCTGTCAATCTACTTGTCTAATGTTTTATTCATCAGGCATCGCACGTCACTCGTTCAGGAGGCATCAAGTTGAACTTGTAACTATCAAATCCCTATGAAATATAAAAATTAGCACCTTTAAGTTCTATTTTTTTATGACTATATACTGGGTGTATTACCTCTGTCACAATTGTAACTGTCATAATAGCAAAGCACCTTTGTTTCAGCAGTGTTTACATTGTTCTGAGATTGTCCAATGTTTTTACATATACTGTGACCGAAATAAGTAAATACGCTGTAATACATGTATCTACCTGTACAGACACATAAAATTTGGTATCGCAGTAACAAAAGTTTGCTTTTGGCTGAACAGTGCCGTAACATAAAATTTTACAACTACTTTAGACGTTAGGTATTATAGCTTTTTGATATTTTGCCATATCTCATAATGGGTTTATCACTTGTAATTTGAGAATTTTGTAACCTGCTTTATTTGAATTCTGCTGAGTTTTTAATGTGTTTGAGTTTAATTAAAATAATTTATTTCTTTTAAATAATCACATCATCATTCATCTTGACACATCACTGTTTAAACCCATGTTTATGTGTATACATAGAATATTATTACAAATAAATCATATTATACATACAAATGTTTACCCGTAGAGTAGTATTAATAATGCATCATATTTTCAGCCATAACGTTAGGCATTTTATCTCTGAGATATAATTTCTCTGTTTAGTAAATTTTCACCGTGCTTAGTCTGCGAAAATATCTGTTCCGAGTTATTTACGGGTATTTATGCGGCAAATTTAACCAAAGAAATGGATTAGGTAGGTAGTGTAGAATTACATTGTAACCTAAATAAAGTACTAAGTAGGAAATAAAAAAGTAATATAAAAACTGTTATTATATTTTTTAATCCACGATGTTAAAGCTTTGTGTACCCGAGAGACATTTGTGTAATATTTACCTTTTGTCTTACATTAAACTAGAATGCTCTAACATGTATACATACATAAGTATGCTCGTAACTGGTATGTGTACACTGTTTCAAATGATATTAGCAGCATGTCACGTGCGGTGTATTGAAATCAGCACTTGGCTTCGCTTGCTTTACAGAATTCTCTTAAAGATACCCAACAAATATATTTCATTATTTCTTTTGTAAGTATTATAAAGAATACATAGAATCAATAAGTCTTTTGTATTCCAGCTATAATTGTCTGTTTCGTTTCATAATATGAAACATAATACAACAAAGAAACGCGCCCACACAATACTTGATTTACTAAGCAAATGAATTGGCCAGGTTTTCTCGATGGGTTATCTTTATTACTAGCTGTTATTTTCCAAAACTAATTTGCACACTTTGATGAAGTCTTTGATATTATTTTCATTACGACGTCACGACGTCGTGTGCGTTTGCAATAATTATATGATATTCAGTAGCTATTAGTATAAAAAGGACGCAATTTAATTTTAAAGTTTGTAAGTATCGTCAGAGGCAGTCGCGTCGATTTGCATATTTGTGCGTTTAAGCTGGGGCTCCTCTGGGGCGGTGTGAGTGATTGAATTATTAACTGACTGGAAGGGGACTCACCGGTACTTTGTCCAAACGTGAGTTGTGTACGGCACATGGATTTGCGTTGCCTCTCATAATTGTTATAATTACCCGATCGCTGTCTCGTTTCGATAATGGCAGCACGTTTGCCGTAATAATCCCCTACAAGTATCTCTTCAGAATATTAATGGCGTTTGGTGGTTATTATTTATTATATTTGTTATTGTTTATTAGGTAAAACGGTTCACATTCTTGCCAGAATACATTTGCTAATATCTGTATTTTCATTAACAACATTTTATTTCTAATTAATAATAAAGAGACGGTTCTTCTCATCTGAGTACATGTTCATGTATATGTATCAGGTTCGCTTCTGCGTATAGTATTGTTTTCATCTTTGCGATGGATCCGCTTAGTATTTGTTGGACACTCTAGTTCAGTTGCAGCGGCGAGCAGTCCTCTTTATCAACAGTACCGAAACCATTGAATTCCTTGAATTCCTGCTGTTACGAAGAGATGTCGCCTCCTTGGCAGTCCTCTATTGTCTTTATCGTGGAGAGTATTCTGACAAGTTCTTTCAACTGATCCCTTACCTTCTCCTTTTCTCTACAGGACAACTGATACTAGCCTTCGAAAACACCATTTTAAAATGGTAGGTATACGTTCCGACCTAAACGATTTGGCTTTTCCTTCCTGTATAAATCAGTTAAAGCCTGGAACTTACTACCAGCACACGTGTTTCCCTTCCATTATGATCCCAGGATCTTTAAGCAGGGCGTGAAAAAGCATCTCACTAGGGCGCCATAGTGTTAGCTGCCATACTGTGTTGTCTGCATTTGCAATGAGTATGGCGACCATCACTTTTAAATTCTATTCATCCTTTCTGTCAGGCAGAGTAGAGTTACTTTGGATGACCCAGATTAAAAAAAAGTTAGCTCCTAAATTGTATTGGTTTAATTATATAGTTATGACAATCTCAAAATGAGGGGCTAGTACTCATGGGACTGTCCTTGTATATCAAGTCGTCCCTTATATTGCAGCAGGCTTGTTGACATAATGGAATTATGAGACATTAAATTACTTAATATAATATTTTAAAGACTAGAAAATTATTAAGCGTATCTATTTAAAATACGTCATTAATTTACAGGCGTTGATATTGAATAAATATGTACGTACAAACTAATCAATAAAATTTGCACTAAAATATTCAAATGTACAACTAGCCTTTATTTTTTTTTGTTGTCGGGGTGGGAAAATCCCTTCGGATCTCCGGCTCCTCGGGGAGCAGGAGCCAGGAGTATGTGGTGTTTCCACTAAAAACCACCCCGGCGGTCAGTCTCAGGCGTCCTTCTCTGAAGGGGACCCGGACCATATTATTTCAGGTCTCCTCCAAAATCAACGCCGCGCCTAGTCAGACCCTATCCTGGGGAGGCCACAAAGGCTTCCCCACCTATCAGCCCGGTTGTTATAATTTGTTGCGGCCCGATCGCATTTTTGCGACCAGACCACATCAGATTATCCTATCGCCGACCGCAGCAACTAATCCGCCACCAGAGGTCCCCACTCTCATGTGGCTCACGGTCCCGTCGACGGCTCATAACGCCACCGACGTCTTCTTCGCTCGGGGTCAGCCCTCTCCCAATCCCGTTCAGCGGGATAACATAACATCGCTCTCTTTCTGGAGCAAAACAGCTTCGCAGAAAGAGACCACTGCGGCCCAGCCTTCCTCACCCGCCAGCATGGCAGCAACGATTGCTGGCAGTGATAGGTCTCGTCCTATTTCATCGACTAGGACACCGTGTTCAGATGTCTACGCGGGGCAGTCCTCCAGCGTATGCTGGGCGGAGTCCAGTCGGCTGCACAGTGGTGGTATTGTGCCTTCTCCTCGTGTCCAATCCTATGCAGATACTCACCGAAGCAACCATGCCCGGTGAGTATCTCTGTCAGTCGGTAGGTGATACGACCGCCCTCCATACATATCCAGGCTTCGAGGTTGGGCAGAACAGCACCGACAGCGCGTTGGTGTGCAATTTGTAACTGTTCCAACCGCGCGCGCCACTGTGCCAATGCCTGTCGGTGAGCGTTCCGCCGCATTTCGAGCTCGTCCTGGTCGTCCCCGCTCTCATCCCGGCGGATAGTGCAAGTTTGATCATAAACCCTTACGTCCATATCCGCCAGGATATCGAAAGGCGGGAAACGTGCCAGGACTGTTGCCGCCTCCGACGACATGGTGCGGTATCCTCGTACGATCCGAATGGCCGCTACCCGCTGCGCTTGATTCAGCTTGGCTCGGCAGCGGGAGGTGGCCGATAGGCGTTTGGCCTATATCGGTGCTCCGTAGAGGGCCATAGATCTTCCACACTTCCTCCCGTGGGCCCCCTAAATTAGGCAAAAGCCTCTGTAGGGAGCCCGCCAGCCCCAGTATGCGTGGGATCATCCGCTCGAAGACCTCGACCTCCGTTTCGCCCACTCTGATAAGCGAGCTGGTGGGAACGGCACCTCCGCGTTTCCTATGAAACCACAGGGCATCCGTCTTATGAGATGAAACCTGTGGATCCAGACCGCTAATTTTCTGAACGACATAAGCCACCCCTAACTCGGCGAGCTCCAGGACTGCTTGGAAGCCACGTCCTGTCGTCTGCGTAGCAGACAACACTCACTCCAGGGGGCACTCTGGTCCTCAGGACTCAGGAAGGGGTCCTAAGACTGACCCCTGAGGAACCCCGCATGTGACCTCCCTTTGATGCTCCTCATCGTGCCGACCTATATAGGATATAGACCTATCGCAAAGATAGGCGCCGATGATGTCCCTCAGGTAGAGGGGCAGCTGGTGATATACCAGTGCCTCTCTAATTACCCCCCACGGGAGGGAGATAAGCGTTGACTATGTCAAGACTGACGGCCAACGCCACTGCCCCTCGACAGACAACCTCCTCCGACAAGGAGCGGACGCGTTCAATCGCGTCCAGCGTTGAACGTCCTTGTCGGAAACCAAATTGACTATCTGATAAGTCGGGACTCACCTGCGATACGGGCAGCGATAACTCTTTCAAAGAGATTCGCCGCCTCGTCTGGCAGACATATCGGTCGGATTACCGATGGAGAATCTGCAGTCCTACCAGGTTTCTAGATAAGTACCAGCCTGGCTTCTTTCCAGCCGGAAGGGAATATGCTGTTACGGAGGCAGCTGGTAAGTAGTCCCTTCAACCTATCCCCTAGCATTGCCAAAGCGTGCACCCATGCTCAGCCCGGGATCCCATCAGGTCCCAGGGTGGTGTTGCGGGCGGCAAGTCGCTTCACGGCTCGGTCCAGCTCATCCTCCGTCACTTCAAAGTCGTCGGACCACATAAGGGGATCCGACGGTAGCAGAGGATATGAGGGACTACCCTGGCCCCTGTGGAAGAGAGTATCAACTACTCTTTCCACTAACTTGGGGTCCAGAACCTGCGTTAGTGGTGGGACCCACGGTCTGAGCTTGCCCTATACAAGCTTGTAAGGACGCCCCCATGGGAAATGTCAACTAGCCTATTGTCGCTAATTGAGCGTTTTCAGAATTAAAGATGGTAATTTTTTAAAGAAATCTGGAAAGGAATGCAATGAAAGGATATAA